>OY783193.1:27566016-27856511 GCA_963678675.1 Xiphydria camelus | reverse complement strand
AATTATACCGAGAAAGAATCGGAAAGCAATCTCGGGTGTCAGTCCGTTTGCAGGAATGCCAGAAATAACAAGTTCAGTGTTATTAGCTTGTCTAGCCAGAGTACGTTGCGATAGGAGGGTGCCAATGTTGGTAGCAGCAGTAATCCGCTCGATCGAGCAGTTGACGTCAGTCGGGTTAGCCTCAGGAGTGCTGGCAGACGTGAGAGTATCCATTCTGGCTTCTAGCTTGCTCAACGCGTGCTTAAGGTCGACATTCTCCTGCGAGAGTCTGGCCGTTGTTGCCTTGAGAGCGTCTATTTCACAGCAGACCATATCGAGCTTAGAGTCCATGGATGGCAAATCAGTATTGAGCTTATTTTCGATCCGTCGCAAGCTTGCCATTAGCTCTGAATCTGCGTCACGTCCAGGTTTAGATGGGCAGTTATCAGCGTCACTCGTAGAAGGGCTCTTGAGAATATTTGTACTTGTTGATCGAGTTGATCTGGTGGATTTAGTAGGTCCAGAGGATCTAGTTGCGCATTGCGAACGAGCATCCATGATATTTATGGGGGCAATGGCTTTACCAGCAGAGGTCAGTGAGACTGCAGAATGAATGCTTAGTCCACAAGATGGCGTTGATCCGCAGTGAAGACGTCGAGCGCTCCGTTACCGACTGAGCGAACCGTTACCGAATATAGCACAAGCGATCTAACCTCACTTCCAGCGACAAGAAATAATATAAGCCATTTTAAGAGAATTCAAGCGGCTAGTCCAGCATTCAGATTAATTAGTCAACAGTTTGCAACTTAAGGCATGCAAATGAATCAGTAGTAGTAATGCCCGTGGGCAAAGATAGCGGTAATTTCCGTATTGGAGCAGAGAGAAAAACAGTACAACCAGTCTTACTCACGCGAAGGGAGAGAGGGAAAGAGAGAGAGAGAGGGGGAGAGGGAGAGGGAGAGGGAGAGGGAGAGGGAGAGGGAGAGGGAGAGGGAGAGGGAGAGGGAGAGGGAGAGGGAGAGGGAGAGGGAGAGGGAGAGGGAGAGGGAGAGGGAGAGGGAGAGGGAGAGGGAGAGGGAGAGAGGGAGAGAGGGAGAGAGGGAGAGAGGGAGAGAGGGAGAGATGGAGAGAGGGAGAGAGGGAGAGAGGGAGAGAGGGAGAGAGGGAGAGAGGGAGAGAGGGAGAGAGGGAGAGAGGGAGAGAGGGAGAGAGGGAGAGAGGGAGAGAGGGAGAGAGGGAGAGAGGGAGAGAGGGAGAGAGGGAGAGAGGGAGAGAGGGAGAGAGGGAGAGAGGGAGAGAGGGAGAGAGGGAGAGAGGGAGAGAGGGAGAGAGGGAGAGAGGGAGAGAGGGAGAGAGGGAGAGAGGGAGAGAGGGAGAGAGGGAGAGAGGGAGAGAGGGAGAGAGGGAGAGAGGGAGAGAGGGAGAGAGAGAGAGAGAGAGAGAGAGAGAGAGAGAGAGAGAGAGAGAGAGAGAGAGAGAGAGAGAGAGAGAGAGAGAGAGAGAGAGAGAGATTGATTGATTGATGAAATGTTTATTGTTCAAATAGAACAAATCATAATGCCCTGAAATCAGGGCAAGCGTATAGTATACAATTTTAAAACAACGTAAGCAAATATAATAGACTTTAAGCGGGTAGGTAGAAAGTATAAGCGCAATAAAATAGTAATAGTGTAAGCATAATGAGGAGCGTTCTCTCTCATTTAAAGTTAACAATCGTAAACACGCAGATAAACAAAACAGTTAAGTAAAATCAATTAAACAATACCAAAATCAAACTGCAGCAGCGCAGGGGTATAAAGCATAACGAGTAATAATAATCTAAGCGAGTATGTAAAAAATAGCGTGGGCGTAGTGCAAGCATAGTAACAGAATAAAAGTGTAAGTATAATAACAAGTAATAATGTACATAATATAATGATATAAACACGTTGGTAAACAAAAACATTTAAGTAAAATCAATTAAACAAAATAAGTAGGAAGAAGTCAAATCAACAAGCAGTATCTCAAGGTGAAGACATAGAATATTGACAATTAACTTGAATATTGCCTAACGATAATTAACTACGGTTTCTATCCGCATCCAGTAGCCACTGTTGAGCTTTACTCTTAAAGGAGCCGAGTGAGGGAGCCTCGAGAACTTCCCTAGGGAAGGCATTCCACACGTAGGGGGCAGCAACGGCAAAGGAAGCTTTGTAAGAGTCGGTCCGATGAGGAGGAGTAGTTAGTGTAAGGGCATGTGTAGAACGGCTGGTAGCTCGTGTGGTGTAGTAAAAGAGAGAGAGAGAGAGAGAGAGAGAGAGAGAGAGAGAGAGAGGGGGGGGGGGGGAGAGAGAGAGAGAGAGAGAGAGAGGGAGAGGGAGAGAGGGAGAGAGAGAGAGAGAGAGAGAGAGAGAGAGAGAGAGAGAGAGAGAGAGAGAGAGAGAGAGAGAGAGAGAGAGAGAGAGAGAGAGAGAGAGAGAGAGAGAGAGAGAGAGAGAGAGCACTGATTTGGCTTCGGAAATAAATGAAACCGTAAACGCAAATCTTTATGAGATTTTGATCCACAGTTATACACACAACAATACTCTTTACTTTTACTTTGACGACGAGGTGAAAATTCGCCAATTTCCATCCTAATTTTATTTTCACAGTTGAACTAACAACGAACAAGCACATTCACTTCACGCAGAGAGTATAGTTCACATTATTTCTCACCAGATGTCATATCGCAATAAGTCAGTTCCCAATTCTTCTGAGACCGTCTCCTTTCCTGCTCCTTTCTTGATGCACAGGCATTGGAGAGAAGAATACCACTGCATCCGTTCACTATCTCGATATTCGAAAAAAATAACAGTGACCAGACAGTTCTCAGGATTTTTGAGTAGGGTAAGTGTAACGATAAATCGAGAGGAATAACAAAAAATAAAAATACGTGTGTGTATAATAACATATAATATAAAACAGTTTTTATAGAAAAATTGTTAGATGTGAAACATCGAAATTCTTCTTTGTAGAAAGTATGCGATAGGAAGGATCGACCACGCGTCCGTCGAAAGAACACGTGCGCCAGTGCGCATTTGTATTTATGACTGTGATACTATTAAACGGTATGAACCGTTGTGTCTAATTCAAAAAGCGCTTTTAGGTTACTCTCTCTTAACTCTACCATCGGTACTGTTTAATAGTATCACAGTCATAAATACGAATGCGCACTGGCGCACGTGTTCTTTCGACGGACGCGTGGTCGATCCTTCCTATCGCATACTTTCTACAAAGAAGAATTTCGATGTTTCACATCTAACAATTTTTCTATAAAAACTGTTTTATATTATATGTTATTATACACACACGTATTTTTATCTACAACAAAGTATCTTACGTCGATGTGGGCCTAAAGTTCATAGATAATAAGATAATGGTGATTTTTATACATACATACATACATACATACATACATACATACATATACGGCATATAGTATTAAAATCCTTTTTACTGTCATATTATTTTCATAATATCGCTAGTCACTTCATCCATTCCAAAAAGTACGAAAAATAATAGGTATATGTTTTTTCTATGCATGGTGGGAGAAGGAAATTCTTCGAAACCACCGAGCTGGAGCATAAAAATTGGCGGCAGGAGAGTACGCAGATTCAGCGCCGTTCGGTTGGTGCTATCCCCGAAGAAGTACACGTGCACCGCAATAGTCGAATTTATTGCGGGTCTGCACTTTGTCGGAGGAGAGCATAAAAGGCAGAGGGTTTCTGTTGCCTCCCGCGAGGCTCCTGAAATCTGAGCACGCGCGGTCGAGGCCCTTCGCTTGCGACCCGGCGTTTATCACTCTCGCTAGACTAAGTTACTATCTATTTAGCCGGTCAAATAGACTGAAATTTCTCTGGCAGTAAATTTTTATCGTGTATCCACTGCAATCTAGCTAGATTTATTTTTCTCAACCGAGATTCTAGACTAACTCTCGCTAGATTGTTCTCAATGCTGTGTCCACTTGAGTAAATCTAGCTGAAAACGAAAGAACACGTTCGCCAGTGCGCATTTGTATTTATAATTGTGATACTATTAAACCGTACAAACCGTTGTGTCTAATTCAAAAAGCGCATTTAGTTTACTCTCTCTTAACTCTGCCATCAGTTGCTGTTCCGTCTCGCGATAAACGGAATTCGACACAACGGTTCGTACCGTTTAATGGTATCACAGTCATAAATACAAATGCGCACTGGCGCACGTATTCTTTCAACGGATGCGTGGTCCATCCTTCCTATCGCATCAAGAGACACGGTAGTGTCTCGCGGCATGTTCATTCACGCCAGAGCGCTCTCGCCGCGAGCACCCGTGTATCTTTACAGGAAAGATGTCTGCCCCCTTCACCCCTCAATTTTTACATCGAATTTTCTCAGTAAATACACGGTTATAACCAAAACTATGCTTAGTTACGCCATATAAATCGTCTATTCTCTATTGATAGAGACCAGAATAAATGTTGTAAGTTATATATTAACAAAGATTTTTCCTTAGCAACGCGAAGCCACGCCCCTTGCCCCGAAAAGTCGAGGATTTCCTTTCTGGCTGCGATATATATATGTCAAAATGTCACAATTTTTTCGGCTATCTTCGGCAATGGTCGGAAACACATACAAGCGCCATCAAATGTGTGGGATATATTTCGGCTTCCATCGTCGATCGACTGTTCAGTGATGATCGTGTTCGGTGATGATCGAAAGTGCGTGTACAAAAGTGCGACCGATAGGCGCGATGTGTCACCGCGAGTGCACCCGAGGAGCGTCTCCAGGGCTTGGATCCGACATTTCGCGAGTGATCGGAGTGAATAGTGCCTCCCTATCATTTTTCCAACTCCAATTCCTCGCGCTTCGCTCTCGACGCGACGGCGGAAAAGTGGAAGCGACTGCTCGAGGAATCGGTTTTATCCCGCCTCCTAGTGATTTTCCTCCCACGGCCCTCGCTCGTGCACCCGCGACCGCATGGTGGACTCTCCCCGACGGAAATTTATTCCTCGAGGAAGTCTCTCCGCGCTCCTCGTTGACGTCCGAGCGACGATCGCTGCGAGGTTATCTTCCATAACCTATCCTTATGTCGCCTGGGTGATTATCTTCCTATCTCGGATGATTGACGGCAGCGTTCGCGCGAGAAGCTTCGAGGAGTTTCGCTCGCTGAAAGTAAAACGCATCGCGTCCACAGCCATGGTAAGTAATTTTTAGAAGTGAGAGGAAATGATCATTCGGATTTTTTCGATGCCTAATAACCGAATTACACACCTCATACCTAATTGCAGAGAGAAGCTAGTGCCGCTGGCAGCCGTGAAGGAAGAGGTTATCGTCAACATGGTCGCCAGGAAAGCGATTTTAACTGCCTCTTCGGTCGCCGAGGCAAAGTCCGACCACTCTGGCATCGCTGGCTGGCTGTATCGGCGCCTCTGGTTTTGACCGTCAACCCAACAGAGGCTCGATGTAATCATAAAATGAAGGAAGGTGAACCAAATCTGTGCGAGAAGAAAGGTTCGTTGATTACTGTTTTCTCAATTGATATGTCGACTGATACTCACCAACCGACGATTCATTCTCAATCCTGTTCCTCGTACCTTACGTATCGCTCACACCACTTTGTAGAACTCGTTCACCACTGACGCTCCCGTCCAGTTTTAAATACTCCTTAGACACGCGCGGAAATAATTTCTGAAACAAATAGGTATAAGGCGTGTCATTCAGTTGGACATCAAAAAACCCGAATGATTATTTCCTCTCACTTCTAAACATTACTTACCATTTATTCAAAGATTCACAATTTCAAGCTTCGACTTCGATCTCCCAAATTAATGGCCATCGGAAGATCAGACGTTTCGCACTTTTCGTAAGAACGTATATATGTGAAAGCGACAAGCGTCGTCTGATTTCCTGATGGCTGTCAATTCGGAAGATTACTTATCATTATTTTTCACCACCTCTACAAGTCATTCAATACTAATTCAAAACTTTTATATTTTATGGTTACACGAATCGCTTTTAACTGCCTCTTCGGTCGCCGAGGCAAAGTCCGACCACTCTGGCATCGCTTCCCTTGTATCGGCGCCTCTGGTTTTGACCGTCAACCCAACAGAGGCTCGATGTAATCAGAAAATGAAGGAAGGTGAACCAAATCTGTGCGAGAAGAAAGGTTCGTTGATTACTGTTTTCTCAATTGATATGTCGACTGATACTCACCAACCAACGATTCATTCTCAATCCTGTTCCTCGTACCTTACGTATCGCTCACACCACTTTGTAGAACCCGTTCACCACTGACGCTCCCGTCCAGTTTTAAATACTTCTTAGACACGCGCGGAAATAATTTCTGAAACAAATAGGTATAAGGCGTGTCATTCAGTTGGACATCAAAAAACCCGAATGATTATTTCCTCTCACTTCTAAACATTACTTACCATTTATTCAAAGATTCACAATTTCAAGCTTCGACTTCGATCTCCCAAATTAATGGCCATCGGAAGATCAGACGTTTCGCACTTTTCGTAAGAACGTATAATAAAATTAATTTATACAATTTTATTCATAAATGCTTTTGTTTTTTTGCAGTTCTCAACGAACCGGCAGATAGACGACCGCGTGGCGGTCGCAATTTACATGCACGGAATCGAAGGTATAGAATCTGTCCTTCTTTCATTAATTTACTAATTTACCTAGGTAGTTTATTAATCTGTCCTTCTTTCATTAATTTACTAATTTACCTAGGTAGTTTATTAATTAGGCTTTGACATTTTTTTGTTACAGATACTGGAGAGGAAGGCGACACGCCGAGGAGAAGCGAAGGAATTTTAAAAAGTTCTTAAGATTGTTTTAAACCAACTTCAGATACGCATAGGTACATACATCGATACCTGAAAGCAACAGTGAGATAAACCCCAAACTCTATCTTGAGCTAACTATGTGAAACGTAAGCTAAAACCGACCTTTATACAATGCAATACTGAGATATCACGGCAAAAATATTTAAATAAATATTCAATTTAAATATTTTTGCCGTGATATCTCAGTATTGCATTGTATAAAAAGGCCGGTTTTAGCTTACGTTTGACATAGTTAGCTCGAGATCGAGTTTGGGGTTTATCTCATTGTTGCTTTCAGGTATACCCCTTCATTCATTCATTGTACAGTCACATTCATTGTATACACATATAATAAAAAGCTATTCTCCTACATGTACGTATTCTCCTCATGAATAAATTCCAAAAAGTAGTAAAATCCCCCCAAAAAACAGATTCTCTGTAAAAAAAAAGGCGGCATGTTCATTCAGTGCCAACAAAAATTGATACGTAAAATACTCTCAAAAAAAGATTTGAAATCAATTAAGATCGCCATGTTCAAGATTTATATATAAAAAGTAAAAGGCATCATTTGAAAGGAAAATTACTGTAAATCAAGTTACTAAAAAATCCGACTAAACAAATTTATAAAAAATTTTTAATAAAAAAGAACTTGCCGCGTTTTTCCTTCAAAATAAAAAATTCAGACAGAATTATACTCGATGTTTATGCACTTATGATTTTAAATAAATTCATAACACTTATATGATACCACCAGTATACCGAATGAAGGGAAGGGTATTCCTTCAAAATAAAAAATTTAGACAGAATTATACTCGATGTTTATGCACTTATGATTTTAAATAAATTCATAACACTTATATGATACCACCAGTATACCGAATGAAGGGAAAAAACGCGGCAAGTTCTTTTTTATTAAAAATTTTTTATAAATTTGTTTAGTCGGATTTTTTAGTAACTTGATTTACAATAATTTTCCTTTCAAATGATGCCTTTTACTTTTTATATATAAATCTTGAACATGGCGATCTTAATTGATTTCAAATCTTTTTTTGAGAGTATTTTACGTATCAATTTTTGTTGGCACTGAATGAACATGCCGCCTTTTTTTACAGAGAATCTGTTTTTTGGGGGTACTTTCTACAAAAAAGAATTTCGATGTTTCACATCTAACAATTTTCCTATACAAACGGTATTTAAATGTTATTTTTAAACGTGCTAACCAATGATCAATCAATCCTCATGCTTTCATTAATGAGGGTAAATACTGCTTCGTACACCGATACAGTGAGCGTGTAGTAGTAAGTTTCTAAGGTAGGGCTCGGTGAGAGGGGACCATCGAGTCGTGACGGAGAGAGCCGATGCGTCCCGAGTTAGGCCAAGCGAACGAGGAGACGCAGGGTGACCGTTTCCTCTATATCTATATATAGAATAGATATAGATATAGAGGCAATGTTCAACGTTCGCCTTGCTTTTATTTGCAACGTTTGCCTTATTAGCGTATTTAGCCACTCCAGCGACGTTTCACGAGCAGCCGGTCTCACCCCCGAAGCGCGGCATAAGATGTTTCACATCAAAAATACAAACGATTATTAAACTATACGGAGCGTCTGTCACATTCACCACTATTGAGATTCACTACTCCGATTACACTGAATTTTTACTTTTTATTAACAAGCGCGTCCGAGGATCGAAAAAATGCGAGGGAAATCGTTTCGCGAATGGAAATATTAATTGTGAAAAACAACTAAACATTCAAGGAATATATTCTCTCACACACTTTCACATACATTTGATGGCGTATGCGTGTGGCCGCATCTGTGTACACATTTCCGATCATGGCCGACTATCCCCGGATGTAGGCGGAATTTTTGTGACATTTTTACATATATATATCGCGGCCGAGAAAAGAAATCCTCGACTTTGAGGCGCAAGGGGCGTGGCTTCGCGTTGCTAAGGAAAAATCTCTGTCAATATGTAACTTACATTTACTCTGGTCTCTATCGATAGAGAATAGTCGATTTATATGGCGTAACTAAGCATAGTTTTGGTTATAACTGTATATTTATTGAGAAAATTCGATGTTAAAATTGAGGGGTGAAGGGGGCAGATATTTTTCCTGTAAAGATACACGGGTGCTCGCGGCGACAGCGCTGGCGGCGTCGTTCTGACGACTTGAATGAACATGCCGCGAGACACTACCGTGTCTCTTGATAGCATCACCGACGAAAGTCGCGTCGCGTGGTGTTTGTACACTCGTCGAGTATCGGATACCTGCGTAGCGTTGTGTGCGAAGGGCCTAAGTGGAATGGGGCAGGGTCGAGATCGGTGATGAGTGAGGCACGTACGGTAGCGTTGGAGGTGTGGGTTTCGTTACGGTTTTTGAGGAATTTTCGTTGCATACTGCGCTTTTAGTCCCCTCAGCAAAGAAGTTGTTACGTCCACGGACACTCGGATATAATAAACGCAGAATATCTTAACTTCAAGATGGTAGACCCAGGAATGGGGCTGCCTACATTTTATTTGGCTTTTTATATTTTTACATTATTTGCTTAGGATCTAGGAATCTTACTAAAAAGTGGAGCCGTGTGACTGTGAGTACAAGGAGCAATGTCGGGTGATAGGGCATAGTGCATCGTAGATAATGCGAGGCGTAGAACATTCTTTACACCTCCCCTCCTAGATGAAAATTCGTGGGTTTCTTAATGTAACGAATTTTCTTATTATCCTTTATTATAGGTAATTCTGACATTCTTTTTCGCTATTTATTAAAAAGTCGGGACTAATTCTTTTGCAGATTTTAAGTTCATTATTTTGCTTGCATTTTTCTAATTGAGTTTCGTCGTATGGTACAAACTTCGTTTGGATACTGTTAATAAGAATAAATTCTCTCTGAGGCACGTAAAAGGTTATTAAGCAGTTACCCACAGCATGGGGTACTGGAAGGATCTTATACAAGCTAAATTTTTCCCTCTCTAGTAAAGGTATGTGAAGTGTATACAATAGTTTGTCGTTTATACATGCTAAACTGTTTTCGCTTATACTTGTTAATACATTAAAATATTTCTCGTCAATTGGAACAGGAAAATCATCTTCAAATTCTAAATGTTGTAAAGCTTGAAACAATAGTTGTGGTGGTAAAATTTGTGGATGAACAAATCCACGCCTGCCGTCAGTAATAGCGTTCAAAAAGTTGTTTATATCTTCTGCGTATTCGCTTACAATATTAGTTAGTCCTATTATCAATTCGTCTATTCTTAAGTTGGCTTCGTTATTACTAGAAAGATTTGCAAGTTTATCCAAATTTTGATCTATGGTTATTAACTTATTAGTATACAATTGTATGTTCTCTAGATTATTCAATATCTGTGTTTTTATGATATGAGTTTGATTTTTCACTAAACTGAAAATTTGTTTGTTATCATCCCGCATTTTATCAATTTCCGAATTATAATATTCTGCATCACTACTGGACATGGTTCCAAAAAGGATCTTAAAGATTTCTCCTACGGGGTTTAAAAGACCGCGCCTACTTCGGATTCTACGTCCTAAAGCGTGATTTAACATCGAATTTTGATGTAAAGCGCGAGTTACCCTATTTTCGAGGATTTTAATTTCATCCTGAGCGTTACAATAAAATCCTTTAAAAGGTTGGTTACATAATGTTTTTATAGAGAATAGAAGTTGTAAAATAGACTCTTTCGTATTATCGATTGTTTTTAGATCTATCCAACTAAGAACACTCCAGGTTTGATGGTATAATTTTACGTCGGTGAGGTGTTCCAAGTATGCAGGAATACTAGCCTCCAGTGGATCCAAGTTGAAAGGGGAAGTAGGTACTTCTTGATTATATTGAACTGTTACTGCAATTAGGGTGAATGCGAACAACTTTGGAAATATGATGTACTTCATCGCCATCTTCCCCTGCAACAGTTATAAAGTGTTTATTTACTTTTACGCACTTGAAAGGACCTATCTTCGGCATTAGTTTCTTGGTTAGAGGTGCTGAATTTTCAATGTAAACCAGTTCTCCCAATTGGATATTATGAGTTATCTCATCTATCAGCTTTAGCTCTTGTCCGTATGCTAGTTTGCAAGTATCTTTATGAACTTCGATACAGTTGCCTTCTCCATTCTCAATTTCTAAGTTGCATTTGCTGACTCCGACAACTTTATAAGGTCCCTCATAATAAGGATCCTTCTTCTTTTGGCGTTTAATATTCTCATGATAAACAATGTCACCCAAAATATATTCTGGAACTCTTCGAATAATTTTGTTGTCATAATAAGCTTTCGATTTTTCCTTGCTTCTGAGTAGGTTTTCCTGTGCTTGTTTTAAAATATCCTTCATTGTACTCTGATATTTCTGTACATGTTCTTCCCATGTTGTTTGATTAAATGAATAATGACTTGGAATATTGGGATCTCTAACCATCATAAGTTCAAACGGTGTATATCCTGTAGCATCATGCACTGTTGTATTATAGGTAAATTGAATCAGAGATATGTATTTGTCCCAATCATTAAAATTTTGATTAACATAGTGTCTCAACATTTCTCGGATAGTGTGATGAGATCTCTCTATCGCTCCATTTGATTGTGGTCGGTAGGTTGTTGTCTTCACTTGTTGGATTCCCAGTAATCTTTCGATTTCTCCCATGAATCCTCCTATCAAATTTATTCCGTTATCTGAGAGGATAACTTTTGGAAATCCGTATATGTGGTGAAGTACTGGTTCATCATCTTACTGGCAATCTCCTTACTGTTCTCGGTTCTTAGAGGTATTAAAGTGACGTGTTTTGTTAACATTTCTTAGACTGTTAATAAACATTTATATTTATTTGCAGTTACTGGAAGAGATGCCATTATATCAATGGCGATTTTATCGTTGACGTTTTCCGGTGTGTCCGTAATTTGCATGGGCATTTTAGATTTTATTCTAACAACCTTCTCTTCTTGACATTTGATGCATTTTTTGATGTAATCCTCTATTTCGGACCTTTTTATAGAAGGATAATCGTATCTAAGTTTTTCGAATGTTTTGTTGATCCCTAAATGACCTTCCACGATAGTATCGTGTCTTTCCTTTATAATTGCTTCTTTGCGATGTGTTGTTAGATTTACTTCAGGACTATGAAATATTTCTGCATTATCGGTAAGATATTTAATAATATTTAAAGTTCGTTCGACATAGTTAATAGGAGTCTTTTCTGGGTAAGTGACTAATATTACCTCAGGTTGATGCGGCAATGATTCAAATTCTCTTTTGTATTCTTCAAATAGCATTTTATCAGTTTTGCAAAGTTTCAAGTGAATTTCATATGCTGGTTTTTGAGGGTGTCTCTTGAGGTGCGACCAATAAACGTAAGGTTTTTGACTGATTGCTTGTTTACAAAAATTGTAAAAAGTTTTTTTTAATATTGGGTTTATTTCTTCACTTCCATTCATTGCTTCTGGTGATGGGTTATCCATGGTTTTTCGTTGCTGTGCCTGTACAGGTATTTCATGTTCCTCTTCTTGACTTTGACTATCATTGTTTGTTTCATTTTCGGCTGTAAAGTGATAGGTTCTAGACAAGGCGTCTGCACAATAATTTGACTTTCCTTTTATGTATTTGATTTCGTATTCATATTCCTCTAAATAAAGTCTCATTCTTGCTAATCTGCTGCTTGATGGATCCTTGGACTTAATAAACCCTGTAAGTGGCTTATGATCTGTGTAGATTATGAATTTTCTTCCATATAAATATGGCCTAAAGTGTTTAATTGCCCATACGATGCCTAACATCTCTTTCTCCGTTGTTGAGTAATTCCTCTCAGCTGAATTTAACGTTCTTGAAGCAAATGCGTTTGGTTGGTCTTTTGGTACATTTCCTTGTGATAGTACCGCTCCTAATGCATAATTACTAGCGTCCGTAGTGAGGTTAAAGGGCTCATTAAAATCAGAATATTTAAGGATTGGTGCGTTTGATATTTTATTTTTCATTATCTTGAAAGCTTCTTCTTGTTCCTTGTTCCACTTAAACTCGACAGTTTTTTTTAGTAATTTTGTGAGAGGTTGAGCTATTTTGCTGAAGTCCTTGATGAATCTTCTGTAGTAACCAATTAAGCCTAGAAATGATTTGACGCCTTTTTGGTTCGTAGGCGCTTTGAAATTTTGTATGGCATCTATCTTCCCTGGATTGGGTTTTACACCATCCTCGTTGATAATATAACCTAAGTATGCTAATTCTGGTTGTATATACTCCCACTTATCGGGTTGCAATTTTAATCCAGATTGTCTTAATCGCGTGAAAAGTTGTTTCAGTTTTTGTAAGTGCTCTTCAAAAGTTACCGAGTATACGATGACGTCATCCAAGTATACAAAGCAAGTTTTATTGATTAATCCATTTAGAGCGTTGTTCATAGTTCTCTGAAAAGTGGCGGGAGCGTTCTTAAGTCCAAATGGCATTCTTCTGTATTGGTAATGTCCGGCATCAGTAGAAAAAGCAGTCTTCCCTTTATGCGGTCCGTACATGCCTATCTGATGAAATCCACTAGCTAGATCAAAAGCGGAGAAATATCTTGCTTTGCCTAGATTATCCAGGATTTCTTCGATGTTTGGCAAAGGATAAGAATCTTGTTGCGTTTTTTCATTTAGCTTCCTATAATCGATGACGAGCCTCCATTTTTTCTTTTTGCTAGCATCAGTCTTCTTAGGGACGATCCATAGTGGACTGTTATATGGGGAATCAGATTCTTCTATAATTCCTTTTGTCAACATATCTTGAACTTGTCGGTTTACCTCGTCTTTATGAATAGGTGGGTATCGATATTGTTTTGTGTGTACGGGCTCTTCATCGGTAGTATCAATTCGATGTTCTGTTAACGTTGTTAAGGGTAAAGAATCTCCGGGTAGGGTGAAAAGGTCATCATATTCTTTTATCAAATTCCATAATTTTTCTCCTTCAAATTTGTCGATCCAAGCGAGTGTTATCTCGTAGGAGTAGTATTCTGTCAGTATTATGAGTTGGAATTTCGAGTGAATGAACGAATGCTATATCTTCGAGTTGATAAGGAATGTTTTCTATTTGTCTTGGTTCATTCGTTCTATTAGTTACAGCTATCTTGGCTTTAAAATTTTCTGCCGTTACCGCAAAGTGTTCCTCGGGTCCTATACTAACAATACCTTGACCATTTGATTGTGTAGATATGGTCATGATGTTGACAGTTCTCGGTGGTATGCTGATAATCTTTGGCGCCACATCGATTATTTTTGTTTGTGACTCTGCTGATTCTTTAAAGACTTCAAATCTATTCCCGTTTAATTTAAATTTATGTCCAGCCAATTCCATGATTTCCTCTTCTAAATTTATTTTAAACTTCAATAATTTGAGTACGTCAAAGCCAATAATTCCAACAAAATTAATTGGAAAATTTGTCCTTACAATATGAACGGGAAATTTTATTCCATTAATGTTTGATTCAAGTAAGCCTTTCGTTTCTTCAGAATATCGTGATATTCCAAAAATTGGAATGTTGTTTTTTTTAATAGAAGTCTGTAATTCCTCCGGAATGATATCTTCTTTTATTATAGAAATATTTGCACCAGTGTCAATTAAAAAGCTATGTTTACATTTGGAGATTCCGAGGGTTGTAAGAAGTGTTCGACATCCTTTATCTGATTCGACGGATTCAATGGATAATTTTCCGATTCTTCTTGGTTCGTTTCTAAATATCGTGTTTGAGCTGGGGGGTGGTCTGGTTGTTTCCGAGCGCTGTGTAAAATTTCGTCGCTTGCTCGGATCTTTGACGTAACATTGATTTTCGAAATGGCCTAATTTTTTACAAAAATTGCACTGTATACGCTGTGATGAGGATAGATTGTCTAGTGTTGTTGAATTTGAATTTCTTTGTAATATAGGTGTTCTGGTGAATGGTCTATTCGGAATCTTGGAGTTTACATTTGTTACGCGCGCCATTTGTTCGGCTTGTTTACGAGCTGTTAAATTGGATTCGGCAGCTTGAGCAAATAAAGCTGCTTCTCTGATAGTTCCTGGTTTAAGTGGCCTGACCTCTAATGAATATTCACGTCTCAATCCGTTGATGTACGTACGGGTCCCTGTTCTTTTTCATAATTTGCGCAAGTTTCATTTGTTTCTTGACTACGTTCTAAATTATTGTAAATATCTGTCTGGATTTTCTCTTGAATGATGACAAACCGATTGGTATAAGATGTTACAGTTTCATCAATCGCTCTTGTACACATTTCATACGGTTATTAATATGAACCTCAATGGGGGCAGTTGCTCCGAAAAGTAATTTTAAAGATGTATATAAGGACGAGTATGATGAAACATCTAAAGGCTCCAATTCTCGGGCTGCGCGTCCCTTAATTTTTTCCGCAATTATAAGGCGAAGTAAATGATGTTGGTTGTTAACGGAAACGCGTGCCTTTTCTATTTGTTTGATAAAGAATGTGACTGCTCCTGATCCGTCAAATTCCCTAATGAATCGAATTGCATCTTTTGGTTTCACAGTTTCTAATGGAACTTCATTGCTTTCTGAAGTTGAAGAAAATAACGTTCGTCTTTCTGAATTTTCTGTGCTTTTTTTATCGGATTTTAGTTGCGTAATTTCGCTTTGCATAGTCGTCATTTGTGTAGAAAGTATATCTATTTTGGCTAGTAAATCTTCCATTTTATTCTAGCAACGTGGTGTTTTCTGGTATATAAGATGATTGTTCTACTCACGCGCTTTTTGTTTTATATAATATGTACAACTGGTCCGATGGTCGTGAGTTTGATGAGATTCAATCCAATAGCTTGGTTACGAATCCCGCACCGCTGCCACCAATTTTGTTACGTCCACGGACACTCGGATATAATAAACGCAGAATATCTTAACTTCAAGATGGTAGACCCAGGAATGAGGCTGCCTACATTTTATTTGGCTTTTTATATTTTTACATTATTTGCTTAGGATCTAGGAATCTTACTAAAAAGTGGAGCCGTGTGACTGTGAGTACAAGGAGCAATGTCGGGTGATAGGGCATAGTGCATCGTAGATAATGCGAGGCGTAGAACATTCTTTACAGAAGTTTCACTTCAAAAAATAAAAATACGTGTGTGTATAATAACATATAATATAAAACAGTTTCTTTAGAAAAATTGTTAGATGTGAAACATCGAAATTCTTCTTTGTAGAAAGTATGCGATAGGAAGGATGGACCACGCGTCCGTCGAAAGAACACGTGCGCCAGTGCGCATTTGTATTTATACTGGATACTATTAAACGGTATGAACCGTTGTGTCTAATTCAAAAAGCGCATTTAGTTTACTCTCTCTTAACTCTACCATCGGTACTGTTTAATAGTATCACAGTCATAAATACAAATGCGCACTGGCGCACGTGTTCTTTCGACGGACGCGTGGTCGATCCTTCCTATCGCATACTTTCTACAAAGAAGAATTTCAATGTTTCACATCTAACAATTTTTCTATAAAAACTGTTTTATATTATACTAGCAGCCCGTCCCGGCTTCCACGGGTAGATTGTGGATTGATTTTGTCCGTCCACCATTGATTAAATACATTTTTAATACAAAACTTTTAGTATTTTTCCCGGGCTACGCAATGGTCATATTGGATTTGACCTTGACCATGACCTTCAAGGTTATATCGAGGTCAAATTAATTTTTTTTCACGTTCAAATGTGTCCTTGACCATTTTTTTCATGTTACCTTTATTGTCAGCGGAGGTCAAATTTAGGTCAAGTATAGTTCGACTTTTTGAACACCCTGTATAAGATTTACTAACTCAGAAACCTTCGCGGATATGCGTCCAACTGTTCCCCAAATTTTCATCGCAATCGGATGAACGGTTTAGGAAGGCATAATAATCATCCGTACCGGTACTTTTTGAACACCCTGTATAAGATTTACTAACTCAGAAACCTTCGCGGGCATGCGTCCAACCATTTCCCAACTTTTCATCGCAATCGGATGAACGGTTTAGGAAGGCATAATAATCATCAGTACCGGTACTTTTTGAACAACTTTTATAAGATTTACTAATTCAGAAACCTTCGCGGGCATGCGTCCAACCATTCCCCAAAGTTTCATCGCAATCGGATGAACGGTTTAGGAAGGCAAATAATTATCCGTACCTGTACTTTTTGAACACCCTGTATAAGATTTACTAACTCAAACCTTCGCGGATATGCGTTCAACTGTTCCCCAAATTTTCATCGCAATCGGATGAACGGTTTAGGAAGGCATAATAATCATCAGTACCAGTACTTTTTGAACACCTTTTATAAGATTTACTAACTCAGAAACCTTCGCGGACATGCGTCCAACCATTCCCCAACTTTTCATCGCAATCGGATGAACGGTTTAGGAAGGCATAATAATCATCAGTACCGGTACTTTTTAAACACCTTTTATAAGATTTACTAACAATAAGAAACCTTCGCGGGCATGCATCCAACAATTCCCCAAAGTTTCATCGCAATCGGATGAACAGTTTAGGAAGGCGTTTGATATTACCTTAAAGGTCACGGTCAAGGTCAAATCCAATACAACCACTGGGTAGCCAAGGGAAAATCCTTAAAGTTTTGTATTAAACATTTTTCTCTAAAATGTTTTCCCGCTGAGATAATCGGCCGTACCGGGACTTTTTGAACACCCTGTATAAGATTTACTAACTCAGAAACCATCGCAGGCATGCGTCCAACCATTTCCCAAAATTTCATCGGAATCGGATGAACGGTTTAGGAAGGCATACGAGACATACAGACAGACAGACAGACAGACAGACAAACATTCATTTTTATATATATAGATGTTATTATACACACACGTATTTTTATCTACAACAAAGTATCTTACATCGATGTGGGCCTAAAGTTCATAGATAATAAGATAATGGCGATTAAATATCCTTTCCTGGTGAATAAGTTTAGTCTCATATGTTTCTTTGACTTATCAAATATCTATTTACAATCGTGATGTATTATAGATTGTACACACATACGTACCATATGAGGCTAAACTTACTTGCCAGCGAAGAAGTTTCAATAACTATTATCTCATTATTTATGAACTTTTGACCTATATCGAAATGACTTTTCTATGCATGGTGGGAGAAGGAAATTCTTTGAAACCACCGAGCTGGAGCATGAAAATTGGCGCCGGGAGAGTACGCAGATTCAGCGCCGTTCGGTTGGTGCTATCCCCGGAGAAGTACACGTGCACCGCAATAGTTGAATTTATTGCGGGTCTGCACTTTTTCCGAGGAGAGCATAAAAGGCAGAGGGTTTCTGTTGCCTCCCGCGAGGCTGCTGAAATCTGAGCACGCGCGGTCGAGGCCCTTCGCTTGCGACCCGGCGCCTATCACTCTCGCTAGACTGATTTACTATCTATTTAGCCGGTCAAATAGACTGAAATTTCTCTGGCAGTAAATTTTTATCGTGTATCCACTGCAATCTAGCTAGATTTATTTTTCTCAACCGAGATTCTAGACTAACTCTCGCTAGATTGTTCTCAATGCTGTGTCCACTTGAGTAAATCTAGCTGAAAACGAAAGAACACGTTCGCCAGTGCGCATTTGTATTTATAATTGTGATACTATTAAACCGTACAAACCGTTGTGTCTAATTCAAAAAGCGCATTTAGTTTACTCTCTCTTAACTCTGCCATCAGTTGCTGTTCCGTCTCGCGATAAACGGAATTCGACACAACGGTTCGTACCGTTTAATGGTATCACAGTCATAAATACAAATGCGCACTGGCGCACGTATTCTTTCAACGGATGCGTGGTCCATCCTTCCTATCGCATACTTTCTACAAAAAAGAATTTCGATGTTTCACATCTAACAATTTTCCTATACAAACGGTATTTAAATGTTATTTTTAAACGTGCTAACCAATGATCAATCAATCCTCATGCTTTCATTAATGAGGGTAAATACTGCTTCGTACACCGATACAGTGAGCGTGTAGTAGTAAGTGTCTAAGGTAGGGCTCGGTGAGAGGGGACCATCGAGTCGTGGCGGAGAGAGCCGATGCATCCCGAGTTAGGCCAAGCGAACGAGGAGACGCAGGGTGACCGTTTCCTCTATATCTATATATAGAATAGATATAGATATAGAGGCAATGTTCAACGTTCGCCTGGCCTTAGCGTATTTAGCCACTCCAGCGACGTTTTACGAGCAGCCGGTCTCACCCCCGAAGCGCGGCATAAGATGTTTCACATCAAAAATTACAACAAAATCTGTGACTCGAAGGTCGGCGGCATTTAGGGTTGACGTGGAATCCCCCTTATGTACCTTGGGTCTACTGTGAGCCCACCACAACATTCATTACGTTCTTAAACGTGTCGTCAGGGTAGGGATAGCATAACGTTTTATAGTCGATACAAACACGTGTAGACAGTGCCTTTAAGTTGCGTTTGAGATTATGTGTTGTTTTTATTTAATTTAACAAACGTTACTGTTTCGTCGCACGTTAAGCGGACGTCTATATCTGTTCTCACCATTTATTATTATCACGATCTTATTGTTAGTAAAACGCTAATACAACTCGTCGCAGGGAATACATGCCAGCGTAGCGGGTTGCATATCGGTTAACGCCTCCGATCCGCTGCGCCTGTATCCGGCGCCAGGCGGATAACCGATATGCAACCCGCTACGCTGGCGTGTATTCCCTGGGACGGGTTGTATAATTCTTGCATCTATCGTTACTTCTGTACACGGAATTGGAACCTAACTCTTCTGAGGTTGCGTGATGAGGGCGGCCCCGCACTTTTTTATTTAAATGGTCATAATTGCTTAACTACCTCGATTTGAACGATCACCGCCTAGGTATTCCTTCATCGAAGTGTCGTGAATACGATGATTATAATATGATAGCTCTGCATTCATTAGAAAAATTGAAAAAAATATATTAATGAAGCGTGACGCGGAAAATATGGGGCCGTCCTCACTGTGCGACCAGATTCGCAGTAGAAAGGACCCCGCACAAACCTTATGGGAATTTAGTCCCGGTGGATTTGGCTGGGCTTCACATATGTTGTAGATCTTGACGGTCTGATCAAAAGTTATCATTGCCGCAACAACGAAAAATGGACAGTTTTTGAGTTTGGAGACCTTAAAGTTCATACTTTTTGCTTTCCGTCATACGATCTATTGGATCGAAATAATCATGTAAAATCAGGTTTTCCGTGAATTTTGCTAAAAATCACGTATTATGTAGTTGGTGAGCCAACGATTCAGGTATCACCCGATCAGACAAAGATAAGCAGTTCTGAGAGGGGGGGGGGGGGGGGGGGAGACTTTAACTTTGTCGCTTTTTACTCGAAACCATACGCTCTTTTTCAACCAACTCAAGCACGCATTCAAGATCATGTGCGATCTTGTGAGCACGTTTTTGCCTCCATATACTAATGCGCGAGTGTGTGCGTGCGCATAGATATTTACTTTTAATGTCTGATTTTCTAATTTTGTCCGTGTATCCGCATTGTTTTAGCGCACAAATCTTATGGAAACTGGTTCAGTACTGGAATCCTCGCGTACTTCAAATATATTGTAGTTTATGACCTCCTGATCAAAAGTTACCATTGTCATAGACTCAAAAAATGTACCAGAGCTAGAAGGCTTCTAAGTAGTACACCTTTTACTTGCGACCGTACGCTCTGCTATATTAAACTAGTCTTATGGCTCTTAAATTCTGGTGAATATGTCTCACCTGCACGAATATTGCAAGTTATGGTCAGCTGTTCAAATGTCACTATCAATGTAAACTCAAAAAATAACCGCGTCATCCCCTCTACAGTGTACGGGAGTGTGGTGGGGAGAGATAGTGATATCAGTAGTGTTGCCAGTCGCGCGGGCATTCATATGTAGAAATGGTGAATAACGAATAGAAAGCTTTTATCAAAATGTAACCACATTAGTGATATGGGTCAGAAACAATATAGACAATCTTACTCTAGTTCAGATATGCCCACGTCGTTGATCCTGGGCAACGGAAAGAGCGGGTAGCATTGTACACATATGTACACTCTACACATGTGTGGATGTGTAGAGGCAAGAACATGTCCATACGACTCGAACCATGTAGCATACATCCCGGGATTGATTGAGTAGAACGTAAGATTGCAGGTAAAAAACGACAACTTTAAAGTCTCCGATTTTCGAACCTGTTTAACTTTTGAGTTTGCATTTATGGTGACATTTAAACAACTGATCATGTCCTGCAGGTGAGGCATATTCATCAGGATTTAAGAGCCATAAGACTAGTTTAATACAGCAGAGCGTACGGTCGCAAGTAAAAGGTATACGACTTAAAAGTCTCCTAGTTCTGGTATATTTTTTGAGTCTATGGCAATGAACTTTTGATCAGGAGGTAATAAACTACAATATATGTGAAGTACGCGAGAATTTCAGTACTGAACCAGTTTCCATAAGATTTGTGCGTTAAAAGAATGTAGATACATGGAAAAAATGAGAAAAAATTAGAAAAATCTGACATTAAAAAATAAAAATCAATGCACACACGCACGCACATACTCGCGCATAAGTATATGGAGGCAGAAACGTGCTCACAAGATCGCACATGATCTTAAATGCGTGCTTGAGTTGGTTGAAAAAGAGCGTATGGTTTCGAGTAAAAAGCGACAAAGTTAAAGCCCCCCCCCCCCCCCCCTCTTAGAACTGCTTATCTTTGTCTGATCGGGTGATACCTGAATCGTTGGCTCACCAACTACAAAATACGATATTTTTAGCAAAATTCACAGAAAACCTGATTTTACATGATTATTTCGATCCAATAGATCGTACGACGGAAAGCAAAAAGTATGAACTTTAAAGTCTCAAAACTCAAAAACTGTCCATTTTTCGTTGTTGTGGCAATGATAACTTTTGATCAGAACGTCAAGATCTACAACATATGTGAAGCCCAGCCAAATCCACCGGGACCAAATTCCCATAAGGTTTGTGCGGGGTCTTTTGGTCTGTGACGTTGCCAGCGACAAGGTAATGCAAGTCGTGTATCGTTACTGATCGCCGTATGACGTGGCAACATCGCGATCCCCAATACACGGGCGGGGCGGCCCTCATCACGCGACCAGAAACGTTGGGTGAAAAGGCGCGACCTCAGAAGGGTTAATTTGGACCAAATTCCTATGATTCTTGGAGGGGACTTCAATGTTAATTTTGCAACAGAGGCATCAGAACCTTTGATACAATTTTTAAACGATAAGTTATATTTAAAAATTAATAAAAACCCCATGGAAGCAACGGCAAAATCGGAGACCATCATTGATGCAGTATTTTCAAGAAATTTACACAATTTCCAATCAAAAGTATTCATTTCATATTTTTCCTATCACAAACCAATTGTATCGACTTTGACATATGAAGGGTACAGGGGAAGAACGAGCTAAGTCAGTTTTAATGGTTTTGTGCTAGAGAGACTTTTATTTTGAATCCTAGCTAGTTTTTCCCCTGTACAGGTATTATTTTATAACGGATAACTATGGATTTGTTCTGTTATTGCCCTGGAAGGTATATTGAGCGCTTAAAGGTACATAAAAATGCTACTAGATAGTGACAATATCTTAATTTCTATGAAAAATTACTTAGCCTATTATTCCCCTGTACCCTTCATATGAAGCTGATCCACAATTAGAACAAGTGGAGGCAAATAAATAATCTTACAATCTATCATTTGTTATTTTTATAAATCTCCATAATTTGATTTAACCGGATTAAACCAATCTTTACTTTACATAAAGTATCACAACTGAAAAGCGTCTAGAAGTTTCACTTCTACCGCGTGGCGTTGCACGCACAATGTTTTTTCACAAACTCTGAGTATGCAAAGCTCAGTATGCTATGAAAATATTCCCACGTATGAAATAATGGGCGATTTCATAAGCACAATATATAAACGTGGAAAGACGTAGGTACGCCTAGTGTCAATGATTCTGATCGACCCGCTTTGGGTGACGGTTGTTTATCGAGGAGACCATAGCTAAACGGTACGAGTGGATCTCCTTGTTCTGCCATGAAGGACCAATCAGTCTTAGCTCTCATGGCAAAGCAAGAAAGTTCACTCGCACTAGGTGTACTTTCGCCAGCAGGAGTTCAACAAGTATCATGTGCTACGAGTGGTGGTGTCGATTGCCACACTCGTGTAATCTTCACACTCGAGGGCAATCGCCCATTTCGTTCACTTATTGCACGATATACTATTATACTATATTTTCGGACATTTATGTACCTATGATACTACATTTCCTGAGTTAGGATCGGCTTAGGCTACGCCTTAAATTAATAAAAATTATATTATCATAACAATATGGTCGCCATCGTGTACCAGGTTGACTGCTAGCAGTAATTTTGTTATTTCCTAATTTCGTTACGTTACATGCGGTGGTTATGAGTTGAGGAAATAATTTTGGCTTATTTATACAGGGTGTTCGGAAAAAACACCGACACAGAAATAGGGGTGATAGGTTACGTCATTACAAGTATTTTGATATAAGGGACCTATACCCGCAAGCGCCCCCTTCTGGAGATATCAACTTTTCAAGTTTATAACGACCGAGGTTGACTAAAGTAGAATAATAAGAAACGTATCAAGATGGTAACGAATATTTAATTTTACGAGATACAAAAACAATGTACTACAGCAAATGCTCAAAATGACGGCCACCCATGTCCATGCAACATCGGAAACGATTCTGGATAGATGTGCCACTGCGCAAACTGCTTGCGGAAAGGATAACCGCTTGGCTCAAGTCCTTGTACTATTCGAAGATGATGCGGATACAAGGAGTTTTCATTTGTTTTTCAATTGTACAGGTAGACAAAAAACTCAATCAAGAGACACGGCAGTGTCTCGCGGCATGTTCGTTCATCTAGTCTCGGCGTCGAAGCGAGCACCCGTGTATCTATACGCCACAAATATCTACCCCCTGCACCCCTCAATTTTTACATCGAATTTTCTCAATAAATATATGGTTATAACCAAAACTATGCTTAGTTACGCCATATAAATCGACTATTCTCTATCGATAGAGACCAGAGTAAATGTTGTAAGTTACATATTAACAGAGATTTTTCCTTAGAAACGCGAAGCCACGCCCCTTGCCCCTCAAAGTCGAGGATTTCTTTTCTCGGCCGCGATATATATATGTAAAAATGTCACAAAAATTCCGCCTGTCTTCGGCGGTATTCGGCCATGGTCGGAAATGTGTACACAGATGCGGCCACACGCATACGCCATCAAAAATGTATGTGAGAGTGTGTGAGATAATATACCTATTTCTTGAATGTTTAGATGTTTTTCAAAATTTAAAAATATTTCCATTCGCGAAACGATTTCCCTCGCATTTTCTCGATCCTCGGACGCGCTTGTTAATAAAAAGTACAAATTCAGTGTAATCGGAGTAGTGAATCTCAATAGTGGTGAATGTGACAGATGCTCTGACAGCTAGCTAATCAAATCGTTTAGATATTTTTAATAATCAAGACAGTGCACGGAAGCAGTGTCATTTTTCTTTGGTTGCTGGTGCATGAAGAGCAGTAAAGGAGACATCTGTATCTCGGAAGAAGTGGCATCAGATAAGTAACTTCCTAACTGACTGTCTTAACCTCATTTTCATCCCTTATACAGAACAAATATCTTTGTGGTTATTCTATTTTTTGTTTTCAGCGCCATACGAGAACGGGACGGATTGACGGAAATTTGATTTTTATTCGCAGTCAAAAATCAACCTAGGTAGAAAAGAATTCTCTAGAATTGCGGTACAATGCCACGGTATGAATATCAGGTTCTACCGACATGGCATGCTTAGACAAGGTCTGTATCAACTTTAGCGGTATATTGGGGGCACTGCACTAATCCTGTGGTACATTTTTCTATCTGGGAAAGCATATTATTATGGTAGTACAGCTGTACAGCGTTCCGATAATATATAATTGGAACTTTTGATAATACGAAAGGGGGAATATATCGATAAAGAAAAGATAATAAAATAATTACTTCATTATTGTAATCCAATTCTATCGTATCTCCTACTTTTCTACCACGGCTTTCCCAGATAGAAAAATGTGCCACAGGATTAGTACAGTGCCCCCAATATATTATATATAATGCTAAAGTTGATACAGACCTTGTCGAAGCATGTCATGTCGGTAGAATTTGATATTCCTACCGTGGCATTGTAGCGCAGAGTTCTAGAGATTTTTAATTCCGGCATATTAGAGGTAAAACCTCCACTCCATCGCCTTCGACTTCTTCTACCAAGTGAGGATTTCTCACGGACCAATAGTGGGCGTTGTGATTATTCACTAATCCTTTGTTGCAGAATTTCGATTCATCTGTGAACAAAATCTTCTGACGAACGAGGGATCGTCCACTTGCCGTTCCAAAAATCAGTCGGAATAGTTCATTCGTCGAGCTGGATCTAGCTAATTGTACGCTGAAACATGCCCAAGTCGTATTCAGCCTTGAAAAGATTTATTTTAATATTGGACCAAAGGAACGGCAATCCTGTTGCTTCAACTTCCAGGTATATTAATTGTAAGTATTACTGGAGAACGAGTAGGTTAAAAGATTTTCGTGAAGACTCACGATTTTCTGATATGTCATTTCGTACAGGTGCAACCGAAGAGGATCTAGCTCGTGTCCTGTCCGTAAAAAGATGACTCGATGGACATCGGAGAATGTCAGGCTTGTCACCGAGCGCCTATTACCCAAGTTACATTAATTGCAATACGCGCTTCTCGTTTCATTCAACTATTCCAGCGTTAAATAACTTTTACTTCTTTCAAGGTAATCACCTTTTATGAACTGTTCGTGGTAGGAGGCAGCTATCGATAATAGAGACTCGTCGTAGACAAGTTCGTCTATTAAAACTAAAAGGCAATTGGTGTGCAACTGGAACATCATCGCAGGAATAATTTGTCTACGATTAGTCACAATCATTGATCGTTGCCCCCTACGATCAACAATTCGTACAAGGTAAATGCTTTGAAAGAAGTAAAAGTTACTTAGAGCAGGAATAGTTGAAACGAAAATCGCATATTGCAATGAAAGTACTATGGGTGAAAGGCGCTCGGTGACAAGCCTAACATTCTCCGATCCATCGAGTCATCTTTTTACGGACAGGACATGAGCTAGATCCTCTTCGGTTGCACCTGTACGAGATGACATGTCAGAAAATCGTGAGTTCATGAAAATCTTCTAACCTACTCGTTCTGCAATAATACCTCTAAAAAAAGAGAAAAAATCACCTCTAAAGTTGAGCTTGTAAGTATTTGTACAAATTCTCAACAACGAGTTTTAAAGAGGCGGCGTGGCCGAGCGGTTAAAGCGCTAGTCTACTAACTCGGGGATCGCGTGTTCGAGGCTCCTCATGTGCTTCTTTTTTTTTGCAAATAAAAATGTTCATTTAATCATAATTTGATAACAATCAACGTTACTAATCAATATTTTTTTAATTTCAATTATATTTTAATTCTGGGAGCTGTGTTGAAAAAAATTAAAATTGTAGAAAAATAGCAGTTATTATTCGCTTTCGGTGAGCTCAGGCTTACAATTTGTGGGATGATAATTGTCATAAAAGCACTCAAAACATAAATTAAGTTGACAATGACTACAGGAGATAAAACCGGTATTGCTGCAAGCGCAGGGAGTCTTCAATTTATTTAAAGGAAAGCATACTTCATTCACGTTGGAAAAAAAATATTATTTAATAACGTTGATTGTTATCAAATTATGATTAAATGAACATTTTATTTGCAAAAAAAAAAGAAGTACATGAGGAGCCTCGAACACGCGATCCCCGAATTAGTAGACTAGCGCTTTAACCGCTCGGCCACACCGCCTCTTGGAAACTCGTTGTTGAGAACTTGTACAAATACTTACAAGCTCAACTTTAGAGGTGATTTTTTCTCTTCTTTTTGAGTGTTGCACCCTAGGGTTGTGGTGATGTACTATACTAGTGGTGCTCTATAAATGAGTAAAGATTCGGCCAAATCGGTGACCCGAAAGCCTGAGCCTCTCTTGTTAGAGAGTTGAAAGTAAAACGTCTTCATGGATTTCTGTAGACAACCAAAATATAAGAAAAATCCGATGGCCTGTAAATTCGAAAGCGGTATATGTTTTATTTCTCCAATATACTAAGGCAAAGTTAAAAATATAAGGGCTCTCTAGTCTATAAGTCCCTTTCAAAATATCACGAGAATAAATCAAAAGTAACGTGGTTATAATTAATTGGCTCGTATCGGTATAAAATGTGAGACTTTAATTTTGTGGTAATATTATTCTACTTTGATCAACCTCGGTCGTTATAAACTTGAAAAGTTGATATCTCCAGAAGGGGGCGCTTGCGGGTATAGGTCCCTTATATCAAAATACTTGTAATGACGTATCCTATCACCCCTATTTCTGTGTCGGTGTTTTTTCCGAACACCCTGTATATGGTAAAAGTGAACTAGATGCCCAAGTTTCTGTTTCACTTTGAACGCGATTATCTTGAAATGCAGTGGAGATATATGAAAAATTCTAGTTAGCTTTTTCATAGTAAAAATATAGATAAACATTTTTTACTTAAACTTTTCTCCGACATCTGCAACCGCGATGTCAAGATAATCCATTTTTATCTTGCTCTTCAATCGGGGCATCTATCCCACTTAACCAATTTATTTAATAATTTCTGTTTTAACTATGGAGAAAGTAGTCAAGAAAATTCTAGTAACCTCTAATTGTAAGTTCTAAATTCACAACGGGGATGTACGACATGATACCTCCAGGAATTCTTAACCCTGGCGAGTGCATAAGAGCCTCTCCATCGCACATTCTCTATCCTTCTCGAACTTGTCCAGTTGCAGTGTACGACAAAGAAGCTCTTATGCGTTCATCACGACTAATCGAAGTTCTCCCTCGCACTCACGCGTCCCCTATACGAAGCTTCCTCGAATACACCCCGTATACCGCCACTCGCGAACGCACTTTTACATCGCGACGATTGCACAGAAGGTTGAGCCCTTGAATAACCCGATACCCTTCCGTTAGTTATTTAAGTTGCCCAATTGGCGAGCACCTGTCCGGCGCGTTGAAGCGCCTACTGCGATGGAAGACGGGCCGAATTGACGGGAAGGAAATCGTAGCGTGTCTCGTGGCAATTGGCCATTCGTATGCACGCACATCCTCGAAAGCGAGTAGACTCGGGAGGCTAATGCAGGGGAGGGGGTGATTCACAAACGCGAACGACCCGCGGGGACGATTTTCCGGTGGGTAAAGGTTGATGATACGTAAAATACTCTCCAAAAAAGATTTGAAATCAATTAAGATCGCCATGTTCAAGATTTATATATAAAAAGTAAAAGGCATCATTTGAAAGGGAAATTATTGTAAATCAGGTTACTAAAAAATTCGACTAAAAAAATTTATAAAAAAATTTTAATAAAAAAGAACTTGCCGCGTTTAAGTTTTCATATTTTGTTCACTATACCGAATATTGGCAGTGCTTGGACAGTGCTAGAGTGATTCATAAATTGCACTGTCGAAGTCAAATTCAGAGAAATCCAGAAGGCCCCCGCCTGATCGGTTTCCCGTGCGACGTTCGGTATACTGGTGGTATCATATAAGAGTGTATGAATTTATTTAAAATCATAAGTGCATAAACATCGAATATAATTCTCTGTCTGAATTTTTTATTTTGAAGAAAAAAACGCGGCAAGTTCTTTTTTATTAAAATTTTTTTATAAATTTTTTTAGTCGAATTTTTTAGTAACCTGATTTACAATAATTTCCCTTTCAAATGATGCCTTTTACTTTTTATATATAAATCTTGAACATGGCGATCTTAATTGATTTCAAATCTTTTTTGGAGAGTATTTTACGTATCAATTTTTGTTGGCACTGAATGAACATGCCGCCTTTTTTTACAGAGAATCTGTTTTTGTGGGGGGATATCACTACTTTTTGGAATTTATTCATGAGGAAGATACGTACATGTAGAAGAATAGCTTTTTATTACCACAAAATTAAAGTCTCACATTTTATACCGATACGAGCCAATTAATTATAACCACGTTACTTTTGATTTATTCTCGTGATATTTTGAAAGGGACTTATAGACTAGAGAGCCCTTATATTTTTAACTTTGCCTTAGTATTTTGGAGAAATAAAACATATACCGCTTTCGAATTTACAGGCCATCGGATTTTTCTTATATTTTGGTCGTCTACAGAAATCCATGAAGACGTTTTACTTTCAACTCTCTAACAAGAGAGGCTCAGGCTTTCGGGTCACCGATTTGGCCGAATCTTTACTCATTTATAGAGCACCACTAGTATAGTACATCACCACAACCCTAGGGTGCAACACTCAAAAAGAAGAGAAAAAATCACCTCTAAAGTTGAGCTTGTAAGTATTTGTACAAGTTCTCAACAACGAGTTTCCAAGAGGCGGCGTGGCCGAGCGGTTAAAGCGCTAGTCTACTAACTCGGGGGTCGCGTGTTCGAGGCTCCTCATGTGCTTCTTTTTTTTTTGCAAATAAAATGTTCATTTAATCATAATTTGATAACAATCAACGTTATAAAATAATATTTTTTTTCCAACGTGAATGAAGTATGCTTTCCTTTAAATAAATTGAAGACTCCCTGCGCTTGCAGCAATACCGGTTTTATTTCCTGTAGTCATTGTCAACTTAATTTATGTTTTGAGTGCTTTTATGACAATTATCATCCCACAAATTGTAAGCCTGAGCTCACCGAAAGCGAATAATAACTGCTATTTTTCTACAATTTTAATTTTTTTCAACACAGCTCCCAGAATTAAAATATAATTGAAATTAAAAAAAATATTGATTAGTAACGTTGATTGTTATCAAATTATGATTAAATGAACATTTTTATTTGCAAAAAAAAAGAAGCACATGAGGAGCCTCGAACACGCGATCCCCGAGTTAGTAGACTAGCGCTTTAACCGCTCGGCCACGCCGCCTCTTGGAAACTCGTTGTTGAGAACTTGTACAAATACTTACAAGCTCAACTTTAGAGGTGATTTTTTCTCTTTTTTTAGAGGTATTATTGCAGAACGAGTAGGTTAGAAGATTTTCATGAACACACGATTTTCTGACATGTCATCTCGTACAGGTGCAACCGAAGAGGATCTAGCTCATGTCCTGTCCGTAAAAAGATGACTCGATGGATCGGAGAATGTTAGGCTTGTCACCGAGCGCCTTTCACCCATAGTACTTTCATTGCAATATGCGATTTTCGTTTCAACTATTCCTGCTCTAAGTAACTTTTACTTCTTTCAAAGCATTTACCTTGTACGAATTGTTGATCGTAGGGGGCAACGATCAATGATTGTGACTAATCGTAGACAAATTATTCCTGCGATGATGTTCCAGTTGCACACCAATTGCCTTTTAGTTTTAATAGACGAACTTGTCTACGACGACTCTCTATTATCGATCGCTGCCTCCTACCACGAACAGTTCATAAAAGGTTATAGATACTGGAGAGGAAGGCGGAATTCTGCTGATAGAAGAAGAAATTTAAAAAAATTTCTGTTTATTTTTAAAAAAAATACAAACACCCGCGCGCGCACGCACGAACACACACACACACACAAACAAATGTACCAAATAAAGAATTTTATTTTTAAATTGCTTAGATTATTTTTTGGATTACTTATCTCGCGCTGATACTATGGATGTGTCTACCGTGCATTTACCTACCTATATGTGTTGTTAACGATAGAATTAACAACAGGTTTTCTATATTACACGCTATTCTTTAGTTCAGTTCGTATGCTACACGCTATTACTATATTTGTATATTTTATACCGATCACTCGCGAAATGGCAGATCCGAGCCCTCTGGAGATCTTCTAATAGCTGTCAATTCGGGAGATCGAAGCGATTCGTGTAACCTTAAAATATAAAAGTTTTGAATTAGTATTGAATAACTTGTAGAGGTGGTGAAAAATAATGATAAGTAATCTTCCGAATTGACAGCCATCAGGAAATCAGACGACGCTTGTCGCTTTCACGTATATACGTTCTTACGAAAAGTGCGAAACGTCTGATCTTCCGATGGCCATTAATTTGGGAGATCGAAGTCGAAGCTTGAAATTGTGAATCTTTGAATAAATGGTAAGTAATGTTTAGAAGTGAGAGGAAATAATCATTCGGGTTTTTTGATGTCCAACTGAATGACACGCCTTATACCTATTTGTTTCAGAAATTATTTCCGCGCGTGTCTAAGAAGTATTTAAAACTGGACGGGAGCGTCAGTGGTGAACGGGTTCTACAAAGTGGTGTGAGCGATACGTAAGGTACGAGGAACAGGATTGAGAATGAATCGTCGGTTGGTGAGTATCAGTCGACATATCAATTGAGAAAACAGTAATCAACGAACCTTTCTTCTCGCACAGATTTGGTTCACCTTCCTTCATTTTCTGATTACATCGAGCCTCTGTTGGGTTGACGGTCAAAACCAGAGGCGCCGATACAAGGGAAGCGATGCCAGAGTGGTCGGACTTTGCCTCGGCGACCGAAGAGGCAGTTAAAAGCGATTCGTGTAACCATAAAATATAAAAGTTTTGAATTAGTATTGAATAACTTGTAGAGGTGGTGAAAAATAATGATAAGTAATCTTCCGAATTGACAGCCATCAGGAAATCAGACGACGCTTGTCGCTTTCACATATATACGTTCTTACGAAAAGTGCGAAACGTCTGATCTTCCGATGGCCATTAATTTGGGAGATCGAAGTCGAAGCTTGAAATTGTGAATCTTTGAATAAATGGTAAGTAATGTTTAGAAGTGAGAGGAAATAATCATTCGGGTTTTTTGATGTCCAACTGAATGACACGCCTTATACCTATTTGTTTCAGAAATTATTTCCGCGCGTGTCTAAGAAGTATTTAAAACTGGACGGGAGCGTCAGTGGTGAACGAGTTCTACAAAGTGGTGTGAGCGATACGTAAGGTACGAGGAACAGGATTGAGAATGAATCGTCGGTTGGTGAGTATCAGTCGACATATCAATTGAGAAAACAGTAATCAACGAACCTTTCTTCTCGCACAGATTTGGTTCACCTTCCTTCATTTTATGATTACATCGAGCCTCTGTTGGGTTGACGGTCAAAACCAGAGGCGCCGATACAGCCAGCCAGCGATGCCAGAGTGGTCGGACTTTGCCTCGGCGACCGAAGAGGCAGTTAAAATCGCTTTCCTGGCGACCATGTTGACGATAACCTCTTCCTTCACGGCTGCCAGCGGCACTAGCTTCTCTCTGCAATTAGGTATGAGGTGTGTAATTCGGTTATTAGGCATCGAAAAAATCCGAATGATCATTTCCTCTCACTTCTAAAAATTACTTACCATGGCTGTGGACGCGATGCGTTTTACTTTCAGCGAGCGAAACTCCTCGAAGCTTCTCGCGCGAACGCTGCCGTCAATCATCCGAGATAGGAAGATAATCACCCAGGCGACATAAGGATAGGTTATGGAAGATAACCTCGCAGCGATCGTCGCTCGGACGTCAACGAGGAGCGCGGAGAGACTTCCTCGAGGAATAAATTTCCGTCGGGGAGAGTCCACCATGCGGTCGCGGGTGCACGAGCGAGGGCCGTGGGAGGAAAATCACTAGGAGGCGGGATAAAACCGATTCCTCGAGCAGTCGCTTCCACTTTTCCGCCGTCGCGTCGAGAGCGAAGCGCGAGGAATTGGAGTTGGAAAAATGATAGGGAGGCACTATTCACTCCGATCACTCGCGAAATGTCGGATCCAAGCCCTGGAGACGCTCCTCGGGTGCACTCGCGGTGACACATCGCGCCTATCGGTCGCACTTTTGTACACGCACTTTCGATCATCACCGAACACGATCATCACTGAACAGTCGATTGACGATGGAAGCCGAAATATATCCCACACATTTTATGGCGCTTTTATGTGTTTCCGACCATTGCCGAAGATAGCCGAAAAAATTGTGACATTTTGACATATATATATATCGCAGCCAGAAAGGAAATCCTCGACTTTTCGGGGCAAGGGGCGTGGCTTCGCGTTGCTAAGGAAAAATCTTTGTTAATATATAACTTACAACATTTATTCTGGTCTCTATCAATAGAGAATAGACGATTTATATGGCGTAACTAAGCATAGTTTTGGTTATAACCGTGTATTTACTGAGAAAATTCGATGTAAAAATTGAGGGGTGAAGGGGGCAGACATCTTTCCTGTAAAGATACACGGGTGCTCGCGGCGAGAGCGCTCTGGCGTGAATGAACATGCCGCGAGACACTACCGTGTCTCTTGATCGCAAGTTACCACCCGACTCTCGACGGAAACGAAGGGTTCCGTCGCACCGCACGACGGAGGCTGCTTTTTCTCCCGCGACGTTGATTACAGAATAGAGCGTCGGTCGCAGAGCGGCGTCTCGTGCCGGTCGTAATTAGAAGCGAAGGACTAATTCGATTCGTCTCTGACGTTCCGTGTGGCCCCCTCCGGGCCGGGCGCGCGTGCCCGGAGGGCGGTGTATTTTGCTTTTGCGCGCGGAAAGAGTCTCCTTGTAATTCGAAAGAAAAATTACTCCGAGCGAACTTCCATGCGGGGAGTTCGGATTCTCCTTCGATCGAGCTTTCATCCGATGAAAGGACCCGTGGGAAGTCAACAGTGCGAAAGTAAATATATATCGCATGAAACTGTCAATGCCTCGTTACGCGAAAGTTGTTCGCACGAGGGGAATGCACGTGGATGTACGGGCGACTCTCGAGTATATGCGAATAAGACTGTTGCGAGAGTCGGTTTTAGCGGTGTGTACCCGGTGAATTGAAATTTGGGGATGATCGTTAAATGTGTTGAATCTGGATAGAAGGGTAGACAATGAATGCGACTGGTGAAATTCACTGAGATAAATAATTGCTAGTGTCAACAACAAATTTCTTGATCCAAGAACATAAGATTTGAAAAATGTTTAAGAGGCCTCTGCCAATATTATTGCGATTGGCAGTGCTGAAAAAAATGCGCGAAACCTTCTCAATTAATTTTTAATAATTTTTGAAGTGAAACTTCTTTGCGGAGGGTACTGAATGCGCGCCCGAGGAGACGAAAAACCGTAACGAAACCCACATACTCCAGCGCTCTCGACCGTGTCTCACTCATACAGCGCTCTTGACCCTGCCCCATTTCACCGTTCCCGACCATGCCTACGTTTAGGCCAGGCGAACGTGGCCTTAAAGCCAAGTGTTGACTGCGAGGCTGGCTCGCGAAGCCGCCGCGCGAAGCGTGCTACGTGTTGGATCGCCTTGCCTAGTGAAGCTGCCGCCGTTCGTTTGTCTACATATTCCGAGGCAAAAATGTCTTAAGGCTGCCTTGCGCGGCGGCCTCGCGAGCCACCCTCGCAAAATATGTGTTCCGTCGCAAAGGGGACTTCTACGTCATTTCTTACCGCTCACTATTATCGCAACCTAAGTAACGCGCTAATCTAGATCTAATCTGTACATCGGTCGCAATAGCGAGGCGGGCGGTATGTTTTGGTGAATGGGGATTGCGAATGCGTTCGCAGTCCCACACCTTTCCCTCAAAACAACCTCGCAGTGTATCTCATTGTAAACCACGACTACATCACGGAATTACTGTATCTCTTTGAATCCAATATAATCACCAGTAATATTGTGAGTGCAGTGTTAAATCATTTCAACTAACCGATACGGTTTAAATCCACCACACCACATTGTCGGTCGCTAGTCGTGTCACACAGTATTGCCTTCGGGGATTTACGACCTCGAGGAGATCTACTCTTGATCGCACATGTTATAGTTATTAATTTGAAACTGAAGAATAAATGAAGCAAAAATTAATCGCTGTTTAGACTGTGCAGAAGGGGTCTGGTTTGTGTTGATCAAGAGGGTTTCTTCGGCCAATGGAAGCTATTGTCCATACTATGAGGCGACGCAGTGTCGCACCTCCACTAAGAGGACTGTTTAGGCTCACCATAAATCTAGCGTTTCCCAGGTAGCACACTGACGTTAGAATAACGTCTCAGACGTCATTTTTTGGTCAGTATAGGGTTTCAGACGTCAGTTGTCGTAATATTAACGTCGCAGGGACGTCATATTTACGACGTACCTTGGACGTCAAAATTCAACGTCTTTTTGACGGAACTTTTCCGTCATTTTTAATGACGAACAAAACTTAGAAAAATTTCCATCTTCTGCATATATAGGGACTTGAAAACTTATTTCTGAATAAATGGACAAAAATTGTAATTTGTTCAATTATTAAATCAATAAATTATTTCATTTAGTCTCCAGAGTATGTTGAGCAAGTTATAAACTATACTGTTTATTAAAAAGCACAGATTATTAAAGTAAATGAAAGACTATCAATTAATGTAGGATGAATAAACATTCATATAATTATTTATTTATTTATTTATTTATATTTATTTATTATTTATTTCTTGCATAGACGCAAATTGATATTAGTATCAATTTGCGTCTATGCAAGAATATTTATCAAAAGATACAATCATAAATTTAGAAAAATGTTGAGAAAAGAATATACAATTATAAAATCTTATTTTTTCAAGTTCTTTCTTATTGAAAAGTAATATACATTTATTCATCAAACTTTATATGAACACTAATACATAGTAATAATATTCTTAACCACAGGTGCGTGCAGCAGATGAGGACTCGAGGACACCGACCGATCAACGAAGCTAAGCAGCGAAAAGTGCGGACACTAGCTGGATGGGTGACCGCTCACGATGAAAAGATATACACTCGGCGTCTCGGACTCTGTCGCTGGTGACTTTTTGATGTGAAACATCTTATGCCGCGCTTCGGGGGGTGAGACCGGCTGCTCGTGAAACGTCGCTGGAGTGGCTAAATACGCTAAGGCCAGGCGAACGTTGAACATTGCCTCTATCAAGAGACACGGTAGTGTCTCGCGGCATGTTCATTCAAGTCGTCAGAACGACGCCGCCAGCGCTGTCGCCGCGAGCACCCGTGTATCTTTACAGGAAAAATGTCTGCCCCCTTCACCCCTCAATTTTAACATCGAATTTTCTCAATAAATATACGGTTATAACCAAAACTATGCTTAGTTACGCCATATAAATCGACTATTCTCTATCGATAGAGACCAGAGTAAATGTTGTAAGTTACATATTAACAGAGATTTTTCCTTAGCAACGCGAAGCCACGCCCCTCGCCCCATTAAAGTCAAGAATCCGATTTCTCGGGCGATATATATATGTAAAAATGTCACAAAAATTCCGCCTGTCTTCGGCGGTATTCGGCCATGGTCGGAAATGTGTACACAGATTCGGCCACGCGCATACGCCATCAAAAATGTATGTGAGAGTGTGTGAGAGACTATATTCCTTGAATGTTTAGTTGTTTTTCAAAATTTAAAAATATTTCCATTCGCGAAACGATATCCCTCGCATTTTTTCGATCCTCGGACGCGCTTGTTAATAAAAAGTACAAATTCAGTGTAATCGGAGTAGTGAATCTCAACAGTGGTGAATGTGACAGACGCTCTGACAGCTAGCTATTATCAAATCGTTTAGATTTTTTTTTAATAATCAAAACAGTGCACGGAAGCAGTGTCATTTTTCTTTGGTTGCTGGTGCATGAAGAACAGGGAAGGAGACATCTATATCTCGGAAGAAGTGGCATCAGATAAGTAACTTCCTAACTGACTGTCTTAACCTCATTTTCATCCCTTATACAGAACAAATATCTTTGTGGTTATTCTATTTTTTGTTTTCAGCGCCATACGAGAACGGGACGGATTGGTGGAAATTTGATTTTTCTTCGCAGTCAAAAATCAACCTAGGTAGAAAAGAATTCTCTAGAATTGCGGTACAATGCCACGGTGTGAATATCAGGTTCTACCGACATGACATGCTTCGACAAGGTCTGTATCAACTTTAGCGGTATATTAAGGGCACTGCACTAATCCTGTGGCACATTTTTCTATCTAGGAAAGCATATTATTATGGTAGTACAGCTGTACAGCGTTCCGATAATATACCGTCTTCCCGTACTGACAGTATACATGCATTTTACCTCCAATATGCCGGAATTAAAAATCTCTAGAACTCTGCGGTACAATGCCACGGTATGAATATCAGGTTCTACCGACATGACATGCTTCGACAAGGTCTGTATCAACTTTAGCGGTATATTAAGGGCACTGCACTAATCCTGTGGCACATTTTTCTATCTGGGAAAGCATATTATTATGGTAGTACAGCTGTACAGCGTTCCGATAATATATAATTGGAACTTTTAATAATACGAAAGGGAAAATATATCGATAAAGAAAAGATAATAAAATAATTACTTCATTATTGTAATCCAATTCTATCGTATCTCCTACTTTTCTACCACGGCTTTCCCAGATAGAAAAATGTGCCACAGGATTAGTGCAGTGCCCCCAATATAATGCTAAAGTTGATACAGACCTTGTCGAAGCATGTCATGTCGGTAGAATTTGATATTCCTACCGTGGCATTGTACCGCAGAGTTCTAGAGATTTTTAATTCCGGCATATTAAAGGTAAAATGCATGTATACTGTCAGTATGGGAAGACGGTATATTTCTACATATTGGAGAATCTAAGTCGTGGGAGAAGAACAAATCATCGGAGTAACTACAATATCGGGGTAACTATAATACTTTATTTCTATTTTTTTCAGAACGGTTCTCAGATAGAAAAATGTGCCACAGGATTAGTGCAGTGCCCCCAATATAATGCTAAAGTTGATACAGACCTTGTCGAAGCATGTCATGTCGGTAGAATTTGATATTCCTACCGTGGCATTGTACCGCAGAGTTCTAGAGATTTTTAATTCCGGCATATTAAAGGTAAAATGCATGTATACTGTCAGTATGGGAAGACGGTATATTTCTACATATTGGAGAATCTAAATCGTGGGAGAAGAACAAATCATCGGAGTAACTACAATATCGGGGTAACTATAATACTTTATTTCTATTTTTTTCAGAACGATTCTCAGATAGAAAAATGTGCCACAGGATTAGTGCAGTGCCCCCAATATAATGCTAAAGTTGATACAGACCTTGTCGAAGCATGTCATGTCGGTAGAATTTGATATTCCTACCGTGGCATTGTACCGCAGAGTTCTAGAGATTTTTAATTCCGGCATATTAAAGGTAAAATGCATGTATACTGTCAGTATGGGAAGACGGTATATTTCTACATATTGGAGAATCTAAGTCGTGGGAGAAGAACAAATCATCGGAGTAACTACAATATCGGGGTAACTATAATACTTTATTTCTATTTTTTTCAGAACGATTCTCAGATAGAAAAATGTGCCACAGGATTAGTGCAGTGCCCCCAATATAATGCTAAAGTTGATACAGACCTTGTCGAAGCATGTCATGTCGGTAGAATTTGATATTCCTACCGTGGCATTGTACCGCATGTAGTGTATGAGTGGCCGAGCGGGGCAGCACTGGAGAGAGAGAGCTAAGATGGCGGAGCGGGTAGAGTAGGACGATTGTACAGAGGAAGAGAATAAAGATTGTTAGCTCACGACAGTAGCCGAGCGTGCATTTTACATTGGCGACGAGGTGAAAAAAAAAAATCGTGATTATAGCCAGTGAGCGAAAAGTGAATCTGAGCAAGGGAAAGAGGAGAGAAAAGAAGCTGAAACGACCGTTGCGACACGAGAGCCGTTGTGCCACGTGGGAAATTAGAGCGGATCAGTAGAGCCGTTGACGCTAACCGTGGATTCCAGGGAATTAGAAAAGACAGGCGACGAAATGGGGGACGGGGACTCCAAGAGAATTCCAAATTTTAACCCGAACGAAGATCAGTCAGGAGTTTCTCAAAGATGGGAAAGATGGGTGCGTGGTTTCGAATTGCTGGTGACCAGTAAAGGCATCACAGACAAAGAAAAGACAAAAGCGATGATGCTACACTACGGTGGATTCGAGCTGCAGGACGTGTTTTATTCAATCCCGGGAGCAGACACAATCGAGGAGGGTGAAGATGCGTATGAGAAAACGAAAACTGCGTTGACAAATTATTTCAAACCTAGACTGAACATAACCTTCGAGAGACACGTGTTTCGCTCGATGGCTCAAACACCGACGGAATCGATGGGACAATATGTGACACGGCTAAGACAACAGGCCAAATATTGTTCGTTTGCATCAGATGACACAGAAATTAGAGACCAAATAATCGAGAAGTGTCATCAATCGAAAATAAGGAAACGTGCCCTCGAAATAGAAGCAGCAACGTTGGAAGACATCATGAAAATCGCAAGAGCGATTGAAGCAACATCTGCGCAAGTCAAGCAGATGGAAGGAGAAACAGTGGCCAAAATTTCAACAAGAAACGGTCTGCAGAACAATAAAAATAAAGAAGAGATCCAATGCCATCGGTGCGGATTCAAGGGGCATTTGCAGTCAGATGAAAAGTGTCCAGCAAAAGGGAAAACCTGTAACAAGTGCAATAAGACGGGCCATTTTGCAAGAATGTGCAAAACAAGATACACAGAAGAAACCGGAAGCAGTCGTGAGGGTCATGGGTCAAAGAGAGAAGCAGAGCGACAGCCCAGCAGATTGCAGCGGAGACAACACAGCACGGTGAGAGAAGTCGACGACGCGGAAGAAGAGGACCAATACGCATTTGGAATATCAGTAGATGCAATAAGGGATGAAAGGCTTGTAACAGCAATAGTAGGTAAAGTGCCAGTCAGGTTTGTAGTTGATTCAGGCGCGTCATGCAACATTGTCGACGAGGAAACGTGGAAAGAGTGCAAAAGGAAAAAAATAGTCTGTGAGTCAACCAAAGGATCTAGGAAAAAAGTATTCGCGTACGGACAAAAGGAGCAATTAAAATTACTCGGAGAGTTTTCTTGTAAAGTAACCATCGGCAAGAAAGAAGTTAGGGCAAAATTTTTAGTACTAGCTGAAAAAGGAAAACCATTATTGGGTTACGAAACAGCTTTCGATCTGGGAGTATTGAAGATTGGGCGTGACTTACAAATTAATAATTTAAAGAGCGTAGAGTCAAGAAAGGAATTATTCAGTGGAATTGGGAAATTGAAAAACGTTAAACTGAAATTAAACATAGACCCAAACCACCCACCAGTTGCGCAACCATTGAGGAGAACACCTCTCTCATTACAAGAAAAACTAAAAAAGGCAGTCAAGGATTTAATTCAATTAGATATTGTTGAAGAAGTAGAAGGTCCAACTCCGTGGGTTTCACCAGTAGTACCGATAGAAAAAAAAAACGGAAGTCTGAGAGTTTGTGTCGACATGAGAGTGGCGAATAAAGCAATAATTAGGGAGAGATATCCACTTCCGGTATGGGAAGAGTTGATAATTAAAGTCAGAGGGGCCACACTATTCAGCACGCTGGATGCAAATAATGCGTATTATCAGATAGAACTGGAGGAACCTTCTCGATCGATTACGACATTTGGCACCTGCTTCGGTACATTCAGATTTAAAAGATTGTTTTTCGGGGTTAATAGCGCGCCGGAGAAATTTCAGCAGCTAATGGTCGAACTATTGAAAGGTTTAAAAGGAGTAATACATTTTTTTGATGATTTTTTAGTTTTCGGAGAGACAGAAGCTCAACACGGAGAACGACTAGAAGCAGTCTTACAGAGATTAGAGGAAAATGGAATGACTTTAAACAAAGAGAAATGCCGTTTCCAACAAAAAGAAGTAACCTTTTTGGGATTCAAACTGTCAGGAGAGGGAGTTCGGCCAACAGAGTCAAAAGTAGAAGCAGTAAAGAATTTTAGACTACCTAACTCAGCGGAGGAAGTTCGAAGTTTTCTAGGCCTTGTAAATTTCAACGGGCATTTTATACCGGAACTAGCGACAATAAGCGAACCCCTAAGACGATTAACGCGCAAGTCAACAAAATTCATGTGGGGGGAAGAACAAGAATTAGCTTTTAAGGAATTAAAAAAGAGACTAGCGTCCGCTAAGACACTCGGAATATTCAACAAAGACGCGAAAACCAGAGTAATAGCAGATGCAAGCCCAGTAGGCCTGGGAGCAGTTTTGACACAGCTGGGACCTACGGGTTGGAGAATTATCTGCTATGGCAATCACGGCCTATCAGACTGTGAACGTAGATATTCACAAACAGAAAAAGAAGCACTGGCCTTGGTTTGGGCATGTGAAAGATTTCATTATTGGATTTACGGTAGAGAATTCGAATTAGTGACCGATCACAAAGCGTTAGAATGTATCTTTGGCACCAGATCAAAACCGTGCGCACGAATTGAACGATGGGTTCTGAGACTACAAGATTATAATTATAAAGTTAAGTACGAAAAAGGGACATCAAACATTGCGGACCCATTGTCGAGATTATTGGAAAAGGAAGGAAAGTCTGCCAATGATTCCGTAATGGTTGAACATCATATCAACGCGGTAATAACGGAAGGAATTCCTCGAGCTCTAAGTCGGGAAATAATAGAAGGAGAATCCTCGAAAGACCCAGTATTAATAGGAGTAAGGAGAGCATTGAAGTCGGATAACTGGTCGACCTTAACGAGTTCGAAATTCAGGATATTAAAAGATGAACTTTGCATTTATGGTGATATAGTTTTGAGAGGGACTAGAATTGTAATACCAAAGAGCCTTCAAAGTAGAGTTTTAAGTCTAGCACACGAAGGCCACCCAGGAATAGTTGCAATGAAAGCGAGGTTAAGATCCAAAGTTTGGTGGGACGTTATTGATAAAGACGCGGAAAACTATGTCAAAACATGTAAAGGCTGCCAATTAGTACAGAAATCAGTCTTAGTAAACCCGATATCACGTAACTGCTTACCTCAAGGCCGTTGGGAAAGTCTAGCTATGGACTTGCTAGGTCCTATGCCATCGGGCGATGAAATCCTAGTTCTAGTCGATTATTATTCGAGATTCTATGAGGTCGAAATTATGAGAACCACGACTGCGTCCCAAGTAATTGCGAGATTGGATGTAATTTTTGCACGATTCGGATATCCAAACATAATTGTATGCGATAATGGACCACCGTTTAACAGTAAGGAATTAGCAAACTATGCGGAAATAAAAGGATTTAAAATAGCGCATTCAACACCATTCTGGCCTCAAGGCAATGGGGAAGTTGAGCGGCAAAACAGAAGTATATTGAAACGCCTAAAAATTGCCCACTCAGAAAAGAAAGACTGGAAGGTAGAACTGTACGATTATCTGTTAATGTATCGATCGACGCCACACTCAGTGACGGGTAAAACTCCTTCAGAGCTGTTATTCAATAGGAACATTAAATGTAAATTGCCAGTGATATCCACACAGTTTGAGTTAGACGAAGAGGTTCGAGAAAGAGATGCGTGGCATAAATTAAAGGGCAAAGATTATTTCGATTCCAAAAACAAAGCCAAAGAATCAGACGTAAGCCCGGGAGACGCTGTACTAGTCAGACAAGCGAGTCAAGATAAGTTAAGCACGGAATATAATCCGACTACATTTAATGTAACGGATAGACACAACAACACAGTCACTATCACATCACCACAGGGTGCGTCGTACAAGAGAAATGTTAGCCAAGTAAAGAAGTTTGTTGACGATCAAACAGACCAGGATAGGAGTTTAAACACAACCGAAAAGACAGCTGGGGAGGAAAGCCCAAATCAACCAATTAGTATTAACAGCCCTTTACGTCCTAGCGTTAATGCTGAGCCTAGACGAAGTAACCGAGAGCGAAGGGTTCCAGAGCGCTTTAAGGATTTCATTATGCCTAAGGAAATAGCAAGTAAGCAATTCAAATTGTTAAGAGAAGACGGATGTAGTGTATGAGTGGCCGAGCGGGGCAGCACTGGAGAGAGAGAGCTAAGATGGCGGAGCGGGTAGAGTAGGACGATTGTACAGAGGAAGAGAATAAAGATTGTTAGCTCACGACAGTAGCCGAGCGTGCACTTTACACCGCAGAGTTCTAGAGATTTTTAATTCCGGCATATTAGAGGTAAAATGAATGTATACTGTCAGTATGGGAAGACGGTATATTTCTACATATTGGAGAATCTAAGTCGTGGGAGAAGAACAAATCATCGGAGTAACTACAATATCGGGATAACTATAATACTTTATTTCTATTTTTTTCAGAACGATTCTCAGATAGAAAAATGTGCCACAGGATTAGTGCAGTGCCCCCAATATAATGCTAAAGTTGATACAGACCTTGTCGAAGCATGTCATGTCGGTAGAATTTGATATTCCTACCGTGGCATTGTACCGCAGAGTTCTAGAGATTTTTAATTCCGGCATATTAGAGGTAAAATGAATGTATACTGTCAGTATGGGAAGACGGTATATTTCTACATATTGGAGAATCTAAGTCGTGGGAGAAGAACAAATCATCGGAGTAACTACAATATCGGGGTAACTATAATACTTTATTTCTATTTTTTTTCTCATCGGTGCTTGCCCTCTGCCTTCCTACTACAAGTTTCGATTTATATACTAAATTTTATTTTATTTTTAGTTCATCGCCTCCACTCCATCGCCTTCGACTTCTTCTACCCAGTGAGGATTTCTCACGGACCAAATGTGTGTTAAAGTCAGTGATAATCTACCTTAGTACAATCGTCTGCCATAAGGCGATATGTTAAAAGTGGTCAACTTTAGAATAAAATAACGAAGAAACTATAGACTGTCTATATTGCTCAAATTTTCGTATTAGTTGTGTAAAGTATTCGTGTATATCATATAAAAAAATTAGGGCTGTAAGTTGGTTTTCGTCTGATAGTCGAACCTCCTTAAAGCAGGAATAGTTGGAACGAAAAGCCCATATTGCAATGAAAGTACTATGGGTACTATGGATGAAGGCGCTCGCTGATAAGACTGACATTCTCCGATGTCCATCGAGTCATCTTTTTACGGACAGGACACGAGTTAGATCCTCTTCGGTTGCACCTGTACGAGATGATATGTCAGAAAATCGTGAGTCTTTATGAAAATCTTCTAACCTACTCGTTCTGCAGTAATACTTAACCTGTAAATTCGAAAGCGGTATATGTTTTATTTCTCCAAAATACTAAGGCAAAGTTAAAAATATAAGGGCTCTCTAGTCAATAAGTACCTTTCAAAATATCACGAGAATAAATCAAAAGTAACGTGGTTATAATTAATTGGCTCGTATCGGTATAAAATGTGAGACTTCAATTTTGTGGTAATAAACAGCTATTCTTCTACATGTACGTATCTTCCTCATGAATAAATTCCAAAAAGTAGTGAAATCCCCCCACAAAAACAGATTCTCTGTAAAAAAAGGCGGCATGTTCATTCAGTGCCAACAAAAATTGATACGTAAAATACTCTCCAAAAAAGATTTGAAATCAATTAAGATCGCCATGTTCAAGATTTATGTATTAAAAGTAAAAGGCATCATTTGAAAGGAAAATTATTGTAAATCAAGTTACTAAAAAATTCGACTAAAAAAATTTATAAAAAAATTTTAATAAAAAAGAACTTGCCGCGTTTAAGTTTTCATATTTTGTCCACTATGCCGAATAATTGGCAGTGCTTGGACGGTGCTAGAGTGATTCATAAATTACACTGCCGAAGTCAAATTCAGAGAATTTCAGAAGGCCCCCGCCTAATCGGTTTCCCGTGCGACATTCGGTATACTGGTGGTATCATATTATAAGTGTATGAATTTATTTAAAATCATAAGTGCATAAACATCGAGTATAATTCTGTCTGAATTTTTTATTTTGAAGAAAAAAACGCGGCAAGTTCTTTTTTATTAAAATTTTTTTATAAATTTTTTTAGTCGAATTTTTTAGTAACTTGATTTACAATAATTTTCCTTTCAAATGATGCCTTTTACTTTTAATACATAAATCTTGAACATGGCGATCTTAATTGATTTCAAATCTTTTTTGGAGAGTATTTTACGTATCAATTTTTGTTGGCACTGAATGAACATGTCGCCTTTTTTTACAGAGAATCTGTTTTTGTGGGGGGATTTCACTACTTTTTGGAATTTATTCATGAGGAAGATACGTACATGTAGAAGAATAGCTGTTTATTACCACCAGCGACAGATGCCGTGTCCCCGGGTGTACATGTAGGAGAATAGTTTTTTATTATTAAGTATTACTGCAGAACGAGTAGGTTAGAAGATTTTCATAAAGACTCACGATTTTCTGACATATCATCTCGTACAGGTGCAACCGAAGAGGATCTAACTCGTGTCCTGTCCGTAAAAAGATGACTCGATGGACATCGGAGAATGTCAGTCTTGTCAGCGAGCGCCTTCATCCATAGTACCCATAGTACTTTCATTGCAATATGGGCTTTTCGTTCCAACTATTCCTGCTTTAAGGAGGTTCGACTATCAGACGAAAACCAACTTACAGCCCTAATTTTTTTATATGATATACACGAATACTTTACACAACTAATACGAAAATTTGAGCAATATAGACCGTCTATAGTTTCTTCGTTATTTTATTCTAAAGTTGACCACTTTTAACATATCGCCTTATGGCAGACGATTGTACTAAGGTAGATTATCACTGACTTTAACACACATTCCGCCAACTTTAGACTTTGAAAGACTAGTAATTTGACAGATGAAATATTAAGGATTATGTAAAAAATAAGTAAATTGGGTTTTACCGTATAGTTGCAACGTAATATTGTCATGAAATTCGTTTTGACTTCGCAAACCATTAGCATGCCATATTAACGGGTAGAAGAAGTCGAAGGCGATGGAGTGGAGGCGATGAACTAAAAATAAAATAAAATTTAGTATATAAATCGAAACTTGTAGTAGGAAGGCAGAGGGCAAGCACCGATGAGAAAAAAAATAGAAATAAAGTATTATAGTTACCCCGATATTGTAGTTACTCCGATGATTTGTTCTTCTCCCACGACTTAGATTCTCCAATATGTAGAAATATACCGTCTTCCCATACTGACAGTATACATTCATTTTACCTCTAATATGCCGGAATTAAAAATCTCTAGAACTCTGCGGTACAATGCCACGGTAGGAATATCAAATTCTACCGACATGACATGCTTCGACAAGGTCTGTATCAACTTTAGCATTATATTGGGGGCACTGCACTAATCCTGTGGCACATTTTTCTATCTGAGAATCGTTCTGAAAAAAATAGAAATAAAGTATTATAGTTACCCCGATATTGTAGTTACTCCGATGATTTGTTCTTCTCCCACGACTTAGATTCTCCAATATGTAGAAATATACCGTCTTCCCATACTGACAGTATACATGCATTTTACCTTTAATATGCCGGAATTAAAAATCTCTAGAACTCTGCGGTACAATGCCACGGTAGGAATATCAAATTCTACCGACATGACATGCTTCGACAAGGTCTGTATCAACTTTAGCATTATATTGGGGGCACTGCACTAATCCTGTGGCACATTTTTCTATCTGGGAAAGCCGTGGTAGAAAAGTAGGAGATACGATAGAATTGGATTACAATAATGAAGTAATTATTTTATTATCTTTTCTTTATCGATATATTTTCCCTTTCGTATTATTAAAAGTTCCAATTATATATTATCGGAACGCTGTACAGCTGTACTACCATAATAATATGCTTTCCCAGATAGAAAAATGTGCCACAGGATTAGTGCAGTGCCCTTAATATACCGCTAAAGTTGATACAGACCTTGTCGAAGCATGTCATGTCGGTAGAACCTGATATTCATACCGTGGCATTGTACCGCAGAGTTCTAGAGATTTTTAATTCCGGCATATTGGAGGTAAAATGCATGTATACTGTCAGTACGGGAAGACGGTATATTATCGGAACGCTGTACAGCTGTACTACCATAATAATATGCTTTCCTAGATAGAAAAATGTGCCACAGGATTAGTGCAGTGCCCTTAATATACCACTAAAGTTGATACAGACCTTGTCGAAGCATGTCATGTCGGTCGAACCTGATATTCACACCGTGGCATTGTACCGCAATTCTAGAGAATTCTTTTCTACCCAGGTTGATTTTTGACTGCGAAGAAAAATCCACCAATCCGTCCCGTTCTCGTATGGCGCTGAAAACAAAAAATAGAATAACCACAAAGATATTTGTTCTGTATGAGGGATGAAAATGAGGTTAAGACAGTCAGTTAGGAAGTTACTTATCTGATGCCACTTCTTCCGAGATATAGATGTCTCCTTCCCTGTTCTTCATGCACCAGCAACCAAAGAAAAATGACACTGCTTCCGTGCACTGTTTTGATTATTAAAAAAAAATCTAAACGATTTGATAATAGCTAGCTGTCAGAGCGTCTGTCACATTCACCACTGTTGAGATTCACTACTCCGATTACACTGAATTTGTACTTTTTATTAACAAGCGCGTCCGAGGATCGAAAAAATGCGAGGGATATCGTTTCGCGAATGGAAATATTTTTAAATTTTGAAAAACAACTAAACATTCAAGGAATATAGTCTCTCACACACTCTCACATACATTTTTGATGGCGAATGCGTGTGGCCGCATCTGTGTACACATTTCCGACCATGGCCGAATACCGCCGAAGACAGGCGGAATTTTTGTGACATTTTTACATATATATATCGCCCGAGAAATCGGATTCTCGACTTTAATGGGGCGAGGGGCGTGGCTTCGCGTTGCTAAGGAAAAATCTCTGTTAATATGTAACTTACAACATTTACTCTGGTCTCTATCGATAGAGAATAGTCGATTTATATGGCGTAACTAAGCATAGTTTTGGTTATAACCGTATATTTATTGAGAAAATTCGATGTTAAAATTGAGGGGTGAAGGGGGCAGACATTTTTCCTGTAAAGATACACGGGTGCTCGCGGCGACAGCGCTGGCGGCGTCGTTCTGACGACTTGAATGAACATGCCGCGAGACACTACCGTGTCTCTTGATTTGTGATAAGTCAAAGAAACATATGAATCTAAACTTATTCACCAGGAAAGGAAATTTAATCGCCATTTTATCTTATTATCTATGAAGTTTAGGCCCACATCGATGTAAGATACTTTGTTGTAGATAAAAATACGTGTGTGTATAATAACATATAATATAAAACAGTTTTTATAGAAAAATTGTTAGATGTGAAACATCGAAATTCTTCTTTGTAGAAAATATGCGATAGGAAGGATCGACCACGCGTCCGTCGAAAGAACACGTGCGCCAGTGCGCATTTGTATTTATGACTGTGATACTATTAAACGGTACGAACCGTTGTGTCTAAGTCAAAAAGCGCATTTAGTTTACTCTCTCTTAACTCTACCATCGGTACTGTTTAATAGTATCACAGTCATAAATACAAATGCGCACTGGCGCACGTGTTCTTTCGACGGACGCGTGGTCGATCCTTCCTATCGCATACTTTCTACAAAGAAGAATTTCGATGTTTCACATCTAACAATTTTTCTATAAAAACTGTTTTATATTATATGTTATTATACACATACGTATTTTTATCTACAACAAAGTATCTTACATCGATGTGGGCCTAAACTTCATAGATAATAAGATAAAATGGCGATTAAATTTCCTTTCCTGGTGAATAAGTTTAGCCTCATATGTTTCTTTGACTTATCACAAATATTTTTAAATGTTATTTTTAAACGTACTAACCAATGATTAATGAATTCTCATGCTTTTATTAATGAGAGTAGACACTACCGTAGCTAATGAGGGCATGAGAATTAATTGTTCGTTGGTTAGTACGTTTAAAAATAACATTTAAAAAAAGTCACCAGCGACATAATCCGAGACGCCGGGTGTACGTCAGACCTAACCTTTTAGAACCGTCATTTCTTTCGTCATCACAACGTACGGTAGAACGTCATTATTACGTGATTTGTCTGACGTCGTGTGGATGTGCAATTAAGCCGTCTTTGCGACGTTAAAATGACGTCATATTTTTCGTCATCTGACGTCAGAACTGACCTTCAAAAAACGTCATTTCGACGTTAGTGTGCTACCTGGGTTAGGACCCTTTCTTGGCCGTATCCGTTAGATGATATGAGAAGCCAGACTAGAGGGCGCAGAGTTACTTGTGAGTTGTTTGTATTTCGTTTGTCGCATTTTTAGTTTTCCGGATTTTACCGCGTCGAGTGGCCGGCCATACGGAGCTCCTGTAGTCTGCGATCGGAGTCGCGACTGTTCTCGAGTAACCAACGTGCATGTACATTGCTTCGCGCGCGCGCGCGCGCGCGTGTGTGTGTGTGTGTTAATTTAAAATAATTTTTGCAAAAAAGACCACAGAACGGTCGAAATAGTACAGTGACAGGCAACGAGTTAAATGAACTTTCCATTTCGTAAACGTCAATGAACACTGAACATTCTTTCGCGTGTGTGTTATATTAAAATTATTATGGCAAAAACAGGACAACAACGGGCAAAAGGGTTTCGTGAGAGGCAACGTGTAAAGAAAGCAATGACGAAGACACTACCTAAAACTGATGCAGAACGAAGTCGAAAATGGAGAGAGAGAGAATTAAATTAACACAATATCAAATATTGCTATATTTGAAAATGCAGATCAACACCAGTTCCAAACCCTGGAGAATGTAATAGAGTTTCAAGTTCCTGGAGGATCCAATATCGGTGAAAATACATCCAGTGAATATGATATTCCTTATACTACATTTTGTGCCCATAAAAAAATTCATATTGAATTTTTACGTATTCATATTGATACGTTTGGCCGCCACACGCGGAAGAAGTGAAACTTCGATATCAGTTTCTCTGAATTTGATTCCGGTGGTATTAGTTTCAATTGGCTCTACGAAGAAGCATTGTAAAAGACTTGTATAGCATCGGGGCCTGACCGGGCATTTCTGAGACAGGCCTTTAAAGGTTATCTGATCGGGGCCTAACCGGGTGTTTCTAAGGCATGCCCTGAAAGGGTATACCTAATCGGGGCCTGACCGGGCGTTTCTAAGGGATGCCCTGAAAGGGTATATCTGATCGGGGCCTGACCGGGCATTTCTAAGGCATGCCTTGAAAGGGTATCCGCCATGTTTCCGCAGTGCCGCAAGCGCCGCCATCGGTAAATAGCGGTCCCAATAGTGGTGAATGTGACAGACGCTCCGTGTAGTTTGTGATAATCGTTTGCATCTTTTTCGAATAATCAAGATAGTGAATGGAAGCGGTGCTATTTTTCTCTGGTTGCCTGTGCATAAGGAGCAGGAAAGGAGACATCAGTATCTCAGAAGAAGTGCCATCAGATAACCGTTTTAACCTCATTTTGATCACGTATGAAAAACAAATATCTTTATGGGCATTCTATTTTTGTTTTCAGCGTCATAATAATATACCTGCCCAGGGATTCACGACCCTGCAAAGGGATTCACGGCCGTTAAAGAAGTGCCTGGGAAACAGGTTTTCAAAAATACAGCACTACATGGTGCATGAAGGTACATGAAGTTTGTTGGTTATTTTTTATAAACTTTTTGTCGTCGAATTTTTTAGTAACTTGATTTACAATAATTTTCCCTTCAAATGATGCCTTTTATTTGTTATATATAAATCTTGAACATGGCGATCTTAATTGATTTCTAATCTTTTTTGGAGAGTATTTTACATATAAATTTTTTTGGCACTGAATGAACATGCCGCCTTTTTTTACAGAGAATCTGTTTTGTGACAAGATTTCAATACTTTTTGGAATTTATTCATAAGGAGAATATGTACCTACCTACATGTAGCAGAATAGATTTTTTTACCTCAAAATTAAAGTCTCACATTTTATACCGATACGAGTCAATTAATTATAACCACGTTACTTTTTATTTATTCTCGTGATATTTTGAAATGATTTTATAATTAATATTTCGATAATATTTATAGTTTCCCCAGAACAATTTGTTCGTGAAAGGATTTCCATAAATAACTACCGTATGTCCGCGGGCAAACTGACCAAAGTCATACCTACGGCCGATACCTTGAAATTTGACTTCGGCAGTGTTTGCCGACGGTCGAGTCTTTGATAGTTAGAAATAATCCGATAGTCGATAATATAGTCATGTCATTTCCCTCTTTTTTTTAATGTCACCATATGAAACGAGCAATTGAACATATGAAGGGTGAAGGGAAAAAACAGGGAATAACCTATGCAGAGAAAAATGAAGTTTTAGTTTTAACAGCTTCGGATTTTCAAGACAACTTGCATTATTGATTTATAATATTGATTTAAAAACACTAGGCGGTGTATGTGTTTTTGAGATTTATTTACCAAAAGAAATTACAACAGGTGCAAAATACAAAAAACCCGAAAGAATCAGATTTCAAAGATTTGTGATATTCCTTGTTTCTTCCCTTCACCCTTCATATACACGGAGAGATATCGTCAGTACTATATTTGCCTGAAATTGAGGGAAAAAATACCCAACTAGTACGGTAATCGTGTTGCATTTGGTCAGTAAGGTAAAAAATATCATGCATTCAAAGAGTTTTTCATGTTCTCGAAAGTAAAATGTGACCTCTGTATCAAATAAAAAATGTGGTTGGAATAGATGAAAATTATGGCTGAGATAGATTGAAAGTGTCAAACAATGAGAGAGATTTTACTGTTTTCGGGGTAGAAACTGCTGCACCGGTACGGTAAAATATACTAACCTGTACTGAAATTATTACTAACCTCAAGGATTATTTTGTTCCAACAAGTAGAATATAAGTTTACCGTTCAATGTGAGACTTTTTATTTTACGTTTTTATATTTTTTATTTATCCGTGAGCAAATTTTCTTCACCTTATTAAGTGAAAATTAATTATTAAATTAAAAATTGTATGGAAATTTTCATATATTTTGTTCTAATTACATTACATTTGTACTTGTTTAATATCGGGAATTGAATTCTTTTCCTGACATTTGAGCTAAGTGCATTTATTTGTGACCGTTGCTATCGAGCGTCGCGTCGTTCCGCGTCTTTCGTACCAGTGCAGTGCTGAAAAATTCGCATCACGGAGAAAGTCGCGGCATCGGGGTACGTACCCGCGCTTGCCTGTGCCAGAAATAGCAGTTTATTGCAGCCAGGTAGTAAACGATCGCTGCAAACGACGAGTATTTCTAACTTCCTTGCTACGCGTTCATTACTAATGAAAATTCGACAGCTTTTGTAGGAAATATTTCCCGAAAGAACATTTTGTTGATGAATGCGACTGATTGTGAGTCACAACGTGATGAATGTAACTGCAACTTGACTTCGGCTCTTCGCCGAAGTAGTTCTTGCGATGGTCCAAGAGAGAGAGAGAGAGAGAGAATGACCACCGAGCTGCCCAAGCCGTCCTTATGCCCGGCTCGTCCCTTATTCCGAGCCGATCACCGTGCGTTCTCAGGTAGCGTCGGTGTCCTGTTAGTCGGACGATCGGTATGGTCGTCCGTGCGTCATCGAGGATGTTCCGTTAACAGCCCGCAGACCCTAGGTTTTCTCCGTCAAATCATTCCTCACACTTTTCTGCTCAGAAGAACAAATGACATACAAAATTAAATAGTTTTTAATTTTTCAATGAAAATCTTATCTGCTGAGACTCTATGTATTGTAAGCTATATTCGACGCGGTAGACTCGACGCGGCTGCACGATGAGTCCTGAAGCAATCCTCGATGAGACTCGGATCACGATCCGATATGCACGCTGGTTGTCGATGCTTGGATCGATTGCCTGGAGGAGCATAAGACCCCCTTACTCCTTTATCCTGGGCCTGCATTGGAAAGCCCCGATGCCTTGAAGGCATTATGGGGGAAACTACCCGCTTCCACCTGACTTCGTGAATCATCCTCGCTTGACGCGTCCACTCCTAACGGTGCCTTGAAATTTCAGTATAGAATTTTTTTTACATGAATTTCCCCTAATTTTTCTTCCAGTCTTCTCTTCTTATTTATAACGAAAAAGAAATCATCAGAATTTCCCATCAAATACTCCTGGTAATGGACAAAAATAGTGAGACTTCTCCGTATATCAGGCAAAAATATGATTAAAAAATCTACTAACATTTCCCCATAAATCTTTGTAGTTTGTACAAATTTGGAATTTTTATGGACTTTAGGAAATCGATTCGATTGACATCTGGGGTCAGTTTGGTCTTCCCGAATGTGCCATTCATCAATTAAAAACGAATATTTATTTGGTCATATTCCACTCTACTATTTGTTGATTTTTCACGTGAAAACACTATAATTCATTATATTTTCATGCAAAACAAACTTTGGAGATTAGCTCCATCAACATAATTACATTCGGGGTGCTCTCACGCTCATATCTCTAAATATTCTAAATACAATCACTTACCTCAAAAGCCGCTTTCACCAGACAGTAATTCACAATTTTAAATCATTGTTTTTTTTTATAAATGTATTAGTTTAAGCACTTTATTTTCTGGAACAACTCGCACCGGTTCTAATGGCCACAACTCACAACGTGCGTCGACTTCTGACGATCAGCCGAAAACGGCCGAACTGACGCGAACTGACGCTCACGTGATCAAGAGACACGGTAGTGTCTCGCGGCATGTTCATTCAAGTCGTCAGAACGACGCCGCCAGCGCTGTCGCCGCGAGCACCCATGTATCTTTACAGGAAAAATGTCTGCCCCCTTCACCCCTCAATTTTAACATCGAATTTTCTCAATAAATATACGGTTATAACCAAAACTATGCTTAGTTACGCCATATAAATCGACTATTCTCTATCGATAGAGACCAGAGTAAATGTTGTAAGTTACATATTAACAGAGATTTTTCCTTAGCAACGCGAAGCCACGCCCCTCGCGCCTCAAAAGTCGAGAATCCGATTTCTCGGGCGATATATATATGTCAAAATCTCACAAAAATTCCGCCTGTCTTCGGCGGTATTCGGCCATGGTCGGAAATGTGTACACAGATGCGGCCACACGCATACGCCATCAAAAATGTATGTGAGAGTGTGTGAGAGAATACATTCCTTGAATGTTTAGTTGTTTTTCAAATTAAAAAATATTTCCATTCGCGAAACGATTTCCCTCGCATTTTTTCGATCCTCGGACGCGCTTGTTAATAAAAAATGAAAATTCAGTGTAATCGGAGTAGTGAATCTCAATAGTGGTGAATGTGACAGACGCTCTGACAGCTAGCTATTATCAAATCGTTTGGATTTTTTTTAAATAATCAAGATAGTGCACGGAAGCAGTGTCATTTTTCTCTGGTTGCTGGTGCATGAAGAGCAGGAAAGGAGACATCTGTATCTCGGAAGAAGTGGCATCAGATAAGTTACTTCCTAACTGACTGTCTTAACCTCATTTTCATCCCTTATACAGAACAAATATCTTTGTGGTTATTCTATTTTTTATTTTCAGCGCCATACGAGAACGGGACGGATTGATGGAAATTTGATTTTTCTTCGCAGTCAAAAATCAACCTAGGTAGAAAAGAATTCTCTAGAATTGCGGTATAAGGCCACGGTATGAATATCAGGTTCTACCGACATGACATGCTTCGACAAGGTCTGTATCAACTTTAGCGGTATGTTGGGGGCACTGCACTAATCCTGTGGTACATTTTTCTATCTGGGAAAGCATATTATTATGGTAGTACAGCTGTACAGCGTTCCGATAATATATAATTGGAACTTTTGATAATACGAAAGGGGGAATATATCGATAAAGAAAAGATAATAAAATAATTACTTCATTATTGTAATCCAATTCTATCGTAACTCCTACTTTTCTACCACGGCTTTCCCAGATAGAAAAATGTGCCACAGGATTAGTGCAGTGCCCCCAATATAACGCTAAAGTTGATACAGACCTTGTCGAAGCATGTCATGTCGGTAGAATTTGATATTCCTACCGTGGCATTGTACCGCAGAGTTTTAGAGATTTTTAATTCCGGCATATTAGAGGTAAAAAAAATGCATGTATACTGTCAGTACGGGAAGACGGTATATTATCGAAACGCTGCACAGCTGTACTACCATAATAATATGCGCTTTCCCAGATAGAAAAATGTGCCACAGGATTAGTGCAGTGCCCCCAATATACCGCTAAAGTTGATACAGACCTTGTCGAAGCATATCATGTCGGTAGAACCTAATATTCATACCGTGGCATTGTACCGCAATTCTAGAGAATTCTTTTCTACCTAGGTTGATTTTTGACTGCGAAGAAAAATCAAATTTCCATCAATCCGTCCCGTTCTCGAATGGCGCCGAAAACAAAAAAAAAGATATGAGTGCCGTTGTACTCACGGAGGAAGTGTAAACATCTTACAATTATCTGCGGTCCGAGTTTAATTGGGGAATATGACGTCGTAGTTCGACAAAAAGAAGTTTAATTTTTTCTATAATAAAATATTTATTATTATTGTATTAGATTTATAACTTACTAGCAGCCCGTCCCGGCTTCGCACGGGTAGATTGTGGATTGATTTTGTTCGTCCACCATTGTTAGCTACGGAAAAATCCTAAACCCTACTATCAAAAAGAATTTTTATAGGGCCCATAGTTTTCATGGTACGAAGCCGAACTGTACCTGACCTTCAAAAAGTCCCGGTACGGCTGAATATCTTAGCGGGAAATCATTTTATAGAAAAATTTGTAATACAAAACTTTTAGTATTTTTCCCGGGCTATCCAATGGTCATATTGGATTTGACCTTGACCATGACTTTCTGGTTATATCAAGGTCAAATTAATTTTTTTTCACGTTCAAATGTGTCCTTGACCATTTTTTTCATGTTACCTTTATTGTCAGCGGAGGTCAAATTTAGGTCAAGTATAGTTCGACTTTTTGAACACCCTGTATAAGATTTACTAACTCAGAAACCTTCGCGGATATGCGTCCATCTGTTGCCCACATTTTCATCGCAATCGGATGAACGGTTTAGGAAGGCATAATAATCATCTGTACCGGTACTTTTTGAACACCCTGTATAAGATTTACTAACTCAGAAACCTTCGCGGGCATGCGTCCAACCATTCCCCAAAGTTTCATCGCAACCGGATGAACGGTTTAGGAAGGCATAATAATCATCCGTACCGGTACTTTTTGAACACCCTGTATAAGATTTACTAACTCAGAAACCTTCGCGGGCATGCGTCCAACCATTCCCCAAAGTTTCATCGCAATCGGATGGACGGTTTAGGAAGGCATTTGATATTACCTTAAAGGTCACGGTCAAGGTCAAATCCAATACGACCACTGGGTAGCCAAGGGAAAATCCTTAACGTTTTGTATTAAACATTTTTCTCTAAAATGTTTTCCCGATGAGATAATCGGCCGTACGGGGACTTTTTGAACACCCTGTATAAGATTTACTAACTCAGAAACCATCGCGGGCATGCGTCCAACCATTTCCCAAAATTTCATCACAATCGGATGAACGGTTTAGGAAGGCATCAGAGACATACAGACAGACAGACAGACAGACAAACATTCATTTTTATATATATAGACTAGCAGCTCGTTCCGGCTTCGCACGGGTAGATAGTGGATTGATTTTGTCCGTCCACCATTGTTTAAATACATTTTTAATACAAAACTTTTAGTATTTTTCCCGGGCTACGCAATGGTCATATTGGATTTGACCTTAACCATGACCTTCAAGGTTATATCAAGGTCAAATTAATTTTTTTTCACGTTCAAATGTGTCCTTGACCATTTTTTTCATGTTACCTTTATTGTCAGCGGAGGTCAAATTTAGGTCAAGTATAGTTCGACTTTTTGAACACCCTGTATAAGATTTACTAACTCAGAAACCTTCGCGGATATGCGTCCAACTGTTCCCCAAATTTTCATCGCAATCGGATGAACGGTTTAGGAAAGCATAATAATCATCCGTACCGGTACTTTTTGAACACCCTGTATAAGATTTACTAACTCAGAAACCTTCGCGGGCATGCGTCCAACCATTTCCCAACTTTTCATCGCAATCGCATGAACGGTTTAGGAAGGCATAATAATAATCAGTACCGGTACTTTTTGAACACCTTTTATAAGATTTACTAACTCAGAAGCCTTCGCGGTCATGCGTCCAACCATTCCCCAAAGTTTCATCGCAATCGGATGAACGGTTTAGGAAAGCATAATAATCATCCGTACCGGTACTTTTTGAACACCCTGTATAAGATTTACTAACTCAAACCTTCGCGGATATGCGTCCAACTGTTCCCCAAATTTGCGTCGCAATCGGATGAACGGTTTAGGAAGGCAAAATAATCATCCGTACTGGTACTTTTTGAATACCCTGTATAAGATTTACTAACTCAGAAACCTTCGCGGGCATGCGTCCAACCATTCCTCAACTTTTCATCGCAATCGGATGAACGGTTTAGGAAGGCATAATAATCATCAGTACCGGTACTTTTTGAACACCCTGTATAAGATTTACTAACTCAGAAACCTTCGCGGGCATGCGTCCAACCATTCCCCAAAGCTTCATCGCAATCGGATGAACGGTTTAGGAAGGCATTTGATATTACCTTAAAGGTTACGGTCAAGGTCAAATCCAATACGACCACTGGGTAGCCACGGGAAAATCCTTTAAGTTTTATATTAAACATTTTTCTCTCAAATGTTTTCCCGTTGAGATAATCCAGCTTGCACGAATAGTATGCGCAGTAGCGCCACACACACACTGACGCAGTCACATGTACACGGCTTACGTCTGACGCTCGATTTCCCAGGAAGGTCCCACCGTAGAGCCATAGCATAGATGTTTACACATCAAAAATAGAATAACCACAAAGATATTTGTTCTGTATAAGGGATGAAAATGAGGTTAAGACAGTCAGTTAGGAAGTAACTTATCTGATGCCACTTCTTCCGAGATACAGATGTCTCCTTTCCTGCTCTTCATGCACCAGCTACCAGAGAAAAATGACACTGCTTCCGTGCACTATCTTGATTATTAAAAAAAAATCCAAACGATTTGATAATAGCTAGCTGTCAGAGCGTCTGTCACATTCACCGAGCACTGTCACAATAGTTCATTCGTCGAGCTGGATCTAGCTAATTGTACGCTGAAACATGTCCAAGTCGTATTCAGCCTTGAGAAGATTTATTTTCAATATTGGACCAAAGGTACGGCAATCCTGTTGCTTCAACTTCCAGGTATTTTAATTGTAAGTATTACTGGAGAACGAGTAGGTTAAAAGATTTTTGTGAACTCACGATTTTCTGATATGTCATTTTGTTATGTGTTTAGCGTATTAAGCGATTAGCGATGGGAGCAAGGTTGAGAGAATGCAGAAAAGCGGGGAAAGAGAAATGAATTGAGCCGCGTGTAACGTACGAAATTCGAGAGTCACGTTTATTGATATCACCTCAGCGGATTGTATTCGACGACTGAAAATAGCTCGTCGTTCGTCCGAGCTCGGGCCTCGAGGTGGGAGGCGACGAGATAGAAAAAACGAGAGTCGGTGAGCGCGATATTACTGACGTGATTATTTAAAGTTTTGTTTCTCTTTTGCCGGAACATCCCGCCCGCCTTGCCATTATCGGAGATAACGGCGAAATGAGAACAATATTGATGAATGCTGCCTGCCGAGGCACGCTTAAGAGTCTGTAGCAAGAGGTAGAACGCAGAGTTTGACGATTGGTCGCTTCAGAGTTGAGGACTGCATTTTGATCGTGACGGCGCGGACGACGCCATCAGCTCCGGGATGCACGTCGATCTTTTGCCAGAGGCCACACCGCTGGCGGTCGATTGTCATCCTTGACGAGGACAATGTCTCCAATCTTGATGTTAATCTGCCGAGTTCGCCACTTCGAGAGGGATTGTAGGGACTGGAGATATTCCGCGCTCCAGCGCTTCCAAAAATGTTCAGCCATCTGGCGCCCTTGCTGCCAGCGTGAGAGTCTGTTGAGGGGTGCGTTGGCGAGTGAGGGCTCTGGCACGGTGTTTAGTGCCGTGCCAATAAGGAAATGCCCTGGTGTTAAGACGTCGAGATCAGTTGAGTCGTCCGAGAGCGCGCAGAGAGGTCGTGAGTTCAGCGTGGCTTAGATTTGGGCGAGAAAAGTGGTGAACTCCTCGAATGTTAGAATCACTTCGCCTACGACGCGTTTAAGGTGAAATTTTACCTATTTGACCCCGGCCTCCCACTTACCCCCGAAGTGAGGTGCGGAAGGAGGGTTAAAGAGCCACTGAGTCCCGTGAGTCGCGAGAGCGTCGGCGATGCGGGTTGATTCGGCCGATGCTTCGGTGAGCATTCGGCGGAGTTCAACATCGGCACCGATGAGGTTACGACCGCAGTCGCTCCGAAGTGTGGCAGGTATCCCTCAGCGTCCCGTAAAGCGTTTAAACGCGGCGATAAAAGCGTTCGTTGAATAATCCGACGCGAGCTCAAGATGGACTGCTGAAGTAGCGAAACAGACAAAGATGATTATGTACCCTTTGTAAGTTTTGGTTGTGCGTCCCCGAAAAGCTCTGATAGTGAAGGGTCCCGCGTAGTCAGTCCCAGAATGAAGGAATGGGCGCGACTGCGCGACGCGAGAAGGTGGAAGTTGCCCCATGAGTTGAGTGCTGAGAATTGCGCGCTGGCGTGCGCAAGGTATGCAGCGATAAATCAGAGCACGAATCGGTACTCGTCCGCCGAGCACCCAGAAGCGTTGTCGGATCGAAGCGAGCGTGAGTTGCGCCCCTCCGTGGAGGGTGAGCTTGTGGTAATGGTCTATCACCAATGTTGAGAAAGATGAGTCGCGCGGGAGGATGAGGGGATGCCGTTCATCGTACGGCAGCTGAGATCGTTGCAGTCTTCCTCCGACTCGGAGATTCCCGTTCGAATCGAGGAATGGTGCGAGTCGTGCGAGTGGGTGGCTTCGAGCGAGAGGAACCCTTTTTTATCTGCCGAATTTCTTCCGCGAAATAGGCTTGCTGCGTAGCGTGAGTCCAAAACAGCATCGCTTCATTTAAATCCTGAGTTACAAGCGGCCCGGCGTACTGAGCTGAGTGACTTTTAGCGCAGCGTGCACGCCATTTTCGAATTACGCGCCAGCACTGCGCGGTAATCCTGAGGAGCCTCGAAAGTCGCGAGAATCGATCGATCAAATCCCACATCAGAATTGGTTTGGTTTTCGCGAGATTAGCATTCACACGATGGCGTACTTCGAGATCGTCATCGGGCTTTGGCGTTGCAGAGGAGGAGGGCCAACAAACTGAAGGTTTGGCTAACCAGCTGGGCCCGGATTGCCACAATTTCGAGATGTGCACTTGCTCCGGAGCGGCACCGCGCGTCGCGAGATCGGCAGGGTTTTCGTTACCTGAGACGTGATGCCAGCGAGCCTTGGTTAATTCCTGAATCTCGGTGACTCTATTGCGAACGAAGTCCTTACGTAGAGAGGGGTGACTCCGAATCCACGCGAGCGCGACCGTCGAATCAGTCCACAAGTGAACCGGCATGTCCTTCCAGTCCAAGACTCTCCAAAAAGCGCACGAGCCGCACAAGGAGGAGAGCGGCGCACAATTCGAGTCTTGGGATTGTCACCCTTTTCAAAGGAGCGACCTTTGTTTTCGCGCACACGAGTGTCACTTTGACATCGCCGAAGTCGGGATGCACACGAAGGTAAACAACCGCGGCCATCGCGGCCTGCGATGCATCCGAAAATCCGTGAATTTCAATATTGAGGTTCGATTCATAGAGTCCCATCCAACGCGATATGGATATGTTCGATGCTCCTTGAAGCTCTTGCAGAAAAACATTCCACCGCGCCGCGAGCGTTTCCGAGAGCTCTTCGTTCCACTCTAGCCCTAGAGTCCACAACTCTTGCAAAAAGATCTTCGCTCGAATTGTAACGGGTGCGAGCCAGCCGAGGGGATCGAACAACTCAGCTAATTGAGACAGAATTTTTCTCTTCGTAGGGTGCGAGAGGCTCATGGAGATTTGAAGTGCGAAAGCAAACGAGTCTTCGTCAGGCTTCCACACGAGGCCGAGTGCACGAAAGGTTGGACTTTGGTCGAGGAGAAGATTGCTCGATGCTTCCTTCTTTTCTGGAGCTATATCTTCTAAAAGTTCCGAATGACTGGCAGTCCACTTTTGTAGATCAAAACCGCCCGCCCTGAGCAGTTGTATGATTTGAGAAATCTTCTCGCGCCCTTGAGTGACGTCCTTTGCTCCGGTAAGAACATCGTCTACGTAAGTTTCGTGAAGTATGGCGTTGCTAGCGAGAGGAAACCGTGCACCTTCATCATCGACGAGTTGATGCAACGAGCAAATTGCCAGATATGGAGCACTGGCGAGGCCGTACGTTACTGTACAGAGTCGATATTCGTTTACTTGAGATTGGTTGTCCTCTCTCCAAAGAATACGCTGCCAATCACGATCGTCTTCGTGTACGAGTATCTGTCGATACATCTTTGCAATATCGGAAGAGAAGGCGACCGGATAGCGTCGCCACCGCAGAAGAACATCGGCGAGATCGTTGAGAATCTTCAGGCCGACGAGAAGATTGTCATTCAGCGACAATCCGAGATTCGTTTTCTGTGATCCATTGAAGACGACGCGTAGTTTCGTCGTCGAACTGCTTTCACGCACAACGCCCTGATGCGGTAAATAAAACGCGCGCGAGATGTCGTGAGGACCATGCATCGCGCGCTGCATGTGTCCGAGTTCCGCGTATTCGCGAAGGAATTTCGAGTACGTTTCCTTGAGCGACGAGTCCGTCGTGAATCGCTTCTCCATCCGGGAGAGCATGCACAACGCGCGAGAGTGCGAGTCGCCGAGAATTGTGTCACGATTTTTGAAAGGCAAGCGAACTATATACCGACCGGAATTGTCACGCGAAACGGTATCACGAAAATGTTGCTCACATTTGTTTTCTTCTGGCGAGAGTTGAGTAGGCTTCGTGATTTCTTCTTGACTCCAAAAACGTTGAACGAGTTCGGTTAGTTCGTAATCGAGCGAGCATTGGAAGCCTTGAATCGGAGCGCGATGAGGTTCTGTGTCTTCCAGTGCGACGGAGCCTGATAACACCCAGCCCAGTCGAGTTTCCATCGCGATTGGGGTCATTGGGCCACCTTTGCGAAGACCTTCGAGAACGACGTGACTGTAAACATCGGCGCCGAGAATGACGTCGACTTTGTTAGGATGCGCGAAGCTTGGATCAGCGAGTTGAAGTCCTCGGAAATGTGGCCAATCCTCGACGAGCAAATGAAAAGATGGCAAAAACGATGTTAGGCGCGGAAGCACTAGCGCGTCGACTTGACACGAGAACGATGAATCAGTCCGCGATCGCAGTATAAGAGAAGCTAGACCGCGAGTAACACAGGACTGTTGAGCTCCCACTCCGATCACGGGGATGGTTGCATGGTGACGAGGTAATCGGAGTTGTTGCGAAAGAGATTCGGTGACGAACGAACTCTCCGAACCTTGATCGAGCAGGGCTCTTACTTCGAGAGACTCTCCCGTTTAAGGATGCGAAACTGTAACGAGCACGGTAGCCAGGAGTACTGGCGTTCTCGGAATTATCTTCGGCTGTGCTGTGTGACTAACGACGGGGCTTGTTGTGCTTTGTGTTGACGTTTCGGCTTTCGTTTGCGATGGATTGGTGCTACTTCCGGCGTTCTCGACTCGAGGACTGTTGTGAAGGAGCGTGTTATGATGCCCTTGACATATCTGGCACCGATTTGTACTCCGACACTCTTTCATTCGATGAGATCCTAAGCAGTTGAAACACAAGTTTTTTGAAATCACAAAGTCCTTTCGCTCATTTACCGGTTTTGATCTGAACCCTGGACACGATGCAATGTAATGGTTTTCTTTGCAGGAAGCGCATGATCGTTCCTTGGCTTAAGCAGTGTGGGCTTTTGTTGAAATGGAAGATGCTTTCGAATGCGTTGGAGCTGACTTGCCCTTCGATGCTTGAAGTTGAGCTTGTTCGATGGCTTCAAGCGTGTGAATACGTCCGACAATAAATTTTTCAAGCTCATCGAAGGTCGCGGGATCGTTATTTTCCCCTACCCGTTTCTCCCAATCTTTTAGAGACTCGGGATCGAGCTTGCGAACCGTCATATGGACCAGTAGATGGTCCCACTGATTGATTGGGCTCCCGAGTGCCGCGAGCGCACCGAGGGCTTCCTTTGTGTCTCCGAGCAAACATTTTAGGCCCGATGAAGCTTCCTGAGTTAGGCGAGGTATCGAGAATAACGTTGCGAGGTACGAGTCAACAAGGAGTCTCTTGTTTTCGTATCGAGCGGTGAGTGTGTCCCAAGCGCGCACGTAATTGTCTTCCGAAACCGTGATATTTTTTATTAATTGAGCGGGCTCACCTGTGAGGCACGTCTTTAGGTAGTGTAATTTTTCCACTGCCGAGAGAGACGTGTTCGCATTAACCATGGAGATGAACAGATCGCGAAATGGAGTCCAATCCGTGAATTTTCCATTGAATTTCGGTAAATCGATTTTCGGCAACCGTCGATTTTGAGTGGCCGTTTGATTTGAATTTGAATCGTCGGTCGAAGGGCATTGAGGATTTAACTTACTAAGCGTGTCCTTCATTTCGGTTTTCGAATCGAGGAAGCCTTCTTCGCACAAGGAATAGATGTCATCTTGAAAATAGTCACTCTCAGAGAGCACTTCCCCTCCTTTGGTGTGCTTTGCTACGATGAGCCTCTCGTGATTTTCTTGAAACTTTGCCCAATTGGCTTCGAGTGTTTCGAGACGACTTTCTACGCGCGAGATTGTCATGTCCTTGGGTCCTGCTTTCCTCAAATTTGTCACTGCTCGTTGCACTAGACCATACAGCTGCATTTGCCGCTCGAGTAGAGCTTCCACTGCCGTCATTGTTCGCTGCACTTTTGAACGAACACGAGAGAACGAGAAAACGAGGTCTGACTCGACTTCACAACAACTTTTACACGCGACGTGCGCACTTTTGCACGAACACGGGAGAACAAGAAAACGAGGTCTGAATCGACTTCGCAACAACCTTTACACGCGACGACGCAAAGCTCTGCAGCGGACTAACTGATCACTTTCGCGAAACCTTGCTCCGTTTTTATTTTTTACGTCGCGATTACCCGACGCGTATTCGGCTCGAAGGACCATAAATTATGTTATGTGTTTAGCGTATTAACCGATTAGCGATGGGAGCAAGGTTGAGAGAATGCAGAAAAGCGGGGAAAGAGAAATGAATTGAGCCGCGTGTAACGTACGAAATTCGAGAGTCACGTTTATTGATATCACCTTAGCGGATTGTATTCGACGACTGACAATAGCTCGTCGTTCGTCCGAGCTCGGGCCTCGAGGTGGGAGGCGACGAGATAGAAAAAACGAGAGTCGGTGAGCGCGATATTACCGACGTGATTATTTAAAGTTTTGTTTCTCTTTTGCCGGAACACATTTCGTACAGGTGCAATCGAAGAGGATCTAGCTCGTGTCCTGTCCGTAAAAAGATGACTCGATGGACATCGGAGAATGTCAGGCTTGTCACCGAGCGGCTATTACCCACGGTACATTAATTGCAATACACGCTTCTCGTTTCATTCAACTATTCCAGCGTTAAATAACTTTTACTTCTTTCAAGGTAAAGGTAGGTGTAGGAGGCAGCGATCGATAATAGAGACTCATCGTAGACAAGTTCGTCTATTAAAACTAAAAGGCAATTGGTATGCAACTGGAACATCATCGCAGGAATAATTTGTCTACGATTAGTCACAATCATTGATCGTTGCCCCCTACGATCAACAATTCGTACAAGGTAAATGCTTTGAAAGAAGTAAAAGTTACTTAGAGCAGGAATAGTTTAAACGAAAATCGCATATTGCAATGAAAGTACTATGGGTGAAAAGCGCTCGGTGACAAGCCTGACATTCTCCGATCCATCGAGTCATCTTTTTACGGACAGGACATGAGCTAGATCCTCTTCGGTTGCACCTGTACGAGATGACATGTCAGAAAATCGTGAGTCTTCATGACAATCTTCTAACCTACTCGTTCTGCAATAATACACTTATTGTTAGTAATAAAAAGCTATTCTCCTACATGTACGTATTCTCCTCATGAATAAATTCCAAAAAGTAGTGAAATCCCCCCACAAAAACAGATTCTCTGTAAAAAAAGGCGGCATGTTCATTCAGTGCCAACAAAAATTGATACGCAAAATACTCTCCAAAAAAGATTTGAAATCAATTAAGATCGCCATGTTCAAGAGTTATATATAAAAAATAAAAGGCATCATTTGAAAGGGAAATTATTGTAAATCAAGTGACTACAAAATTCGACTAAAAAATTTATAAAGAAAATTTTAATAAAAAATAACGCCGCGTTTTTTCCCTTCAAAATAAAAAATTCAGACAAAGAATTATACTCGATGTTTATGCACTTATGATTTTAAATAAATTCATACACTTATATGATATCACCAGTATACCGAATGTCGTACGAGAAACCGATCAGGCGGGGGCTTTCTGAATTTCTCTGAATTTGACTTCGGCAGTGCAATTTATGAATCACTCTAACACCGTCCAAGCACTACCAATTATTCGGTATAGTGGACAAAATATTAAAACTTAAACGCGGCAAGTTCTTTTTTATTAAAATTTTTTTTATAAATTTTTTTAGTCGAATTTTGTAGTCACTTGATTTACAATAATTTCCCTTTCAAATGATGCCTTTTACTTTTTATATATAACTTGAACATGGCGATCTTAATTGATTTCAAATCTTTTTTGGAGAGTATTTTACGTATCAATTTTTGTTGGCACTGAATGAACATGCCGCCTTCTTTTACAGAGAATCTGTTTTTGTGGCGTCGCCTTTACAGATGTGTCATTGGTAGAATCTATCTACCCGGATAGGTAAAAATTCCGTTACTCCAGGCTAATTGTGCAGTAACGTAATGATAAAAATTAAGGCGCACAAATACGTTACTATTATTTCCAAATACTTGTTACAATTTAAGGGCCGAATTATAATTTTTGCTGCTATTATAGGTACGATAACGTTTATTAACGGAGGGATACTTTCTATATTGTGCAGGCATAAAAATTCCTGTTCGGGTAAAATTGTAGAGTTGGAACGGTAAAAATTCTGGAACGTTCGTCAAAATATATCGGTTGATTGTTAATTCCTGACCAGAGCCTCTACAAAATTAACCGTAAAACACCGAATGCTACACGCTTACCCTACTATTTAGGTCATTTTTACCGAACATTTCTCTCCGTGTATAATCGGCATGAAACCATAATATATGTTATTGCATGGAAATAATTGCAGTAATGGAAATGCTCGCTACAATTTTTTGAATTCAAGGAAAAAGAAAAACCTAAAATTTAGTAGATACCGCCGGTACTCGCATTATCCAAAGCGTACCACGAGGAGGTTACAGGATCGGATTTATATTTCGGCACTGAATAACTCAGTGAAAAAAAAATCGTAGAATGATTCGCAAAATAGTAAATTAAAAAAGACAAACTATGCTTTAACACGCAGTAAATGAAACTCAGCTATAACTTTTCTGCTCTTCCCGTGCCTTAGCAATGTCGAAAAAAATAAAATAACTAATATAAAATAATAGTTCGTATCATTTTTTTGCCGTAATGAACATGCATTTCCATATTTCTGGGCTACCCTGTAGTATCAGTCTTTCCCTGTGAAGATAGTAATATCTATCGAAAAGAAATCCCTCCTTTCATCTTCTTTCACTTCAAACCACCGCGTGATTAAATTGCGCAGCTCGAAGTAAAATAATGACATATAATATAAAACTGTTTTTAGAGAAAAATTGTTAGGTGTGAAACATCGAAATTCTTCTTTGTAGAAAGTATGCGATAGGAAGGATCGACCACGCGTCCGTCGAAAGAACACGTGCGCCATTGCGCATTTGCATTTATGACTGTGATACTATTAAACGGTACGAACCGTTGTGTCTAGTTCAAAAAGCGCATTTAGTTTACTCTCTCTTAACTCTACCATCGGTACTGTTTAATAGTATCACAGTCATAAATACAAATGCGCACTGGCGCACGTGTTCTTTCGACGGATGCGTGGTCGATCCTTCCTATCACATACTTTCTACAAAGAAGAATTTCGATGTTTCACATCTAACAATTTTTCTATAAAAACTGTTTTATATTATATGTTATTATACACACACGTATTTTTATCTACAACAAAGTATCTTACATCGATGTGGGCCTAAAGTTCATAGATAATAAGATAATGGCGATTAAATTTCCTTTCCTGATGAATAAGTTTAGCCTCATATGTTTCTTTGACTTATCAAATATCTATTTACAATCGTGATGTATTATAGATTGTACACACATACGTACCATATCAGGCTAAACTTACTTGCCAGCGAAGAAGTTTCAATTACTATTATCTCATTATTTATGAACTTTTGACCTATATCGATATGACTTTTCTATGCATGGTGGGAGAACGAAATTCTTCGAAACCACCGAGCTGGAGCATGAAAATTGGCGCCGGGAGAGTACGCAGATTCAGCGCCGTTCGGTTGGTGCTATCCCCGAAGAAGTACACGTGCACCGCAATAGTCGAATTTATTGCGGGTCTGCACTTTTTCCGAGGAGAGCATAAAAGGCAGAGGGTTTCTGTTGCCTCCCGCGAGGCTCCTGAAATCTGAGCACGCGCGGTCGAGGCCCTTCGCTTGCGACCCGGCGCCTATCACTCTCGCTAGACTGAGTTACTATCTATTTAGCCGGTCAAATAGACTGAAATTTCTCTGGCAGTAAATTTTTATCGTGTATCCACTGCAATCTAGCTAGATTTATTTTTCTCAACAGAGATTCTAAACTAACTCTCGCTAGATTGTTCTCAATGCTGTGTCCACTTGAGTAAATCTAGCTGAAAACGAAAGAACACGTTCGCCAGTGCGCATTTGTATTTATAATTGTGATACTATTAAACGGTACAAACCGTTGTGTCTAATTCAAAAAGCGCATTTAGTTTACTCTCTCTTAACTCTGCCATCAGTCGCTGTTCCGTCTCGCGATAAACGGAATTCGACACAACGGTTCGTACCGTTTAATGGTATCACAGTCATAAATACAAATGCGCACTGGCGCACGTATTCTTTCAACGGATGCGTGGTCCATCCTTCCTATCGCATACTTTCTACAAAGAAGAATTTCGATGTTTCACATCTAACAATTTTCCTATACAAACGGTATTTAAATGTTATTTTTAAACGTGCTAACCAATGATCAATCAATCCTCTTGCTTTCATTAATGAGGGTAAATACTGCTTCGTACACCGATACAGTGAGCGTGTAGTAGTAAGTGGTTAAGCTAGGGCTCGGTGAAAGGGGACCATCGAGTCGTGGCGGAGAGAGCCGATGCGTCCCGAGTTAAGCCAGGCGAACGTTGGGACGCAGTTCAGTGAGGAGACGCAGGGTGACCGTTGCCTCTATATTTATATATAGAATAGATATAGATATAGAGGCAATGTTCCACGTTCGCCTGGCCTTAGCGTATTTAGCCACTCCAGCGACGTTTCACGAGCAGCCGGTCTCACCCCCGAAGCGCGGCATAAGATGTTTCACATCAAAAATATTTTCAAAGTAATTAGGAAAGGAGATACAGGCATTTGAAGTCATACATATATATTCTCTCACATATATTTGATGGCGTATGCGTGGGGTCGCATTTGTGTACGCATTTCCGATCATCGCCGACAGTCGACTAGACGATGAAAGCCGGAATATATCTCACACATTCAATGGCGCGTGTGTATGTGATCGCATTTATGGATACACATTTCCGATCATGGCCGACTGTCGCCCAAGATTGCCGGAATTTTTGTGACATTTTGACATATACAGGGTCTTCAAAAAGTCCCGGTATGGCTGATTATCTCAGCGGGAAATCATTTTAGAGAAAAATGTTTAATGCAAAACTTTTAGAATTTTTCCCTGGCTACCCAATGGTCATATTGGATTTGCCCTTGACCATGAATTTCAAGGTCATATCAAGGTCAACTTGATCTTTTTAAATGCGAACCCCTATTTTTGATACCGGAAATGAAAAGAGCGGGAAATTTCACATTCAAATATGTCCTTGACCATTTTGTTCATGTGACCTTTATGGTCAGCGGAGCACAGTGGGAAATTTCTTTGAATTAGAAGAGGACAACCTTCTTAATGGCTTATTCAACTTAAACCAAATTCGGTATAGGGGTTTTTTTTGGGTCGCTGATCACGAATCTGAAGTCTTATTTCAAAAATTCAAGATTTACTTTGTCATTTGGCAATATGTTTATATGCATTCGAAAGAGCTCTTTCTGCTCTACAAAACTGTTATAATTGTAATTTCGAATAATTGAATTTTTTATGATATTTCTGGCTTAGAAGTGGAATATCCAGGAGGCAAAAATCAACAGTTTCGACATCTGCTTTTCTTCGCTTTTCATCGAGGTCAAAAAGCTGCCGCAGCCGCTCGGGACATTTGCGACGTGTACGAAGAAAGTGTTATAGGCGAATCTTTGATATAAAAGATGTCGAAAACGCTGATTTTTGTCTCCTGGATTCCACTTCTGAGCCAGAAAAATAATAAAAAATTGTTATTCGAAGATATGATTATAATAGTTTTGTAGAGGAGAAAGAGCTCTTTCAAATAAATATAAACACTTTGCGAAACAGCAAACAAATCGTTGTAAAATAAAAGAAAATAAAAGAAAACGCTACGAATTTATTTTCCAACCCTATAGCATCGCGATCATAAATACTTCGCCAAACGCTAAATTAAAATATTTATTAATTGCAAATAAACTTGGAAAAAATATTTCGTTGGGCCAAGTAAGTAAATATACCGGGTGATTCTTTAATATTGCGATAAACTTCAAGGATGGGTTTCTTGGGTGAAAATGAGAAAAAAAAATTCCTATGAACACATGAGTCCGGAAACGCTGAGTTTCGGAGAAACAGGGTGTTGAACTTTTATACAAATTCTCTTCCATCAACATGAATATGTTTATTTGTAATAATAGATGACTAGACCATTTGCACGTGCAAGCGCGCACCTAAAACTTATTTCATAACGACATTTACATTTACTTCAATACTAATTTTATCAAATTGAATTTCCCCGCTTTAACTATCGAATACTATATCGATATCGATTATCAACTAACTAATGGGGATAGGTGACCATGACTTTCGATTATATCGTGCTGAATTTTATTAGATAGGATACACCAAGCTAAGAAAAATGTACAGTGGAGCAAGAAAATAAATTATTAGAACAAATTAACGAAAAGGAAGGAATATGTATAGTGTGTGATTTTTTTTATCACCCTTTCCTGATGGTTCCAGAGAAAAGATGTTGGTATCAGACATTTTCTCAAGGTACGGTAACAATGATTGGTGGCGACGCGGGTCTTGCGACTTTAGTAGCGTAGTGTGCGAGCTATGCGTCTCAAGTTGCTTACGACTTGAGTTTGCGACTTAGGTATCGGATACCTGCGTAGCGTAGTGTGCGAAGGGCCTTACCGTATCTTGAGAATATGTCTGATACCAACACCTTTTCTCTGAAACAATCAGGAAAGGGTGATAAGGACATCACACACTATATTCCTTCCTTTTCGTTAATTTGTTCTAATAATTTTTTTTCTTGCTTCACTGTGCATTTTTCTTAGCTTGGTGTATCATCTATTATTACAAATAAACATTCATTTCCAATTAAATTAAAGAACTTTGTACTATTTGTTGATGGAAGAGAATTTGGCGAGCCTCCCCCCCCCCCCCCCCCCCACCATGCCTCGTGCTACGACCTAATTAAACACAGTCTGAAAAAACCTCGGATTTCCGCCTAATGACATAAGATACTATTATAGAATAGGTAGAGAGATTTTCAAAGTCTCTAGAGAGCTGGCCTTTAGGAATGCTGACTTTGTGTGATCGAAGAATATAATATAATATAATATACCTATTACTCAAGTTTATCAAATATTTTCTTGAACGAAGACCATAGCTTGATTCTGGATATATACCTATATTGTATTTTTGATAGAGCACATTTTTCTGACACTGATAATTATTTCTCTCAGTGTACATTAACTAAGGGAGAAAGTGAGATTAATGCCCTCAGTTTCTCTTTGACTTCGAACGCGATTATCTCGAAACACAATAGAGATACGTGAAAAATCGAAAAAAACTTTTTTTTATAGTAAAATTGTGGGTAAACATTTCTTATTTGAATTTTTTTTTCGATATCTCTCATCGTTTTCGAGATAATCGCGTTCGTTTTGAACTTGCATTTTAACCGGGATGTTTATATCCCAATTTTACCTAGCAGATCTTTCAAAAATTATTGTTCAGACTTTCCCTCGAGTTTCTTGCCAGACTGAAAAAATTTTCCGAATTCAGACTTTGGTGAGTTTATGAGAAATTCTTCGTTCCGCGTAACGTTGACGTCGCCACGGCGAAGGTCGACGGGCGAGTGCGGAAGGCCGAGGGGAGAGTTCCACACAAAATGCGTATATATCGCACCAGTGACAGCGCACGCGAACGCGGGGGCACCTCGTGAAAAAGCGAAACGACGAGAGCGGATAATCCGCGGGCGACGGGTGGGGTGAAAGAGGAGGTCCGTTTTTCGAAATGATAATCCCTCGTTAGGCCTTCTATCGCGTAAAAACCCTGTTTATCATTGGCATATCTCGTGCGTATAATCTCGACGACGTCGATAATGAATCACCCTCCGGAGACCTTATCTATACCCCGTTCCACCTGTTGATCTCTCTCCGTGGCTCGGCGTTTCTGGTAGATCACGCGCCCCAAGTTCGACGCGGAGAGAACCAATTCTCGCACCGTGAGGATAGGTATAGGGGTGACTACGCAGGCACGTGATGCGCGGAGAGAACGGCGACGGACGCGCAGGGGTGTGCGACTATTCGCGAGAATCTTTTATCCGCGGAGAACTTTATTAATTTTCGAGTTTTCGTGCGGTTCCATTGCACCGAGAGAAATAACTCGGTTAAAATGACAAAACGCATCTGATTAAATATATTTAGTTATTCTAATCAAAATACCAGTAAGTTTAACTAAGTATTTAATTATTCTAACTACATATTTAGTTACTCTAACCAGAAAATTGTCAGATTAAAGAAACTGATGAAAGATCCATATTTCATTAAACGGTTGGTCATGGTCTCCAAGATTATGGTTCAATTGGCCGAGTTATTTTTCTTAATGTGACGAAGACGCGGGGTAAATTAATAAAGGACGCAGCTCAACTCATTTTTTGCGATGAATGAAACTGTTGAGAGTTTCGACGATTGGGGTGTAACAGGTGATACGTTTTATGTTATACTTCACGATAAATGAACTTCGCGTCTGCCTTCCATTGGGCGCACCAAGAAATCGAATTTTTGTGAAATATAAAATGCGTCAGCTTTTATAAAGCTGCGTCCCCACTATGCCGAAAAATGCCAAGTGGCAAGGCCAAATGGCAAAGCCAAGAGTAATGTGGACGTATTTGTCGGCTTGTACCAGTAGGCAAAATAGTGCCAAATGGCATGTCAACCCGAACCCAACGAGTGTCGGTCTATATTAATGGAAGCCACGTTGCAAGTGTAGTGGGGACGTGCCAATGAGGACGTTTCTGTCGGCTCGTGCCACTCGGCAAAATAGTTCCAAATGGCATGCTAATCTGAACCCGACGAGTGTCGGTCTAGATCAAAGGAAGCCATGTGGCAAGTGTAGTGGGGACGTGCCAATTGAAGACACTTGTGCAAAACAGAGGCAGCTCCATTTTTATACATTTTTCAGGAGATGCAAAAAACTGATTATTTAAGAACAAAATAAGTTTTTATAATAATTTTCACTAGCGGACGTATAGTCTACGTATAGTCTATTACTATTATAAAATAGGTACTGTGTAGACAAATACATGTTTTTATCTTAGTTAAATTTGTATTTAAAAAATGTGGAGCTGCCTCCTTTTTGCACCGTATATGAGTCATTTCTTTAAAAATATTCTCAACGCCTCATATTTCTTCCAAGAACATGTTTATTTTAAAGAGTATACAAGTAAGTAAGTACAAATAAGTAAGTAAGGTATCTATCTATATACTAATCGGTGATGCTTCCATCTGAAATATTATTTTCTTGTCCATAAAATAACCTTGATAGTATTTAGAGCTGTCTCGTTTTTGCACTATATGACACGGTACTAAACGTTTAATCCTGTAACCTAAAAATCTCAAAATGACTAAAAAATGGAGCGGCCTCCTTTTTGCACCAGTGTCTTCAATTGGCCTCCGCTCATTGACCTCCGCCGGCCACTGTTCTTTCTCGACCGTAGTAGCAAGTACCTACTTGTTTAATTAATATCGATACATACGTGTTCCAACAAACGATGGTCGGAATTCTGACTATCGATTCTTAGTAATTAGTATCACCGCGATATATATACCTCGTTAATCTAGGGTCAATCTCGACACAATGAGGGCGGTATATTTCGGCGAATCTAGGCTGTAAATGCGCTTGCAGTCCCGCACCTCTCCCGGAAAGGTTAATTACTGGACGGGGATCAAAATATGGTAGCATTAATCGCATTGCGCCCGAACAATACCGTTCACCCGAAACGATCGTCTATTTAATCCGTCATTTCTCCCCTTTATAAAACTGACTTATTATTCCACATATAGTGGTATTTATTGAAGTTCCGGAAACCACCTCCACATCTGTATTCGAGATTTAACTCGTCCACATCGTCAAAAATTAAACCTCTCATGAGGTCACTTCCTCCATATCGAGCTCTACCTCTACGAAGGCTCGGACGTATCCAGAATCATAAATCCCGTGGTTCATGACTCACTAGATTATCAACTACTATTACGGCTGCAGCAGCAAGAAGCAAGTCATCGTCGGTATACATTGCAACTGAATCACATTTCCAATGTGGACGCAGTGAATTGCGGGCGGCAAGGCCAAATGGCTTTGCCACTTGGCATTGCCACTTGGCATGTTTCGGCATAGTGGGGACGCGGCTTTACGGATCTGGAATGTGGGTTGAAGGGTCACCGGAGAAAGGGTCACGTTCGGTTCTCGTTCTTGGATCAAGAGACACGGTAGTGTCTCGCGGCATGTTCATTCAAGTCGTCAGAACGACGCCGCCAGCGCTGTCGCCGCGAGCACCCGTGTATCTTTACAGGAAAAATGTCTGCCCCCCTTCAAACCTCAATTTTAACATCGAATTTTCTCAATAAATATACGGTTATAACCAAAACTATGCTTAGTTACGCCATATAAATCGACTATTCTCTATCGATAGAGACCAGAGTAAATGTTGTAAGTTACATATTAACAGAGATTTTTCCTTAGCAACGCGAAGCCACGCCCCTCGCCCCATAAAAGTCGAGAATCCGATTTCTCGGGCGATATATATATGTAAAAATGTCACAAAAATTCCGCCTGTCTTCGGCGGTATTCGGCCATGGTCGGAAATGTGTACACAGATGCGGCCACACGCATACGCCATCAAAAATGTATGTGAGAGTATGTGAGAGAATATATTCCTTGAATGTTTAGTTGTTTTTCAAAATTAAAAAATATTTCCATTCGCGAAACGATTTCCCTCGCATTTTTTCGATACTCGGACGCGCTTGTTAATAAAAAGTGAACATTCAGTGTAATCGGAGTAGTGAATCTCAATAGTGGTGAATGTGACAGACGCTCTGACAGCTAGCTATTATCAAATCATTTAGATTTTTTTAAAATAATCAAGACAGTGCACGGAAGCAGTGTCATTTTTCTCTGGTTGCTGGTGCATGAAGAGCAGGAAAGGAGACATCTGTATCTCGGAAGAAGTGGCATCAGATAAGTTACTTCCTAACCAACTGTCTTAACCTCATTTTCATCCCTTATACAGAACAAATATCTTTGTGGTTATTCTATTTTTTGTTTTCAGCGCCATACGAGAACGGGACGAATTGATGGAAATTTGATTTTTCTTCGCAGTCAAAAATCAACCTAGGTAGAAAAGAATTCTCTAGAATTGCGGTACAATGCCACGGTATGAATATCAGGTTCTACCGACATGACATGCTTCGACAAGGCCTGTATCAACTTTAGCGGTATATTAAGGGCACTGCACTAATCCTGTGGCACATTTTTCTATCTAGGAAAGCATATTATTATGGTAGTACAGCTGTACAGCGTTCCGATAATATACCGTCTTCCCTTACTGACAGTATACATGCATTTTTTACCTCCAATATGCCGGAATTAAAAATCTCTAGAACTCTGCGGTACAATGCCACGGTATGAATATCAGGTTCTACCGACATGACATGCTTCGACAAGGTCTGTATCAACTTTAGCGGTATATTAAGGGCACTGCACTAATCCTGTGGCACATTTTTCTATCTAGGAAAGCATATTATTATGGTAGTACAGCTGTACAGCGTTCCGATAATATACCGTCTTCCCATACTGACAGTATACATGCATTTTTTTTACCTCCAATATGCCGGAATTAAAAATCTCTAGAACTGCGGTACAATGCCACGGTAGGAATATCAGGTTCTACCGACGACATGCTTCGACAAGGTCTGTATCAACTTTAGCATTATATTGGGGGCACTGCACTAATCCTGTGGCACATTTTTCTATCTGGGAAAGCATATTATTATGGTAGTACAGCTGTACAGCGTTCCGATAATATATAATTGGAACTTTTGATAATACGAAAGGGGGAATATATCGATAAAGAAAAGATAATAAAATAATTACTTCATTATTGTGTAATCCAATTCTATCGTATCTCCTACTTTTCTACCACGGCTTTCCCAGATAGAAAAATGTGCCACAGGATTAGTGCAGTGCCCCCAATATAATGCTAAAGTTGACACAGACCTTGTCGAAGCATGTCATGTCGGTAGAATTTGATATTCCTACCGTGGCATTGTAGCGCAGAGTTCTAGAGATTTTTAATTCCGGCATATATTAGAGGTAAAACCTCCACTCCATCGCCTTCGACTTCTTCTACCCAGTGAGGATTTCTCACGGACCAATAGTGGGCGTTGTGATTATTCTCTAATCCTTTGTTGTAGAATTTCGATTCATCAGTGAACAAAATCTTCTGACGAACGAGGGATCGTCCACTTGCCGTTCCAAAAACCAGTCGGAATAGTTCATTCGTCGAGCTGGATCTAGCTAATTGTACGCTGAAACATGCCCAAGTCGTATTCAGCCTTGAGAAGATTTATTTTCAATATTGGACCAAAGGTACGGCAATCCTGTTGCTTCAACTTCCAGGTATATTAATTGTAAGTATTACTGGAGAACGAGTAGGTTAAAAGATTTTCGTGAAGACTCACGATTTTCTGATATGTCATTTCGTACAGGTGCAACCGAAGAGGATCTAGCTCGTGTCCTGTCCGTAAAAGGATGACTCGATGGACATCGGAGAATGTCAGGCTTGTCACCGAGCGCCTATTACGCACGGTACGTTAATTGCAATACGCGCTTCTCGTTTCATTCAACTATTCCAGCGTTAAATAACTTTTACTTCTTTCACAAGGTAATCACCTTTTATGAACTGTTCGTGGTAGGAGGCAGCGATCGATAATAGAGACTCGTCGTAGACAAGTTCGTCTATTAAAACTAAAAGGCAATTGGTGTGCAACTGGAACATCATCGCAGGAATAATTTGTCTACGATTAGTCACAATCATTGATCGTTGCCCCCTACGATCAAGAATTCGTACAAGGTAAATGCTTTGAAAGAAGTAAAAGTTACTTAGAGCAGGAATAGTTTAAACGAAAATCGCATATTGCAATGAAAGTACTATGGGTGAAAGGCGCTCGGTGACAAGCCTGACATTCTCCGATCCATCGAGTCATCTTTTTACGGACAGGACATGAGCTAGATCCTCTTCGGTTGCACCTGTACGAGATGACATGTCAGAAAATCGTGAGTCTTCATGAAAATCTTCTAACCTACTCTTTCTGCAATAATACACTTAGTAATAAAAAGCTATTCTCCTACATATACGTATTCTCCTCATGAATAAATTCCAAAAAGTAGTGAAATCCCCCCACAAAAACAGATTCTCTGTAAAAAAAAGGCGGCATGTTCATTCAGTGCCAACAAAAATTGATACGTAAAATATACAAATATAGATAGATAGCGTGTAGCATACGATGGACTGAACTAAAGAATAGCGTGTAATATAGAAAATATACCTGTTGTTAATTCTATCGTTAACAACATATTGGTAGGTAAACGCACGGTAGACACATCCATAGTATCAGCGAGAGAAGTATTTCAAAAAATAATCTAAGCATTTTAAAAATAAAATTTTTTATTTGTTACATTTGTGTTTGTGTGTGTTTATATTTTCCCCAGAACAATTCGTTCGTGAAAGGATTTCCATAAATACCGCTATTAATATCACTGTTGGTATGGAATATTATTTAATCTTCAGAACAATTCGTTCGTGAAAGGATTTCCATAAATATCGCTATTAATATCATGGTTGGTATGGAAGATTATTTAATTACTGACATAATACATAACTATAAATAATCCGATAGTCGATAATATACGTATATTGTGGACATAGGACGATATGGCACACGTAGTGATTTATAGACTCTAGGATGTACCTATACTATTGGTCGGAGATGCAAGGACGCCGAACGATTGGCTCTATCTATCGTTTGCAGACGCCAATCGTCGCGAGAGAAGGTCCCTAGGGCGTAAGCACCTAGCAGACGAGAAAGTGGCGGGTGACGCGGTTCTGGGTCCCCTTTCTTGAGTCACTCGCAAGAGAAACGTATACGTTTCTTAGCGAATAGACCAATCGGTAACCCCACCACAACGGAATACTTGATCCTGATTGGTCTATTCGCTTAGATGCGTATACGTAACTTTGCGAGTGACTTGAGAAATTTATTTACGAGTAAGGGCAAAATTTCAGCGGTGCATGCAAAAGGATTTCTTAAAACTATTCCAACGTCTCGAGCTAATATATGCAACAACACATACCGAATGTCCTCTGGCAAACTCCAGATTTTGAATTTCCCTGACATTTGGCTGGAAGTGGTTGAGTCGGTACTTTAAGAGTTGGCTTCGGTAGAGTGCACTGCTGACTTACGAGCCGAGCGAAAACTGTCAAAAGTCTGTAGATCTCCCGGTAGCTGTCAAATCGGGAGATCGAAATCGTTAATTTGTAAATAATGATTACTAATGTGTAGAAGTGATAATAAATAATCATTCGGGTTTCTTCGATGAGATTCCCCAAGTGTTTAAAAACCTGTGTCCGATTTTTGCCCATAACTGTTGCTTCAATTAAGTATTACTGCAGAACGAGTAGGTTAGAAGATTTTCATGAAGATTCATGATTTTTTGACATGTCATCTCGTACAGGTGCAACTGAAGCGGATCTAGCTCATGTCCTGTCCGTAAAAAGATGACTCGATGGACATTGGAGAATGTCAGACTTGTCACCGAGCGCTTATTACCCACGGTACATTAATTGCAATGCGCGCTTCTCGTTTCAACTATTCCAGCGTTAAATAACTTTTACTCCTTTCAAGCTAATAACCTTTTATGAACTGTTCGTGGTAGGAGGCAGCGATCAATAATAGCGACTCATCGTAGACAAGTGTGCCGAACTACTACTGCGATAATGTGCCCAAGCTCACGGTCTATTCTGCGATTAACGTTAACGTAATCGTGATTATGCTCGGGTGATGGGTATTCCAAAAGAGGTAAAGTTGATACTAAACATCGGACGCTCTGTAAGCTGACGTGCTAGTGTATGCTTCGCAACTGGATCATCATCGCAGGAATAATTTGTCTACGATTAGTTACAATCATTGATCGCTGCCCCCTACGATCAACAATTCGTACAAGGTAAATACTTTGAAAGAAGTGAAAGTTATTTAAAGCAGGAATAGTTGAAATGAAAAGCGCATATTGCAATGAAAATACCGTGGGTGACAGGCGCTCGGTGATAAGTTCGACAATGTCTGGATGTCGATCGACTCATTTTCTTCAGGATAGGAAAGGAGTTACATCCTATTTGTGTGTTTGCACCTTATGAAAGGGGACATGCAAGAAAATCGTCAAAAACTTCATGAAAATCTTGTAACCTACTCGTTCTGCAGTAATTACTTACTTAATCACTGGAAGTTGAAGCCACAGTTATGGACACCGATTTTTAAACACTTGGGAAAACTCATCGAAGAAACCCGAATAATTATTTATCACTTCTACACATTATTCAGTATTATTTACAAATTAACAATTTGGATACGTAACTTTGCGAGTGACTCGAGAAATTTATTTACGTTATACTCGATGTTTATGCACTTATGAGATTTTAAATAAATTCATACACTCTAATATGATACCACCAGTATACTGAATGTCGCACAGGAAACCGACCAGGCGGGGGCCTTCTGAATTTCTCTGAAAGCACCGTCCAAGCACTACCAATTATTCGGTATAGTGGACAAAATATGAAAACTTAAACGCAGCAAGTATTTAATTTTTAATTTTCATTTTAATTTTTTAAAAACAGGCTTAAAAATTTTTTTTAATTTCTTCGTTTTTCCTCAGTGTGTCGCCTTCCTCTCCAGTATCTGTAACAAAAAAATGTCAAAGCCTAATTAATAAACTAGGTAAATTAATAAATTAATGACAGAAGGACTGATTCTATACCTTTGGTTCCGCGCGTGCAAGTTGCGACCGCCACGTGGTCGCCTGACAGCCGGTTCGTTCAGAACTGCTAAAAAAACAAAAGCATTTATGAATAAAATTGTATAAATTAATTTTATTAAGGAAAATATAAATTTACCTTCTGCCTGTGCCAACTGGTGTTGAGGCTCTCTTTCTGGAATGTATAAATAATATAATACAGTTATATAAATACATATTATTATAATAAATAATATACCGCATCTCCTAGGTCCAAGGAGAAATGCAACAAGCAGGGAGCCCTGGCATTTACCTTCGGCAGTATTTGCCGACAGTGGTAGTGTTTTTAGGTACAGGTAAATGTTAGGGCTCCCTGCTTGTTGCGTTTTTCCTAGTAGAGTGTAGTCATTTTAGATTTTACATCCAATTTAAAAGTGCAAGTGCAATAATGCCGCTAGTGGAAGGAGAAGCGGTATTGAAAGCAGGGTTTGTATTAAGCAGCGAATGGAGCAATCATAGTTACAGGGACCTCGAAATTTACCTTCAGCCGTGCTTGGTCGGTACTCGAGTCACTTGTATCGGTAGAAAGTTAGTTGGCTTACGAAAATTGCTATGAGTGAGCGAAATGTCGAACGTCTGATTAATTCCCGATAGCTGCCGAATTGACAGTTATCGGGAATTAATCAGACGGTTGACATTTCGATCAGGCAGCGCAATTTTCCTAAGACAACTAACTACCGACGCGACTCTTACCGACATTAAATGACTCGAGTACCGACCAAGCCCGGTCGAAAGTCCCGCGCTGTAACTGTACCGTATGTATCATGCCAAATTAAACAAGCAGAATTACCGACATTGCCGAAACTTTAGCGACGGTCAAGAATTTTATAGTTAGAGTTGGCTTGAGAAGAGTACGCTGTGTGTGCTGCGTGAGAGCGAAAAGTGTCAAACGTCTGATTTCCCGATAGCTGTCAATTCGGAAAATCGAAGTATTGAATAATAGACGAAACACTTCGATCTCTTGAATTAACAGCTATCGGGAAATCAGACGTTTTACACTTTTCGCTCTCACACAGCACACACAGCGCACTCTTCTCAAGCCAACTCTAACTATAAAATTCTTGACCATCGGTAAAGTTTCGGCAATGTCGGTATATCTGCTTGTTTAATTTGGCATGATACATACGGTACCGCATGTTTGCGCCAAAACGAAATAAGCTTAGATGGTAACTTTACCGACGATCTAGAATTTGATAGAGTTGGCTTGAGAAGAGTTGCTGCGTGAGAGCGTAAAGTGTCAAACGTCTGATTTCCCGATAGCTATCAATTCGGGAGATCGAAACGCCTAACCTTGAAATCGTACAGTTGTGATTAATGGTGGGATTTTGTAGAAATGATAAAAAAAAATCAGACGTTTGACTCTTCGCTCTCACGCAGCACACACGGCGTACTCTTCTCAAGCCAAGTCTATCAAATTCTAGATGATGTAAAAAGGAAATGATGAAGATTTTGCTTACCTTGGTTAGCTTCTGCTGGGGGTTGGGCGGGTTGGGCAATGTTTTGCAGCCGCAATTGCTGCATTTGCGCAGCTAATTGCTCAAACCGCGCCCTGGAAGCTGCCGCTTCTTGCTCGGCGCGTATTACAGATCGCCGCAAAAACTCTAATTCAGCCCGGTTATCAGGAGGAGGTTGGGGAGGCTGACGTTGTTCACCAGGAAACTCATGCTCCCCAACCTCCTCTCCATCCTCGATTACTGCTTGCAGCTCACGTTCGATGTCCATGCCTGTAATAAATTTACAATTAATTGTAGAGAAACAAACATCATTTTCACACGATTTATTACTAATTATATTATTAATATTATATATTTATTATATGGTTTTTTATCTACTTACTTTAGTGGATAGAACAAAAATACCCAACTTTACACGTCTGAAGCTCGAGAGAGACTGCCTTTCGGGCGAAATTCCGTACACCCCGTGAGACAATGGTTCGACGAGGTACCGACACATGTACCTCGAGGTACGGAACGCTGCGATAAAGCTGTCAACCGTAAGGGCCTTTGCACACGACGTTTTTTAAACTAGCTGACGACGCGCGTTTTTGATGAGCGCGTCCGCTGCGCGTCATCAGCGCGTATTAGCAGGTTGTATTAGCAAAGATCGTGTGTAAAAGTCAAAACTTGCCGACTGTCTTGCGTTTGCTGAGCGTCCTAATCGCGTATAACGCGCGTTGTCAGCTAGTTTAAAAAACCCCTACTTTAAAAAGGCCTTTAGTGGTGACGTAGGCAGGGTTCTCGGGTAAGGAGACCCCTGATCGCTTTATTGCGTAGTTTCCGACAAGGCGGAGAAAGGAGCGGCGTGGCGCGTCACATCGTATCATTGGAAGAGTATACTTAGAGAGAGAGTTGAAAGTAAAACGTCTTCATGGATTTCTGTAGACGACCAAAATATAAGAAAAATCCGATGGCCTGTAAATTCGAAAGCGGTATACGTTTTATTTCTCCAAAATACTAAGGCAAAGTTAAAAATATAAGGGCTCTCTAGTCTATAAGTCCCTTTCAAAATATCACGAGAATAAATCAAAAGTAACGTGGTTATAATTAATTGGCTCGTATCGGTATAAAATGTGAGATTTTAATTTTGTGGTAATAAAAAGCTATTCTTCTACATGTACGTATCTTCCTCATGAATAAATTCCAAAAAGTAGTGAAATCCCCCCACAAAAACAGATTCTCTGTAAAAAAAGGCGGCATGTTCATTCAGTGCCAACAAAAATTTGATACCTAAAATACTCTCCAAAAAAGATTTGAAATCAATTAAGATCGCCATGTTCAAGATTTATGTATTAAAAGTAAAAGGCATCATTTGAAAGGAAAATTATTGTAAATCAAGTTACTAAAAAATTCGACTAAAAAATTTATAAAAAAATTTTAATAAAAAAGAACTTGCCGCGTTTTTTTCTTCAAAATAAAAAATTCAGACAAAATTATACTCGATGTGTATGCACTTATGATTTTAAATAAATTCATACACTTATAATATGATACCACCAGTATACCAAATGTCGCACGGGAAACCGATTAGGCGGGGGCCTTCTGAAATTCTCTGAATTTGACTTCGGCAGTGTAATTTATGAATCACTCTAGCACCGTCCAAGCACTGCCAATTATTCGGCATAGTGGACAAAATATGAAAACTTAAACGCGGCAAGTTCTTTTTTATTAAAATTTGTTTATAAATTTTTTTAGTCGAATTTTTTAGTAACTTGATTTACAATAATTTTCCTTTCAAATGATGCCTTTTACTTTTAATACATAAATCTTGAACATGGCGATCTTAATTGATTTCAAATCTTTTTTGGAGAGTATTTTACGTATCAATTTTTGTTGGCACTGAATGAACATGCCGCCTTTTTTACAGAGAATCTGTTTTTGTGGGGTAACAGTGACAATTCTCTCCGAAGGGAAAAGTTCGAACTGACGTGCATAGGGGCTGAAAAAATTGAAAATTTGTATAGGATCACGGCAAAGAAACCTTATACAGTGTGATGCGCCGTAATAGACCGTGGACCGTGCTTCAGTAAATATGGTTTGGCCGTCAGCTTACAAGGCTACATACTTTATCGGTTCGACAATTTTGAGGAAATTTTGAGAAGTTATTTTTTGGATCGAAAGAAAAAAAACGCGTCGTTCCGCTCTATCGAATGGCTCGTAAACTAAAAATCTCTGATCCAACGGATGATTGGAAAAGGAAGTTTTTGAGAAGTTATTTTTTGGATCGAAAGAAAAAAAAACGCGTCGTTCCGCTCTATCGAATGGCTCGTAAACTAAAAATCTCTGATCCAACGGATGATTGGAAAAGGAAGTTAAGAGAAGAACCCTCCCCTAACTCTAAAGGAGTCTTGGACTACATCCGTGGTTTACATATTCATAATCTATAATATAGGTAGATGTGTATTGAGAAAAGACTACATTAACAGTTAAGGATATTTTTTAACTATTACATAATACATCGGAGATTAAGAATTGTGGCACCTGAAATTAACAAAACTATTATCACACATCATATATGAGTCTAAACTTACTCGCCAGGAAAGAAATTTCAATCAGTATTATCTCGTTATTTACACCGAGGAAATAGTTTATTGATGGTTAATAAATGTAATTTCAAATACGGCGAAATAAATATTTTCCTAAGACAAGAAAATATATATTAATTATTAAAATGTTTGTTTCATTCAAACGGTTGCCTCAAAGAATGTAATTGTGTCAAATAAATATTGTAATAGTTAACGAATATTTATTCGGTCCAATAAAATGTTTATTTCGCCGTATTCAAACGAACATTTATTAACTATAAATAAATTGCTTTCTCGGTGTGTGAACATTTGGGCTAAATCAACATAACTTTGTTGTAGATGAAAATATAATCTTCAAAAAAGTATTATACAAACATCACAGCCAAGAGCTTATAATGAGATAATAGTAATTCAAATTTCTTTTCTGAAGAGTAAACTCAGACCACATAGTGTATGCACCAAGTAACAGTTACCATGTTATATTGTACATTAGCAGAATTCACTCTAGGGTTTATTACCTAATTAATTGCTGATGGATCTACCTTAACTGTTACCCGAATGCATTAATTATTATTAGTATATAGATCTTATCTGTTACAATATCGTATTCTCAGTAAAATCTACTTCAGTATATTCCTACACAGTTAGTAATTTTGTATTGGAATTGGTTAACCCATTTTGTGGGGACACCTTGTATTTAACATTCTTCGTATTAATTTTAAAATAAAACATATTGGATTAATACGAATCGCTTGATTTTATCATACAAAAATGCCCAGATAAACTTATATGCTCATGACGACGTTCAAGCAAACTATTGTATAATAACCGATCACTCTAAAGTCTATGTTTATTTCACCGCATGAATTTAAAAAATTAACTGTTCTTAAATGAGTTATGAAAATTAGATTAATATCATATTGTAATTCAGATTAATCACTGCATTTTTTATAGCAATAATATATTTATGAAAAATCATACTTACACCGAACACATGTTTAGAATATTATTTCGAAATCATTTAATATCACAAATACGATTGCTTGTCGAGTTTGCTTTACTCATAAAATGCACAACTTTGATGCATTTGAAAATCTATATGAGCTAAAGTTATCGTACAATTTACGTATATTAGTCTATTTAGATGGGAGACTGATTCCAACACGACATTTTCAACTATGTAGGGGAAGCTGTTGTACCTAGAGCATAGTGTACCTTGGAGCGCTTCGTATTTATGACAGATGTCGCCATTTATCGACTCAAAATTAAGGTATAATCCTCACTTGTGCTTGACCTTCAGTAGTGAATTCATGTTTCACGCGTCACAGACGTATTTTGAAGTTGTGCAATAAAAATGAGTGTTTTCGCCATAGAAGGTAAGTAATTAGCATCGTATTCGTGGGTAGATAATTTGAGAACTGGTAACTTTAAAACTACATATTAACATGTTGAACATGGGTGTCTATGATATACCAGCCGGTGAAACTACACTTTGATGCCACACGGTGCTCAACATGTTAAACAATTTTTGTGTGTAGTAGTGTTCAATGGTGAGTAAAAATACAATGTTATTTTTGTTTGTAAACTTATCTTCGGCACGGAGGCAGCCGTTTTTAGTAATGTTGCACTCTCTTGCACCTTTAAGGTCGGGACACACATTACCGGGCTGTGCCAGGGCCGAACACGGCCGTCATTCGGCCCTGGCACGGCACGTTAAAGGGTGAGACATACATTACCGGGCCGTGCCAGGGTCGAACACGGCCGAAGAGAAAGAAATGGTCAGAACCCTTGCACGGCGCGTGTATCTAGGAACCACACATGTCCGTCAGTCGTCAGTTGTCGTAGAAACTGCTAGGTTGCTAAGCGCTAAAACACGTAAATTACGGAAACACGAGAAGCGCGGCCGGACCATCACCGTGAAAAAGTAAAACTGAACTAACTTGCCCGGCCCGGTGACGGTCCGTTGGTGACGCCCGGTCACGGCCCGGTAAAGTGAGAACAAAAGCATTTGATTCTATTGGACAGATCGTCCACCGGACGACGGACGATACTCGGCCGTGCTCCGGCCCTGGCACGGCCCGGTAATGTATATCCCGACCTTTAAACATCGGCACATCTTGTACCTTGGAACATTAATAAAGAATGTTAATTTTTTATTTCAGAATTCTTTCAATAATGCCGCGTAGTAAAGAAGATAAAAAAGAGATCATGTCAATCCTGTCAATCATATTTTGAGTTTTTCATCACCAAAAAGAAAAGAAGCATGGTTGAACTCTAAGTTGCTTTTTCTCAAACGTTTTGTTCTTTTTTACAAGTGCTTTTGTTAATTTATGATACCTGGTAAAATTTATATTTTCAAATAATCTGAACTTTTACTTAGTTTATTTTTTTAGTTGGTTATTATCTGTGTTTCAAGGTACATTCGGTCTGTTGTACCTCGGAATAATTTTTAGCTAGTAAAAATTATGTTAGAAAACACCTTGGCATCAATATTTGTAAAATTTCCTTTACATCTTATGTACCTGAATAGATATCTCATCAATTCAGCAGGAAATGCCGTTTAAATATTTTCGCAATCGTCAGTTAAACTGAACTTTTCAATAATCGTTCCAAGGTACAACAGTCTCCCCTACATAAAGTTTCCTCATTATAGCTCAGTATGAACTTATACGCGACTTCCGTACGTTGTTCAGTGTCCTTCCACAGAAAAGGATAGAAATTGAAATATATTTGGTCATATGTGGATTACATATGGCTCCTATATTAACTATATACAGGCTACACATACAGGGTGACATTTTGAAAACTTGCCACTCCAATATCTCAGACTTACAGATTTTCTAAAAAAAAAAATACAGTTTCGGCAGTTGAGAGGGGGAACCAAAATGACATAATCGGAGACGCACCCCCTCCAACCCCCTTAGGGGTAGATCCCCAACCTTTGTAATCTTAAATAGCAACCCTCCATGTGGGATACAGCGTTGGAAAGCTCTTTAAAAATGCTTTACAACAACACCAAATTTTGGTACCTTTCGACAAGTAGTTTTTGCGGAAATCGAGAAAGAAACTGCTAGAAGTATGTTGTCAATTTATTTATTAAAGGTCAATTACGTTACAATAAATTTTCGAAATGATTTCCATTGATTTTTCGAACTTTTTCAAATGTTCTTGAAATTTTACGACACTCTTGCGTAATTCACTGTTTCAGTTGGTTAATGCTTGCTGGTTGAGTTTGAAAAACAACAGATTTCAGATGTCCCCATAAGAAGAAATCGCAGGGAGTAAGATCAGGTGATGGAAATCACTTCGAAAATTTATTGTAACATAATAGACCTTTAATAAATAAGTTGACAAAACTTACTTCTTGCAGTTTCTTTCTCGATTTTCGCGAAAACTACTCACCGAAAGGTACCAAAATTTGGTGTTGTTGTAAAGCATTTTTAAAGAGCTTTCCAACGCTGTATCATACATGGGGGGTTGCTATTTAAGATTACAAAGCTGGGGGGGCTACCCCTAAGGGGGTTGGAGTGGGTGCGTCTCCGATTATATCATTTTGGTTCCCCCTCTCCACTGCCGAAACCGTATTTTTTTTAGAAAATCTCTGTTACTTTCTGAGTTATTGGGGTGGCAAGTTTTCAAAATGTCACCCTGTATATGGGTTATACAAACATTCAAAAATCTATATATAGCCCTTATATCGTTAATATGGAAATCATATATAATCTATATATGTATGGTCGAATCTATAATACATATGGATTATTCATAAGATTCATAGGTGAATTTGGTCATATATGTATTAATGATTTCTATATTATTATAACAATATACGGACTATATAAGGATTATACAAGCATTCAAAAATCCAAATATAGATCTTATACCGTTAATATATGGAAACAACATATTGGGTCTATGCATAATTCCGTAGCGAATATTGAGTCAATTTCGAACGCAAAATATTTAGCAAAAAATGCGATTATAATCAACTACTAATATTCCATTCTGTTCAATGACTTTCTGCCATCTCTCCGCGAGCTTCATTATCCCTTTTTCATAGAAGTCCAGAGCTTTTAGGCTAAGAAGTCATCCAAGTGATTTTTGAGGACGTTCAAGGAACTGAAGGTTTTGTTATTCAAATTGTTCTGTAGCGCCAGAAACAAGTGAAAGTCTGAAGGTACTAGGTCCGGACTTATATGGTGGATGCACCAAAACATCCCACCAAAACCGCAATAATTTTGCCGAGTCACCAGAGAAACGTGTGTGGCCTAGCGTTGACCTAGTGGAACACAACGCCACTTAGTCAGTTGTGAGCAGTACTTGGTGGAATCAATTGTTTTGTTGGGTGGCAGCAGCTCATAATAGACGATTCCTTTATAATCCCACCAGATACTGAGCATGACCTTCTTCGGGTGTAATCCTGCCTTTGCGACCGTTTGAGGATCCTTTGCGCACTTCGACCGTGATCTTCTTCGGCTGATATTGTTGTAGACAATTCGCTTTTTCATCGCCAGTGATCATCTGCTTTAAAAGTGGTTCATTTTGATGGTGTTTGAGCAGCGAGTCGCAAGCCGAAATTCGGTCCATTAAATGCCTTTCGCTCAGTTTGTGCAGCACCTAAACATCAAGCTTATTTACCATCCCAAGCTTCCATAAATGCCTCAAAACAGTTGATTGGTTAATGTTGAGGTTATGTCCGATCTCCGTAGTCGTCGAATGCTGGTTGGAGTCGATTAAAGCCTTGATTTGATCGATATCAGTAGTGACTGGTCGACCAGAGCGAGGAGCATCTTCGAGATCAAAATCTCCGCAACGAAATTTCGCAAACCACTTCCGATACACACTTTCGTTTACGGCATTCTCTCCGTACATGGCGCATATTTTTTTGTGGGTTTGCGACGAGTTTTTGCCTTTTCGAAAATAAAAAAGCGAAATGCATCGAAAATACACGTTTTTTTCCTTCCATGTTCAAAATATAATTAAACTTCGTATAGGTACGTCATGAATCTCGATGAATACTTTCTTAAAATATCGGTACAAAATTCAGCTTTCATTTAATGTACGACACTTCATGCGTTTGACACATGTGAGAGTGAAAAAACAACTGCGAACGACATCTGTCGCGATTTTGCTACGGAATTATGTATAGACCAAATATAATAGAATTCATACGTAACCAAATCCACAAATGGATTATATTAAAAATATATAGAACTTTTCCGTCAGGGTAGAGTTATCATCGCAGCCGCGAAACACATTGCTCCTTAAAGAGGAACGTACATACTCCTCCCGCCCAAAATTATGTACATATAGGTACAGGCGTGTCTTGCCACGTAATTTGACGAATGGCGCAATGCCAGTCGTAGCCTCAAATCGATCGTCTTTGGCGACGTACGTAAATGCGTCACGACGATGCGTATCCACCCATATTCGCCAGTCTCCGAAAATAATCAAACGAATAATCAAAAGCCCGCATCGAACCCATCGACGATTTTCGCGAGACGAATTCACGATGCTTTTCTAACGATTTTTCAAAATTGTTTCAACCCAACAATAGTGCAACCGATCAGGTATACAATGGATTGTCAAATCCGCGAATTCGTCCAGCGGGGCGCAAAAAATCGCTCGCGCGCGTGCATTTGTCCCGAAGTGCAAATATGCAACCCCCCTCCCCCCTTCAGTCCCGCCAATTATTCGCGATTCCCGCAAGCGTCCCGCTGCCGCGCGAAATCAAATCGACGCACGCGAATGCGAATCGAGGAGAAAGTTTACGTAAACATTTACCCTGCGAAATCCTCGCACGCATCAGCCGAGGCCCATCAGAGGCGTCCGCCGCCGAACTCGGGAGAGATTATCCAGCGTCGATCGGAATCTCTCCTCCCGGCCGCGAAGGGTGCCCAGCGCTCGTCACCAGGCGGTGGGGCACAGCGGAGTTCACTCATCCACGCCTCTCGATCTCGATGAGAACTCCAGCGATCGATACTTCTGTTCGCTATTTCTCGCTACTGTACATTAACGCCTTTTTACCATAAGCATCCACGTAAGGGTACACCTATATGCGCAATCGTACATAGACGAGCGCGATGCATGTAATCCTTTACTTTTATGCGAGCGAAACGTCGCGTTTATCAGTACAAAACTAGAGAATTCTATATAAAGGTGTATAGACGAACGTGTATAGCTTGTTCGTGTAAGTGATATGATACGGAGATGACGATTCATCGACAGCTCATTTGGACAGCTCCACGTCTCAAATCGTTCGCCTTCGCGATCACTCGATTTCGGACGAAACGAAATGAGAAGTCATAGCGAAATACGCAGCTGTGACATCCCGTCGTCGATTCGGAAATTCAAGATGGCGTCCGCACGTAACCATACATACGTGTGTCGTTGAGACGAACCGAAGCTTAGCCGCGACTCGTTATTTCTCTTCCGACCCCCTCTCTTCTACGAACGGATAGAACGAAGACGATGTCCGCGAATTTGTACCCGCCGCGCGATAACCGGTCGCGCACCTTCGACTGCCGCTTGGTCCCCGAGCGACGACACTCGCGGGCGAAAAAGCCACGAGAGGCTCCCTCTCCTTTGACGCGCGCGTTAGTACAGCTGCACGTCACCGACGCACTGACCGGTCATTAACTACTACGCTCCGTCACCTCGCGAATTCGGTCGGCTGATATTGGCCGGCTCACGTGGGTATGTGCGCACGTCATGCGTACGCCGAAGTGGCCGTCGCGTTGGATCGGACGGTGGCGGTGGTAGCTTCGGCAGTAGCAACGATGGCGACGGCGGCGGCGACGGCGGTGGCGGCAACGACGCAGGCAGGAAGTCATGTGGACGGGGCAAGCAAGATCGGCGGCGCCGGCGAGGACGACGAGGCGGCCGGAGGCGTGTGCGGGGGTGCTCGTTTGCCTGCTCGCATCTCGGCGGCTCGGGGGCGACTGGCATCCCGATGCCCGGACGCCTCCTCCTGCTGATTCTCTCGCACCCGGCGCAGACGCCCGAAACAATCGCGTTTCTCCACCTGCCCGCGTCTTCTTCTTCTTCTTCTTCTACTTCTTCGCCTGAGCGATCGCGTGCGGAGCGCGGCCTATTAACGGCGGGGACACGCCTGACGAGCGGGCTCTTCACGAGATGGATGCTCGCGGGCACTGTCGGGGGTGAATTTTGTAGGCAAGCCTCGGTGGATGTGCGATTCGAAAGAACTGGGGTTCGCGGTTCTGGATACGCTCGTTGTGGCTGCCGGTGGATATTTATTGAGGCTCGGATTGGGACTTGTTCACGGAAAGACTGATACTGGTAAATTTTACTGTACTTACGGTAAAAGAGAAACACATGAGGATTTTTGAAGTGAAACTTTTTTGCTGAGGGTACTAAAATCGCGCGCGATGAGACAAAAACCCGTAACGAAACCCACACACTCCAGCGCTCTCGTCTGTGCCTCACTCATACAGCGCTCTCGATCCTGCCCCAATACACCGCACTCGACTCTGCCCCATTTCACCGCTCTCAACCGTGCGTACGTTAAAGCCATGTGTCGACTTTGCGAGGCTGGCTCGCGAGGCCGCCGCGCGAGGCGCGCCTCGTGTTGGATCGCCTTGCCTCGTGGAGCTGCTGCCGTTCATTTGTCTACATATTCCGAGGCAAAAATGTCTTGAGGCTGCCTTGCGCGGCGATCTCGCAACCCAGCCTCGCAAAATATGTGTTCCGTCGCAAGAGGGGACTTGTTTAGTTTTCTTTTCTACCCATTAGTATCGAAGTTTCACTTCTTCCGCGCGTGGCGGCCACACGTTTTTAAATGTACTAGTTACTTAGGAAAAATTGTTCTTCAACACAGCAGGAACATTTGGAAACCTTTATGCATACCTTTTTCATCTATATATGGGGCATTCCATGTCAACTTTTAGTAGTAGAAACTTTTGGGTCTACGATTTAGTTGTTGATTTTTGATGTGTAAATGTCTTTAGGCTCGCTTGGGAGTGGTTTCGGGGAAGAGGTGGGGGAACCGTGACCTGCGTTAGTGTGTGTCCGTGTCAGCTACGCAATTGGTCAGTCCGCCATCAGATGGCGTACACCACCGGGCCCACAGTCCCCCGCGCTGTACTGACCAGTTGCAGGGATCTTGAAATTTATCTTCGGCCCGGCTCGGTCGGTACTCCAGTCATTTATACCGGTAGAAATCAAATCGGTAGTTAGAGTCGGTGTCCATTCGAGAGATCGGAGCGTCTATCCTCGAAATAGTGAATTTGAGAATAACGGTGAGTACCTTCCATTATTCACAAAATCACAATTCCGAGATTAGACGCTTCTATCCCCAGAATGTACAACTTTCTACTGTCACATTTATTTTTGTTCATAGTTTCTCATGTATTCTGCCTTCCTCTTCTTTTCAATTTCTGTACATTATTAACCACTATTTCATTTCACCAGTTCAAACTACAAATTACTACATAAACGATTGTCGTGTACAAATGAAATATGAATACAAAACTACACTTAAACCTGTAGAACACTTCCACACACTTTGATTTTTGGTTTTCATATTTTGCTTTCACCGATTATACCCACATCACTCCCACACTACATTTTCGTATACAAACATCGCGGCATTCGAAAATTAAAATTTCTTTCCCATTCTTCCCAACTTGCGTTGAAAATGTCCCCTCAGAAACTCAAGGTACTTTACGCGGAATTTATATAGGAATCTCGCGAAAAATGCGAGTGGAGGTACGGTAGGTGGGAAAAAACTAAAAACGAGTTAGTCATTCTAACTTGCAATAGATGTGTAAACATCTGGCAAAACAATGTTGAGTGGAAGTGATGTGGGTGTATTCGGTTACAGGCAATTGTTTAAGAAATGATCGTCTTTTTGTTCTAATAATTTTATTTAACCGAATATACTCACATCACTTCCACGCAACATTGTTCTGCCAGATGTTAACACATCACTTTGATATCTCTTCCTTCCAACCATGTGAAATAGTATGTGATTACAAGGAAGACATATCTAATTGATGTGTTAACATCTGGCAGAACAATGTTGCGTGGAAGTGATGTGGGTATATTCGGTTAAATAAAGTTATTAGAACAAAAAGACAATCATTTTTTAAATAATTGTCTGTAACCGAATACACCCACATCACTTCTTTTTCAAGTATCTTTAATCAATATAAAACTGGCCTAAATTTTCAGAACGATTCCATAAGTCGTTCAGCTGTTATTAATTTTTATATTTCTCATTTTTTTCTTTTCATCACGATTTACGGCTTAAGTTAACAAAATATGAAAAAAATGACCCACTTGAAAAATTTGTATTTTTTTGTGAAGATTTCGACAAAAAATTATTTTTTTTATATTGCGTGTTTTATTTAAAATGGAAACAAAAAGTGTTGTATCTCAAAGCCGACACTTTTAATTCTCATGATTATTCTACCCTAAATTTCTACATCTTTTACGGTAATTTTGAGAGCACTTAGAAAGTTGGGACTCCCATAGAAATTTTTTAATACATTTTTTTGTTATTTGAAATGTCAGAATTGACTTCATTTATGCTAGCTTAGAATGGATTTTTTTGCCCTGCTAAAATGTAATTCCAATGCATGATTTTATAAAATTGTACAAATTCTGTTATTAACACGTTGACTGTCCCCATAAGGAATTTTTTCCATCCCACGATGCACACTAGAACGAAGGCATAGGAGATACATCCAAAATTCATATCTTTTATACTTGAGAACTACTGTTAATCATTATTCTTCCAGTTATACATTTGATCAAGAGGTATAGATGTATCATAGAATTTGAACAAAAAACTCCTGGACGTAATGGAAAAAATTAATACATATATATGTTTTCACTTGTAATATCCCTAGTGCTTGAATTATCACCTAGATCTCGAAAAAATTTCCTGTCATTAATTCAAGCACGTGCGAGATTCGGTAAGAAAATTTAACACAAGTAATAATTACAGTTTTCCGAACTCAAAATACGTAATAGTTAAGAACCGGGCAAATTTTTTCAGACAAGTCTAGTTCTTCACCACATTCTGTTAAAGCCAAACGTTACTGAATTTGTCGTATAACGCCAGAAACTTTGTCAACTTCCTTACAAGGAAGCCACATCTCCAAAATATCCATTATTTTTAGTGATGGTAGATCACCTGAAAAACCTACATATTTCTAAATATCGCAAAAAATCGCAAGTTCTTTTTACTTGTTTCGAAGCTACAAGCTTTGTACTTCAAGAAAAAAAATATAATATAGGTGACACACATGCAACCATATTTTTATAACCTCACTTCACCTCACAAATTAACCTATCTCACAAAACTTGCATAAAAATAAAAATGTGTGGCCGCCACACGCGGAAGAAGTGAAACTTCGATACCAGTTTCTCTGAATTTGATTCCGGTGGTATTAGTTTCAATTGGCTCTACGAAGAAGCATTGTAAAAGGCTTGTATAGAGCCAATTGAAACTAATACCACCGGAATCAAATTTAGAGAAACTGGTATCGAAGTTTCACTTCTTCCGCGTGTGGCGGCCATACGTTTTGTTTGTTTCTTTTTCTTATTTTCACCCAAGAAACCCATCCTTGAAGTTTGTCGCAATATTAAAGAATCGCCCAGTATATTTACTTACTTGGTCTAACAAAATATTTTTTCCGCCATAATCAAGTATACACTTATTAATTGGAAATAAACTCTTTTCTCAGTATACAAAGTAACTTTGATCGAACGAACGAAGTATTCACTAAACTGACAAATTTCTAGAAAATCATAAACGGAATCAAGGAATTTTACTTCCAAATTTGACAGTGATAAAACACTAATTGCTGTTTCTCAGAATTTCTCATACATTACAAATTCTATTATAGTGCACATTATAGTGCACGCAGTTCGGGTGGTACGTTTCGGCAAACGAGGACTGCTTATGTATTCGCAGTCCTGCACCTTTCCCGGAAGGCTAATTACCGAACCAATTATAATGAACCACTTCTCGCAGATACCGCTATATTTTGAATGCATTCGAAATGCATTCAGCTTTGTAAAGGAGAGTAATGACGATTTCAATAGATAACCGAATATTTCGGCAAAGGTTCATTCCGACTCGTCCAGTAATTAACCCTTTCAGGAAAGGTGCGGGACTGCGAACTCATTAGCAGCCTGGATTCGCCGAAATGTACTGCTTCGCTGATGGCGAGATGAACCCTAGTTTGACGAAGTATTTATGATCGCGATGCTATTGGGTTAGAAAATAAGTTCGTAGAGTTTTCTTTTATTTTCTTTCATTTTACAACGATTTGTTTGCTGTCCCGCAAAGTGTTTATATTCATTCGAAAGAGCTCTTTCTGCTCTACAAAACTGTTATAATTGTTTATTCGAATAACAATTTTTTATTATTTTTCAGGCTTAGAAATAGAATATCCAGGAGGAAAAAATCAGAATTTTCGACATCTTTTTTATCAAAGACTCGCCTATAACACCTTCTCCGTATACGGCAGTTTTTGACCTCGATGAAAAGCAAAGAAAAGCAGATGTCGAAACTGCTGATTTTTGCCCCCTGGATATTCCATTTCTAAGCCAGAAAAATAATAAAAAATTTCATTATTCGAAATAACAATTATAACAGTTTTGTAGAGCAGAAAGAGCTCTTTTGAGTACATATAAACATATTGCCAAACAATAAAATAGATCGTTGTAAAATAAAAGAAAACATAATTGTGCGACGGAACAGTCTCGGCGACGCGAGTATCGGCCACTTGAGCATGCCGGTCGCGGGAGTATAATAAGGTTTATTTGTTCTGGCTGCCTACACTTTCTACACTTCTGTGAAAAGTGTACACTATATCGTTCTCGCTGTCGGAAGTGACGTACGGTGGCGCTGTTCGGGCTGCAGGTGTAACTGCACTAAGTGTAGGATAGTGTACACCTTTTTGCACTCGCTCGAGAGCAGGAGTAAAAGTGTACACTCGAATTTTGTTTACGTTGACGTGCCGACTTGTTCTACATAACCTCTTCAGAGCACACTAACCTAAATTCGTATTCGCGTAAACTCGTAAACTTGCTCTATCAAATATCGTTTACTGGCAAAGGTTTACTAGTACGCAGAAAAAACTGAACTGTTAATTTCGATGATAACTTTAAAAAAGGTCAAAAGAAAGTTTTAGAAATTGCGGGAAAAACATGATCTATAACAGAAAATGTTTTTTTATTCGGTAACATAATATGTATTTACATGATTCTATTATGTGTATATTATCCTATTGTTTATATAAAATACTGTACGATTTAAGCTACTATATCATAGTATTTTCACTCGCAATTTTTTTGAATTGCTGTTATAATGAATCGGAATAAAAGGTGATAATTTCCTTGAGAAATCCAGTTAACAAGCTGGTAAAATTAAATAGTATCATACAGAATACGTCCTTGGGAATGATTAAAATTCTTCATTGTATGGAATGATTTCGTCTTGGCGTAAATTTTATACTTCATATTCAGGCATTCGTCCTTCATTTTGAAGTGTTCATTAAATCTGAAAGAAGCGTACCTATTATCAAAGCGATTATCATCAAATGAAATATGAATATTATACAATGAAAATATCCTGATTACACAATCTAATGATAATTAAATAAACTTACTCCAGAAAATCGAAGTCGATATTTGAATGTTCACTCTGTATAAGCGCCCAGCAACCCCAGAAGAAATGAGATAAAGGAGGAATCTTAAACCTTGGTATAAAGTTTAGTAACAGTATCTTCGGGTACATCTGTGGCTTCATTGTAGGTACGAAGATACATATATTCTAAGCCAAGCCCTTTGCAATGTTTCCTCCGGATACAGAGAAAAGTCAGGATTATCTATACCTGAAAAAAGAAATAAGAGATTTTGTATTACTTCTATGCTATAAAAATGATTAGTTCGTGGTAAATGGATAATTTGATTACCAGCAAATTCAATAAAATGATTGGATATATCAAAAGCCTCATTTAAAAGCAGTGTACTCGTAGTCAATGAAAGTAACGCTATTTTCTTTTTCATTGTACAATACATTTCCCAGTAGAAGATCATTGTAAGCGTATAGTAACTATCAAGTTCTGAAAGAGTTTCCTTTACACGTTCGCTGCGGATCATGCAGTTCCCCCCCCCCCCCCCGTGAGGGGGTGTATGTATTTTAAAGCAGGAGCTGCGCGGTGCGCAGCAAATGTGTTAAGGAGGATCGTCAGTGCTCTTCGGGGTGAGGTAGAAGGGGAAAAAGAACAAAGAAATCGACGTGTGTTGCCAATTTCAAATAGTGAAATTTTAAGTTTTATAAAAACTGCAATAATAAATATAGGTGCTGAATTCTTTTTCCTTTTTGTTACTTTCAATCTAAAAAATAAGATAAATATTGGAAAACAATTTTATAACTTCAAACTTAATTTATTTTAAATATGTAAAATGTGTGCAAAACGTGGCAACATAGCATTTCAACATTTGTAAGTTGGTAGCAAATCGGTAGGTAAAACAGAATTCTTATCGACGGACAACGCGTTGAAGCGGTTCATGACGTCTGTTTATAACCTCAATCTCGAGTCCATGCTGTCCAAATTGGCAGGAGCAAATATTGAATTTACAACCTTTTCAGAAGCTTACTTGAAAATTGGAAAAGAGGGATTAGAACAAGTTTTAAACCGAGTTAATGCACGGTCGGAAGTTCTTAATAAATTATATTCCTTTTTTAAAGATCGAGCATAATTTTCGGCACGTAGTTTAAATTTTCAATTATTAATAATTTCATATTTTTTAATGCATATCAGAATTTGATGAACTCAAAAACAAAAGTGGCTTCTCAATATTCATAGGGTTTTTTACTTTCATATCATCTTGAAACGATCGTGTTCATTGAAATGTTATTCTTCAAAATCGTTTGAAAGTATTTCACAGTGTATATCTAGTTGTACTTTTGAAAATATCTGAAATTTTATATTGTTAATTATTGTCTGTAATAAATCTGTCAATACATTATCCTATTTGTACTTTCGTACTTTTAAATTTATCAGCACGCTTCGCGCCAATAGCTTATGACGTCACATAGTACGATGTTGCCACGTTTTTGCATATGGCGGACGATGCACAAGAATTATTTGAATTTTTCGACAGTTTTTCCTTTATATTAAAAAAACAGGAGAGTGAAAATTCTTTATAATTTAGTAAAAACAAGTTCGTGTGGTGATAAAACTCATTTCATAGTTTCCAGAATTATTTTCGGTTGAAAATCGCAAGTTCTATGCATTTGAAATATGCTCTCCATAAGACTCAATGCTAATCTCGTAATTTTTAAAAATTAATTACGAGAAAACTGTAGAGTGAAATTGTTTGATTTTTTTTCTCTTATTAAAATTGGTTCACAAGTATTTAAAAAAATTTTCAACTACGGTTTCTGAGAAGTCATTTCTCTGACGACCCTCCTTAAGGCTGCCTTGCGCGGCAGTCTCGCGAGCCAGCCTCGCAAAATATGTGTTCCGTCGCAAAGGGGACTTCTACATCATTTCTTACCGCTCACTATTATCGCAATCTAAGTAACGCACTAATCTAGATCTAATCTGGATCTGGTGACATTTTTCAAGAATCGATTTTTTCGAGTTTTATGACTGTAGGTAACCCCTTAAGCATTGATGTTCCTTTTGAAGCACCACATAAGGTCGGATTAGCCATTTGAATCTGGAAACAGAAGAGTATTGGAATACTTTACACAATTAAAATTAGATATCAAGCATATTCCAATAGCTCACTTCGCGTCTTTTGCAGTATCCCTGAATCCCTTTGGCATGATCTAAATACATGATGATAAACACAAACCAGATCCAGAAAATGTATAATACAGGTGGACACGAGAATGCGACCCCTTCAATCATTTACGCCAATAAACTGAAAATGTAAAACACGAGTCAAGAATGTTTACAGTTGCATTCCGGGACGTTTGTAGGTTAGAGCAGCGCGAAGGTGATTATCCGTAACTTCTAAATGGTGTCTATTTGAAAAATAGCAATTGAAAGAAAGACTTACGTTTCAACAATTAGTTGAACTCACACATCCACTTAGGATAACCCGTGATTTTCCGCAAAATGTATACAAAAGGTGGACAAGCCTCCCTGTGCTGTGTGCGATCCTGTGTTCCAACATATCCCATGGATTCAGTTCTAGAACGCATCTGACTGGCGCATGCGCATTAAATAATTCTTAACTAGTTCCAGGACGGTTCTAGAACTGTCCTAAAATGCTTGTTGGAACGAACCTTATATGACACAGATATTATTTTTATTTCATCCACAGAATAACTCGATTACACTATGCCGTTCTGGTTGCCAGGTGTACACTTTTCCCCCACTCCCAAAAAGTGCGTTACACTCGGCTACACTCAGTTTACACTCGCTACACTAAGGGCCGGTTTTACCAACAGGTATAAACGCGGTATAGCGCTATACTGAGAATAACCATAATAGACTAAGAGCTAGTGACATTTTTCAGTGATTATTTAGTTAAGGCCTATTTTTTGAGAGAATGTTGTGGGGGGCATGTCTAAGTGCCATCCGTGAGGATTAACCTTGATAGCGGTATGGGAGGCTGGCGGAACGCCCCCAACTTGTAAAAAATAGTGCACAAAATTATTATTTAGTTAAGGCTCAAATTTCGTTTACTATTCATCTGGTAGTCCACAATTATGAATATAAATTGGCGGATCGATTGGCCGGCATTAAAAGGGTGGCGGATCATCCTAAATACGTCGTGTGAACAATAAAATTTTTATTATTTAGTTAAGCTTCAATTTTTAATATGTTATTGAGGCAACTGTTTCAAGTGGAAATTTAAATTGGCGGAACGAAATATTGGCATTAACTACCTGGCGGAACGGTTTAAACATCCATTGTGCGCGCCTCGATTTCGTGTTGTTTGCCGCAGAATTTTTTGTATTAGGAATGCTTCTAATATAAATAATGATTTTGTTTATTTTCTGGAATCTTTTTAGTAATAATGGTAATTTAGTTTCCCTGGAGTTAATATTTTAGCGCTCATTCAATATTGATAAAGAGCTTCAATATATCAATCAAACATCAGTCTTATGTTAGGACACTCAACATTTTATTTGTGATGTCAGATGTTTTAACAATTTTTAAAACGGATGAATGATATAATTTTTTTAGAATACCCTTTTGGCATTTGACCGACCGACGATAGTCAGATTCGTTTTTAGCGTACATAAATCTATAAGAATCACCGGCCTCGCGAGACAGCCTCGCAAAGTCGATTCGCGGCTTTAAGACACCCAAATGTTACTTTTGTCACTCAGTGTCAAATACTCGGTTTCATGGGCGTCCTCGACGCATGTGAAATCATCTTTCACACATAAATTCGTGAAAAGTTGTGCAGTGCGTGAAATAACCTGCGCAGTGCGTGAAATCGTCAATCTCGTATTTGACACTTAGGGCCGGTTTTACAAAAAATAGAATTCGTTATTCGGTTGTTTCGCGCCGTTTTAACGAGTGTGATTGCCATACTCGCTTCGCTCGTGTGGCAAACTTCACACTTGTGTGTTAAAAACGGCGCTTCACGCCCTCATAACGAAAATAACTATTGTAATGTCAGATGTTTTAATCGGTTCGTACCGTTTGATAATATCACGATCGAAAATACCCCGCTAACCTATAGCTAATCTTGCCTCAACGAAGCGGTATATTTCGGCGAACGTGTAATACCGAGCCAGCTGAAGGGGAGGAATGTCGAATTCAGTCGATGGTCGATCGGGAATCCCCAATGCCTGGCTTATCCAGGTACTAGGGGGTTAATTCACGGTCCGAGATAGCCTGACGCATCGTCACGGTCGAGAAAATATCCGGCATCCTTAATCGTGAATGCGTAGCTCGGGAAATTGTTTACAACGTAATTTTCTTCCTTTGGACACGGACCTCGGGAAATCCCCAGCATCATCTTTTGTTCTACGTCGGCGACGCTATCCCCTCCGTCGACGAAATGCCGCTACGTTTCAATGATATAAGACGCAGCCAAACGCGTCTTCAATGCATTATCAACTATCGTATCGTGTTCCGAGGTCCTGCACCGAGTCAATTCAGTATAACCCATTGCAAACCATCCAGAGACTCGATCGCGCGGCGATCGAGCAATGTCGTCTTCGCCTTCTTGTATATTTTGTTGCAGAAAAACGTCCAAAGTAATATTATTTGAGGCAGAATCCCTTGCGAAATGTAGAAAAATCTTTTCAATACGCGAAAAATTAAAATTTAAATATTCTGACGTAGTTATCCCAGTCACAGTCGATAAAGTGCATGGTTATCACGTGAAGTGTTATAAATATTTTACGTCTCTCAATTCGAAATATCTGAGTGATGATTCATTATTGAACGACCCGCCGCCAGTGTCTAGTGAAATATCTACATCATCAACAGAAACAACAGCGTCATGTGCCCAAGTTGCATCTGGATTGCAAGCCAATGACACCGTAACGGATGTTGCAGGTCCATCGACTCAAGAGCAATCAGGTACTAAAATTGATAAGACCACTGAAAAACTTAGGAAAATACGATGGCGTCAATACAATACCTCGTATCTCCATGGAGAATGACTTATTTTATTGGCGATACGAGGTATGAAAGTACTTTTTTTTGTTCTATCACATATCAAAAATAATGACGTTAAACCTCGACCACCCTGTATAAGTTTATTTTATGGTACCTGTAAGACACTCGCCGAAAAAGTCGTCGAGGGGAAAGACTTAATTATTGAACTAACTCCGAAAACTTATGTGTCCAAAATTATCGTATTTACTCTGAATATACTGAACCTCAAATGCTTTACTGATAGATAACTTCAAGTTGTACATGTAACTACGGGCAGCAGAAAATAATTGACAAATGGACTTAGGCCACTTTCAAAATAAACGGCTCATATAATATATTGATTTTTAAAAATGGAGATACGAGGTATTGTATTAACACCATCGTATTATTTTAATTGAAATAGAACAAACGAATGAAATGAATCGTTTGTCCACAGGAGTCATTGATGACGAGCCTGAGATTCTTACCACTGTTAGGATGAATGTCCAACAACTGCTGAATCTGCAGCACTGTATTTTTTGTAAAAAAAAACAAAGAAAAAGTAAAGGTCGTGTACAACCTTTACACACTTTGGATGTCAAAACTATTGAAAATATTATCATACCGCAAGCGCATACTCTGCAAGACACAGAAATGTTAGAAGTGATGAATGGTCAAGTTTATGATATTAATCAAATAAAATATCATTTACTTTGTAAAAATGAATACGATCGCCGTGTAAAAACCATTCTGGATGATCGTGCGCCTACAGCTTGGCATGGAATTAGAGATTATCATCGGGAGGCTTTCCGAGCAGTTTCGTCCTACATTGATGAAAATGTAATCAAAAATAGCCGTTGTGTTTTTCTGACTTTTCTTCATACACTATATAATACCACTCTGCGAAATGTCTGCGAAAAAAATATGAAAACGTCTCCAACTTTTGCAACTCTCCATGTAGTCAATTCAAAAATTGAGGAAATATATAGTCAAGACATTCAGTTCATTACAATACAAAAAAGAAAAGTTGTAGCACCTAAATCCGGAATAATAATTGATGATGAACTTTTTGCAACAATGGAGAAAAGTGATATGATTCAAAAGTCAGCGATTTATCTCAGGGACAAGGTTTTACGCCTTGAAAAAAAAAAATTGCCTGAAGACGTGACGATGGAGGATATTTTAGCTGGAGAATGTTCTATCCCTGAAGAATTGCAGAATTTTTTTCTGACTCTTATCGGAGGTACACGCACGCGACGTCGAAAAAATGATGATTGTCAAAGAAAAGCTACATCGTTCAGTTTTGACGTTATAACCGCTATTAGCAAAGGACATATAAAAACATCAAAGCATTTGACACTTGGAATAGCTCTGAAAAGTTTAACTAGTTGTAGGAAAATAATTGATCTGATAAATCGGCTAGGTCACTGTGCTAGTTACCATGTTCTTGAAGAAATCCAGACAGAGTTAACATTTTCGTCAACTGCTCGAGACGAACTATGCCCTGTGGAGATAGTTAAATCTTCGATGTTAAATACAGGCGTGGCGTATGATAACTTTGACAGGTATGTCGAAACTCGAACAGGAAGAGATACCCTTCACGATACTGTAGGTATCATATACCAAGACATCGAATCACATCGTGCAACTGAGCGCACAACTGATGGATCTTCCACCTCTGGTTTTGATGCTGATGCTTTTTCCGTTTATTCTGTTGCTGTTGCGAGAACGTCAACGTCAGATCAGCCCGCGAATCCTCCTGGTCCATCATCAACGACAAGTGAGTCCATGGATCCACCTGAACTTACGTCGAATCGGTCACTTACTCCAACTGTCTCTAGGAAAAGACGAAGAACGTTTGAAGCTGTTGTTCCTGATATAGAACCGTATTATAAAAAGCCGAAAATGAACAAACTTCTATTACGCAATGATGATGAACGTCGTCTCGCTTTCCCTGAAAATCTCTCAATTATTAAAACAATTGATCGGATGTGGATGTTGAATCACGCCATAAAAACTGATAACATTCCGATGTGGGTTGGCTACAACAGTTTATTATTCTCCGACACTAGCGCACAACAGATAGTTTCATATCTACCGCCAATCAACAGATCTCCAACGGAAACATCGGTTATTAGTGAAACTATGAAACGGAGTCAAAAAATTGGTGAAGAATTGAAACAGAAATACGTGGAAGTCACTTATGATTTAGCGATTGCAATGCCAGCCCTGAGAATTCAAAATACAGAACAACCCAAATTCGATAATTTATTTATTCATCTCGGCAGTTTTCACATCATGATGGCTTATTTTCATGCCATCGGAACATTCATCGACGAATGTGGGCTTTCTGAAATAATGGTTGATAGTCAATTATTAGCAAGTGGCTCTGTTAGGGGATTTGTAGGCGGCAAGCATTTCAATCGATGCAAACGACTACACCCTTTGGTAGCTCTTGTACTCCGGATTTTACATTTCGAGTCCTTTCTTGAATTTACTGATCGCACTTGGGACCCCGTTATTTTGGAAGAAATTGAACAACTTTCGAAGGAACAAATCACTGACACTACCATCACAATAAGTCCTGCATTGGAAAATATGTTGGGTAAATATGAAGAATATGAAAACGACACAATTGAGGGTGTATATGGAAAAACAGCACAGTTCTACGCAATCTACATAAATCTCATTGATAACTATTTATTATTGAGTCGCAGCATCCGAACAGGCGATTTCGATTTATTCAAATATGTGCTACCAAAAGTTGGAAATTTATTTTTTGCAGTTAATCAACAAAATTATTCACGTTTCCTAGTACTTTATCACGATGCTTTATGCCGTGTTAATGAGACACATCCAGACTTGGAACATTCATTGAGAAGAGGAAGCTTTAGTAGCAAACGAACAAACAAGCCCTTTTCGCGACAACCCATTGACCTCACTATGGAACAAACATACAATGCAGATGCTGCCCGACGTTTATCAGGAGTAGCTCATTTCACAAATTCTATTTCCGCACGACAACGGTGGTCAAAAAGCCATGGCATTCGATCATCAATAGTATCTTATGTATTTGAGAAAGCTGGCTTACATAAGAAACAAGATGTCACAGCTGAATTACAACCGAATAAAATCCAGTCCACCATACTGCAACGTGACACATTTATTGAAACAATGAAGTCTAATTTAAATCCATTTAATGCAAAACTTGACAAAGGCTGTCTATATAATATCAAGACTGGAAAAGCGGCACCAGACAACGTATCGCATTTTTTACTGGGCATATTAAAAAATGGTAATGAGCTACGCGAGAACTTTATAGCTGAATGTTCGGAAAAGTCTGATCGTTTCGACAAACCAATTAAAAAAAGGAAGATTCTAAATTTTGCATCAATTACTTCAAAGACAAAGGTGAAAGTTGGCAACAAAGTACAGGAAATAAGAATGCAGCGAGATACGTTTGGGCGATTATTAGCGCTCTCATTGAATTATGAAGTTGATCTGCCTAAAGTACTCTCTTATCCTCTAACAGTACTTCCGATGTCACTTTGTCACTTAGATGGCACCATATGTAAAACTAACAAATCAACATTGATGAATTTGCTGGCAGCAGAAGTCGAAAGTGAAGCTCCACCGTATGTCGATGTTGTTTTATTGGACGGTTTTTTTATTCTGCATTTGATGAAAGATGTGCCTAGATTATTTGGAAACATAGGGAAGAAAATTATGCAGATCATCACAAACTTCAAAGCTCACCGAATCGACGTACTTTTTGACAGATATTCGCATCCATCCATTAAAGACTATGAGCATCATTTGCGCCAAGCGTGTTCAAGTAATTACGCGATCTCAGGACCAGAACAAACTCGACCTACCGATTTTATGAAAGAGCTACAGAATGATAATTTCAAAGAAGCCTTAGTTCAGTTTCTCATAAATCATTGGGCCAGTGATGAGTTTGCTTCTTATATAGGAGACAAAACCATTAACGTTAATTTTGACATTTGCTACAGCTTCAAGAGTGAAAATGATAAAGTCGTGCGCACCCCGAATTATCATCTGTCATGTCAATCTCACGAAGAGGCAGACACAAAAATTATTTATCATGCCGCAAAAATTGATCATCCTTCCAATATTCTGATTCGATGTTCAGACACAGATGTCTTGGTCATTTTATTAGGCAATATGGTGCACCTTCATCAGTCACATAAAATATGGATGGAGATGGGTGTTGGCAATTCACAGCGATATCTCGACGTGACAAAATTATATGAAAAATTAGGAACAACATTCTCAAGAGCTCTGCCTGGCTTCCACGCCCTTACAGGGTGTGATTACAACCCTTCATTTTTCCGTAAAGGAAAAAATAAACCATATCAACTATTGAAGGTGTTCTATAATTATCAAAAGGCATTCGAAGACCTAGGCAAAGATGATGTTGACACTTCAGCAGTGTTTCCTGTTTTGCAAGAATTTATCTGTCGGATGTATGGTGTCAAAAACGCAGACACCGTTAATGAAGCTCGTTTGGTACTCTTTCACGAAGCTTATAAAGTTGCTGACACTACGTACTCATTTGCAAGAAACATCCGCAATTGCGACGCATCAAACTTGCCACCATGCTCATCTGAAGTGCAACAGCAACTACTGCGGAGCTCGTACATTGCCAACATCTGGCTAAATGCAAATTTGCAACAACCAACGGACAAATCTCCAGAAAACCATGGCTGGTGCATCAACGACGGCAAGTATGAATTCGTCTGGTTCCAAGGAGATCAATTGCCTGAATTTCTTGGAGATGTACTTGTTGAAGATTCCAATAAAAGCGACAATGATTGCAACAGTGACATTGAATCAGGTATGCAGATTTAACAGTAAATATAAACAAAAAATATTACATTTTTCTAATCAATTTGTTTAAATTTATAGACGTAGGCTCCCGAGCATCTAGTGATCTGGATTCAGTTGACGAAGGTGACGATTCTGACTGGCCGGATACAGAAGACGACTAGATGATCGAACAACTGACGGTATTAAAATTGTCTTTGTACGAAGTACCTACCATATATTTGTAAGTCGAAAAATACTCTAAGAAATTAGTTCGCTTTAAAAAAATTTCTGTTAAAAATATTCTTTCACTTCACGCACCTCGTTATATTTGTATAAAGCACTATATCGTCGGTCAAATGCCAAAAGGGTATTCTAAAAAAAATTATATCATTCATCCGTTTTAAAAATTGTTAAAACATCTGACATCACAAATAAAATGTTGAGTGTCCTAACATAAGACTGATGTTTGATTGATATATTGAAGCTCTTTATCAATATTGAATGAGCGCTAAAATATTAACTCCAGGGAAACTAAATTACCATTATTACTAAAAAGATTCCAGAAAATAAACAAAATCATTATTTATATTAGAAGCATTCCTAATACAAAAAATTCTGCGGCAAACAACACGAAATCGAGGCGCGCACAATGGATGTTTAAACCGTTCCGCCAGGTAGTTAATGCCAATATTTCGTTCCGCCAATTTAAATTTCCACTTGAAACAGTTGCCTCAATAACATATTAAAAATTGAAGCTTAACTAAATAATAAAAATTTTATTGTTCACACGACGTATTTAGGATGATCCGCCACCCTTTTAATGCCGGCCAATCGATCCGCCAATTTATATTCATAATTGTGGACTACCAGATGAATAGTAAACGAAATTTGAGCCTTAACTAAATAATAATTTTGTGCACTATTTTTTACAAGTTGGGGGCGTTCCGCCAGCCTCCCATACCGCTATCAAGGTTAATCCTCACGGATGGCACTTAGACATGCCCCCCACAACATTCTCTCAAAAAATAGGCCTTAACTAAATAATCACTGAAAAATGTCACTAGCTCTTAGTCTATAAGGCTTATTGCTGGTTATTCTCAGTATAGCGCTATACCGCGTTTATACCGTGTTGGTAAAACCGGCCCTTAAGTGTAGAAAGTGTAGGCAGCCAGAACAAACCTATATATAGCATCAAAGACGAAAGTCGTGTCGCGTGGTGTGTGTACACTCGTCGAGTATCGGATACCTGCGTAGCGTTGTGTGCGAAGGGCCTAAGTGGAATGGGGCAGGGTCGAGATTGGTGTATGAGTGAGGCACGTACAGTAGCGCTGGTGTGAGTGGGTTTCGTTACGGTTTTTGAGGAATTTTCGTTGCATACCGCGCTTTTAGTCCCCTCAGCAAAGAAGTTTCACTTCAATAAAGTAGATAATATTGAAAACATATTACCTTCTACTAGATGCTCCATTGGGGATACTTCAATAAAAATGCACAATAACTTTATTCACAACGATATACCATAATAAATTATGTGCAACTAATCAAGAGTATGCAACTCTCTGGTATGTTTGACGTGTTTGAACGCGGCGCACGCGTTTAGATTCAGGGGAGTACAGGTTAATATCTGAGCATTCAATAAGGGCTAAACCTTTTTTATGGTTTCCACACACTAAACTTGGACAAATCGAAAAACGATTTTCTCATTTATGGCTATGGTTCGTCCTAGTGTGCGACGTCCAGAAATGAAATCACCATGCATACGGCAATGGCAAATGAATCTCATATGTCTCATGGACGTACAGCGACGTTTCTGTATGAATCATATCGAGTGCTACACGGCAGGACCTCGTAACTCACATTTCAGTGATTTTCTGTTTAATATAATATATAATATAACTAGAGAGGGGGCTCCGCCCCCTACTCGCTTCGCTCGTCAACCCCCGAGGGGCTATCGCCCCTGCGCCGCTGTCGCGGCGCTCTCCCAGGCTTTTGCAGCAGCATCACGTCGTTGCAGTCTTTTCCGTCCAATACGTCGTCGTCGTTGTCGTCGCCATCCTCGTCGTCGCCGTCCTCGTCCTCCTCCTCCTCCTCCTCCTCCTCCTCCTCCTCCAACAACCGTCCGTGCTTCGCGCATCCGATTCGAAGTCGCCGGGCTTTTTGACGATACGGTTTTGTCCACGCATTTATTCGAAAACTATTTTATACTAGCAGCCCGTCCCGGCTTCGCACGGGTAGTTTGTGGATTGATTTTGGTCGTCATTTAATGAATTTTTAGCAGATATCTGTACTCATAGGTAGGGAGCCATGCTACGCTAAAAAAAACACATGTATTTAATTTAAATTGGAAAGTATATTTCTTTTATTAATTTATCTTAAAGCCAGCGGACAGACAATGTTTTTTATTTTTTTATTTGGAGTAAAAACGTGTAAATTTTTCGGTGTGCCAACTCTGGAGCAAGCCACATACAATTGGCCGTGTGAAAAACATGAATTTTCCAAATTTAAGCCAGCAATAGTCAACGATTGACCTTGTGCTTTGTTGATGGTAATAGCAAAAGCAAGACGCAAAGGGAACTGGAGCCACTTGAATTCGAATGTTAAATCGTTGGAAATCATAGGTATGCGTGAATGAGGACGTCTTCGCCTTTGAATTTGCCAGTGATGATTGTTACCTCGATTAAATTTGGTTGGAACTAAGGGATTTTTCGTGTAACTGATTTGGAATATTATGTCAGATGTAAGAGATTCCAAATGAAGGTCATGGTCAAGGTCAAATACAATATCATCATTGTACAGCCACTAAAAAATCCTAAATCCTACTATCAAAAAGAATTTGTATAGGGCCCATAGCTTTCATGGTACGAAGTCGAACTGTACTTGACCTTAATTTGAGCTCCGCTGACCATAAAGGCCACATGGAAATAATGGTCAAGGACATATTTGAACGTGAAATTTCCCGCTCTTTTCATTTTCGGTATATAAAACCCACAAAAACAGATTCTCTGTAAAAAAAAAGGCGGCATGTTCATTCAGTGCCAACAAAAATTGATACGTAAAATACTCTCCAAAAAAGATTTGAAATCAATTAAGATCGCCATGTTCAAGATTTATGTATTAAAAGTAAAAGGCATCATTTGAAAGGAAAATTATTGTAAATCAAGTTACTAAAAAATTCGACTAAAAAAATGTATAAACAAATTTTAATAAAAAAGAACTTGCCGCGTTTAAGTTTTCATATTTTGTCCACTATGCCGAATAATTGGCAGTGCTTGGACGGTGCTAGAGTGATTCATAAATTACACTGCCGAAGTCAAATTCAGAGAATTTCAGAAGGCCCCCGCCTAATCGGTTTCCCGTGCGACATTCGGTATACTGGTGGTATCATATTATAAGTGTATGAATTTATTTAAAATCATAAGTGCATACACATCGAGTATAATTTTGTCTGAATTTTTTATTTTGAAGAAAAAAACGCGGCAAGTTCTTTTTTATTAAAATTTTTTTATAAATTTTTTAGTCGAATTTTTTAGTAACTTGATTTACAATAATTTTCCTTTCAAATGATGCCTTTTACTTTTAATACATAAATCTTGAACATGGCGATCTTAATTGATTTCAAATCTTTTTTGGAGAGTATTTTAGGTATCAATTTTTGTTGGCACTGAATGAACATGCCGCCTTTTTTTACAGAGAATCTGTTTTTGTGGGGGGATTTCACTACTTTTTGGAATTTAATCATGAGGAAGATACGTACATGTAGAAGAATAGCTTTTTATTACCACAAAATTAAAATCTCACATTTTATACCGATACGAGCCAATTAATTATAACCACGTTACTTTTGATTTATTCTCGTGATATTTTGAAAGGGACTTATAGACTAGAGAGCCCTTATATTTTTAACTTTGCCTCAGTATTTTGGAGAAATAAAACGTATACCGCTTTCGAATTTACAGGCCATCGGATTTTTCTTATATTTTGGTCGTCTACAGAAATCCATGCAGACGTTTTACTTTCAACTCTCTCTCTAAGTATACTCTTCCAATGATACGATGTGACGCGCCACGCCGCTCCTTTCTCCGCCTTGTCGGAAACTACGCAATAAAGCGATCAGGGGTCTCCTTACCCGAGAACCCTGCCTACGTCACAACTAAAGGCCTTTTTAAAGTAGGGGTTTTTTAAACTAGCTGACAACGCGCGTTATACGCGATTAGGACGCTCAGCAAACGCAAGACAGTCGGCAAGTTTTGACTTTTACACACGATCTTTGCTAATACAACCTGCTAATACGCGCTGATGACGCGCAGCGGACGCGCTCATCAAAAACGCGCGTCGTTAGCTAGTTTAAAAAACGTCGTGTGCAAAGGCCCTTACGGTTGACAGCTTTATCGCAGCGTTCCGTACCCCGAGGTACATGTGTCGGTACCTCGTCGAACCTTTGTCTCACGGGGTGTACGGAATTTCGCCCGAAAGGCAGTCTCTCTCGAGCTTCAGACGTGTAAAGTTGGGTATTTTTGTTCTATCCACTAAAGTAAATAGATAAAAAACCATATAATAAATATATAATATTAATAATATAATTAGTAATAAATCGTGTGAAAATGATGTTTGTTTCTCTACAATTAATTGTAAATTTATTACAGGCATGGACATCGAACGTGAGCTGCAAGCAGTAATCGAGGATGGAGAGGAGGTTGGGGAGCATGAGTTTCCTGGTGAACAACGTCAGCCTCCCCAAGCTCCTCCTGATAACCGGGCCGAATTAGAGTTTTTGCGGCGATCTGTAATACGCGCCGAGCAAGAAGCGGCAGCTTCCAGGGCGCTGTTTGAGCAATTAGCTGCGCAAATGCAGCAATTGCGGCTGCAAAACATTGCCCAACCCGCCCAACCCCCAGCAGAAGCTAACCAAGGTAAGCAAAATCTTCATCATTTCCTTTTTACATCATCTAGAATTTGATAGACTTGGCTTGAGAAGAGTACGCCGTGTGTGCTGCGTGAGAGCGAAGAGTCAAACGTCTGATTTTTTTTATCATTTCTACAAAATCCCACCATTAATCACAACTGTACGATTTCAAGGTTAGGCGTTTCGATCTCCCGAATTGATAGCTATCGGGAAATCAGACGTTTGACACTTTACGCTCTCACGCAGCAACTCTTCTCAAGCCAACTCTATCAAATTCTAGATCGTCGGTAAAGTTACCATCTAAGCTTCTTTCGTTTTGGCGCAAACATGCGGTACCGTATGTATCATGCCAAATTAAACAAGCAGATATACCGACATTGCCGAAACTTTACCGATGGTCAAGAATTTTATAGTTAGAGTTGGCTTGAGAAGAGTGCGCTGTGTGTGCTGCGTGAGAGCGAAAAGTGTAAAACGTCTGATTTCCCGATAGCTGTTAATTCAAGAGATCGAAGTGTTTCGTCTATTATTCAATACTTCGATTTTCCGAATTGACAGCTATCGGGAAATCAGACGTTTGACACTTTTCGCTCTCACGCAGCACACACAGCGTACTTTTCTCAAGCCAACTCTAACTATAAAATTCTTGACCGTCGCTAAAGTTTCGGCAATGTCGGTAATTCTGCTTGTTTAATTTGGCATGATACATACGGTACAGTTACAGCGCGGGACTTTCGACCGGGCTTGGTCGGTACTCGAGTCATTTAATGTCGGTAAGAGTCGCGTCGGTAGTTAGTTGTCTTAGGAAAATTGCGCTGCCTGATCGAAATGTCAACCGTCTGATTAATTCCCGATAACTGTCAATTCGGCAGCTATCGGGAATTAATCAGACTTCGACATTTCGCTCACTCATAGCAATTTTCGTAAGCCAACTAACTTTCTACCGATACAAGTGACTCGAGTACCGACCAAGCACGGCTGAAGGTAAATTTCAAGGTCCCTGTAACTATGATTGCTCCATTCGCTGCTTAATACAAACCCTGCTTTCAATACCGCTTCTCCTTCCACTAGCGGCATTATTGCACTTGCACTTTTAAATTGGATGTAAAATCTAAAATGACTACACTCTGCTAGGAAAAACGCAACAAGCAGGGAGCCCTAACATTTACCTGTACCTAAAAAACACTACCACTGTCGGCAAATACTGCCGAAGGTAAATGCCAGGGCTCCCTGCTTGTTGCATTTCTCCTTGGACCTAGGATATGCGGTATATTATTTATTATAATAATATGTATTTATATAACTGTATTATATTATTTATACATTCCAGAAAGAGAGCCTCAACACCAGTTGGCACAGGCAGAAGGTAAATTTATATTTTCCTTAATAAAATTAATTTATACAATTTTATTCATAAATGCTTTTGTTTTTTTAGCAGTTCTGAACGAACCAGCTGTCAGGCGACCACGTGGCGGTCGCAACTTGCACGCGCGGAACCAAAGGTATAGAATCTGTCCTTCTGTCATTAATTTATTAATTTACCTAGTTTATTAATTAGGCTTTGACATTTTTTTGTTACAGATACTGGAGAGGAAGGCGACACACTGAGGAAAAACGAAGAAATTAAAAAAAATTTTTAAGCCTGTTTTTAAAAAATTAAAATGAAAATTAAAAATTAAATACTTGCTGCGATTAAGTTTTCATATTTTGTCCACTATACCGAATAATTGGTAGTGCTTGGACGGTGCTTTCAGAGAAATTCAGAAGGCCCCCGCCTGGTCGGTTTCCTGTGCGACATTCAGTATACTGGTGGTATCATATTAGAGTGTATGAATTTATTTAAAATCTCATAAGTGCATAAACATCGAGTATAACGTAAATAAATTTCTCGAGTCACTCGCAAAGTTACGTATCGAAATTGTTAATTTGTAAATAATACTGAATAATGTGTAGAAGTGATAAATAATTATTCGGGTTTCTTCGATGAGTTTCCCCAAGTGTTTAAAAATCGGGGTCCATAACTGTGGCTTCAACTTCCAGTGATTAAGTAAGTAATTACTGCAGAACGAGTAGGTTACAAGATTTTCATGAAGTTTTTGACGATTTTCTTGCATGTCCCATTTCATAAGGTGCAAACACACAAATAGGATGTAACTCCTTTCCTATCCTGAAGAAAATGAGTCGATCGACATCCAGACATTGTCGAACTTATCACCGAGCGCCTGTCACCCACGGTATTTTCATTGCAATATGCGCTTTTCATTTCAACTATTCCTGCTTTAAATAACTTTCACTTCTTTCAAAGTATTTACCTTGTACGAATTGTTGATCGTAGGGGGCAGCGATCAATGATTGTAACTAATCGTAGACAAATTATTCCTGCGATGATGATCCAGTTGCAAAGCATACACTAGCAAGTCAGCTTACAGAGCGTCCGATGTTTAGTATCAACTTTACCTCTTTTGGAATACCCATCACCCGAGCATAATCACGATTACGTTAACGTTAATCGCAGAATAGACCGTGAGCTTGGGCACATTATCGCAGTAGTAGTTCGGCACACTTGTCTACGATGACTCGCTATTATTGATCGCTGCCTCCTACCACGAGCAGTTCATAAAAGGTTATTAGCTTGAAAGAAGTAAAAGTTATTTAACGCTGGAATAGTTGAAACGAGAAGCGCGCATTGCAATTAATGTACCGTGAGTAATAAGCGCTCGGTGACAAGTCTGACATTCTCCAATGTCCATCGAGTCATCTTTTTACGGACAGGACATGAGCTAGATCCGCTTCAGTTGCACCTGTACGAGATGACATGTCAAAAAATCATGAATCTTCATGAAAATCTTCTAACCTACTCGTTCTGCAGTAATACTTAATTGAAGCAACAGTTATGGGCAAAAATCGGACACAGGTTTTTAAACACTTGGGGAATCTCATCGAAGAAACCCGAATGATTATTTATTATCACTTCTACACATTAGTAATCATTATTTACAAATTAACGATTTCGGTCTCCCGATTTGACAGCTACCGGGAGATCTACAGACTTTTGACAGTTTTCGCTCGGCTCGTAAGTCAGCAGCGCACTCTAACGAAGCCAACTCTTAAAGTACCGACTCAACCACTTCCAGCCAAATGTCAGGGAAATTCAAAATCTGGAGTTTGCCAGAGGACATTCGGTATATGTTGTTGCATATATTAGCTCGAGACGTTGGAATAGTTTTAAGAAATCCTTTTGCATGCACCGCTGAAATTTTGCCCTTACTCGTAAATAAATTTCTCAAGTCACTCGCAAAGTTACGTATACGCATCTAAGCGAATAGACCAATCAGGATCAAGTATTCCGTTGTGGTGGGGTTACCGATTGGTCTATTCGCTAAGAAACGTATACGTTTCTCTTGCGAGTGACTCAAGAAAGGGGACCCAGAACCGCGTCACCCGCCACTTTCTCGTCTGCTAGGTGCTTACGCCCTAGGGACCTTCTCTCGCGACGATTGGCGTCTGCAAACGATAGATAGAGCCAATCGTTCGGCGTCCTTGCGTCTCCGACCAATAGTATAGGTACATCCTAGAGTCTATAAATCACTACGTGTGCCATATCGTCCTATGTCTACAATATACCTATATTATCGACTATCGGATTATTTATAGTTATGTATTATGTCAGTAATTAAATAATCTTCCATACCAACCATGATATTAATAGCGATATTTATGGAAATCCTTTCACGAACGAATTGTTCTGAAGATTAAATAATATTCCATACCAACAGTGATATTAATAGCGGTATTTATGGAAATCCTTTCACGAACGAATTGTTCTGGGGAAAATATAAACACACACAAACACAAATGTAACAAATAAAAAATTTTATTTTTAAAATGCTTAGATTATTTTTTGAAATACTTCTCTCGCTGATACTATGGATGTGTCTACCGTACGTTTACCTACCAATATGTTGTTAACGATAGAATTAACAACAGGTATATTTTCTATATTACACGCTATTCTTTAGTTCAGTCCATCGTATGCTACACGCTATCTATCTATATTTGTATATTTTACGTATCAATTTTTGTTGGCACTGAATGAACATGCCGCCTTTTTTTACAGAGAATCTGTTTTTGTGGGGGGATTTCACTACTTTTTGGAATTAATTCATGAGGAGAATACGTACATGTAGGAGAATAGCTTTTTATTACTAAGTGTATTATTGCAGAAAGAGTAGGTTAGAAGATTTTCATGAAGACTCACGATTTTCTGACATGTCATCTCGTACAGGTGCAACCGAAGAGGATCTAGCTCATGTCCTGTCCGTAAAAAGATGACTCGATGGATCGGAGAATGTCAGGCTTGTCACCGAGCGCCTTTCACCCATAGTACTTTCATTGCAATATGCGATTTTCGTTTAAACTATTCCTGCTCTAAGTAACTTTTACTTCTTTCAAAGCATTTACCTTGTACGAATTCTTGATCGTAGGGGGCAACGATCAATGATTGTGACTAATCGTAGACAAATTATTCCTGCGATGATGTTCCAGTTGCACACCAATTGCCTTTTAGTTTTAATAGACGAACTTGTCTACGACGAGTCTCTATTATCGATCGCTGCCTCCTACCACGAACAGTTCATAAAAGGTGATTACCTTGTGAAAGAAGTAAAAGTTATTTAACGCTGGAATAGTTGAATGAAACGAGAAGCGCGTATTGCAATTAATGTACCGTGGGTAATAGGCGCTCGGTGACATTCTCCGATGTCCATCGAGTCATCTTTTTACGGACAGGACACGAGCTGGATCCTCTTCCGTTGCACCTGTACGAAATGACATATCAGAAAATCGTGAGTCTTCACGAAAATCTTTTAACCTACTCGTTCTGCAGTAATACTTACAATTAATATACCTGGAAGTTGAAGCAACAGTTATATCAAAAATCGGACACCGATTTTTAAACACTTGGGGAATCTCATCGAAGAAACCCGAATGATTATTTCCTATCACTTCAACACATTATTCACCATTATTTACAAATTAACCATTTCGAGGTTAGATGTTTCGATCTCCCGAATTGACAGCTACTGGGAAATCAGGGGCCCCTTTCTCTAACTCCCTTGCAAGAGAAACATATACGTTTCTTTTAGCGAGTAGACCACTTCTACCCAGTGAGGATTTCTCACGGACCAATAGTGGGCGTTGTGATTATTCACTAATCCTTCGTTGTAGAATTTCGATTCATCTGTGAACAAAATCTTCTGACGAACGAGGGATCGTCCACTTGCCGTTACAAAAACCAGTCGGAATAGTTCATTCGTCGAGCTGGATCTAGCTAATTGTACGCTGAAACATGCCCAAGTCGTATTCAGCCTTGAGAAGATTTATTTTCAATATTGGACCAAAGGTACGGCAATCCAGCAGTCTTATAACCGACAGAAATTACGAAAGTGACATTTATGTAAAATTATCTTAACAAATATTTAATTAAGAAATTACATCCCATAAAATACGTCTTTACAAGTAATTTTTCTGATATTCTTGCGATATTTTGCAATATTTTTGAACACTACCCTATGTTAGAAATATATCTTTCTCGATAAATTCACAAAGTTGCAAAACGTTATAGAACCATTTTGGAATCATTACATTGAAAGATACAGCTCGATAAGACAGCTCGATAAGATTATACTTGTCAGAGCTGAATTATATATCTGATTTCTGTAATTATTTTAGAAAGACCTGAAAGAATATGAAAGCAGTGGAACATCCTCTCCTAGAGAGAATAAGACTGTAAGAAATAGAAAAGAATTTTCATCCTTTTAAAATGAAGTACATACATGCACCGGAGAAAGCAGATCCAGCTCGACGAATGAACTATTCCGACTGGTTTTTGGAACGGCAAGTGGACGATCCCTCGTTCGTCAGAAGATTTTGTTCACAGATGAATCGAAATTCTACAACGAAGGATTAGTGAATAATCACAACGCCCACTATTGGTCCGTGAGAAATCCTCACTGGTTAGAAGAAGTATGCTGTCGAAGGCGATGGAGTGGAGGCGATGAACTAAAAATAAAATAAAATTTAGTATATAAATCGAAACTTGTAGTAGGAAGGCAGAGGGCAAGCACCGATGAGAAAAATAGAAATAAAGTATTATAGTTACCCCGATATTGTAGTTACTCCAATGTTTTTGTTCTTCTCCCACGACTTGGATTCTTCAATATGTAGAAAGATTAATTCCGCTTAGTCCTCAAAGAGTTCGTCCCGTCCTCATATGCAATGCTGAAAGAAAAAAAGAAGTGACCACAAAGATATGTATTCTTTATAGGTTATCAAAATGAGGTTAAATGAAGTAATTCAGAAATTAACTTATCTGATTGCATTTCGACTCCTTTTCTGCTGTCTATGTTCGATTAATGACTACAGAAAAATAGCAGGGTTTCTATTTATTAATAATAAAAACACAAATAGCTGTCACATTTTTCGGAGCACCCATCACCTACACTAAAAGTTAGCCGATGTTTTTCAAATTGATACGTCTCTTTGGTTTGAGTCCGGACTATCGGGGTTTGAGTCCGGGCTAACGAAATTACCATTAAATTACAGGAATCGTCGGTATCTCCTAAGCGCCGAGCGATATGCAACCCATTTGCTGGCGTGTATAGTACGACTGACCCTGTATATACTGTGATAAGTGGTATCTTTACATGCTATGAAATAATTTGCCGCGGTCATTGGAAGAGTAAACAGTACCCCCCACAGAAACAGATTCTCTGTAAAAAAAAAGGCGGCATGTTCATTCAGTGCCAACAAAAATTGATACGTAAAATACTCTCCAAAAAAGATTTGAAATCAATTAAGATCGCCATGTTCAAGAGTTATATATAAAAAGTAAAAGGCATCATTTGAGAGGGAAATTATTGTAAATCAAGTGACTACAAAATTCGACTAAAAAAATTTATAAAAAAATTTTAATAAAAAAGAACTTGCCGCGTTTAAGTTTTCATATTTTGTCCACTATACCAAATAATTGGTAGCGCTTGGACGGTGTTAGAGTGATTCATAAATTGCACTGCCGAAATCAAATTCAGAGAAATTCAGAAGGCCCCCGCCTGATCGGTTTCTCGTACGACATTCGGTATACTGGTGGTATCATATAAGTGTATGAATTTATTTAAAATCATAAGTGCATAAACATCGAGTATAATTCTGTGTCTGAATTTTTTATTTTGAAGGGAAAAAACGCGGCGTTCTTTTTTATTAAAATTTTTTAATAAATTTTTTTAGTCGAATTTTGTAGTCACTTGATTTACAATAATTTCCCTTTCAAATGATGCCTTTTACTTTTTATATATAACTCTTGAACATGGCGATCTTAATTGATTTCAAATCTTTTTTGGAGAGTATTTTACGTATCAATTTTTGTTGGCACTGAATGAACATGCCGCCTTTTTTTACAGAGAATCTGTTTTTGTGGGGGGATTTCACTACTTTTTGGAATTTATTCATGAGGAGAATACGTACATGTAGGAGAATAGCTTTTTATTACTAAGTGTATTATTGCAGAACGAGTAGGTTAGAAGATTTCCATGAAGACTCACGATTTTCAGACATGTCATCTCGTACAGGTGCAACCGAAGAGGATCTAGCTCATGTCCTGCCCGTAAAAAGATGACTTTTAAGGTACAGGAATCATCGGTATCTCTTAAGCGCCGAGCGATATGCAACCCATTTGCTGGCGTGTATACCGTATGTCCGTCTCTGTACTGGCCAGTTTGATAGTTACCTCCGGATAGGCTTGGTCGGTACTCGAGTCATTTAATACGGTAGAAGTCGAGTCGGCAGTTAGAGTTGATGTCAATTCAGGATATCGAAGCGTCTAACCTCGAAATTGTGAATTTATGAATAATGGAAATTACGAAAATAATTATAATTACGGTATAAATGTATCGATTACCGACCAAGTCTATCCGAAGGTAACTTTCAAACTGGCCAGTACAGAGACGGACATACGGTAGTGCGACTGACCCTGTATGTATGTTGTTACATACAATCTGTCCCTTTCAATACACGCCAGCGTAGCACATTGCATATCGGTTGGCGCCATCGGATCCAAGATGGTTCTCTAAAATTCCAATATGTTTCCCTAAAATTCCAAGATGGTTCCCTAAAATTCGGTGACAATACCGACAGCCGGTACTCGAACCAAATAGCAGGGATTTGAACCAAATAGCAGGGACACGAACCAAATAGACGTTTCAGTCCGAAAAACATCGGTCATATCAATAGTGGTGAATGTGACAGACGCTCTGACAGCTAGGTATTATCAAATCGTTTGGATTTTGTTTTAATAATCAAGATAGTGCACGGAAGCAGTGTCATTTTTCTCTGGTTGCTGGTGCATGAAGAGCAGGAAAGGAGACATCTGTATCTCGGAAGAAGTGGCATCAGATAAGTTACTTCCTAACTGACTGTCTTAACCTCATTTTCATCCCTTATACAGAACAAATATCTTTGTGGTTATTCTATTTTTTGCTTTCAGCGCCATACGAGAACGGGACGGATTGATGGAAATTTGATTTTTCCTCGCAGTCAAAAATCAACCTAGGTAGAAAAGAATTTGTCTAGAATTGCGGTACAATACCACGGTATGAATATCAGGTTCTACCGACATGACATGCTTCGACAAGGTCTGTATCAACTTTAGCGGTATATTTTGGGCACTGCACTAATCCTGTGGCACATTTTTCTATCTGGGAAAGCATATTATTATGGTAGTACAGCTGTACAGCGTTCCGATAATATACCGTATTTCCGTACTGACAGTATACATGCATTTTTTTACCTCTAATATGCCGGAATTAAAAACCTCTAGAACTCTGCGGTACAATGCCACGGTAGGAATATCAAATTCTACCGACATGACATGCTTCGACAAGGTCTGTATCAACTTTAGCATTATATTGGGGGCACTGCACTTATCCTGTGGCACATTTTTCTATCTGGGAAAGCCGTGGTAGAAAAGTAGGAGATACGATAGAATTGAATTACAATAATGAAGTAATTATTTTATTATCTTTTCTTTATCGATATATTTCCCCTTTCGTATTATCAAAAGTTCCAATTATATATTATCGGAACGCTGTACAGCTGTACTACCATAATAATATGCTTTCCCAGATAGAAAAATGTGCCACAGGATTAGTGCAGTGCCCCCAATATACCGCTAAAGTTGATACAGACCTTGTCGAAGCATGTCATGTCGGTAGAACCTGATATTCCTACCGTGGCATTGTACCGCAGAGTTCTAGAGATTTTTAATTCCGGCATATTGCAGGTAAAAAATGGATGTATATACTGTCAGTACGGGAAGACGGTTTATTATCGGAACGCTGTACAGCTGTACTACCATAATAATATGCTTTCCCAGATAGAAAAATGTGCCACAGGATTAGTGCAGTGCCCCCAATATACCGCTAAAGTTGATACAGACCTTGTCGAAGCATGTCATGTCGGTAGAACCTGATATTCATACCGTGGCATTGTACCGCAATTCTAGAGAATTCTTTTCTACCTAGGTTGATTTTTTACTGCGAAGAAAAATCAAATTTCCATCAATCCGTCCCGTTCTCGTATGGCGCTGAAAACAAAAAATAGAATAACCACAAAGATAATAGTTCTGTATAAGGGATGAAAATGAGGTTAAGACAGTCAGTTAGGAAGTAACTTATCTGATGCCACTTCTTCCGAGATACAGATGTCTCCTTTCCAGCTCTTCATGCACCAGCAATCAGAGAAAAATGACACTGCTTCCGTGCACTATCTTCATTATTAAAACAAAATCCAAACAATTTGATAATAGCTAGCTATCAGAGCGTCAGTCACATTCACCACTATTGAGATTCACTACACCGATAACACTGAATTTTTACTTTTTATTAACAAGCGCGTCCGAGGATCGAAAAAATGCGAGGGAAATTGTTTCGCGAATGGAAATATTAATTGTGAAAAACAACTAAACATTCAAGGAATATATTCTCTCACAAACTCTCACATACATTTGATGGCGTATGCGTGTGGCCGCATCTGTGTACACATTTCCGATCATGGCCGACTATCCCCGAATGTAGGCGGAATTTTTGTGACATTTTTACATATATATATATATCGCGGCCGAGAAAAGAAATCCTCAACTTTGAGGCGCAAGGGGCGTGGCTTCGCGTTGCTAAGGAAAAATCTCTGTTAATATGTAACTTACAACATTTACTCTGGTCTATCGAAAGAGAATAGTCGATTTATATGGCGTAACTAAGCATAGTTTTGGTTATAACCGTATATTTATTGAGGTAATTCAATGTTAAATTGAGGGGTGAAGGGGGCAGACATTTTTCCTGTAAAGATACACGGGTGCTCGCGGCGACAGCGCTGGCGGCGTCGTTCTGACGACTTGAGTGAACATGCCGCGAGATACTACCGTGTCTCTTGATAGCATCACCGACGAAAGTTGCGTCGCGTGGTGTGTGTACACTCGTCGAGTATCGGATACCTGCGTAGCGTTGTGTGCGAAGGGCCTAACAATAAGTGGAATGGGGCAGGGTCGAGATCGGTTTATGAGTGAGGCACGTACGGTAGCGCTGGAGTGTGTGGGTTTCATTACGGTTTCTTCGTTATATATAGAGCGCGCTTTTAGTACCCTCAGCAAAGAAGTTTCACTTTAAAGAAATGTAGGATATAACATCAGTTTTGGAAAAACATACGATCACGATGACTTCAAAAATTTAGCTGCGTTTATCGCTACTCTTAAACAGAATATGAATCCTTTCAATTGCTTGGAAATTAAGGAAAATGTTTTATTTAATATTAAAACAGGTCGTCGTGCATCGGAACCCGTGATTAATTTTGTTTTAAATATAGACTCGACTATTTGCACGCGCAAGCGCGCGCCTAAAACGTATTTCATAACGACATTTACATTTACTTCAACACTAATTTTATCAAATTGAATTTCCCCGCTTTAACTATCGAATACTATATCGGTATCGAATATCAACTAACCAATGATGATAGGTGACCACGACTTTCGATTATCGATATGGATCGTCAACTAACCAATGGGGATAGGTGACCATGACTTTCGATTATATCGCGTTGGATTTTATTAGATTAGACTAGACCATTTGCACGCGCAAGCGCGCGCCTAAAACGTATTTCATAACGACATTTACATTTACTTCAACACTAATTTTATCAAATTGAATTTCCCCGCTTTAACTATCGAATACTATATCGGTATCGATTATCAACTAACCAATGATGATAGGTGACCACGACTTTCGATTATCGATATGGATCGTCAACTAACCAATGGGGATAGGTGACCATGACTTTCGATTATATCGCGTTGGATTTTATTAGATTAGACTAGACCATTTGCACGCGCAAGCGCGCGCCTAAAACGTATTTCATAACGACATTTACATTTACTTCAACACTAATTTTATCAAATTGAATTTCCCCGCTTTAACTATCGAATACTATATCGGTATCGATTATCAACTAACCAATGATGATAGATGACCACGACTTTCGATTATCGATATGGATCGTCAACTAACCAATGGGGATAGGTGACCACGACTTTCGATTATATCGCGTTGGATTTTATTAGATTAGACTAGACCATTTGCACGCGCAAGCGTGCGCCTAAAACGTATTTCATAACGACATTTACATTTACTTCAACACTAATTTTATCAAATTGAATTTCCCCGCTTTAACTATCGAATACTATATCGATATCGATTATCAACCAACCAATGGCGGTAGGTGACCACGACTTTCGATTATCGATATCGATTGTCAACCAACCAATGGGGATAGGTGACTACGACTTTCGATTATATCGCGTTGGATTTTATTAGATAGGAAAAAAATGGACGGGCAATGCAAGACTTATTTATATCCGAATGTGTTCGCAAGATGTTAGTAGAGTCGAAGCACTAATCAAACAAAATACAATTTTGAATTTTGCGAGCTGTAATAACGATCAAAATGTAACAATTAATAATAAAGTACGCGAGGTTCGTACGCAACGTGATCTGTTTGGTCGGATGTTGGGTATATCGATGAATGAAGCAGCGGATATCGAAATAGTATCTTATGTCATAAGGCGGAAATCCGAGGTTTTTTCAGACTGACTGTGTTTAATTAGGTCGTCGCACGAGGCATAGTTTGGGGATGAGGCTACGAACTAATTAAACACAGTCTTAAAAATCCGAGGATTTCAACCGCGCGCGCGAATGATGTATACTATTTTTCCTCACGAATGCCGATTTCTCGAAACAAAACAAACAGAACTATACATGGCTCATTTCACGTTGCGTTTATCAGTTTGGAAAAAGGACCCACTTCGTACTAAACAATCTTTTGACAGCCTGCGGACTTCCGGTCGGTGTCACGCGGGAAAAACGCCATCTTACGGTCTAAAAATAGGCTGGAAAAGGACTCGAAATGGGTATGAGTAAGGAAAAACTATTTTATATACTTAATAGAGAGATTTTTATTACCAATAAAGGTACCTACTTCTCGAGTTTGCTAGTGTGAAATCAGAAAAATGACTAAAGCTTCTTTGAATTCCGGAGGAGGAGGAGGATAATTCGGAGCTGAAAATGATGACATGTGTGATTTACGACAGCAACGGGGATATTGAGTTTGAGGGTTATATAGAAAATGAGAGTTACGAAACAGAGTAATTTTAGATTCGATTAGTGTTAGAGATATATGTTGTATTCGAAGTAGAAAGAAAAAAAAATTTAATAAAAAAAAATTCGATTTTTCACTGTTTTTGAATTTTCAAAATTCGTGAGCGACTCTAGAAAATTTTTTATCGTGCAGATCTCTAGTAACGATTCTTAAAACATGATAAACTAACATAATCTGACGTGCCACCCCAATGTATATAGGTATTGTAATAGTTTATATATTTCCTGTTCATTATATTCGTAAAACAAAAAAAATTACTTTGTAATATCGCGGTAAATATACAATATGGTATTATATGATTATATATATTTTTGCATTGTAATACATAGTTAATAACAATATCATTTAAATATTTTTTGTATCATTATCAATGTCCCCGATAGTTGCAAGGATTGCGAAATCTGTGAATTTTTTGGCTATATTAAGGGGGTTTTACAGCAACAAAATGACGGATTTTTTCGTGAAAAATCGCAATTTTTACTTCACACAACCACCAAACATTTAAAAATGGAAAAAAAATTAAAGAAAAACGTAGAGTCTAGAAAAACATCTGTTTTAAATTAATTGCTTTGATTTTTTGATTTGAGATAATTCTACGCTGAAATATAGTGTCCACCGCAAATCATCTTTTCTAAAAGGCGTCCTCGAAAATGCTTTGTCACCGGCTTATTTCTCAATATTTTTCTACAAAAAAATTACAAAATGTTGTTCGAATGATGCTTTGTAACATGCGAAACATTAGAATATATCTACTTCAACAATAGCTCTAAAAAAAATTCGTAAAAATAAAGTTATTTTCCACGCGTTAGACATTAACCCCCCCCCCCCCCCCTTAAGGGGTTATACGCAGTCAGGATTTTCAAAAAATCGATTTTTTTAAATTTTATTTTCGTAATGTACATATATTTATGTATATACACAGAAAATTTCATGTCAATCCGACGATTATTCTCGAAGTTACACGTACATTTGCAAAGACATCTCGGAGCGTTAGAAACTAGGAGCAGAGGCCCAAGAGGTAGCGCGGTAGCTAATTTTACAAATAGCGGCAGCTAATTACCTGGAATGCGCTTTGATACCGTTATGCCTTATTTCAGATACCCAAACTGTTATATTGAAAAGTAATCAGTCTAAATAGCGATGCCAAGCAGTAAACTCGTACGTTCGTTTATATTTTCTGTTGTAATTTCTCTGTGAAAATGAAGTGTAGTAGAGAAAAGAGAGCATCTTCCAAGGTGCAAAAGTCGAGACCAAAAAAGCGAAGAAATATTTTTAATCCGAAGACAGCTGTGAGACGGATAAAAGTAGTTTTAGTGCCTCAGCGAAACAATTTAAAATGCAAGAAGAAATCTTCGTTCCGCGTGATTCGTCTGTCGAATATCGAATTTTGAACTTTATTAGTGTTTGCGGCAATTTCTAAATATGTGAAGTGTAAAATCTGTGACGGAATTGTGAAGTTTGAAACTGCTTCTGAACGAGGACTTGGTTTTAAAATTGTTTTGTTATGTGATAAGTGTGCAGTTCGTACCATAGATTCTAGTCCTTTTACTATGTGTAACGTGCTGTTGAAACTTTAAACGCGTTTATCTCGAAACTGCGTTTTTGAAGTCGGTGAGCAAGATATCTCGGAAACGGCTGAACCGTTCAGTCTCAAATTTTTACACAAGCTTTTGAAGTCTATTTTTAAGTAATTGATCGAAGGTTTTTTCTGGCCGATTAATATTTTCCATTTTATGAACAATTTAAGGTCTAAATTTATGTCGAAAATCGATACTTTTGTTTTGAGTAGCCGCAATTTTGTCAAAAATTAATATTTTGCTTATTCCTTCGATTAAATACTAGATAATACCTTATATTATCGAAATTTGTTTGGTTTTTTCATTTTAGATGATGCAAATGAAACATATGAAAGTAAAGTTAAAAGTTGTCACAATATGTATATAAATTTTTAAGTCAATAAATTTAAATGTCTTCCCAGGAAAAATTCTTGAAAAATCGGTATTTTTCGGCCTTCTGACTGCGTATAAACCCTTAAGTACGCTAGAAGTACATTAGCAGTATCCTTCTTTCTGACCAACTCAGGTAATGCAAATGGTATTGTCAAATAAACAGGTATCAGAAATGCGTCTAGCACTATCCATTTTCTGATTTTTACAAGCATATAAGTGCACAATAATTACTCTACCATAATACCTATAACTGATCATATAAAAACTAACCAACACAAAATAGACTATAACGTGAATGCTTAACACGTTCGTCGTCCAACGCCATTCGGTTGAGTTTCTCGCGGGACCCAAATCTGACTATCGCACTATGGGCGGAAAAACCGAAAAGTTAACGGATTTACCTGAATTCGGGTACCCGGAGGTTTTCGGGGTCGCTGATTACGAATCCGAGGCCAGACTTGCGAAATTTGTAGATGGCGCCACAATACGATGCATGAGCGGATCAAATCTCGACGTAAAATTGAGTAATTGCCCTGAATTCGGGTACCCGGGCCCCATTGCGCCGTATTGCGACGCCATCTAAGAATTTGGCAATTCTGGCCTCGGATTCGTAATCAGCGACCCTAAAAACCTCCACACTACAAACCGGCCTCTCGATAAAACGTCTTAAAATAATACGGAAAAATGTCTAATTGAGACCAAACGTTGTAAAATAAGACGGATAAATGTGTTGATCAGAAATTCAAAACACGAATAGTGTCGTATTCGCGAAGACGTTTTTCTGTCTTTTCTCAAGAAGACATTTATTTTCCGTCTATAATCATAAGACACATGGTACTGTCTTAAGATAAAGAACCTCAGCCGTCTTAAAGTAAGACACTTCTTCAGGTGTAAGACATTTAAATAAATAAGTTGCTTAAAATAGTAAGACACTTACACAAATAATACACTTCAAACGTCTTATTACCTGTGACGTCAAGCATCATTATTCACATGTAACCTTAGATATATCTATATTATAATCATATCGCATTATCATTTTTAAATTCGATGACTCGCTAATGAAAAGCAAGGAATATAAGTAAATATAGTAATTTATATCAATAAATATAGTACCTCTACTAGCATTCAATAGTTTATTAATGTTCAATGCATGTATTAAATACAAGAAATAATTATTATCCTTAAAATTCTGAACGCTCGTGGTTGATTAACGGAATGAACTTTGTGATAGCGATTTTGAACAATGATAAAGGATGCGGAAATAACATTCTCACAGTGTATTGCTAACTCGTTTTTGAACCTCTACTAATTTTTCAAATCTATACCTGGAAAACCTCATTTCTTTGAAGTATTGGTTAGCCACTGTAGGTGTAACTAATTTCATGATCATCGTGCTCAGATGATCACGAACAGGTTTAAATTAGAATTTGAGTATACTTCCAACTCTAATTTCGACCTGCTGGACCTCAAACAAAATTGAAACTCTATTTCCAGCCTCATTATTCTACATAATAGACGTTCTGATGAAAAGTCATTACAATTTATAAATAATCAGTTTCACAAATTCCAAAATTTGCTATATTATAACAAACCTATTATCAGATTTATAGAATTTTAACAGCTGAATATTACTGATAGTATTACAGAAAATAGTTTATACTTTATATTAGTACACAGTGTTATGGAGAATATCAAAGTGAACTATTATCTCTCTCTTTCTTTGCTTTTAATTTATAATCACTTTTATAACCCCGATAGCAAAGCGTGCATTTGCATGCTAAAAACACGCAGTGACACATAGTGGCATCACCGTCCCGAGTAGAAATCTGGATAAGGCGCTCATCGGGTCCCGACGAGGCACGCCCGATCCGTGATAGGGCCCCGACAGGGCTGCCCGACCAGGGCCCGATGACTTTTGTAACGCGATTTGGGGATGAGGGCCTTGTCGGGCAAACCCGATCGGGGCCCAACAGGGCTGCCCGATCAGAACCCTAGCACGATTTTTGTCTGGCAGCTTCGTCGAAATTTTATTAACCACAAACTAATTTTAAATGGAAGGGTGCTAAATAAGAGCAATAATTCCGAGGAGAAATGTTATAAATTTATTTTATAATTAATATATTACATTAGAGTAATGCAAACATTTTCAGTCGGAAATTTAAACTATGAATATACAACAAATACTTATTTCACTTTTTTTTCTAGGAAGGAAATTTGAATCGATATTATCTTGTCATTTACTATATAAACTTTTGTCTCGTATCGAAATAGGACATTATTGTAGATAAAAATGGAATCTTAAAAAAAGTATTGTCCGAACATGGGCCAAAAGTAACATATAACAAAAGTTGATAGTTAGTAAGGTAAAGCGATTCAATTTTTCATCCTAACAAAGAAGATTGAAATCATATATATTTAATATATCGATACCTTACTTTGAAAACCTCGTAAGTGCAATTTCCTTAAATGTGCAGTAGCAAAGAAAAACAGTTTTGTATCATTTGTACTCAACTTTTTTAACAAATTTGAATTGCATTATTAATATAAGCATATTAGGTTTTCAAAGACGAGGTTTTCAAAGTAAGGTATCGATATGTAACACCTATATTAATATTACGTATTTTTAATTAGTAGGTATTTCTAGTGAAGTAGTGTTCATACACTATTAATATGCACTACCATGACTGCATTACTACTTGCACTAATAATATGTACTTTTCGCTTGAATTGCTGGTACAGTATTTATACTAAAATATTAAAACTAAAAACATAATACTTTCGTAATACTACTGTACACTCTCTAGGGCGATATATTCCCTCTTCTATACTATCACACAAGTTCCAATTTATACACCAACATATCAAATGTGAAGTGTACATTAGACTGATTAAAAAAAGGCTTTTTTAATTCATTCTCTTGGCGGGTACTTAAAACGTTAGTATTTAATGTAACTTTGAATATATCGCCGGGTGCACATTCTCACTCAATATTTAGTGGTGTCTCAATCGCTTTTTCTGATTTCCATTTGAATAACACGGTCCCATTATAGTGGAATCAATTGCACAATTTATTCCCCCGTGATTACCATTTAATTTTATTTAATAATTAAAAATAATATTTCTTTACGTCAATTACACCTAAAACTCAATTTTCCTAATTTTTCATGGGGAAATTTTTTTACCGTAGAAGGAATTAGCACTAAACCAATGATTCAACAATTCCATCGTGTTATTCAAATGGAAATCAGAAAAAGCGATTGACACACTCCAAAATATTGAGTGATAATGTGCACCCGGCGACATATTCAAAGTTACATTAAATACTAACGTTTTAAGTGCCCGCCAAAAGAATTAGTGAAAAAAGCATTTTTTAAAATCAATCTAGTGTACATGTACCTCAATTCTATTTCATTTCTTCTCCATCTCTGGGCAGGCACATTATTACGGTAGTACCGCTGTACAGCCTTATTCAGCCTTATCTCTCTAATCGGCATCAGTGATTCCTCATTGACCGTTGTTACACTAGAGACAAATAAAGGATGAAATAGAAGTGAGGTACATGTACACTTCACATTTGACAGGTCGGTGTATAAATTGGAACTTGTGTGATAGTACGGAAAAGGGAATATATCGGTAAAGAGAGAGAGAAAATTATTATTATTATTATTATTTTTTTTTTCTCTCTCTCTCTTTACCGATATATTCCCTTTTCCGTACTATCACAAGTTCCAATTTATACACCGACCTGTCAAATGTGAAGTGTACATGTACCCCTCACTTCTATTTCATCTTTTCTTTGTCTCTAGTGTAACAACGGTCAATGAGGAATCACTGATGCCGATTAGAGAGATAAGGCTGAATAAGGCTGTACAGCTGTACTACCGTAATTATTTACTTGATTATTGTACCTAATTCAATTCCGTCGTATCTGCTATTCTTCTGCCACGAATTTCCCAGATAGAAAAGTATGCCACAGGATTAGTGCAGTACCGCCAATACAGTAGACTCGCGGTTATCCAAGTCCCAGTTAACCGAGGCTCCGGATTAATCGAGGGCTCTCTCCTGACTCCCAACGACTCCTGTGTCGACTCGTGTCGATGTTGCTGCAACATCGCTGCTTCCAAGAGAGGCAAAAAATTAACTCACAAAAATCCATCAAAGACTTCTTTGTAAGATAAAATACATATGTAAGTAAATATAAAACTGTATAATGTACCTTTTGGATTTTTCTTCGTCATCCACTAGCAATTTAAAAGAACTTCGGATTATCAGAGTTTTATTTTTAACCGAGGTACCCTCGGTCCCAATTATCTTGGATAATCGAGAATCTACTGCATACCGCCAAAGTTGATGCAGATCTTGTCGAAGCACGTCGTGTCGGTAGAACCTGACATTTCTACCGTGGCATTGTACAGCAATTCTAGAGATTTTAAATTAGAGGCAAACTTCATATATACTGTCAGTACAGGAAGACGGTTTATTACCAGAACGCTGTGCAGCTATACTACCGTAATAATGTGGAAAAGTGTGCCATAGGATTAGTGCAGTGCCGCCAAGACCGCCAATATATCGCCAAAGTTGATGCAGACCTTGTCGAAGCACGTTGTAGGTATCGGTAGAACCTGATATTTCTACGGTGGCATTGTACCGCAATTCTGGAGGAAGTTTTCTATCTGGGTCTGTTAAAAGTGCCTCTGAAATATAATATAATATTATAAGGTAAAAAATACAGTGGAAAGAAATAATTATTAGCGAGTACTAATAATCAATAAACTTCATATACCTTCGATACAAGCATGTAGAGTGCTGTATTTTTTAAAACCTCTTTCCCAGGCACTTCTTTAGCAGTCGTGAATCCCTTTGGAGGGTCGTGAATCCCTGGGCAGGCACATTATCATGACGCTGAAAACAAAAATAGAATAACCACAAAGATATGTGTCCAAAGATTTTATCAAAATGAGGTTAAAACGATCAATTAGGAATTACTTATCTGATGGAACTTCTTCTGAGATACGGATGTCTCCTTTCCTACTCTTGATGCACAATCAACCAGGGAAAAAGCACTGCTTCCGTTCACTATCTTGATTCTTTGAAAAAGACGGCAAACGATTATTGAACTATACGGAGCGCGTCTGTCACATTTATCACTATTGGGACCGCTATTTACCGATGGCGGCGCTCGCGGCGCTGCGGAAACATGGCGGATATTGGGCGTGCAGCACGCCGCGTACTTCAAATTCCAGCAACCGGTAGTATACAGTTGATCCGAATGAATTCATTTAATTGTTTGTGAAAATAAATGTCTACCTATATCTCGTTCTAAAAATGCTCATTTTTTTAAAACTTGGAGCAAGTTAACACTTCAAGTACCTACGTACCAATCCGAAACGCCAATATCGGCCATGTTTTTTATATCGATAATTCATTAGCTTCGACTGTAATGTACACTTTGAAAATTATTTTTTACTTACTCCAGTATATATTTAAAAAATGTAATAAAAAATATTTAATTTAAATAGTACTATCAGAGTTATTGAGTCAATCCGTATTTTAATTTTACAAGACCGGCGAAAGTTACTAAATAAGAATAGTACTAGTTAAAATTTATCACACAATCTATAATTATTTATTAGGGTCTTGTAACGGCCGAACCGTTGCAATATATTTCAATATAATTTATAAATATTTCAGAATTACTTCCATGTTAAAATGCATGATTTTATCATTTATATACAACAAATAATTTGATAGGACATGCCTTAGAAACGCCCGTTCAAGCCCCGATCAGATATTAGGGACGCTTAAAATGAATGCGGTATGCGGTGCTTGACTCTTTTACCTACCGGTCGACGGAATTTGAAGTTCGCGGCGTGCTGGACGCCAATATCCGCCATGTTTCCGTAGCGCCGCGAGCGCCGCCATCGGTAATAAACGATCCCAATACGCTTTCAGGGCATGCCTTAGAAGCACCCGGTCGAGCCCCGATCGGATACCCCCGGCAGGGCATGCCCTAGAAGCGCCCGGTCGGGCCCCGATGCTACATCGGGCAAGCCCGATCGCATTTCTACTCGGGGTAGTGTGTTTGTGAGATCCAGTGTTTAAACACATTGTCAGTGGAGTTGTGGAGCTTTAACGACGTGTAAACACGTCATAGATTTACTGTGAATGCACTGTTTTTTCACAAAATTTTTAAATTAAAAAATAACAAAATTTATATAATAATGATGTTTCAAACAGTGCAAATTGTACCGAATTATTCCATAAATAATGAATGATTAATTATCATAATCGCTACTGTTTTGAAAAAGAAAGTGTCAAATTATTTTATAAAATTTAATGAGAAGAACCTTCGAGAGCAGTCACTGTCATGTTCGGTTTCTATATATGACTGGAGTCGACCGACACCAATATTGAAGAGTCGGTGGCTCAATTGGTAGAGTGCGAAAGCATTCCCAGTTTCGAAGCAGCTCGTCCTAAAGACCGCAGGTTCGAGTACCGGTAGGGTATGAAAAAAAACCGACACCACTAGGCGGGTTGGCAGCTAGTAGTGTAAAAATTACCTAGTGTTAGGATATTTTTTGCGCGCCTGCAAAAGAATACCTTTTCCTACATTAGAGAGGCACCTAAAAGTTACCTAGTGCAAGGGTACTTCTTGCGTACTTGTGCATGGTTACTACTTATATAGTAGAATTAAACAGCCTGACAAAATGCACTCCTTTTGAAAGCTCAAAAGGAAGTCACATCATGCATTTAAGTGATTCGCCACTACTAGTGTACTTTTAGGAAACTTTTATTACATCCTTATATATTAGGTGTAGTAAAAAGAAATCCATTATTTTTCCAATAGATGGCTTTAGTAATCTGTATCTCGCGTTGTATAAGTGCGATCAGGTTACGCTAGATGGCGTTAGAAAGAAAAGATTTCGTACTAAGTAAACTTCTCAGACAGTTTGTGATTGCTTGATGCAGTATTGTTTGAGCACGTGTCAAAGATGGACACCAGCAAAGAGAAAAAACGCCATATTTTACAGTTTTTTTTCGATAAAGGCGAAAACGCAAGCCAGGCGGCTGAACATGTGAATAATGTTTATGGTCCTGATACTGTAACAGCCAATCACGCGCAATTTTGGTTTCGTCGATTCCGTTCCGGTAATTTTGATGTCAAAGACGCACCACGCTCTGGAAGGCCAATTGTCGAAAAGGTCGATAGAATAATGGAAATAGTCGAGTCTGACCGTCATGTAAGCACTGTTTCGATTGCCGAGGAGTTAAACATTGCACAAAAAACCGTTTGGAATCACTTGAATAAGGCTGGATACAAAAAGAAGCTTGATGTATGGGTGCCACACGAGTTAACGCAAAAGAATCTCATGGACCGAATTTCCATCTGCGAATCGCTGCTGAATCGCAACAGAATTGACCCATTTCTGAAGCGGATGGTGACTGGTGATGAAAAGTGGATCACTTACGACAACGTCAAGCGAAAACGGTCGTGGTCGAATCGCGGTGAGCCGGCGCAAATGGTGGCTAAGCCAGGATTGACAGCCAGGAAGGTTTTGCTATGTGTTTGGTGGGATTGGCAGGGAATCATTTACTACGAGCTGCTCCCCTACGGCCAAACTCTTAATTCGGACCTGTACTGTCAACAATTGGACCGTCTGAAGGAAGCAATAGTCCAGAAGCGGCCAGTTTTGACCAATAGGAGAGGAATTGTGTTCCATCAGGACAACGCCAGGCCACATACCTCAATAGTGACTCGCCAGAAGCTCCGGGAGTTTGGTTGGGAGGTTCTTTTGCATCCACCTTATAGTCCGGACCTGGCACCAAGTGATTACCACCTGTTTCTATCTATGGCGAATGATTTTGCTGGTGAAAAATTTGCCTCAAGAGAAGTTTGTGAAAATCGACTGTCCCAGTTTTTTGCCAACAGGGACGAGGGTTTCTATAAGAGAGGTATAATGAAATTACCTTCAAAATGGCAGCAAGTTATTGAACAAAGTGGTGCATATTTGACCTAAATCGGATCATTGTAATTATGCTAAATAAAGCCTTCAATTTCATGCAAAAATAATGGATTTCTTTTTACTAGACCTTATACTATTCTTCAACTAGTTTACTATAAATGATACTTATTCGGACATTGAGAGGAGAGATCTAGGCAAGATTTCAAAGTATACATCTTGATCACAGTATGAAAACTAGTTGTGCTACCTCGGTATTACATGCTATTAAAAGTATAAATTTGAAACAACAGCCGGGAGTGTTTGGGTTTAGAGTGTTTAATACTAATTCAATGCCGAGCACAATTTCCATTCCTCTTGGAGAGATAAAAGGCAAACAAATCGAACTACAAAAATGGAAAAAGTTAGTGACGCCTGCTCATTTACATACCATGATGTTTGTTGAAATTCATGGATTTAAAATAACGCGATCCGGTTTCACATTGGATATGTCACTTGAATCTATGTTTTATCAGCGCACCGCAGTTCTAAATAATGAACAGTCTCGCTCGTCATTTATTATTCCAAAAAATTCTCCATATGTCATTGGTGCTGCTCATTCATCATCTTCTAGCGATGATGGTGAGGGTATGGAAAAAAATTCCGGGACATTTAAAGGAAAAATGTTAAATACGAACAATATTGGTGAATTATTTCGTTGTACCTACCTACATTAGGCACCTATTGCATTTATTTCACCGACTCTCTGTGCCTATTTAATAATATGTACCTACAATACCTACATTAATCTCACATCTTTTTCAATACTTATGTGCCTGTTTCATAACATGTATTTACGTTTACAATACATTAACCTCAAATCTTTTTTATTAGTTATTTCTGTTTCATTATTATGTATTCCTATTTTTTACTGTCGTAATAAACCTTCATTTTATTATGTAATATTGTGTTTGTTTTCAACACCCTCCGATAATTGCAAGGATTGCGAGATCTGTGGATTTTTCGACCGGGATCATCGCAAAGATTCGTCTCAGCGTAGTTTATTATGTTGCTAGCGGGAATATCTTCTAATTCTGCATATTTGAATGTCGCTTTAAAAATCTATATGTAAACTCTTTACCCGGAAGATTATCTCTAAAACGGGGAACAATTCTACCAGCTCTATTTAATTATTGTTGGACAAGCAATCTTAAATCATATGTATTAAAAGGGTAACCCCACTCGCTGTATATGAGTATTTTTTCTGCAATATATCTTACCTCTGCTTCTCAGTCAACACTGTTTGCCCTCATTATTTCTAACATTTTATTACTAACCTGTTGGAGTCACTGACAATAATTAGTTTGTGTATAGGCCTCTTAAGTTCGGAGTTTCATTTTGTAGCCACAAAAACAGCTGTCTAACAACGTTTTTAGGTTATGTATTTGTTTAGAATCCTACCAACTGCTGGTAACAAAATACTGTCAACCTTTATTGTGACTATCATATACGAAACCAATCAAGACCAAATAGAAAGGTTTTGGTGACTTATTTAGGTTTTATAATTTTTATAAACACATTCCCACTTCTTGATCCTATTCACCCCAGCGATCCTATTCACCGCATTCTATGGTAGCGTACAATAAAGTTTTGCCTGATTAAATGTTTACTTTCACATCGAACGGAGTGTTTAATCGCGTTTAGTAAATACGCATACTCGACTTATAATTAGCGAGGGATCGTTAGTATCACTCCCGGTCGCCTCGTCGCGCTATGAAATGTTCAACGGAAACCATCGCGGAGTCGGGTACTTCATCGGAAATAATTTTCCGAACGCTCGACCTTCTGAGGGAGCGTCTGTCGCACGCGGACTCCCCTCCCAATCCGTGGGAGGGTTGTACTCATCTCATCATCGAGAGAAACTTTCGGCCCCGCGTTAACGAATTAAAAAGATACCATCACGGCGTGGGCGTTTAAACGCTATGGACTAACGACGAAACTCGACCTGTCGCTTCGATGAGAACTTCGCAACTTTGCAACTTCGTTCAGAGCCATTTGAGCCCAACGCGGGAGCTGAAAAAAGAGGAGAAGAAATCTGAAACGGGAGGAACCGATACAAATAAAGTGAAAGCGAGTCGAGTTTTGTTGAGATTTATCGCCTTTCCTCCTACGCTCTTCGCCATCGTCTTATCACCGACTATTATTACAAGTGCAATGCATTCGCACGGGGCTTATTTTACGAGACAAACACACTAAGAAAAATATCTTGGTCAATTTAGCCAACATTCTGGAGACGATAATTAAACATTTGATTAGAATAACTAAGTAGGGGAGACTGTTGTACCTTGAGGATAATGTACCTTGAAACGATTCGTATTTTATGGCAAATATCGCCATCTATCACCTCCAGATTCGGGTATAATCTTCACTTGCTTGGCCTTCAGTAGTGCATTCATGTTTCACGCGTCACAGATGTATTTTGAGGTTGTAAAATAAAAATAAGTTTTCTCTCGCCACAAGAAGTATATAATTAGCATCGTATTCGTGTGCAGATAATTTGACAACTGGTCACTTTAAAACTATTGAACAATTTTGTGTGTAATAGTGTTCAATGGCGAGTAAAAATACAGTGTTATTTTTCTTTGTAAACTTCGGCGTGGAGACAGCCGTTTTTAGTAATGTTGCACCCTCTTGTACCTTGAAACATCGGTACATCTTGTATCTTAGAACATTATATGTGTACGATATTTGTTTAAAGAAGCTATAGATTGGTTATTTATTTTTGTTTCTTCTAAAATCATATTTTGAGTTTTTTATCACCAAAAAGAAAAGAAGTATAGCTGATAAGTTGCTTTTTCTGAAATGTTTTGTTCTTTTTTACAAGTGCTTTAGTTAATTTATGATATCTGGTAAATTTATATTGTTAAATAATCTGAACTTTTACTTAGTTTATTTTTTAGTTGGTCATTATCTGCGTCTCAAGGTACATTAGGTCTGTTCCATGGTACAAGACCATCTCCTACCTTGGAACAATTTGCAGCTCATAAAAATTACGCTGGAAAACACGTTGGCATCAATATTTGTAAAATTTCCTTTACATCTTATGTACCTGAATAGATATCTCATCAATTCAGCAGGAAATGCTGTTTAAATATTTTCCCAATCATAAGTTAAACTAAAATATTCAATAATCGTTCCAAGGTTCAACAGCTTCCCCTATATCCTTCAAATGACCAGTACTTTTTTGAAGTGAAACTTCTTTGCTGAGGGTACTAAAAGCGCGCTCTATGCAACGAAAACATTTCAAAAACCGTAACGAAACCCACACACGTCAGCGCTACCATACGTGCCTCACTCATACACCGATCTCGACCATGCCCCATTACACCGCTCTCGGCTCGGCCCCATCCCACCGCTCTCCACCCTTCCCCATTCCACCGCTCACGACCGAGCGTTGACTACAGCCATGTGTCTGCTATGCGCGGCGGCCTTGCGAGCCAGCCTAGTAAAATATGTATTCCCCCCCGTCCCAAAGGGGACTTCTACGTAATTTCTTACCGATCACTATTATCGCAACCTAAGAGTAAAACGCGTTAATCTAGATCTCACCTGTACATCGGTCATAACGGCGAGGCGGGCGGTATGTCTTGGTGAATGTAGGTTGCGAATGCGTTCGCAGTCCCTCACATTTCCCTTACAATAACCTCGCAGTGTATCTAATTGTAAACCAATGCTACATCACAGAATTACTGCATCTCTTTGAATCCAATATAATCACCAGTAACCCAGATAGAAAAGTTCCTCCAGAATTGCGGTACAATACCACGGTAGAAATATCAGGTTCTACCGACACGACGTGCTTCGACAACGTCTGCATCAACTTTGGCGGTATATTGGCGGCACTGCACTAATCCTGTGGCACTTTTCTATCTGGGAATATTGTGAGTGCAGTGTTAAATCATTTCAACTAACCGATATGGTTTAAATCCACCTTTCCACGTTTTCGGTCACTAGTCGTGTCACGCAGTAGTGCCTTCGGGATTTACGACCTCGAGGAGATCTACTCTTGATCGCACATGTTATAGTTATTAACTTGAAACTGAAGAAAAATAAGGCAAAAATCAATCGCTGTTTAGAGACTGTGCAGAGAGGGTCTGGTTTGTGTTGCTCGAGAGGGTTTCTTGGGGCGATGAAAGCTATTGTTTAGGTATATTATGAGACGACGCAGTGTCGCACCGCCACTAAGAGGACTGTTCGGGCCCACCATGAATTTAGCGTTTAGGATCCTTTCTTTGGCGTATCCGTAAGATGATATGAGAAGCCAGACTAGAGGGCGCAGAGTTAGTTGTGAGTGGTTTGTATTTCGTTTGTAGCATTTTTAGTATTCCGGATTTTACCGCGTCGAGTGGCCGGCCATACGGAGCTCGTGTAGTCTGCGACTGGAGTCGCGACCTTTCTCGAGTAACCACCGTGCATTATTTTGTGTATTTGTGTGAGCGTGTGTGCGTGTGTGTGCGCGCGTGTGTGTGTCTCTGTGTGTGTAATAAAATTATTATGGCAGAAACAGGAAAACAACGGGCAAAAGAGTTTCGTGACAGGCAACGTGTGAAGAAAGCGATAACGAAAGTAATGACGAAAGCGATGAAGAAGGCAATCGCTAAAACTGGTACAGAACGAAGTCGAAAATCGAGGGAGAGATTTCAATTAACACAATCAAATAGTGATGTTTCTGATAATAATCAACACCATTCCACAACAATGAATAATGCAGAAGATTTTCAAGGTCAAGAATATGATATTCCTTACACTGCATTTCATGCACATAAAAAAAACGTGTGGCCGCTACACGCGGAAGAAGTAAAACTTCGATAACAGTTTCTCTTCATTTGATTCCGGTGGCATTAGTTTCAATTGGCTCTACGAAGAAGCATTGTAAAAGACTAACTTATATAGAGCCAATTGAAACTAATACCACCGGAATCAAATTCAGAGAAACTGGTATCGAAGTTTCACTTCTTCCGGGTGTGGCGGCCACACGTTTTGTTTGTTTTTTTTCTTAATTTCATCCAAGGAACCCATCCTTGAAGTTTGTCGCAATATTAAAGAATCACCCAGTATATTTACTTATTTGGTCCAACAAAATATTTTTTCCACCATAATCAAGTATACATTTATTAATTGCAAATAAACTCTTTTCTCAGTATAAGAAGTAACTTTGATCGAACTAACGAAGTGTTCACTAAACTGACAAATTTCTAGAAAATCATAAGCGGAATCAAGGAATTTTACTTCCAAATTTGACAGTGATAAAACATTAATCGCTGTTTCTCAGATTTTCAGATACATTACAAATTCTATTATAGTGCACATTATAGTGCACGCAGTTCGGGTGGTACATTTCGGCAAACGAGGACTGCTTATGTATTCGCAGTCCTGCACCTTTCCCTGAAGGCTAATTACCGAACGAATTGTAATGAACCACTTCTCGCAGATACCGCTATGTTTCGAATGCATTCGAAATGCATTCAGCTTTATAAAGGAGAGAAATGACGATTTCAATAGATAACCGAATATTTCGGCAAAGGTTCATTTCGATTCGTCCAGTAATTAACCCTTTCAGGAAAGGTGCGGGACTGCGAACTCATTAGCAGCCTGAATTCGCCGAAATGTACTGCTTCGCTGATGGCGAGATGAACCCTAGTCTGACGAAGTATTTCTGATCGCGATGCTATTGGGTTTGAAAATAAGTTCGTAGCGTTTTCTTTTACTTTTTCTTTCATTTTACAACGATTTGTTTGCTGTTCCGCAAAGTGTTTATATTCATTCGAAAGAGCTCTTTCTGCTCTACAAAACTGCTTTAATTGTTTATTCGAATAATCATTTTTTATTATTTTTCAGGCTTAGAAATGGAATATCCAGGAGGAAAAATTCAGAATTTTCGACATCTTTTTTTATCAAAGACTCGCCTATAACACCTTCTCCGTATACAGCAGTTTTTTGACCTCGATGAAAACCGAAGAAAAGCAGATGTCGAAACTGCTAATTTTTGCCCTGGATATTCCATTTCTAAGCCAGAAAAGTAATAAAAAATTTAATTATTCGAAATAACAATTATAAGAGTTTTGTAGAGCAGAAAGAGCTCTTTCGAGTAGATATAAACATATTGCCAAGCAACAAAATAAATCGTTGTAAAATAGAAGAAAACGTAATTGTGCGACAGAACAGTCTCGGCGACGCGAGTATCGGAGACTTGAGCATGCCGGTCTCGCGGGATTATAATATATCTGTAAAAAAGGCGGCATGTTCATTCAGTGCCAACAAAAATTGATACGTAAAATACTCTCCAAAAAAGATTTGAAATCAATTAAGATCGCCATGTTCAAGATTTATATATAAAAGTAAAAGGCACCATTTGAAAGGAAAATTATTGTAAATCATGTTACTAAAAAATTCGACTAAACAAATTTATAAAAAAATTTTAATAAAAAAGAACTTGCCGCGTTTAAGTTTTCATATTTTGTCGACTATGCCGAATAATTAGCAATACTTGGACGGTGCTAGAGTGATTCATAAATTGCACTGCCGAAGTCAAATTCACAGGAATTCAGAAGGCCCCCGCCTGATCGGTTTCCCGTGCGACATTCGGTATACTGGTGGTATCATATAAGTGAATGAATTTATTTAAAATCATAAGTGTATAAACATCGAGTATAATTCTGTCTCAATTTTTTATTTTGAAGGAAATAGCGCGGCAGGTTCTTTTTTATTAACATTTTTTAATAAATTTTTTTAGTCGAATTTTTTAGTAATTTGATTTACAATAATTTTCCTTTCAAATGACGCCTTTTACTTTTTATATATAAATCTTGAACATGACGATCTTAATTGATTTCAAATCTTTTTTGGAGAGTATTTTACGTATCAATTTTTGTTGGCACTGAATGAACATCCCGCCTTTTTTTTACAGAGAATCTGTTTTTGTGGGGGGATTTCACTACTTTTTGGAATTTATTCATGAGGAGGATACGTACATGTAGAAGAATAGCTTTTTATTACCACAAAATTAAAGCCTCACATTTTATACCGATACGAGCCAATTAATTATAACCACGTTACTTTTGATTTATTCTCGTGATATTTTGAAAGGGATTTATAGACTAGAGAGCCCTTATATTTTTCACTTTGCCTTAGTATTTTGGAGAAATAAAACATATACCGCTTTCGAATTTACAGGCCATCCGATTTTTCTTATATCTTGGCCGCCTACAGAAATCCATGAAGACGTTTTACCTTCAACTCTCTCTCTCTAAGTATACTCTTCCAATGACCATGACGAATTGTTTCGTCACATGTAAAGATACCACTTATGGCAGTATATATCGTCCCCTTCCTGCAAAAAGTCACTAACTAATATATTTTGTAAAATTCACCTAACTGGACCTAGTAGCTTAATTTTATTAAATCTTTAAATGATAAAACTCACTAAGTGCTAAATGCGTTGGAAGTGAGCATGCGCGCATCATAAAAAGTCATTAACCGAAATATAATACCGTTATTATAGAGCAGAAAAACTACCTACTAAGTCAGTCGATGATAAATGTTAGTTAGTGACTTTTTGCAGGAAGGGGACGATATGTTATTACATATATTAACTCGAGACGATGGAATAGTTTTAAGAAACCCTTTTGCATGCACTGCTGAAATTTCGCCCTTACTCGTAAATAAATTTAATTTAATTATTACTACATCATTTACAGCTTCGATGCTGACCTTACGACTCATTTCAGTCCGAGTAGAACATTAATTGCAAATATCATCATAAACATGCCAATGCGAATAAAAATCATCTATTAACTGTTGCAGATCAAGTATTCCGTTGTGGTGGGGGTCTTGATTGGTCTACTCGCTAAGATGCGTATACGTTTCAATTCAATTGTCAATTCGGGAGATCGAAGCATCTTACCTCGAAATCAAGTGTACAAGTGATAAGAAATAATTATACGGGTTTCTTCGGTGAGTTTCCCCAAGTGTTTAAAGTAGTTACTCCATCATTGTAATCCAATTCCATTGTGTATCCCTTATTTTTCTGCCACGACTTTGATTGTTGATAGTGAATAAAAATCAAATTTATTGGCTGATCCATCCTCTATCAACAATCAAAGTCGTGGCAGAAAAATAAGGGATACACAATGGAATTGGATTACAATAATGGAGTAAATACTTTATTATTATTTTTTCTTTATTTATATATTTCTCCTCTCTCGTATTATACTATCACAAGTTCCAATTTATATACCGACCTGTTAAACGTGAAGTGTACATGTACCTCACTTTTATTTCATCTCTTCTTCGCCTCTGGGGTATAATCATTTACACCCCACAAAGCACGTTGTTGCAAGTAACTTTTCTGTAACATTCCTGCGATATTTTGCAATGTTTGTGAATACTACCGTATATTAGAAATATATATTTCTCGATAAATTCGCGAATGTTGCAAAATATCATAGAAACATTTCGGAATCATTACATCGAAAGATCTCGATAAAGTACAGCTCGATCAAGAGACACGGTAGTGTCTCGCGGCATGTTCATTCAAATCGTCAGATCGACGCCGCTAGCGCTGTCGCCGCGAGCACCCGTGTATCTTTACAGGAAAAATGTCTGCCCCCTTCACCCCTCAATTTTAACATCGAATTTTCTCAATAAATATACGGTTATAATCAAAACTATGCTTAGTTACGTCATATAAACCGACTATTCTCTATCGATAGAGACTAGAGTAAATGTTGTAAATTACATATTAACAGAGATTTTTCCTTAGCAATGCGAAGCCACGCCCCTCGCGTCTCAAAAGTCGAGAATCCGATTTCTCGGGCGATATATATATATGTCAAAATCTCACAAAAATTCCGCCTGTCTTCGGCGATATTCGGCCATGGTCGGAAATGTGTACAGAGATGCGGCCACACGCATACGCCATCAAATGTATGTGAGAGTGTGTGAGGGAATATATTCCTTGAATGTTTAGTTGTTTTTCAAAATTAATAAAATATTTCCATTCGCAAAACGATTTCCCTCGCATTTTTTCGATCCTCGGACGCGCTTGTTAATAAAAAGTAAAAATTCAGTGTAATCGGAGTAGTGAATCTCAATGGTGGTGAATGTTACAGACGCTCCGTATAGTTTATATAATAATCGTTTGTATTTTTCTCGAATATCGAGATAGAGTGAACGCGGATGCAGTGATATTCTTCTCTAGTTGCCTGTGCATCAAGAAAGGAGCAGGAAAGGAGACGGTCTTAGAAGAATTGCCATCAGATAAGTTTAATTGCCATCTGACAGCTTTAACCTCACTTTCACAATGGAAGGACAATATATTTGTGTTCCTTCTATTTTTGATGTGTAAACATCTTTAGGCTCGCTTGGGAGTGATTTCATGGAAGTGGTGGGGGAAATGTTAACGACATTAGTGTGTGTCCGTGTGAGCTCGGTGCAGGATCTTGACATTTACCTTCAACCGGGCTTAGTCGGTATTTACCACCGGTACAAGTCGAGTCGGTAATTACCTAAAGTCGGTATCAATTCGAGAGATCGGAGCGTCTAACCTCGAAATCGTGAATTTCAGAATAACGGTGAGTGCTTTCCATTCTTCACAAAATCACCATTCCAATGTTAGACGTTTCTATCTCCAGAACGTACATCTTTATACTGTTTTCAGTGTATAACAACGGTTTCACTACGATTTCTAATAAAACTAGATACCAATTCGTGACTTCCGTAGTTTACTGGATATAATTGGTTTATGATAGCTAAAAAATACGGTACATACCGCATATCCGAGCCCCAACCGCTCAAGCACCGATACCCATGGCCGATAACTTGAAATTTCTATTCGGCAGTGTTTGCCGGCGGTTGAAAATTTGATAGTTAGAGATGGCTTGAGAAGAGTGCGCTATGTATACTGCGTGAGAGCGAAAAGTGTCAAACGTCTGATTTCCCGATAGCTGTCAATTCGGGAGATCGAAGTGTTTCGTCTATTATTCAATACTTCGATCTCTCGAATTAACAGCTATCGAGAAATCAGACGTTTGACACTTTTCGCTCTCACGCAGTACACACAGCGCACTCTTCTCAAGCCATCTCTAACTATCAAATTTTCAACCGTCGGCAAACACTGCCGAAGAGAAACTTCAAGTTATCGGCCATAGGTATCGGTGCTTGAGCGCGGGTTTGGGCTCGGACATGAGGTAAACCCACACCAAGTTCCAACTTATCCTTCAAAGTATTAATAACTGGTGTATATGCAGGACAATTACACTTTACGTTGAAATCACCAAACGATTGACAGAATAGTCTGTCTATTTGGTTACAACAACCTCGCAATTACAACCGCCTCATGTCGTGCTGCATTCTTATGTTCCTCCTCACATTTCTCTTTGTCCATAGTTTCTCATGTATTCTGCCTTACTCTTCTTTTCAATTCCTGTACATTATTAATCGCTATTTCATTTCACCAGTTCAAACTACAAATTACTAGGTACATAAATGATTGTCGTGTACACAAATGAAATATGAATACACAACAACTACACTTCACCCTGTAGAATCTTTTCACACACTTCGATTTTTGGTTTTCGTATTTTCCTTTCACCGATTACACCCACATCACTTCCACGCTACATTTTTGTATACAAACATCGCAGCATTCCAAAATTAAAATTTTATTCCCATTCTTCCCAACTTGCGTCGGCAATTTCCCCTCACAAACTCAAGGTACTTTACGCGGAATTCATATAGGAATCTCGCGAAAAATGCTAGTGGAGGTACGGTAGGTGGGAAAAAACTAAACACGAGTTAGTCATTCTAACTTGCAATAGATGTGTAAACATCTGGCAGAACAATGTTGCGTGGAAGTGATGTGGGTGTATTCGGTTACAGACAATTATTTAAAAAATGATCGTCTTTTTGTTCTAATAATTTTATTTAACCGAATATACCCACATCACTTCCACGCAACATTGTTCTGCCAGATGTTAACACATCAATTTGATATCTCTTCAATCCAACTATGTGAAATAATATGTGATTGCAAGGAAGACATATGTAAATAATTGATGTCGATATCAGCAATTAAAGTCGTGGCAGAAAAATAAGTGATACAATGTTATTGGATTACAATAATGGGGAGTAACTATTTTATTATTATTTTTTCTTTATCGATATAAGTTTTTCCTCTTTCATATTATACTATCACAAGTTTCAATTTATATACCGACCTGTCAAACGTGAAGTGTACATGTATGTACCTCACTTCTATTTCATCTCTTCTTTGCCTTTGGTGTAACGATGGAAATTACAAAATATCAACATTTACACCCCGCAAAGCTCGTTTTTGCAAGCAACTTTTCTGTTACATTCCTGCGATATTTTGCAATATTCGTGAACATTACCGTATGTTAGAAATATTCCTTTACTCATAATATATATTTCTCGATAAATTCACGAATGTTGTAAAACAGCATAGAAGCATTTCGGAATCATTACGTTGAAAGATCTCCACGATAAGGTACAGCTCGATAAGATTGTACTTGTTAGGGCTGAATTATATAGGGTTTTTATATCCCAGAAGAATATAGGTGCAGCAAAATATCGATGCTCTCTCTCTGTGCTGGAAATCAAGAGACACTGTAGTGTCTCGCGGCATGTTCATTCAAGTCGTCAGAACGACGTCGCCAGCGCTGTCGCCGCGAGCACCCGTGTATCTTTACAGGAAAAATGTCTGCCCCCTTCACCCCTCAATTTTAACATCGAATTTTCTCAATAAATATACGGTTATAACCAAATCTATGCTTAGTTACGCCGTATAAATCGACTATTCTCTATCGATAGAGACCAGAGTAAATGTTGTAAATTACATATCCCCAAAAAAGATTTGAAATCAATTAAGATCGCCATGTTCAAAATATATATATAAAAAGTAAAAGGCATCATTTGAAAGGAAAATTATTTTAAATCAAGTTACTAAAAAACTTAAACTTGCCGCGTTTAAGAGAGAGAGAGAGAGAGAGAGAGAGAGAGAGAGAGAGAGAGAGAGAGAGAGAGAGTGTTCATATTTTGTCCATTATATACTGGTGGTATTATATAAGTGTATGAATTTATTTAAAATCACATAAGTGCATAAACAGAGTATAATTCGGTGTCTGAAGTTTTTATTTTGAAGGAAAAAACGCTGCAAGTTCTTTTTTATTAAAATTTTTTAATAAATTGTTTAGCCGAATTTTTTAGTAACTTGATTTACAATAATTTTCCTTTCAAATGATGCCTTTTACTTTTTATATATAAATTTTGAACATGGCGATCTTAATTGATTTCAAATCTTTTTTGGGGAGTATTTTACGTATCAATTTTTGTTGGCACTGAATGAACATGCCGCCTTTTTTACAGAGGATCTGTTTTTGTGGGGGGATTTCACTACTTTTTGGAATTTATTCACCAGGAGAATATGTACATGTAGGAGAATAGTTTTTTATTATTAAGTATTACTGCAGAACGAGTAGGTTAGAAGATTTTCATGAAGACTCACGATTTTCTGACCTACAGATGATCTCGTACAGGTGCAACCGAAGAGGATCTAACTCGTGTCCTGTCCGTAAAAGGATGACTCGGTGGACATCGGAGAATGTCAGTCTTGTCAGCGAGCGCCTTTTACCCATATCTTTATATGGGTACTTTCATTGCAATATGCGCTTTTCGTTTCAACTATTCCTGCTTTAAGTAACTTTTACTTCTTTCAAAGTATTTATCTTGTACGAATTTTTGACCGTAGGGTGCAACGATCAATGATTGTGACTAATCATAGACAAATTATTCCTGCGATGATGTTCCAGTTGCAAAGCATACACTAGCAAGTCAGCTTACAGAATCCGATATTTAGTATCAACTTACCACTTTTGGAACACCCATCACCCGAGCATAATCACGATTATGTTAACGTTAATTGCAGAATAGACCGCGAGCTCGGGCACATTATCGCAAGTAGACTACCGATAATCCGGCACGTTCGGGACTCGGCCGGTGCCGGATTACCGGAAATGCCGGATTATCGGATGTGTTCCGCGATTATTCAATTATAAGTCGTAGAGTGAATGCAGTTGCAATATAATGTCTAACAGCAAACGTTGTTTGCCAGAAACGCTGAGATAATCATTTAAACTCGAATATAAACCAAAACATACCTTTATTCCTGTAAAATGTGTTACAAATCTACACGTATATACATGATATGTACTGATGAGACATTTATTTTAAAAAATCTCTAATGTCTTTTTATTTTCTAGATTCAGCTCTCTTTTTAAAAAAGTTATTTCTTAGAATATGCAAATCGATGAGTTCTGCACAATTATAACGTGAGTTTGTTTCAGCAAATGTTATGAATTTGTTTAATGCGTCTGCCGCTTCCCCCCAACTGATTTGTTTCTTCTCTTCTTTTTCCATCTCATCATCATCTGACGCAGACCCTTCAAGATTTACTGGTTGAGGGTCTATTACGCTTTGAATAATTGCTTCATCTGTGAGCTCTTCTTCGGTTGATTCGTTCGTATCAATCTTAATCCATTCAATGACTTCCTCCTCGGATATATTTTTTAAAGGATTTTCTTTAGGTCCACAATTAATAACATCTAACACCTTAGTTACTGCGTCTAAGTCGTCTTCCTTTTGAACAATTTGACTTGTTGAATCGGCTTCAAGAACTGCATTTGGCCAAAGTTTTCTCCAGCATCGTTGTAAAGTTATTTCTTTCACTTGAGACCATGATAGTGCAGTAGCATATATGGCATCCTTGACGTTAAATTTATTTTGAAAGTCAGCAACATCACAGTCAGAATTTAAAAGGCCTTGGACGAAGGAACTCCTATAGAAACATTTAAAGTTTTGAATGACTCCTTGATCCATGGGTTGAATTAATGAGGTAACGTTAGGTGGCAAGTGTCGCAAATATGTTGCCAGAAACTAGCTCTGCTATAGGAGGATGTGCTTTGCAATTATCCAAAAGAAGGACGGCTTTGCTGTTTTCTGGTAGATTAAGTTTCTTGAAGTTGTCCTTAACTTGCGGGACGAAGTGATGAAAAAACCAGTCCTTAAATAATATGGCAGTCATCCAAGAATTTTTTTGGGCATCATAATGTACAGGTAAAGCTGTAATATTCTTAAATGCCCTAGGTTTTTTAGATTTACCAATTAAAAAAGGAGTTAATCGGTGTCTTCCAGATGCATTAGCACATAGCAAAACTGTCAACCTATCTTTATTCCTTTTAAACCCCTTAGCCGCTTTTTCATCTCCTCCAGCTAATGTCGATGTTGGCAAGCAACGCCAAAGTAGGCCTGTTTCATCAGCGTTATACACTTGATTAGCTGACAATTTATTAGTGATTGTAATTTTTTGAAACTCCTCCGTGTATGATTTTGCCGAATCTTGGTTTGCTGATAGAGTCTCCCCAGTTATATCAAGTCTGCGAATACCATGCCGTAGTTTAAAGTTTCTAAGCCAACCTTCAGAAAAATTACAATCACCCTCTAATACATTCAAATCTTCTCCAAACTTTTTAACCTTTTCAATAATCATTGGCCCCGTTATAGGCTTTCCTTCGGCACGTTTTGCACTGAACCATTTGTACAGTGCGATATCTAGTTGCTGCAGGTTTGGTTTTTTTATTGTTTGTCTGGAATCCAGTTTCTCTGTAGTCACAGACTGAGAAGCAAAACGCATGAGGTCATCTTTTTGTTTTTTAATGTCATAAATAGTTGACGACCCAATATTAAATTCATTCATTAAAATGTTCCTATTTTCACCCTTTTCCAGACGTTTAATAATTTCCAACTTCTGTGTAATTGTGAGGGTCACGTGTTTTCGCTTCTGACCCGTGTTCGGGATTTTACTGCTTGACGATGGTCTAGAAGACATGTTAAGCTAGTTTTTCCAATATACTTTAGCACGTAAATTTTTATCTTGCCAAGTGACTAACAATGCAAGCTGCATTCACTCGGTACACCACAAAACGGTAGACGTTTATGACATGCGACTGTCAACTGTAGTAGACGTTTACGACACGCGACTGTCAACTGTCTATCGTATGTCCCGCTCTGTATTGGCTAGTTTGAAATTTACCTTCGGGGAGGTTTGGTCGGTACTCGAGTCATTTACCGGTACAAGTCGAGTACGTAGTTAGAGTTGGCCTAGGAAGATTGCGCTGCGTGAGCGAAAAGTGTCGAACGTCTGATTTTCCGATAGCTGTCAATTCGAGAAATCGAAGCGTGTAACATCGAAACCATGAATTTCTGAATAATGGTGAGTAATTTGTATAAAAATATACGATAAACGAATATAATAATAATTCACGATTTTGAGGTTACACGCTTCGATTTCTCGAATTAACAGCTATCGGAAAATCAGACGTTTGACACTTTTCGCTCATGCAGCGCAATCTTCCTAGGCCAACTCTAATTACCGACTCGACTTCTATCGGTATACCGGTACAGAGCGGGACATACGGTAGTTATCTTGAGGATAATGCGCGTCGAACACGCTTCGGTTTAGTGCCGGACTGCGTTGATAACGTCCGCCTGCCGATACCGCCCGGAGGCGCGATCATTTGAAAATCGATACTGGTGCCGGACCATCGGGCGTTCCGAACCATTGGATGCCGGACTATTGGAAGTGTACTGTAGTACCTAGTTCGGCACACCGAATTGCCTTTTAGTTTTAATAGACGAACTTGTCTATGATGAGTCTCTATTATCGATCGCTGCCTCCTACCATGAACAGTTCATAAAAGGTTACCTTGAAAGAAGTAAAAGTTATTTAACGCTGGAATAGTTGAATGAAACGAGAAGCGCGTATTGCAATTAATGTACCGTGGGTAATAGGCGCTCAGTGACAAGCCTGACATTCTCCGATGTCCATCGAGTCATCTTTTTACAGACAGGATTCGAGCTAGATCCTCTTCGATTGCACCTGTACGAGATTCCATGTTAGAATAGCGCGTGTCTTCATGAAAATCTTCTAACCTACACGGAGAGAAATTTTCGGTAAAAATTACCTAAATAGTAGGGTAAGCGTGTAGCATTCGGTGTTTTACGGTTAATTTTGTAGAGGCGCTGGTCAGGAATTAACAATCAACTGATATATTTTGACGAACGTTCCAGAATTTTTACCGTTCCAACTCTACAATTTTACCCAAACAGGAATTTTTATGCCTGCACAATGTAGAAAGTATCCCTCCGTTAATAAACGTTATCGTATAATAGCAGCAAAAATTATCATTCGGCCCTTAAATTTTAACAAGTTGTGCGCCTTAATTTTTATCATTACGTTACTGCACAATTACCCTAGAGTAACGGAATTTTTACCTATCCGGGTAGATAGATTCTACCAATGACATCTATAAAGGCGATCACGTGAGCGTCAGTTCGCGTCAGTTCGCGTCAGTTCGGCCGTTTTCGGCCGATCGTCAGAAGTCGACACACGTTGTGAGTTGTGGCCATTAGAACCGGTGCGAGTTGTTCCAGAAAAAATAAAGTGCTTAAACTAATACATTTATAAAAAAAAACAATTATTGAAAAAGGTGAATTACTGTCTGGTGAAAGCGGCTTTTGAGGTAAGTGATTTTATTTAGAATATTTAGAGACATGAGCGTGAGAGCACCCCGAATGTAATTATGTTGATGGACCTAGCCTCCAAAGTTTGTTTTGCATGAAAATAAAAATGAATTAGTTTTTTTTTCACGTAAATAATCAACAAATAGTAGAGTAGAATATGACCAAATAAATATTCGTTCTTAATTGATGAATGGCACATTTGGGAAGACCAAACTGACCCCAGATGTCAATCAAATCGATTTCTTAAAGTCCATAAAAGTTCCAAATTTGTAAAAACTACAAAAATTTATGGGGAAATGTTAGTAGATTTTTTAATCATATTTTTTGCCTGATATACGGAGAAGTGCCTCACCATTTTTGTCCATTACCAGGAGTATTTGATGGGAAATTCTGGTGATTTCTTTTTCGTTATAAATAAGAAGAGAAGACTAGAAGAAAAATTAGGGGAAATTCATGCAAAAAAAATTCTATACTGAAATTTCAAGGCACCGTTTGGAGTGGAGGCGTCAAGCAACGGTGATTCACGGAGCCAGGTGGAAGCGGGCAGTTTCCCCCATAATGACGTCAAGGCAACGGGGCTTTCCAATGCAGGCCCAGGATGAAGGAGTAAGGGGGTCTTATGCTCCTCCAGGCAATCGAAGGAAGCCATTCGATCGACAACCAGCGTGCATATCGGATCGTGATCCGAGTCTCATCGAGGATTGCTTCAGGACTCATCGTGCAGCCGCGTTGAGTCTACCGCGTCGAATATAGCTTACAATACATAGAGTCTCAGCAGATAAGATTTTCATTGAAAAATTTAAATCTATTTAATTTTGTATGTCATTTGTTCTTCTGAGCAGAAAAGTGTGAGGAACGATTTGACGGAGAAAATCTAGGGTCTGCGGGCCGTTAACGGAACATCCTCAATAACGCACGGACGACTATACCGATCGTCCGAACAGGACACCGACGCTACCTGAGAACGCACGGTGATCAGCTCGGAATAAGGGACGAGCCGGGCGTAAGGACGTCTTGGGCAGCTTGGTGGTCATTCTCTCCTTCGACCATCGCAAGAGCTACTTCGGCGAAGAGCCGAAGTCAAGTCGCAGTCACATTCATCACGTTGTAACTCACAATCAGTCGCATTCATCAATAAACTGTTCTTTCGGGAAATATTTCCTACAAAAGCTGTCGAATTTTCCTTAGTAATGAACGCGTAACAAGGAAGTTAGAAATACTCGTCGTTTGCAGCGATCGTTTACTACCTGGCCGCAATAAACTGCTATTTCTGGCACAGGCAAGCGCGGGTACGTATCCCGATGCCGCGACTTCCTCCGTGTGATGCGAATTTTTCGGCACTGCACTGGTACGAAAGACACGGAACGACGCGACGCTCGATAGCAACGGTCACAAATAAACGCACTTAGCTCAAATGTCAGAAAAAGAATTCAATTCCCGATATTAAACAAGTAATTAGAACAAAATATATGAAAATTTCCATACAATTTTTAATTTAATAATTAATTTTCACTTAATAAGGTGAAGAAAATTTGCTCACGGATAAATAAAAAATATAAAAACGTGAAATAAAAAGTATCACATTGAACGGTAAATTTATATTCTAATTGGTGGGAAAAAAATAATCCTTGAGGTTAGTAATAATTTCAGTACAGGTTAGTATATTTTACCGTACCGGTGCAGCAGTTTCTACCCCGAAAACAGTAAAATCTTTCTCATTGTTTGACACTTTCAATCTATCTCAGCCATAATTTTCATCTATTCCAACCACATTTTTTATTTGATACAGAGGTCACATTTTACTTTCGAGAACATGAAAAACTCTTTGAATGCATGATATTTTTTACCTTACTGACCAAATTCAACACGATTACCGTACTAGTTGGGTATTTTTTCCCTGAATTTCAGGCAAATAGTACTGACGATTTCTCTCCGTGTACTCGTTCTGTAGTAATACTTAACCACAAAAACAGATTCTCTGTAAAAAAAAGGCGGCATGTTCATTCAGTGTCGACAAACATTGATACGTAAAATACTCTCCAAAAAAGATTTGAAATGAATTAAGATCGCCATGTTCAAGAGTTATATATAAAAAGTAAAAGGCATCATTTGAAAGGGAAATTATTGTAAATCAAGTGACTACAAAATTCGACTAAAAAAATGTATAAAAAAATTTTAATAAAAATATAAAACAGTTTTTATAGAAAAATTGTTAGATGTGAAACATCGAAATTCTTCTTTGTAGAAAGCATGCGATAGGAAGGATGGACCACGCGTCCGTCGAAAGAACACGTGCGCCAGAGCGCATTTGTATTTATGACTGTGATACTATTAAACGGTACGAACCGTTGTGTCTAATTCAAAAAGCGAATTTAGTTTACTCTCTCTTAACTCTACCATCGGTACTGTTTAATAGTATCACAGTCATAAATACAAATGCGCACTGGCGCACGTGTTCCTTCCTATCGCATACTTTCTACGAAGAAGAATTTCGATGTTTCACATCTAACAATTTTTCTATAAAAACTGTTTTATATTATATGTTATTATACACACACGTATTTTTATCTACAACAAAGTATCTTACATCGATGCGGGCCTAAAGTTCATAGATAATAAGATAATGGCGATTAAATTTCCTTTCCTGGTGAATAAGTTTAGCCTCATATGTTTCTTTGACTTATCAAATGTCTATTTACAATCGTGATGTATTATAGATTGTACACACATACGTACCATATGAGGCTAAACTTACTTGCCAGCGAAGAAGTTTCAATTACGATTATCTCATTATTTATGAACTTTTGACCTATATCGATATGACTTTTCTATGCATGGTGGGAGAAGGAAATTCTTCGAAACCACCGAGCTGGAGCATGAAAATTGGCGCCGGGAGAGTACGCAGATTCAGCGCCGTTCGGTTGGTGCTATCCCCGAAGAAGTACACGTGCACCGCAATAGTCGAATTTATTGCGGGTCTGCACTTTGTCCGAGGAGAGCATAAAAGGCAGAGGATTTCTGTTGCCTCCCGCGAGGCTCCTGAAATCTGAGCACGCGCGGTCGAGGCCCTTCGCTTGCGACCCGGCGCCTATCACTCTCGCTAGACTGAGTTACTATCTATTTAGCCGGTCAAATAGACTGAAATTTCTCTGGCAGTAAATCTTTATCCCCCCAAAAAACAGATTCTCTGTAAAAAAAGGCGGCATGTTCATTCAGTGCCAACAAAAATTGATACGTAAAATACTCTCAAAAAAAGATTTGAAATCAATTAAGATCGCCATGTTCAAGATTTATATATAAAAAGTAAAAGGCATCATTTGAAAGGAAAATTATTGTAAATCAAGTTACTAAAAAATCCGACTAAACAAATTTATAAAAAATTATTAATAAAAAAGAACTTGCCGCGTTTTTTCCCTTCATTCGGTATACTGGTGGTATCATATAAGTGTCATGAATTTATTTAAAATCATAAGTGCATAAACATCGAGTATAATTCTGTCTGAATTTTTTAATTTTGAAGGAATACCCTTCCCTTCATTCGGTATACTGGTGGTATCATATAAGTGTTATGAATTTATTTAAAATCATAAGTGCATAAACATCGAGTATAATTCTGTCTGAATTTTTTATTTTGAAGGAATACCCTTCCCTTCATTCGGTATACTGGTGGTATCATATAAGTGTTACGAATTTATTTAAAATCATAAGTGCATAAACATCGAGTATAATTCTGTCTGAATTTTTTGTTTTGAAGGAATACCCTTCCCTTCATTCGGTATACTGGTGGTATCATATAAGTGTTATGAATTTATTTAAAATCATAAGTGCATAAACATCGAGTATAATTCTGTCTGAATTTTTTATTTTGAAGGAAAAACGCGGCAAGTTCTTTTTTATTAAAAATTTTTTATAAATTTGTTTAGTCGGATTTTTTAGTAACTTGATTTACAATAATTTTCCTTTCAAATGATGCCTTTTACTTTTTATATATAAATCTTGAACATGGCGATCTTAATTGATTTCAAATCTTTTTTTGAGAGTATTTTACGTATCAATTTTTGTTGGCACTGAATGAACATGCCGCCTTTTTTTACAGAGAATCTGTTTTTTGGGGGGATTTTACTACTTTTTGGAATTTATTCATGAGGAGAATACGTACATGTAGGAGAATAGCTTTTTATTATATGTGTATACAATGAATGTGACTGTACAATGAATGAATGAAGGGGTATGTCGATACCTGAAAGCAACAATGAGATAAACCCCAAACTCGATCTCGAGCTAACTATGTCAAACGTAAGCTAAAACCGGCCTTTTTATACAATGCAATACTGAGATATCACGGCAAAAATATTTAAATTGAATATTTATTTAAATATTTTTGCCGTGATATCTCAGTATTGCATTGTATAAAGGTCGGTTTTAGCTTACGTTTCACATAGTTAGCTCAAGATAGAGTTTGGGGTTTATCTCACTGTTGCTTTCAGGTATCGATGTATGTACCTATGCGTATCTGAAGTTGGTTTAAAACAAGCTTAAGAACTTTTTAAAATTCCTTCGCTTCTCCTCGGCGTGTCGCCTTCCTCTCCAGTATCTGTAACAACAAAATGTCAAAGCCTAATTAATAAACTACCTAGGTAAATTAGTAAATTAATGAAAGAAGGACAGATTAATAAACTACCTAGGTAAATTAGTAAATTAATGAAAGAAGGACAGATTCTATACCTTCGATTCCGTGCATGTAAATTGCGACCGCCACGCGGTCGTCTATCTGCCGGTTCGTTGAGAACTGCAAAAAAACAAAAGCATTTATGAATAAAATTGTATAAATTAATTTTATTATACGTTCTTACGAAAAGTGCGAAACGTCTGATCTTCCGATGGCCATTAATTTGGGAGATCGAAGTCGAAGCTTGAAATTGTGAATCTTTGAATAAATGGTAAGTAATGTTTAGAAGTGAGAGGAAATAATCATTCGGGTTTTTTGATGTCCAACTGAATGACACGCCTTATACCTATTTGTTTCAGAAATTATTTCCGCGCGTGTCTAAGAAGTATTTAAAACTGGACGGGAGCGTCAGTGGTGAACGGGTTCTACAAAGTGGTGTGAGCGATACGTAAGGTACGAGGAACAGGATTGAGAATGAATCGTCGGTTGGTGAGTATCAGTCGACATATCAATTGAGAAAACAGTAATCAACGAACCTTTCTTCTCGCACAGATTTGGTTCACCTTCCTTCATTTTATGATTACATCGAGCCTCTGTTGGGTTGACGGTCAAAACCAGAGGCGCCGATACAGCCAGCCAGCGATGCCAGAGTGGTCGGACTTTGCCTCGGCGACCGAAGAGGCAGTTAAAATCGCTTTCCTGGCGACCATGTTGACGATAACCTCTTCCTTCACGGCTGCCAGCGGCACTAGCTTCTCTCTGCAATTAGGTATGAGGTGTGTAATTCGGTTATTAGGCATCGAAAAAATCCGAATGATCATTTCCTCTCACTTCTAAAAATTACTTACCATGGCTGTGGACGCGATGCGTTTTACTTTCAGCGAGCGAAACTCCTCGAAGCTTCTCGCGCGAACGCTGCCGTCAATCATCCGAGATAGGAAGATAATCACCCAGGCGACATAAGGATAGGTTATGGAAGATAACCTCGCAGCGATCGTCGCTCGGACGTCAACGAGGAGCGCGGAGAGACTTCCTCGAGGAATAAATTTCCGTCGGGGAGAGTCCACCATGCGGTCGCGGGTGCACGAGCGAGGGCCGTGGGAGGAAAATCACTAGGAGGCGGGATAAAACCGATTCCTCGAGCAGTCGCTTCCACTTTTCCGCCGTCGCGTCGAGAGCGAAGCGCGAGGAATTGGAGTTGGAAAAATGATAGGGAGGCACTATTCACTCCGATCACTCGCGAAATGTCGGATCCAAGCCCTGGAGACGCTCCTCGGGTGCACTCGCGGTGACACATCGCGCCTATCGGTCGCACTTTTGTACACGCACTTTCGATCATCACCGAACACGATCATCACTGAACAGTCGATCGACGATGGAAGCCGAAATATATCCCACACATTTGATGGCGCTTGTATGTGTTTCCGACCATTGCCGAAGATAGCCGAAAAAATTGTGACATTTTGACATATATATATCGCAGCCAGAAAGGAAATCCTCGACTTTTCGGGGCAAGGGGCGTGGCTTCGCGTTGCTAAGGAAAAATCTTTGTTAATATATAACTTACAACATTTATTCTGGTCTCTATCAATAGAGAATAGACGATTTATATGGCGTAACTAAGCATAGTTTTGGTTATAACCGTGTATTTACTGAGAAAATTCGATGTAAAAATTGAGGGATGAAGGGGGCAGACATCTTTCCTGTAAAGATACACGGGTGCTCGCGGCGAGAGCGCTCTGGCGTGAATGAACATGCCGCGAGACACTACCGTGTCTCTTGATCGTGTATCCACTGCAATATCTAGCTAGATTTATTTTTCTCAACCGAGATTCTAGACTAACTCTCGCTAGATTGTTCTCAATGCTGTGTCCACTTGAGTAAATCTAATTGAAAACGAAAGAACACGTTTGCCAGTGCGCATTTGTATTTATAATTGTGATACTATTAAACGGTACAAACCGTTGTGTCTAATTCAAAAAGCGCATTTAGTTTACTCTCTCTTAACTCTGCCATCAGTCGCTGTTCCATCTCGCGATAAACGGAATTCGACACAACGGTTCGTACCGTTTAATGGTATCACAGTCATAAATACAAATGCGCACTGGCGCACGTATTCTTTCAACGGATGCGTGGTCCATCCTTCCTATCGCATACTTTCTACAAAGAAGAATTTCGATGTTTCACATCTAACAATTTTCCTATACAAACGGTATTTAAATGTTATTTTTAAACGTGCTAACCAATGATCAATCAATCCTCATGCTTTCATTAATGAGGGTAAATACTGCTTCGTACACCGATACAGTGAGCGTGTGGTGGTTAAGCTAGGGCTCGGCGAACGTTGGGACGCAGTTCAGTGAGGAGACGCAGGGTGACCGTTGCCTCTATATCTATATATAGAATAGATATAGATATAGAGGCAATGTTCAACGTTCGCCTGGCCTTAGCGTATTTAGCTACTCCAGCGACGTTTCACGAGCAGCCGGTCTCACCCCCGAAGCGCGGCATAAGATGTTTCACATCAAAAATGCATGTATACTGTCAGTACGGGAAGACGGTATATTATCGGAACGCTGTACAGCTGTACTACCATAATGATATGCTTTCCCAGATAGAAAAATGTGCCACAGGATTAGTGCAGTGCCCCCAATATACCGCTAAAGTTGATACAGACCTTGTCGAAGCATGTCATGTCGGTAGAACCTGATATTCATACCGTGGCATTGTACCGCAATTCTAGAGAATTGTTTTCTACCTAGGTTGATTTTTTACTGCGAAGAAAAATAAAATTTCCATCAATCCGTCCCGTTCTCGTATGGCGCTGAAAACAAAAAATTGAATAACCACAAAGATATTTGTTCTGTATAAGGGATGAAAATGAGGTTAAGGCAGTCAGTTTGGAAGTAACTTATCTGATGCCACTTCTTCCGAGATACAGATGTCTCCTTTCCTGCTCTTCATGCACCAGCAACCAGAGAAATATGACACTGCTTCCGTGCACTATCTTGATTATTAAAAAAAATCCAAACGATTTGATACTAGCTAGCTGTCAGAGCGTCTGTCACATTCACCACTATTGAGATTCACTACTCCGATTACACTGAATTTTTACTTTTTATTAACAAGCGCGTCCGAGGATCGAAAAAATGCGAGGGAAATCGTTTTGCGAATGGAAATATTTTATTAATTTTGAAAAACAACTAAACATTCAAGGAATATATTCTCTCACACACTCTCACATACATTTTTGATGGCGTATGCGTGTGGCCGCATCTGTGTACACATTTCCGTCCATGGCCGAATACCGCCGAGGACAGGCGGAACTTTTGTGACATTTTTACATATATATATCGCCCGAGAAATTGGATTCTCGACTTTTGAGGCGCGAGGGGCGTGGCTTCGCGTTGTTAAGGAAAAATCTCTGTTAATCAAGAGACACGGTAGTGTCTCGCGGCATGTTCATTCAAGTCGTCAGAACGACGCCGCCAGCGCTGTCGCCGCGAGCACCCGTGTATCTTTACAGGAAAAATGTCTGCCCCCTTCACCCCTCAATTTTAACATCGAATTTTTTCAATAAATATACGGTTATAACCAAAACTATGCTTAGTTACGCCATATAAATCGACTATTCTCTATCGATAGAGACGAGAGTAAATGTTGTAAGTTACATATTAACAGAGATTTTTCCTTAGCAACGCGAAGCCACGCCCCTCGCGCCTCAAAAGTCGAGAATCCGATTTCTCGGGCGATATATACATGTCAAAATCTCACAAAAATTCCGCCTGTCTTCGGCGATATTCGGCCATGGTCGGAAATATGTACACAGATGCGGCTACACGCATACGCCATCAAAAATGTATGTGAGAGTGTGTGAGAATATATTCCTTGAATGTTTAGTTATTTTTCAAAATTAATAAAAAATTTCCATTCGCGAATTGATTTCCCTCGCATTTTTTCGATCCTCGGACGTGCTTGTTAATAAAAAGTAAAAATTCAGTGTAATCGGAGTAGTGAATCTCAATAATGGTGAATGTGACAGACGCTCCGTATAGTTTAATAATCGTTTGTATTTTTTTCGAATATCGAGATAGTGAACGGATGCAGTGGTATTCTTCTCTCCAATGCCTGTGCATCAAGAAAGAAGCATGAAAGGAGACGGTCTCAGAAGAATTGCCATCAGATAAGTTTAATTGCCATTTGACAGCTTTAACCTCACCAACCAATCGTGATTATGCTCGGGTGATGGGTATTCCAAAAGAGGTAAAGTTGACACTAAACATCGAACGCTGTAAGCTGACTTGCTAGTGTATGCTTCGCAACTGGAACATCATCACAGGAATAATTTGTCTACGATTAGTCACAATCATTGATTGCTGCCCCCTACGATCAACAATTCGTACAAGGTAAATACTTTGAAAGAAGTGAAAGTTATTTAAAGCAGGAATAGTTGAAATGAAAAGCGCATATTGCAATGAAAATACCGTGGGTGAAAGGCGCTCGGTGATAAGTTCGACAATGTCTGATATCGATCGACTCATTTTCTTCAGGATAGGACAGAAGTTAGATCCTCTTTGTTTGCACCTTATGAAAGGGGACATGCAAGAAAACCGTCAAAAGCTTCATGAAAATCTTGTAACCTACTCGTTCTGCAGTAATTACTTACTTAATCGCTGGAAGTTGGAGCCACAGTTATGGACACCGATTTTTAAACACTTGGGGAAACTCATCGAAGAAACCCGAATAATTATTTATCACTTCTACACATTATTCAGTATTATTTACAAGTTAACAATTTCGAGGTTAGAGACTTCGATCTCCTGGCTACCGGCAGATCGACAGTTACCGGTAGATCAGAGGTCCCTTTCTCGAACTCGCTCGTATCTTTCCGTGCACGCATCTTAGCGAATAGACCAATCAGGATCAAGTATTCCGTATCAGGAAACGTATACGCATCTTAGCGAGTAGATCAATCAGGACCCCCACCACAACGGAATACTTGATCCTGATTGGTCTATTCGCTTAGATACGTATACGTAACTTTGCGAGTGTCTTGAGAAATCAAGAGACACGGTAGTGTCTCGCGGCATGTTCATTCACGCCAGAGCGCTCTCGCCGCGAGCACCCGTGTATCTTTACAGGAAAGATGTCTGCCCCCTTCACCCCTCAATTTTTACATCGAATTTTCTCAGTAAATACACGGTTATAACCAAAACTATGCTTAGTTACGCCATATAAATCGTCTATTCTCTATTGATAGAGACCAGAATAAATGTTGTAAGTTATATATTAACAAAGATTTTTCCTTAGCAACGCGAAGCCACGCCCCTTGCCCCGAAAAGTCGAGGATTTCCTTTCTGGCTGCGATATATATATGTCAAAATGTCACAATTTTTTCGGCTATCTTCGGCAATGGTCGGAAACACATACAAGCGCCATCAAATGTGTGGGATATATTTCGGCTTCCATCGTCGATCGACTGTTCAGTGATGATCGTGTTCGGTGATGATCGAAAGTGCGTGTACAAAAGTGCGACCGATAGGCGCGATGTGTCACCGCGAGTGCACCCGAGGAGCGTCTCCAGGGCTTGGATCCGACATTTCGCGAGTGATCGGAGTGAATAGTGCCTCCCTATCATTTTTCCAACTCCAATTCCTCGCGCTTCGCTCTCGACGCGACGGCGGAAAAGTGGAAGCGACTGCTCGAGGAATCGGTTTTATCCCGCCTCCTAGTGATTTTCCTCCCACGGCCCTCGCTCGTGCACCCGCGACCGCATGGTGGACTCTCCCCGACGGAAATTTATTCCTCGAGGAAGTCTCTCCGCGCTCCTCGTTGACGTCCGAGCGACGATCGCTGCGAGGTTATCTTCCATAACCTATCCTTATGTCGCCTGGGTGATTATCTTCCTATCTCGGATGATTGACGGCAGCGTTCGCGCGAGAAGCTTCGAGGAGTTTCGCTCGCTGAAAGTAAAACGCATCGCGTCCACAGCCATGGTAAGTAATTTTTAGAAGTGAGAGGAAATGATCATTCGGATTTTTTCGATGCCTAATAACCGAATTACACACCTCATACCTAATTGCAGAGAGAAGCTAGTGCCGCTGGCAGCCGTGAAGGAAGAGGTTATCGTCAACATGGTCGCCAGGAAAGCGATTTTAACTGCCTCTTCGGTCGCCGAGGCAAAGTCCGACCACTCTGGCATCGCTGGCTGGCTGTATCGGCGCCTCTGGTTTTGACCGTCAACCCAACAGAGGCTCGATGTAATCATAAAATGAAGGAAGGTGAACCAAATCTGTGCGAGAAGAAAGGTTCGTTGATTACTGTTTTCTCAATTGATATGTCGACTGATACTCACCAACCGACGATTCATTCTCAATCCTGTTCCTCGTACCTTACGTATCGCTCACACCACTTTGTAGAACTCGTTCACCACTGACGCTCCCGTCCAGTTTTAAATACTCCTTAGACACGCGCGGAAATAATTTCTGAAACAAATAGGTATAAGGCGTGTCATTCAGTTGGACATCAAAAAACCCGAATGATTATTTCCTCTCACTTCTAAACATTACTTACCATTTATTCAAAGATTCACAATTTCAAGCTTCGACTTCGATCTCCCAAATTAATGGCCATCGGAAGATCAGACGTTTCGCACTTTTCGTAAGAACGTATATATGTGAAAGCGACAAGCGTCGTCTGATTTCCTGATGGCTGTCAATTCGGAAGATTACTTATCATTATTTTTCACCACCTCTACAAGTCATTCAATACTAATTCAAAACTTTTATATTTTATGGTTACACGAATCGCTTTTAACTGCCTCTTCGGTCGCCGAGGCAAAGTCCGACCACTCTGGCATCGCTTCCCTTGTATCGGCGCCTCTGGTTTTGACCGTCAACCCAACAGAGGCTCGATGTAATCAGAAAATGAAGGAAGGTGAACCAAATCTGTGCGAGAAGAAAGGTTCGTTGATTACTGTTTTCTCAATTGATATGTCGACTGATACTCACCAACCGACGATTCATTCTCAATCCTGTTCCTCGTACCTTACGTATCGCTCACACCACTTTGTAGAACCCGTTCACCACTGACGCTCCCGTCCAGTTTTAAATACTTCTTAGACACGCGCGGAAATAATTTCTGAAACAAATAGGTATAAGGCGTGTCATTCAGTTGGACATCAAAAAACCCGAATGATTATTTCCTCTCACTTCTAAACATTACTTACCATTTATTCAAAGATTCACAATTTCAAGCTTCGACTTCGATCTCCCAAATTAATGGCCATCGGAAGATCAGACGTTTCGCACTTTTCGTAAGAACGTATAATAAAATTAATTTATACAATTTTATTCATAAATGCTTTTGTTTTTTTGCAGTTCTCAACGAACCGGCAGATAGACGACCGCGTGGCGGTCGCAATTTACATGCACGGAATCGAAGGTATAGAATCTGTCCTTCTTTCATTAATTTACTAATTTACCTAGGTAGTTTATTAATCTGTCCTTCTTTCATTAATTTACTAATTTACCTAGGTAGTTTATTAATTAGGCTTTGACATTTTTTTGTTACAGATACTGGAGAGGAAGGCGACACGCCGAGGAGAAGCGAAGGAATTTTAAAAAGTTCTTAAGCTTGTTTTAAACCAACTTCAGATACGCATAGGTACATACATCGATACCTGAAAGCAACAGTGAGATAAACCCCAAACTCTATCTTGAGCTAACTATGTGAAACGTAAGCTAAAACCGACCTTTATACAATGCAATACTGAGATATCACGGCAAAAATATTTAAATAAATATTCAATTTAAATATTTTTGCCGTGATATCTCAGTATTGCATTGTATAAAAAGGCCGGTTTTAGCTTACGTTTGACATAGTTAGCTCGAGATCGAGTTTGGGGTTTATCTCATTGTTGCTTTCAGGTATCGACATACCCCTTCATTCATTCATTGTACAGTCACATTCATTGTATACACATATAATAAAAAGCTATTCTCCTACATGTACGTATTCTCCTCATGAATAAATTCCAAAAAGTAGTAAAATCCCCCCAAAAAACAGATTCTCTGTAAAAAAAAGGCGGCATGTTTATTCAGTGCCAACAAAAATTGATACGTAAAATACTCTCCAAAAAAGATTTGAAATCAATTAAGATCGCCATGTTCAAGATTTATGTATAAAAAGTAAAAGGCATCATTTGAAAAGAAAATTATTGTAACTCGTTACTAAAAAATTCGACTAAAAAAATTTAGGTATAAACAAATTTTGATAAAAAAGAACTTGCCGCGTTTTTTCCTTCAAAATAAAAAATTTACAGAGAATTACGTTCGATGTTTATGCACTTATGAGAGAGATTTTAAATAAATTCATACACTCTTATATGATACCACCAGTATGCCGAACGTCGCACGAGAATCCGATCAGGCGTGGGCCTTCTGAATTTCTCTGAATTTGACTTCGGCAGTGCAATTTATGAATCACTCTAGCACCGTCCAGGCACTGCAAATTATTCGGTATAGTGGACAAAATATGAAAACTTAAACGCGGCAAGTTCTTTTTTATGAAAATTTGTTTATACCTAAATTTTTTTAGTCGATTTTTTTAGTAACTAGTTACAATAATTTTCCTTTCAAATGATGCCTTTTACTTTTTATACATAAATCTTGAACATGGCGATCTTAATTGATTTCAAATCTTGTTTGGAGAGTATTTTACGTATCAATTTTTGTTGGCACTGAATGAGCATGCCGCCTTTTTTTACAGAGAATCTGTTTTTGTGGGGGTATGTAACTTACAACATTTACTCTCGTCTCTATCGATAGAGAATAGTCGATTTATATGGCGTAACTAAGCATAGTTTTGGTTATAACCGTATATTTATTGAGAAAATTCGATGTTAAAATTGAGGGGTGAAGGGGGCAGACATTTTTCCTGTAAAGATACACGGGTGCTCGCGGCGACAGCGCTGGCGGCGTCGTTCTGACGACTTGAATGAACATGCCGCGAGACACTACCGTGTCTCTTGATGGCATCTACCGACGATGATGCTTTGGCGGTAATTGGGTGGCTTATGGTGAAAAAGTGCACTAAACGTAAAAAAAAAGGAATTGAGAGAAGTGTCTGGGCGAAGTAATAATTGTTAATAAATTAATTGTTATTTATTTATAACTATTAGTCTCATTAAATAATTATGAACAAATAAAGAATTCCCTTTTAATTATAATTTTTAAAATAATCTCTCTATTCTATAAAATAGTTTTTCGGATCGACGACCGACCGAACTATCCGAAACCCACCCCACCAATCGCCCACTGATGCATCGGTCCACCTATCGCCTACCGCGGCGTCCTCCCACCAACCGCGTCACCCCTACCACACGTCGGCCGTCAATGGGATGCAGTATGCTATCGATCGTCTGTTTACCGTACGGTCGCGCTAGAAAAGGAACTGATTTTCGATCTTGCTCCGGTCGCCTGTGCAGGTCTGCCACCGCTCCCCATACACGCTCCGGTCTGCCTGCACAGGTCTGCCACCATACGGTGGACCATACGGTAGACCGTAGCGTCTGTGGCCGGCATAAAAGAGCATACGGGGATCATGATATGGACCATCGATGACTGGTTTCGTTCTTTCGTCCTCAGTAGAAATCCGACACTGCGTCGCCTCATGAACGGTGGAATGGGGCACGGTCGAGAGCGTTGAGTGAGGCAGGGTGGAGAGCGCTAAAGTGTGTATTTCGTTACACGTCGCGCGATTTCACTACCCTCAGCAAAGAAGTTTCACTTTAAACAGTTTTCCTTCAAAATATTTCCCGTCCCCTGCAGCGCGTCGGTCACCAATCGGCTGTAGTATACTATCGGTCGTCGTTCGGCGCGCTGCAAGCCAGCCAAGCAGATTACTATACGGTAATTGTGTATTACATCATGGGTCATCCACGGTTGGCAGGCCCGTCTACCTGTTTGGCCGGCGTTTTGTCGAATACGAGCAACGCGAAGCGTCGCGAGATAAGTCCGTTGACCGACCGCCGTCCCCTACAAATTTGGGGGACCGCCGCGACAGCGGCGCGGGGGCGTTAGCCCCCCGGGGGTTGGCGAGCGAAGCGAGCAGGGGGCTGATGCCCCCTAGTTCTTTATAAATTAATTTTTATTTATAATTATTATTCTCTTTCAATAATTATAAATAAATAAAAATTCCATTTTTAATTATAACTAAATAATTGTTAATAAATTAATTTTTATTAAATATTATGAAGAGAAGCCAATACTCCCATATAAATCTCCTTTCCGAGTTAAAGGTTTTTCCTAAAGATTGGCATAACTATGTATTTGAGAATGGACGAGCAAAGCTGTTTAAGGGGTAAGGCCACCATGTGCGTCAAGAAAGAAGGACGATTTTGTGCATTTTTTTTTAGGAGTAGTGTAAAAGCTATAGAATTTTCTTATAAAGTACTTTATCAAGTATCTTCAAAGCTACTAAAAAATATTTTGTTTTTAATTTTTGGTTAAGAAATGGCCGTTCCAGGGTCCGGTTTCTACGATGAATTTTTTGTGGAGGTCCAAAACGGGCGAACCGGCTGTACCCACAAGCGTGAACCTAGAACAAAAATCCAAAGATTTTTCTTTAATATATATCATAAACTAATAGACCACGTAGGGGATTTTGAAAATATTGATTTTTCAAGAAATGGTGAGTATATAAAAGAAAAATTCACGTTTTCGCATAAGAATTTCATACATAATCGTTTATAAAACAAAAAGTTTACAACTTATCGAAAAACCCCTACGTGGTCTATTAGATTATATAGGTATAAAGATACCCTCAAAATTGCAAGGCAATCGATAAAGATTTGTAGCCGCTATCGGTTCGCCCGATTTGAAATTTCGTGTTCTGAGAAAAACGCGTTTAAAGTTTTAAGTAACATTTTACGGTCGAAAATTATAGTATACCTTTAATCCGCGATGCCTGCACCGTATAGTTGGCCTTCTATGTTAATGTTGAGTTCTTCTTCTTCTTTTCTGGCTGATTTTGCGGCAATTCGAGCTGTTTTTGCAGCCTCAGTCAGCGATCGGTTCGAAAAATCGACGCGGAGTTCGTCCGCCTCAACGCAGAAATTGTAGCAATTCCTTCCAACTATCATGTCCAACTGTCGTATAACTTGCATTATACTACAAATTCCATCGTTGAAAGTGCACACGGCAAGATTCCCAGCAATATCCAGTACGGTTTTTCCGCTTGACGTAGATTTTGGGGACATTGACCACACCGTTGCGTTGAAACTTTCATTGCTATTTTGCGTAAAACCACCTAAGCATCGATTTAGAAGGTCGTCGCTGCTCAACTCTTCGTAGATTGGTTTAATTGCGTCGAAAACTGTTTTCGATAGAGCCGGCTTGTGTAAAAAAGTACTAATTGATGTATTGGTGGCTTTTGCCTTTTGCCACGAACACCATGAATTTTCACCAGCTGGACACTTGCTGTGTTGAGGATTTTCATTCGTTGACAGCTTGTGATATAACGTCGCCCAAATTTCATTTCTCATTTTTTCCACAGAGTCGTGATTTCTGCGAATAGCCAAACCATAATAAATTGAGAGCTCGTCGACAAGTTTATTTGTTAATTTTCCTTTTCCGCCGAGACCGCGTACGTTCTTTTTTAAATTTCTTAGTCTAGTGCCCATTCTTTTCTGCACGTGATCGATGCATTCTTTTTTATGTATAACAAAGCTTTCATATGGTTCAGACTTCAAAAGACCTGTAAAGGTTTTACTATCGCCATCTCCAATGTAACTGCCGTATTTTACTTGATATAAAGTTTCAGAGCGCTGAAACATTTCGATAACTGCATCTACCTCCATTTTACCAGCCGACCCCGTGTGATTTATTTGACAATCATTTTGATGTATTTCAAGCCGCTCATCATACTCTGCAGTATCACTTATTTTTCTCCAATATTCGCACGCCTTGCAGTAACTGGATTTTATAATTATATCGATTACTTTCCCAGTATTCCATCCGATCAAAGACACCAAACCGAACAATGATGAAAATCCCCGCTTTCTCCACGAACCGTCTCCTGATACTATCAATTCATTTGGTAAACCTTTTCTTGCATTTTCTTCTTTTTCTATTTTTATTGCATTTTCCATGCTAGCCTTGGAAACGCGTTCAGTAGCATCACAAATAATGTTGACTACTTTATCATAAAATGAGTGAAATATTGGCCGAGGAAGTTCCATAAAAGCACAGAACTTCTTCATTCCGTGTAAACCTACTCCAAGCAGTCGCATGGCTATAATAATTCTTCTATTGATGTCATATGCTTTGTTATTGATGAGTGGACAATTTGGAATTTCAGTTTTCGCACACTTTTCACAAGATAGAACTATTTTAAAACCAAGTCCGCGTATACTACTTTCAGTAAATGTGACGCCTGAGTCGCATATTTTACACTTCACTACTGACGAAATTGTTGAAAAAATAGCCACAAAATTGATGAAACGATAACCGAACGATGCATCAACTTCGATATTACGAGCATCGCCACTTAGCTTCAATTTCCTAGCGGACGTGCCGACGCTTTCGGAGGAATCGAGTGCCTCCGCTTCATAACGGTTTGCAGGTCGCTTTCGTGACATAGACGGCTTTTTAAACAAACTTCTTCCACCTCGTTTAGCTTTATAGCCACCATATTTCGATTTATCACACATTTTATTCACTAATTTCAGTAACTCGTAGTAAAAAGATAAACTGATGAAACACGAAGCAAAATCACGCACGCGGCGTCCGTCTGACAGCTAGAATGACTTTACATAAAATAAATGGCCGAATAGTACTGCTAATAACACGAGCCTCAACTCCGATAATACGTCTCAACATGCATTTAATTAACAGTTAGCCCACTAATCGGGGAGATCTCCCTATTCAATGTAGTTTGGCTCGCCCGAGCGCAGTGGAAACCGTATAGTTGGCTATGGCGCTAAGTGTTAATGCGCCGCGCGGCGTCTCTGTAAATTGACGTAAACGACCGATTCGAAATTTTTTTTGACTACGTAACCTTTTTTTTTCTTATTCTTGAGGGTTTAAGGAAGGTTTTAAGCTAATAAAAAAGAAATCGATTTTTGAAAAGTTCCATGGTGGCCTTACCCCTTAAATTTATTATCATTGGTTATGCAGGTTATGCAGGCCCGTCTACCCGTTTGGCCGGCGTTTTGTCGAATACGAGCGACGCGAAGCGTCGCGAGATAAGTCCGTTGACCGGCCGCCGTCCCCTACAAACTTGAGGGAGCGCCGTGACAGCGGCGCGGGGGCGTTAGCCCCCCGGGGGTTGGCGAGCGAAGCGAGCAGGGGGCGGATGCCCCCTAGTTCTTAATAAATTAATTTTTATTTATTTATAATTATTATTCTCTTTAAATAATTATAAATAAATAACAATTCCATTTTTAATTATAACTAAATAATTGTTAATAAATTAATTTTTATTTAAATATTATGAAGAGAAGCCAATACTCCCATATAAATCTCCTGTCCGAGTTAAAGGTTTTTCCTAAAGATTGGCATAACTATGTATTTGAGAATGGACGAGCAAAGCTGTTTAAATTTATTATCATTGGTTATGCACGAACCCTATAGTATGGCAATGGGTCTGAGGGACTGGGCGCCAGTACTGGAGGTTCTACCACACACGCCGAGTTTGGCCTGTTCAGTCAGGTCTGCGCAGTTATTCACGATGGTTTTTCGAACAGGATTTTGTGGACTGTACCGTCATTGCACCGGTATCCGACACTTATTGTATATTTTAAAGAATATCTACCAATTCATTTTTTTCTATATCATTTAAAAATGTGTACTATAATCTATTACATCTCTACATAATTGTGGCCAAATTTAATAAGGTTTTTTTGCTGCAAAGTGCTTTAAATCGTTTATTGAAAATTGCAACTCACGACGAGTGGGTTTTCGCCGCCAGAAATAACGCTGGGAGGTTAGAGTGCTCCCAAGTTGTAATTCTTTATATCTTCGTCATGTAAGTATGAAATATATTGAATAATATAAGTATTTACAGGGGATTAACTGTACTATTTGTTTCTATTTTAATAATTCAGCAATAATTTTTTTAACGCAAAAATCAGCCTGTCGGCGTAGTGAAACACGTGAGAGTGATTAGGTTCTGGTATCCCACAGTTGGCTTGGCACTTTTTGTATTGGAAACATTTTTATAGGTTTGTACCATCACTATACCGATATCCGACAATTTAAGGTTCGACCACCTACCTAATTGTTAAAAAAATAAAACTCACGAAGAGTGGGTTTTCGCCGCCAAAAATAACGCTTGGAAGTTAGAGTGCACCCACCTTATAATTCTTTATATCTTCGTCATGTAAGTATGAAATATATTGAATAATATAAGTATTTACAAGGGATTAACTGTACTATTTTTTCTATTTTAATAATTCAGCAATAATTTTTTTAATGCAAAAACCAGCCTGTCGATGTAGTGAAACACGTTATAGTGGTAACACGTTAGGTTCTGGTATCCGACAGTTGGTTTCAGCACTTTTTGTATTGAAAAACACAAAATGCGTTACGGGACGCCTGATAGATATGAAACGTCGAAATCTTCTTTGTAGAAAGTATGCGATAGGAAGGATGGACCACGCGTCCGTCGAAAGAACACGTGCGCCAGTGCGCATTTGTATTTATGACTGTGATACCATTAAACGGTACGAACCGTTGTGTCGAATTCCGTTTATCGCGAGACGGAATAACGACCGATGGCAGAGTTAAGAGAGAGTAAACTAAATGCGCTTTTTGAATTAGACAAGTTAGAGTCAAGTGGTGTAAAAACGAGGCTAGAAATATGTTGGGTAAAAATGAGACACTCGTACAAAAATCATACTAAAATACATTTAATTTGAGTTTAAGAATCGAACTCAAACTAAATGTATTTTAGTATGATTTTTGTACGAGTGTCTCGTTTTTACCCAACATATTTCTAGTCCCGTTTTTACACCACTTGACCCTAACTTGTCTAATTGAAAAAGCGCATTTAGTTTACTCTCTCTTAACTCTGCTATCGGTCGCTATTCCGTCTCGCGATAAACGGAATTCGACACAACGGTTCGTACCGTTTAATGGTATCACAGTCATAAATACAAATGCGCACTGGCGCACGTGTTCTTTCGACGGACGCGTGGTTACGCTTACTCGGGACGCATCGGCTCTCTCCGCCACGACTCGGTGGTCCCCTTTCACCGACTGCTAGCTGCCCCAATTACTACTCCACGCTCACTGTATCGGTGTACGAAGCAGTATTTACCCTCATTAATGAAAGCATGAGGATTGATTAATCATTGGTTAGCACGTTTAAAAATAACATTTAACAAACAATACTAGACATGAGGTCTCGTCTCAAGCCGCTTCTTACGACATCCCGGAAGGTGCGCAAGCAAACCTTGCGCAGAGTAGAGTCGGGGGAACGTACACAGAGGCACACATAGGCAAGACGTGTCCGCATCGTGTGCTTTCACTTCCTACGCAACGCGGCTGAATATATAGTGGAGTAGGGAGACGCACACAGACGCACACATAGGCATGGTAACGCTCGAAACGTCCCCTGAATCTCGTGATTTTGCTCCCAACTCAACGCGGCAAAAGATGTTTCACATCAAAAATTTGTATAGCTTATGTAATTGTTTAAAAAAACGTGTGGCCGCCACACGCGGAAGAAGTGAAACTTCGATACCAGTTTTTCTGAATTTGATTCCGGTGGTATTAGTTTCAATTGGCTCTACGAAGAAGCATTGTAAAAGACTTGTATAGAGCCAATTGAAACTAATACCACCGGAATCAAATTCAGAGAAACTGGTATCGAAGTTTCACTTCTTCGGCGTGTGGCGGCCATACGTTTTTTTTTATCAGATACATCACTATTTGATTGTGTTTATTTAAATCTCTCTCTCCATTCTCGACTTCGTTCTGTACCAGTTTTAGCTATTGCCTTCGTCATCGCTTTCGCCATCACTTTCGTTATCGCTTTATTTACACGTTGCCTGTCACGAAACTCTTTTGCCCGTTGTTTTCCTGTTTTTGCCATAATAATTTTATTACACACACACACACACACACACAAATAATGCATAGTAATGCACGGTGGTTACTCGAGAAAGGTCGCGACTCCAATCGCAGACTACACGAGCTCCGTATGGCCGGCCACTCGACGCGGTAAAATCCGGAAAACTAAAAATGCTACAAACGAAATACAAACAACTCACAACTAACTCTGCGCCCTCTAGTCTGGCTTCTCATATCATCTTACGGATACGCCAAAGAAAGGATCCTAAACGCTAAATTCATGGTGAGCCCGAACAGTCCTCTTAGTGGCGGTGCGACACTGCGTCGTCTCATAATATACCTAAACAATAGCTTTCATCGCCCCAAGAAACCCTCTCGAACAACACAAACCAGACCCCCTCTACACAGTCTCTAAACAGCGATTGATTTTTGTGTTTCACTTATTCTTCAGTTTCAAGTTAATAATTATAACAGGTGCGATGAAGAGTAGATCTCCTTGGGGTCGTAAATCTGAAAGACACTACTGCGTGACACGACTAGTGACCGAAAACGTGGAGAGGTGATTTTAAACCGTATCGGTTAGTTGAAATGATTTAAAACTGCACTCACAATATTCCCAGATAGAAAAGTGCCACAGGATTAGTGCAGTGTGCCGCCAATATACCGCCAAAGTTGATGCAGACCTTGTCGAAGCACATCGTGTCGGTAGAACCTGATATTTCTATCGTGGCATTGTACCGCAACTTTGGAGGAACTTTTCTATCTGGGTTCTGGGATTATATTGGATTCAAAGAGGTGCAGTAATTTCATGATGTAGACGTGGTTTACAATTAGATACACTGCGAGGTTGTTTTAAGGGAAATGTGAGGGACTGCGAACGCATTCGCAACCTACATTTACCAAGACATACCGCCTGCCTCGCCATTATAACCGATGTACAAATTAGAGCTAGATTAACGCGTTACTTATTAGGTTGCGATAATAGTGATCGGTAAGAAATGACATAGAAGTCCCCTTTGCGACGGGGAATACATATTTTGCGAGGCTGGCTCGCGAGGCCGTCGCGCAAGGCAGCCTCAAGACATTTTTGCCTCGGAATATGTAGACAAACGAACGGCGGCAGCTTCACGAGGCAAGGCGATCTAACGCGAGGCATGCCTCGCGCGGCGGCCTCGCGATATAGCCTCGCAAAGTCGACACATGGCTTTAGTCAACGCTCGGTCGTGAGCGGTGGAATGGGGAAAGGTGGAGAGCGGTGGGATGAGGCTGAGTCGAGAGCGGTGTAATGGGGCAGGGTCGAGATCTCTGTATGAGCGAGGGACGTACGGTAGCGCTGGAGTGTGTGGGTTTCGTTACGGTTTTTCGTTGTATCGAGCGCGCTTTTAGTACCCTCGGCAAAGAAGTTTCACTTCAAAATAAAACTAGAGAAATTGTGTTTGTTTTGTAATTGTGAAAGATAAATTATTAGTTTTGATTCTTATATTTTTAAGGGAGATAGTGAAGAAAAAGCAGCATGGAATTTACACAGAAGAGGATCTTCAAAATGTGTTAACAGAAATTAAGTCAGGTAAATCAATCAACGCGACTAGCATGAAATTCAGCATACCCAGAGCTACCTTGCATGATAAAATCAAAGGACTATCTCTGCCCACAATTAGAAGAAAAGGGCCAGAGTGCATCCTAAGCGATGACGATGAGGCTCGCTGAGTACGATGGATTTTCTACGTTAGTGAGCGTGGATGTCCAGTCACGAAGACTCAATTGTTAAACAGTGTTCAGATTTTACTGAAAACAATGAAAAAAGGGACACCTTTCAAGAACAGTCGACCAGGAAGGACTTGGTACGCAGCATTTTTACAGCGACACCCAGATTTATGCGAGCGACTTTCCCAAAACTTATTATGTACACGAGCTGCTGTCACAGAAGAGATGATTCGTGGTTGGTTTAAGGAAATAGAAACTTATTTTAAAAGCCACAATCTCGATAAAATGGATACATCACAAATTTATAATTGTGATGAATCCGCATTTTATTTGACTCCAAAGGGTGATAGAGTTATAGTAAGAAGAAAGTAAAAAGTAGCGTACAGTTTTGCCAGTGATGATGAGAAAGAGTGTGTTACTACGTTGTTTTGTGGAAATGCTGCAGGAGTCATAGTTCCTCCTATGATCTTGCTGAAGTACGCCAGGATTCCTCAACTCATTCCGTCAACAATACCCAACGATTGGGCCATTGGACGTTCTGAAAATGGCTGGGAGACAGCAGAAAATTTTTATGACTGGGTAGCTAATATTTTGTATCCCTGGCTGGTAAAAAATTTGATAAAGTTTCCAGTGGTTTTATGCGTGGATAGTCATGTATCGCAATTGACGCTGAAACTCAGTAATTTTTGCAGAGAACATGACATTGTTTTGATTGCATTATACCCAAATGCCAGTCATATATTGCAGCCAATGAACGTATCAATTTTTAGGCCATTAAAAAAGATTTGGAGTGAAGAAGTACGAGACTAGCGACTAGAGCATAATGGCGAACGTTTAAAGAAAGAAACGTATGGAAATTTACTCAAGACAGCCCTCGATAAGCTTAATAAAGAGTCTATTTTAGCAAGTGGATTTAGAGCCACTGGACTCTTTCCCATTTCACTCTGACGCCATCAACTACCAGAAATATTTCAAAAAAAGTTTGAGTGCTCCTCCAGTAGTACCAGTACCAAAAAAAATGCTGAAATGACGGATCTGCAGTACATTGAGAGTAAAATTGACCCTGATATCTTGAAGACTTTCAGAACTGTAGGTTCTAACAATCAATGGACTGGGCCAACGAATCAAGAGTCACTTTTGATGTGTAAACATCTATTACGGCGGTATGAGGGTAAACTTCTGGAAACGAGACGAAAATGTGAAACCGGATGTGATTAGTGCGCAGTGATTCGTGCGCAGCTACTTCAGCGCTTGCGGCCTAAGGTGGCATTACATTTTCATGTCGATGATGTCAATATAGTAAATCGCTATACAACCCACTAATAGCGCAACTAGCTCGATTTCTACCGGTATTAAATGACTCGAGTACCGACCAAGAGTTTTTTTTTTAATAGAGAGGCGAATGCATTTATTCACCGTCCCCGGATTTGGCCAGGATCCGGAGGTGTATGGGGCTCGGGTTATCCTGAGACGAGATAGTGCAGTGTCTCAGCGCCCACTACCTACTAAACCCCTCTTGCCTTCCAGCCCCTTCCCCGCAAGTGCTAAGCGCAAACGAGGGCTGGAGACTTCCGGTGACACCTCTTGCAGAGAAGGGCTATTGCACGGTAAGTCCCCGGGGCGAGAGCGCGTCACTCTCACGTCATCAAACAAATGCGTATAGGCCGGTGACGCCAGTAGAGACACCGGGATCGCTGAACCACGAGCGTTATCCCGATGCCACTACCTTAGGTGGCCCGACAGCGACAGCACGCCCACAGCAGCAGTGCAGCGTCCTTGGCGAGATTGAAGAATCTCGCCGGCACCGCGCGCAAACTCGCGCGTCACTGCCGAGGGATGATGGGAGAGGGTGTGATTGGGATGAGGCTCCGGGGGGTACCTCGGTGCGATGACAGAATGAGTGAATGAGTGAGCGAACGGTGAATTGAATCAAAATGGGGGGGGGGGGGGGGGTGAAAAGCGGCCACTACCCCTGCATGTGCGCCGACGAAACGCACGCATATGCCACTCCGCGCGATGCGAGGCAGACGACGATATACTTATCGAACTGTCCGCAACTCGCCCCTCCGGATGCCATCACGTTGAACGAGACTGAGCTGAACGCAGAGACGCGTTGTATGCACAATGTTCGCCACGTGCAACAATACCCAGCTGTAAGGGTGGTGTCTCTTGTTATCACTGGCCAGGATCGCGCGCACGAATGAGCGGGCGTCGACCGCTCGGCCGCCAATCGGGGCGTTCTCGACCCATTCCGTTGGAGCGGCGCCCGGAGCCGCACGTCCAACTTCAAATCGCGCGCGCGTTCCGTCCTGCGTGTTCTCGCTCCCTCTCTGCCTCCTCCTTACGGGTTATCACAGCCGTTGCGAAGGTGGCGACTGCGCACCACGCTGCAATCCGATGCAGCATGTCCCATTGCGATCCCACGCCATGCAGTCATGCGGAGTGTGATGCGCGTCATCGTAATTCGCGTCGCAATGATGGCATCTTGGTGACGGCTCCCTGCCGATGCGACAGAGGTAGCTGCCGAAACAGCCGTGCCCTGTCAACCGTTGCGTCATTCGGAAGGATAGCGTTCCGCGCTTTCGTAAATACCATCGCATGAGGTGCGGTCGAATCACATCCAACACGCGTCGTCCATATAATCTATCATCGCTGAGCTCCGCACGCCACGCTTCGAGCGCCTCGGCCTTTACCCTGAGCCAATTCGCACGGTATTCCACGGGGCGAGTAAGCGGGTTAGCTCGCAGCTCCTTGACGCGAAAATAGATTCCGGCATACATTTTTGCCAGCAGATGCGCCGGGATGAAACGTGCGAGAACGAGTGCCGCGTGCAGTGCCACCGTGCGATACGCGCAAACGATCCGAAGTGCGATACGCCGCTGAATTTCCAGAAAGCGTCTGCGGCTGCGCCGATCGACCGCGAGACGGTTGTGCCACACCGGCGACCCGTAGAGAATCACCAAATGCAGCATATACGCGTACAGCTTGCGCTTCGTCTCACCAGGACCGCGAAGATTCGGAAGGAGTCCTGCGAGCGGGCAAACAACTCGTGCATCTTTATTCTCGATGGCGACGAAATGCTCCCGAAACATAAGGTTATTATTAAAGAGTACACCTAGGTGTCGCATCGATTGCTTGATCGCTACACGCTCGCCGCCGACACGAATGTAACGGCCAGCGCGGCTTTGCCATCATTCTTGGCATCTATTGCGAAGTTCTTAACGATCTGCATTGCGTCCACGGTCGACCTACGTTCGCGAAAACTGAACTGCGAGTCGGAGAGGCCACCGCCATCCGGGGACGTCGCGTCGAGAAATTCAAGTATACGCCCGGCGATAATCCTCTCGAACGCCTTGCCTACGTCATCGAGTAAATAAATCGGACGGAAGACCAAGCCTGTCCGAAAGTAATTTCAAACTGGCCAATACAGAGTGGGACATACGGTATACCGCATACCGTTTGTTCCGTCCAGAACCGCACAGTTACAGGGATCTTGAAATTTACCTTCGGCCGGCCTTGGTCGATATTCGAACAATTTTTACCGGTAGAAGTCGAGTCGGTAGTTAGAGTTGGTGTCAATTCGGGAGATCGAAGCGTCTAACCTTGAAATCGTGGATTTGTGAATTATGGTTAGTAATTTCTATTATTCACAAATTCATGATTTCGAGGTTAGACGCTTCGATCTCCCGAATTGATACCAATTCTAACTACCGACTCGACTTCTACCGCTAAAAATTGCTCGAATTCGCCCCAGCCACCAAGCCCGGCCGAAGGTAAATTTCAAGGTCATATGGACATCGGTCATACGGACATCGGTTATCGAAATAACCGATCTGAACTTGCTGACGACGCCAGCGCGGATGACTACGCATGCACATTCACGCTTCTCCGGTGATTCTATTGGACGAGGAGACCCACGGGGGTGCTCATACAAAACTGCAATTTTGCTATGGTCTGATTGATCGCGGACATACGGTACATGTAAATTTGTGCAGTGTCGCATATGCAACTAGATTAGATCCTAAGGCCGTACAACCTTCAAGGGTTACTAGATTTTATAGCGGTAAAATTCAAATATTCTATACTAATTTAGGATTGCTATTCTATCGAGAAATAACGAGCGGATAAATGGAATTCGACACAACGGTTCGCACCGTTTAATAGTATCACAGTCATAAATACCTCGCCAATCCTTAGCTAATCCTAAGTTCTCCGAAACGGCATATTCCGGGAATATAAGCTGCGAACACCACGGTTTATACCTTTCCTGGAAATGAATTATCGGACGGATCGTCGCGAGCCATCTAATGCAGTACCCGGCTTATCCAGGTACGAGAGAAAAAAAACAAAACGAGTCTGCTAGTACTCGAGACACTGATGTGTAAACATCTCGTGAGCGGTAACTATGGAACGGAAATGTGATTGGGATTTGTGAATATTGGTATCTGTAATTGAAGTAATTTCAAACAATTTGAAATCTTATAACTGTAGAAAAATATTTTTCATTTTTATTTTCATTTAATAATGCTTCTAATGGTAACTAATGGTTACTAATGCCATCTAATGGTAACCATGAATCTGACCTTGACCTGGACCTTGAAGTTCATTTCAAGTTCAAGGTATCTTTTTTAAATGGCAACCTACATTTTTTATGGTGTTAGCAACCGGCCACTTAAGGCAAGATGACATGAGCACAAAATTTTGGATAAATCGGTGGATATTCCAAAATTTTGCCACTATCTTGGATCCGTCATCTTGTATTGAAGTATTTTCAAAATCTATCTTCAGAATCGTAATCAGCAACCCAAAAAAACCCCCGTACCAAATTTCAGATAAATCGGTGGATAAAAAATGTAGGTTGCCATTTAAAAAAGATACCTTGAACTTGGAATAAACTTCAAGGTCGAGGTCAAGGTCAGATTCATGGTTACCATTAGATGGCCAGGGAAAAAAACCTAAAACTTTCCTATTTGATCGTTGACCTTTACCTTGAATCCAAGGTCAAGGTCAAAGGTCATATTCGGACGTAAAATTTTCCGCTCCTTCTAAATCCGCCATAAAAATAGGGGTTCCCATTTAAAAAAGCGACCTTGACCTTGGAATGACCTTCAAGGTCGAGTTCATGGTCAGATTCAAGGTCACCATTGGATGGCCAGGGAAAAATCCTAAATGTTTTGTTTGAAACATTTTTCTTCAAAATGTTTCCCTCGAAAGTTATTCCACCGTTTCCATACATTTGGCTCACCCTGTATATAATCATTTTTTCCCAGGAAGTCCTTTCGGCTTTATATTGCCAAAAGGGTATAAAATGTCATATATGACCTTTTGGTATTAATCACGCGAATTTTAACAACGAATTGCGCATTCGAATTGGCGTGAACAGAACCCCCCCCCCCCCCCCAAAAAAAAAACATCGACGATATATGATAGCACGAATTAATAAAATAGCTCCCTTTACTAATTGTAAGTTATCATGTAACAACTTATTACACCTAAGCAGTTTTGCTATTCAAAAACTTAAAGGGTTCATTTTCAAATAGCATTACATGAAAAGATAAGCTATTGCATGAAAAAAGTAATCGATAGAGAACGTGACAGGAAAAAAACAGCGGTAGACGAATCACGAAAGATAATGAAAAAATTATGATAAAAAAGTAATGAAATCATTACCGCCGAATTAATGAAAGCAAGTGTATTGTCAAGGTTTGTTGAGCTAATGAGAGAAATAGTACATAATTCTATACAATGGTAAACTTTGCTACAGAGACTAAAAAACAATATAGAAGATAAGAAAACCAAATTCCACTGAAACTGAGAATATATTCAGTTCCCCTTCTGTGCACAAACATGAGGGTCTACTGTGTTGCTTAAATAGTTAATGAAAAGAGTATTTTTGATAATCGTATAAAAGTAGGGTACAATTAATTCGTGGCTTACTGTAACTCTTACATGTCAAAGACACTTTGAGGCTGCTGTGAAAGTAACCTAAAGTTGCCTCTGGCCTGCTCAAGTCACGTTATTGGTGACCATACTACTTTAACGGGCACTCAGTCCTTTTTGGACCATTGTACCCGAGCCACACTTGGGGCCACTGACAGAGAGGAGTCCCCTCCTCCGTCCACGACCCCCGATGAGCCCAGGGCCTCCATGCAGGAGGCATGCAGGAGTCCCCTAGCCCTCCCAGGTGTCCCAACCAGAGGGGGGGCCCCTCCCTGTCCTCACTCACTGGGGAAGGGGGTCCTCCATGCAGAAGCCCCCCCTCACCACCCCGAGTACAGCCGGTCATAGCTCGATCCCCGGATCCCGGAAAAATTATTTTTCCGCAAGCCGGGATTCGAACCCTAGACCTATCGCCCGAGCAGTCTTCGAGAGGCCAGCATTTAGACCACTCGGCTACTGCCGGCGACTCACGTTATTGGTATGGTTAAAAATGTTGTTTTTCATATTTTCAGTTCCACATGTTTGCACATAACTAAAAGTTTGACCTATTAAACGAGACACCCATGTAACAGCTTTTAATTAGCACACGAATGATTTATTTTCTGATATACAAAGCCACGAATTAATTGTACCCTACTTTTATGGAGATCATACGATTATCAAAAATACTCTTTTCACTATATATTGTGACGTAGCTTTCGGGAGGGACCTCGGTGTCCTCCGCTACTCACGCTAAGACGCGGCGCTCCCACGCGCGGGACAGCGTACGAAACGATGGGCGCCAGGTGGGTCGCGAACCCACCGATCGGGGGAACGGACACGGTCCCCGAAACGAACGTTCGACGGGAGATCGGCGACGATTCGATCTCCGACGGGCTCGGCTACCCCAGCATATGGTGGAGGGGCGGTTCGGAAAACGCGGCTGGGACTCGGAAGGAACGAAATTAACATACACGAAAGACGAACCCTTTATTCGTTAGCGGTTTATTCGCGATCGACAAGAATCGCCTGACGAGGACGAATCGACGGTTGGGGTGCCGAGTGCACCCCCCGGTTCAAATGCGCGGCGACGGACGTGGCTACCCGAGCGAAGTCGGGTGCCCTATGCGAGGGCGGCGCGGAGGCGAATCGGAGCGCTAATGACAAGGAGAGGAGAGCCTACCGGGCGATGCTGCGGATCCTCGGCCGGGGATTCCCTCCTTCCTCTCGGGGCGGCTGGTCCTCGGGAAGCGACGATTGCCGGCGGGCGGTGGCCTTCCGGTCCGGGTGACGGTTGGCCCTCAGCGGCGGCTCGATGCTCCTGCCGCGGTTCTTCCTCTCGTCAAAGCGGGTGGCGGTGCAGCGACTCACTCCCTCGCTCTCTCACTCTCTCTATCTCTCTCTCTCTTTCACTCTCGCGTTCACCCTTGCTCGGTGCGCCTACTCTTTCCTATCTTTCTACTCGACTCCCTTTTCAAAGCTTTCACTCGCGTGATAGCTCATCCGCGACTGGGCCCTTCCCGCCGGTTTTCCGGCCTCTCCGACTCACCTCGATCGCCTCCCCGCTTTCCGTCTCTCCCCGGATTCTCGGACGCTTTCGCCTCGAGGTCGTCGCTGTTGTCGATCGATCTTTTCGAAACCAGATCGATACAACCGTTGACAAACGGCCCGTGCGCCCGACGCGCGCACGGACGAGCGCGTCCTGCTCGTTTCGACGCCGCGAACGCACGCTTGCCCACGAAAGGGCCGATCGCGCCCTTTTTGTGACACGGAGCGATTCTCCATGTCACAAACTCCCCCCTCCTTAGCTGGAACCCTTAGGTTCCCGAACGCGTAGCCTCCGATCGCCTGGAATATAATTACGCGCGCTCTCTCTCTGACGCAGGGTATAGGTCATGCAAATCGGCTATACAACGCTTTTCTATGTCTTGGGCGTACCCCGTTTATTTCTTGCCCTTACCCTTACAGGTAGGGCAATCACGTGCCGTAGTGCTCTGTCGGCTACACCGCCGGCAGAAGTTGTCACGGAGCACTCGTGGACAATACATCCACGAGTGTCCGTCTTCGAAACAATTCGCGCACCCCGGCGCCCGTATTAGCACTTCTCGTCGCTGTTGCCGGTCCCGTTGCCGTCGCTCTCTCGTCGGTGTTAACGCCCTTCCCCTCGGCTGGCGCTCCACGGTCGTCGCTTGGTCGACCATTCGAGGGCGTTGTGGTGGGGGGGGGTGTTTGGGTGGCGACGGATTGTTTTGGTGGCGCCTGTCTCCCGCTGCGCCCCAACACCTGCGCCAGATAAGCGCGTGGCACGCTTAGGCGAAGCGATACCGCGTTGCGCTCATCTCGGGTCGGGGGCGATGCCAGATCGATTAGCGGTCGGTCGTCTTCCGCTTCTCCGACGGCGTCGGCCACCTGCGTCCAGTCGTCCATTCTCCTGTTTGAAGGAAACGAAACGCTACGTCCTACTTTCCGTTTATTTTTAACGAAACGACTAGTAAAGGGGCTTCGATGATCCCGATTTTCGAGTTCGCGCTCGGCTACGGACGGATCAGATCGCCGTCGATACGCGCGAGTTTTAAGTCCGACACGTGTTGTTTACCGATTGACTTTCCGTGTAAGTCTACGAGTTCGAAAGTCCGACGAGATAGGACCTTCGCGACACGGTACGGGCCCTCGAATTTCGGCGCGAGTTTCGACGCGATCCCGAGGGCTCCCGACGAAAGCACGTGTGCCCTTTTCCAGACGACGTCACCTTCCGCGTAGGTAACGTCCCGTCGACCACGGTTGTAATATCTGGATTGCCTGATATGGGCTTCTTCGAGATACTGTAGGACGATATCATGTATCTCGGACATCCGTAGCATCCTCTCCACCCATTCCTGCGGATCCTTGGACGGGGCAACGATTTTCCCTTCCATTAGCCGTCGAGCGAACCGTGGTGGGGAGGGTATCCTTCCGTAGTTAACGAAGGCCGGACTCGTCTTCAGGGTACTATGCACCGCCGTGTTGTAAGCGAATTGCAACTGGTGTAGATGGTCGTCCCAGTGCCGATGATTTTCCACGTACGCGGTGATCATAGTTTTGAGCGTCCGATTGATTCGCTCCACGGGATTCGCCTGGGGATGGTACGTCGGGAGTGTCGCGAAATGGATTCCCAATCCTTGCAGATACGACTTTATCTGCTTGTTGACGAACTCCGTCCCGTTATCCGTCAATAACGTGTCCGGACATCTCCAGCGGTAGACGATTTCCCGTTCGAATGCCCTGAGAACGAGTTTCCCGGTTGCTGCCCGCAGTGGAATGCATTCGATCCACTTGCTGTGCAGATCGAGGAACACGAGCACGTATTTGTAGCCGTTTGGACTCCTGGGTAATGGACCCATGACGTCGGCCGCCACGACTTTCCATGGACCATGTATGCTGCGTTGACCCATCAATCCTGGCGGTGATCGTTGTTCGACCTTCGATTTCTGGCAGGAGATGCACCGTTGAACATAGGTTACGATGTCCTGGTGCATTCCGGGCCAGTAGTAATTTTCTCGGGCGCGAAAATACGTTTTCGCGACTCCGAGATGGCCAGATTGCGGGTCGTCGTGTACTTCCTCCAAGATGTCCTTTCTCAGCTTTGGTGGTATGACGAGTTTCCATGCGTTGAGGTCTGGCACGATCAGATCCACGAAGGCGTTCGGACAATACCGATACAGCTGGTCGTTCTCGACCTTCCATCCGGTGTTCTTCGTTGGAAACCGTCGAACGTGCTCGATTCGTCGGTCGTACCACTTCTCCTGTACCGAGTGTGAGGGTGGTACGAGTTCCTCTTCGATCGCTGCGATGTCCTCCGGCGATTCCGGTTCGAACATCCGCGATAATGCATCCGGCACGTGATGCAACGCTCCTTTCCGATGTACGACCTCGTAGTCGTACTGTAGGAGCTCGAGGGCCCATCGGGCGAGTCTTCCGTCAGGGCTTTTCAAGTGGTGCAGCCACCGCAAGCTGCTATGATCCGTGATCACCGTGAACTTGAATCCCTCGATGTATGGACGGAACTTCCGGATGGTCCAGACGACGGCGAGGCACTCCTTCTCGGTGACACTGTAGTTCCGTTCGGCGCCCGATAGGATTCGACTCGCGAACGCGATTACGTGCTCGACGTTATCGATGGTTTGCGTTAGAACCGCCCCGATACCGTAATCACTCGCGTCCGTCTGCAGTACGAAGGGAATCGAGAAATCCGGCGTCGACAGGATTGGAGCCGTTACGATGGCATCCTTGAGGTCGCGGAAGGCCTCCTCCTGCTCGATTCCCCACTGCCACCGCACGTTCTTTTTCAGCAACTCCGTGAGAGGCGACGATCTCTCCGCGAAGTTCGGGATGAATCGGCGATACCACGATGTCATCCCCAGGAACCGTCGAAGTTGGCGAAGATTATTCGGTGGTGGATAGGCCCGAATTGGCTCCACCTTCTCCGGATCCGGCTGTAACCCGTGGCGGTTGACGCGGAATCCGAGGTACCGAACTTCGTCGTGGCAGAATTCGCATTTCTCCGGGTTGATTGCCAGCCCGGCCGTCTCGATTTTCTGCAGCACGATTTGGAGCCACTCCAGATGTTCCTCGAACGTGGGTGTTACGATGATAATGTCATCGAGGTAAGCGAAGGCGAACGGTTCCATTTCCGGCCCGATTAGCCGGTCGAGTAATCGCTGGAACGTCGCCGGCGCACCAGATAGCCCGAATGGCATCCGACGAAACTGGAAGAGTCCTCTTCCCGGAACAGTGAACGCCGTCACTTCCTTGCTGGTCTCTTCCAGCGGAATCTGGTGATATGCCTGGCTTAGGTCGATGGTGGAAATGTACCGGGCGGCTCGCAGTTTGCTCAGGATGCCCTCCATGTATGGTAACGGGTAGGCGTCCTTCTTCGATACCGCGTTGACCTTCCGGAAGTCCAGGCAGAAGCGATATTTCCCACTTGGCTTTCTCACCATCACGATCGGCGTAGACCATTCGCTGCTCGATGGCTCGATAATCCCTTCGGCAAGCATGCGGTCGACTTCCGCATACATTGCCTCTCGGACGGGTGGTGACACGAGATAGTACCGCTGTTTAATGGCCGACTGCCCTTGAACATCGATGCGGTGTTCGATCATCTTCGTGCACCCGGTCTTCCCCGAGACTTTCGGGAGCTCGCGTTGTAATAGTTCGTTTAGCTCCCTAGCCTCGTCTGGAGAAATCTCTGCGATCCCGTGACACGGTTCGGCGTCGCGTGCGTCGCGGTCGTCGGGATCGAGAAAGGGATACGTCCTTCCTGTCCGATTCGACGTCCACGAATTTGACGATCCATCGATGGTAACTTCGAAGCGCGCGATGAAGTCCATCCCGAGGATCATGTCGGTGGCCAAATTCGGGACGATCCGGGTATCGAGCTCGATCTCGAGGTCGTCGATCCGGAGGGGAAGGGTGAGCTCCTCCCGGACGACCTCTATGCTGCCGTTCGCCGTCTTGATACATCCCGCTCGCGGCGTCCGAGTCTGGATTCCCTCCCGAAAGCGGGGTTGAAGGCCGACTGCCCCCATATATGTCCGGGTGGATCCAGTGTCGAGCAAGGCGTTGAGCGGGTGTCCGTTGACGACGACTCGGATGAAGGGGCGCGAGTCGCCCTCCACGGCGAGGACATCGTCGCAGTGCACCAGGGCTTGGGTCTCCGTCGGGATGTCACCGTCGAAAATCGTGTCCGGTCCTTCGGGCGGAATCCATGCACGCGCCGGTGCCCGCTCTGGTTCCGGAGGATCGTATTCCTCGATGTCGTCGTAGGAATCCAGGATTACGGTCCGAGGTATCGTTGACGAAGCGATCGGGTCCGTTGACCGATACTCGGGCTTCGCCTCTTCGGGACGGTTGATTCCCGTCGACGGCTTCCCGCTCGCTGGACGTAGCGCTGCGGCAGACGGGGCGGTCCCCGGCTTCGGGATCGTCCTCGAGTCGTCCGGCGTTTCCGGGAGCGACTCGCGCTGTGACCTCCGTGTCTTCTGCCCGACTAACAGCGGGGCCGAAGATGCGTTGTCCGGCGTTTCCGGGACTTTCTTCGGGCCGTTCGCGGCTGTCGAGGCGTCGGCGGTTGAGGTCTGGGACGTATTCGCAGCGCTTAGCGGTGCGGGAGGCGGTACGGGGATCTTCTCCGGCGATGACTTCCCTTTTCGCGCTGGTGCACGCGTTCGCGTCAGAGGCTCGTGTCCCTCGATGTCGTGGCCCGAGTACGGGGTGGCCGTTCGCGGTCGGGCCGATGCCGTGATCGCCTCCGTTGATCGATCCTCGAGGGTTGCTCCCTGGCGATACGGGGACGAAGGTAGGACGTTTCCCGCCTGCGGGGAGGCCTTCGGGTGACTCGGCGACTCCGAGTGTACCCCGGCCGTGACCATCCTTCCGTTCGTCGCAACTCGTCGCGGTGTCGACGAGTTTCTCAAGGTCCCGGTCGGAGCGGTTCCCGGATCGGGCGGCGATTCCGCGGTCGATTCGGAGACTCCGGTGGACCGGCGAGGCGGCGGCTCGCTGCGAGTAGGGGGAGGCGCTTCGATTAAGTGCGCTCCCCCGCCTTCCCGTTTCCCTGGCACCGACGGCACTTGGGATCAGGGGGACCGTTATTGCACTTGTAGCAATATTTCTCGCGACGCGGTTTCGGGCATTGCCGCAGACGGTGGTCGGGACTCGCGCAGTTCCAACACCGTCCATCTTTGTCTGCAGCCCGCCCGACCTTTCCGGTCTTCTCTTCACCGGGCGAAGGAGAATTCGATGGCCTAGACGATGGCGGGGTTCTCGATGGTCGTGGTGGCGAGGGCGGTCTCGATGTGGCCGGGGGCAGCGTTCTTTCCGCCGTGGTCACCGCGTGTATCGGTGGTGCGCCCCGTCGCGTTCGGCCGACCCGTTCGGCGCGGTACGGGAACGCACCGGTGACCTCTTCGTTGGCGGACGGTGGCTGGTACCGCCGGATGGTCGCCCAGATCTCCTCTCGTTCGGTGGCCACGTCGATGAGATCCTCCAGTGAGTCGATCTCGTTCCGCCGGATTTCTCGCTGGTACTCCGGGCGCATATTCCGGAGCGCGAGACTCACGAGGTCCTCGGGGTGCGGAGGTCGCTTCATCCGCGCGGCGCTGGATTCGAGGCAGGTTACGAATTCCACGGCGGTCTCCTGCTCCCCCTGCGTACGTCTACGCAGGAATTCGTCCAGCGTCCTCTCGAGATCGTGCGTTCCGAAGCGGGCGAGGAAATCCCGGCGAAACTCAGCCCACGTATTCCACTGTCCCTTGCGCCGCCGGGCCCACTGCCGAGGAAGGTCGTCCAAGATCGCGGGCATGGCGGCGAGGAGACTGTCCAGGTCGAGGCGGGCGAACTCCGCTCGATCCTCCACCTTCTCGAGGAAGTCTTCAGCGCTGCCATCGCGCCGGCCGGAGTAGCTGAGTCGCCATCGATGGACGATGGCGGTCGGATCCCTCGGGGTGGAGTACAATGGCCAGTTCGATGTCCGGGCGAGCTCGGCCGCGTCTCGGGCGATTCCCGAAACGGGGAAGTCCGGCGGGGTGACACGGGGTCGTATCGGAGAACTATTCCGTACGAACGTCACTGCGCCGTCTCGGCGATGGACTTCCTCCCCGGTGGTCGGTGGCTCGACGAGACGAGGAGTCGCCATCGTTGATCGACCAGCAATTGGGGGGTGGGGGTCGGGCGTCGGCGTCGGGGGATGGTCCCTCCGCTCCCGCTCTTCCCTTCCTCGACGTTCGATGCACGCCGTTAAGACGCGCCGGACGGCCTGGCCGATCTCGCTTTCTAAGTCTTCACGGAGCGTTCGCGAGACGTCTGCTAGAAATCCGCGCGGTGGCTGGTCGCGCGTCCTCGGTCGTGATTCCTCCGAAGGCACCCTGGACCTCGGTGCAGGTGTTGGAATCTCCGGGGCGGCGAGGACCGGTCGCACTCGAGGCCTCGCGATCGGCGATCCGGCGTTCCGGTCGAGGAACTCTATCCGCCCGGCAGTCGTATCGATTGGGGCGACGACCGGCGCTTCCACGTGCGCCGTGTCAATCGCACGGGGCTGGAACTCCGGAGCCCTTGATGGAGCCGTCGTCGATCGGGGTACTCCGGGAGCGGTCGGATCCCGTAACGAGGGGGCTTCGGTGCCGGTAGGTCTCTCGTACCGCGTCGACGTGGTCGGTGGCTGGTCATCTGGTTCGCGTCGATCCCCGGGCAGGATTCGCGTCTCGTACTCCTGGAGGAGTCTCTCGAGCACGCTCCCCACGAGGTCCTGCGGCCCGACCGCGAGCCTTCTCCGCGACTCGGGGACAGACTCCCTCGGCTCCTCTTCGCGGAGGGCTTCCTCCCTCCTGGCCGGGACCAGTCGGGGTGGCTCGGGGACGGCGTCCTCGAGACGGTCTCGTGGCTCCTCTTCGCCGATTCGTTGGGGCGGCTCCGTGGCGCTGTGTTCGGGACGAGCCGCTCGGCTCTGTCGAGAGGTGCCGGCCGATTGCCGATCCTCCTCGCCTATCGAAGTGGGCGGCCGCGGTGGAGCGACTTCCACCGCTTCACTTCGACGACGAATCGACATTACTTCGCGCTTGACGCGGGCGCGCAAGCTGGCGGCATCGCCCGACGGATCGAGGCCGAGCTCTTCGGCAAGCCCTTGGAGTTCCTCGAGGGCGGTGGAGGCGCGGCTCACGCGTGAGTCACCCGACGCACGTGACATTACGGCGACGCGCACTCACTCCCGTGGATTAGCCCGTGCACCAAAATCCAAACGCGGGCGTGCCCGACGAAACGATCGTCGGTCGCTCAGCTGATCGAGCCCGTTACGGCACTGACTACCGCGAGTTCGGTGTTTGGCCGATCAGCTGTTCGCGCGCGCGGCACTGGGCCACGGCCCCGATAGCGGTGATTACCGGTGTTGACGCGCGCGTTAAACCCTATCGGTACGCGAGGGAGCGTGTGTTGGTCGGGAGTTCGCTCCGTACCAACACTAGTATCCGTCGGTGGGCCGGGGGGGACGATTTCCCCCTACTCAACGTGCGACAGGTCCGCGTGACCTCGCAACGACCGAGCCGCTCGCACCTGGTCGGATAATCACCCAAAAACGCGAAACAATACTTGGGGCCGTCGATGAGCCGTGGGGACAACTTTCCCTACGCGGTGTGCGGGAGGCCCGGGGGACCCCGTAACGACCAAGTCGCTCGAACCAGAACGGTTACCCGCGCGATAACGCAAACAAAGTTCGTCTTTATTATTCGTCCTCGTCCCAGCCTCCGAGGTTGCTAACGAACTCCCCTCCGCCGAAAATAATTCAAATTCGCGAATTACTCTAACCGACGAGTCGCGAAAGCCAACGGGTTTTTCGAACCCGACGACGACGGCTAACGGACGTTCGACCTCGACGATTCGCGGAGGGAAGATTTATTCTGCGGTTGCCCCACGTTGGGCGCCAATTTGTGACGTAGCTTTCGGGAGGGACCTCGGTGTCCTCCGCTACTCACGCTAAGACGCGGCGCTCCCACGCGCGGGACAGCGTACGAAACGATGGGCGCCAGGTGGGTCGCGAACCCACCGATCGGGGGAACGGACACGGTCCCCGAAACGAACGTTCGACGGGAGATCGGCGACGATTCGATCTCCGACGGGCTCGGCTACCCCAGCATATGGTGGAGGGGCGGTTCGGAAAACGCGGCTGGGACTCGGAAGGAACGAAATTAACATACACGAAAGACGAACCCTTTATTCGTTAGCGGTTTATTCGCGATCGACAAGAATCGCCTGACGAGGACGAATCGACGGTTGGGGTGCCGAGTGCACCCCCCGGTTCAAATGCGCGGCGACGGACGTGGCTACCCGAGCGAAGTCGGGTGCCCTATGCGAGGGCGGCGCGGAGGCGAATCGGAGCGCTAATGACAAGGAGAGGAGAGCCTACCGGGCGATGCTGCGGATCCTCGGCCGGGGATTCCCTCCTTCCTCTCGGGGCGGCTGGTCCTCGGGAAGCGACGATTGCCGGCGGGCGGTGGCCTTCCGGTCCGGGTGACGGTTGGCCCTCAGCGGCGGCTCGATGCTCCTGCCGCGGTTCTTCCTCTCGTCAAAGCGGGTGGCGGTGCAGCGACTCACTCCCTCGCTCTCTCACTCTCTCTATCTCTCTCTCTCTTTCACTCTCGCGTTCACCCTTGCTCGGTGCGCCTACTCTTTCCTATCTTTCTACTCGACTCCCTTTTCAAAGCTTTCACTCGCGTGATAGCTCATCCGCGACTGGGCCCTTCCCGCCGGTTTTCCGGCCTCTCCGACTCACCTCGATCGCCTCCCCGCTTTCCGTCTCTCCCCGGATTCTCGGACGCTTTCGCCTCGAGGTCGTCGCTGTTGTCGATCGATCTTTTCGAAACCAGATCGATACAACCGTTGACAAACGGCCCGTGCGCCCGACGCGCGCACGGACGAGCGCGTCCTGCTCGTTTCGACGCCGCGAACGCACGCTTGCCCACGAAAGGGCCGATCGCGCCCTTTTTGTGACACGGAGCGATTCTCCATGTCACAATATTTAAGCAACACAGTAGACCCTCATGTTTGTGCACAGAAGGGGAACTGAATATATTCTCAGTTTCAGTGGAATTTGGTTTTCTTATCTTCTATATTGTTTTTTAGTCTCTGTAGCAAAGTTTACCATGGTATAGAATTATGTACTATTTTTCTCTCATTAGCTCAAGAAACCTTGACAACACACTTGCTTTCATTAATTCGGCGGTAATGGTTTCATTACTTTTTTATCATAATTTTTTCAATATCTTTCGTGATTCGTATACCGCTGTTTTTTTCCTGTCACGTTCTCTATCGATTACTTTTTTCATGCAATAGCTTATCTTTTCATGTAATGCTATTTGAAAATGAACCCTTTTAGTTTTTGAATAGCAAAACTGCTTAGATGTAATAAGTTGTTACATGATTACTTAATAAAGGGAGCTATTTTATTAATTCGTGCTATCATACATCGTCGATGTTTTTTTTTTGGGGGGGGGGATTTCATTTCTTTTTTCGTTAATTTTCTTTCATGTCGTTTTGCCAGATAAATGTAAAACATTTTTTTAAATGATAGAATGTGGTCAGTTGTAATTATTGCCGAGTTCGGTTGTGCATTGAACTGAAGCGTGTTCGGTTGTACATTGAACTGAAGTTTACTTCAGGCGTTGGAAAAACATTATGTATATATTTTTTCCATTTTTCGTCCATTTTACAGTAATAAATTTCTCGTTCTCAACTGACTTCCACTTTGATTTTATATCCGATATGAAACTCGTATACACACCGCTGTCTGGTTGATTCCCGTTATGAGATATGGCTGTAACTACTTTATATTGGACACTCTGTATTGCTATTTTTTGAGGAATTGCTGATTAATATTATACATTTATTGTATGGTTTTTTATCAAGAGACACGGTAGTGTCTCGCGGCATGTTCATTCAAGTCGTCAGAACGACGCCGCCAGCGCTGTCGCCGCGAGCACCCGTGTATCTTTACAGGAAAAATGTCTGCCCCCTTCACCCCTCAATTGTAACATCGAATTTTCTCAATAAATATACGGTTATAACCAAAACTATGCTTAGTTACGCCATATAAATCGACTATTCTCTACCGATAGAGACCAGATAAATGTTGTAAGTTACATATTAACAGAGATTTTTCCTTAGCAACGCGAAGCCACGCCCCTCGCGCCTCAGAAGTCGAGAATCCGATTTCTCGGGTGATATATATATGTCAAAATGTCACAAAAATTCCGCCTACCTTCGGGGATAGTCGGCCATGATCGGAAATGTGTACACGGATGATGCGATCATCAAACACATACAAGCGCCATCCAATGTGTGGGATATATTTCGACTTCCATCGCGCGCGCGCGCGCGCGTCGATCGACTGTTCAGCGATGATCGATGAAAGTGCGTACAAAAATGCGACCGATAGGCGCGAGTGCGCCCGAGGAACGGTGGAATAGTGCCTCTTTGTCATTTAATTACGAGACAATCATTTTCCTAAGATTAATATATTGTTTAAATGAAATTATTTAAATTCTTCTTCCATTTCCAAAATACTACATACTGCTTTCAGTGAAAATAACGAATATACGATATGTTGCAAATAATTATTGTTTCTATTTGCATTGGTTTTTCTGGACATATCTCGTGAGATGCTCTGTGATATGGCTTATTTTATAGCTTAATAATTTCCGTGCTAAATATTATATCCCTTTATATACATTTCTTAAAATAAATTCTGCTTAGAAATTTAACACCACTAGAGCTAAGTATAGATATGTCTTCACCGAAAATAAAGGTAAACCTTTTAAAGGTAGTTAACAAGATTAGAAGACTGGAAAAGTGTGATAGGATGATATACCAGAGGAGAATGTCATTTATACATTATTTATTTTCTGTTCATACATTGCTTGTTTATATGATAATTATAAATGAAAAGAGTAACACATACAATCATCATCATCGTTCATTTATTTTGTACCAATTAATTTCTATTAAGTGTACAACTTTGCTTCCACCGTTTTCCTAAACCAGTTTAATGTAAAAAACAGCGGAAGCAAAGTTTTAGACCTAATATAGTCCATTTATTGAAATATATTTAAGGTTTGCAGCCTGATCTTGCGAATCGCGATATTAAAATGTTAATAAGTACACGTACCGTTTAAGAATTTAAAAATACATCTAATACATATACTTTGTCAGTACCATTACTTTCAAAAATGGGCGTGCAATTCTTCTGCAGCAGTTAATAGATGATTCTTATTCGCATTGGCATGTTTATGATGATATTTGCAATGAATGTTCTACTCGGACTCAAATGAGTCGCAAGGTCAGCATCGAAGCTGTAAATGATGTGGTAATAATTAAATTAAATTTATTTACGAGTAAGGGCGAAATTTCAGCGGTGCATGCAAAAGGATGTTTTAACACTATTCCAACGTCTCGAGTTAATATATGTAACAACATATACCGAATGTTCCCTGACAAACTCCTGATTTTGAATTTCCCTGAAATTTGGCTGGAAGTGGTTGGCTCGGTGCTTTAAGAGTTGGCTTCGGGAGAATGCGCTGCGGTCTTACGAGCTGAGCGAAAAGTGTCAAAAGTCTGATCTCCCAGTAGCTGTCAATTCGGGAGATCGAAAACGTTAATTTGTAAATAATGATTACTAATATGTAGAAGTGGTAAGAAATAATCATTCGGGTTTCTTCGATGATATTCCCCAAGTGTTTAAAAACCGGTGTCAGATTTTTGCCAATAACTGTTGCTTCAACACAGATGCGGCCACACGCATACGCCATCAAAAATGTCTGGGAGAGTGTGTGAGAGAATATATTCCTTGAATGTTTAGTTGTTTTTCAAAATTAAAAAATATTTCCATTCGCGAAACGACTTCCCTCGCATTTTTTCGATCCTCGGACGCGCTTGTTAATAAAAAGTAAATATTCAGTGTAATCGGAGTAGTGAATCTCAATAGTGGGGAATGTGACAGACGCTCTGACAGCTAGCTATTATCAAATCGTTTGGATTTTTCTTTAATAATCAAGATAGTGCACGGAAGCAGTGTCATTTTTCTCTGGTTGCTGGTGCATGAAGAGCAGGAAAGGAGACATCTGTATCTCGGAAGAAGTGGCATCAGATAAGTTACTTCCTAACTGTCTTAACCTCATTTTCATCCCTTATACAGAACAAATATCTTTGTGGTTATTCTATTTTTTGTTTTCAGCGCCATACGAGAACGGGACGGATTGATGGAAATTTGATTTTTCTTCGCAGTCAAAAATCAACCTAGGTAGAAAAGAATTCTCTAGAATTGCGGTACAATGCCACGGTATGAATATCAGGTCCTACCGACATGACATGCTTCGACAAGGTCTGTATCAACTTTAGCAGTATATTGGGGACACTGCACTAATCCTGTGGCACATTTTTCTATCTGGGAAAAAACGCGGCAAGTTCTTTTTTATGAAAATTTGTTTATACCTAAATTTTTTTAGTCGAATTTTTTAGTAACGAATTACAATAATTTTCCTTTCAAATGATGCCTTTTACTTTTTATACATAAATCTTGAACATGGCGATCTTAATTGATTTCAAAACTTTTTTGGGGAGTATTTTACGTATCAATTTTTGTTGGCTAATCAATTACACAAAAACGGTGCATCATAGACTATAAGTTCCGACTTGAAATTTGGAAAGAATTTTCTCCTCTACATTGGGATATTTTCATTTATGAAATTAGTTACAGAAAAAAACATAGCTTCGCGATTTCTTGGCATAAGTGATTTTGAAAGATAGTTTTTAATTAATTATATTCTTTCTCGTCAATTTCAAGATTACCCATTTCTATATGTAATTCAGGAGACTTTTTTCTATCGATTGGTACCGGTTTTATCATGAGACTAATAAACTTCTTACTTAATAGAAGAAACAAATTTAGTTCTACTGGGCTATTAATCATTCATTTCTCCTATATTATTTACTCGATCAAAAAAATGATGATACCAATTTGTAGCGGGGAAAATGTACTATAAAATTGATGCGAGAACCTACATGACAAAATGCACGGTCAATTTATAATAATTTTTTGAAAGTCCCGGTGTACGAAAGTACAATAAGCTGCGCATGGCGCGTTTTACGTGGTTCGTCATGAGAACAGCCGATTGCTTGGCGAAACATGCTTAGAAATTACTTTCGTACACCGGGATTTTCGGGTACACTCAAACATCCTTTCGAGATTGACGACTCCGCTGTGGGAGAGATTCTGCAGGATGGCTACTTCGTTCTTGAGCTGGGCCTCTTGCTTGGTGGGAAAACGTAGCTTGTCGATCACCTTTATCGCCACCGCGCGGCCGGTCTTGCGATGAACTCCGCCGTAGACGATACCAAATTGACCCGAGCCAAGAACTTCATCTGGGAAGATGTGATAGAGCTGGCGACATGTCGGTTACGCGTTGCTCTGGCTCGGTCGTCGACTGCTCCTGCCGACCTGCGGAAAACGACTCGTGTTTTTCGGTTATAGCGTCGGTACGCGTTCGTGCGCACACTCGCGAGCTCTGAACGTACTTGCCGATCCGGAGGAGACGGGCATGAATGCCTGCCTGATACTCATTTCCCAGGACCTCGCCAAGTGAACGCCAACGCCACTTTCCGGCGGCGGAAGCTGACCACTCGCACCTCCGTAGAGGGGATCTTCGCAGACGTAGTAATCGACGTTGGCCGTTCTCAACTCGAAACAATGCATCGTGCCTGGAAGAATCGTTTACAATCGTTTATTGAAACTAGGGCCAGTAGGTCCAAGACCAGTAGGAAGGAGAGAACGCGCGCGTTGTTAACCGACTAAACGCGCGCAGACAATTTCTAACGATATATTTACTCACGAGAATGTTGTTGTTCCCTGGCGGCGTCGACGACTAGAATTTCAGCCAACGGAATCTCTTTGAAGTACTTGGAACTGCTGTCGCTTTGGAACAGAATTATGGCCTTTGTGTCCAATCTCGCCAGTAGTGTCTCTTTCTCTGGAAACACGCGCGTCTTAATGATGGGGGAAGCGAAACCGAATCAGCGCCACGTCGTAAACCTACCATCGGATCGCGATTCGTCGAGTGCACCATCCATCCTTCCTTCAGGATCTTGGAGCCGCATCGTTTCATGTGCTTGGCGCTTTGAACTATTCACATCAGCGGTATATTGTTACTCGGCGATGAGCTGCACCTGCGTTATCGCGTACGAGGTACCAAGTGTGACGGAGGGAGTGATGGAGAAGAAAAAAAGATAAAGTATCGCAAGTGTCGAGATACGACGTTGATTGAATAATTACCTCGATGGTCTGGAATTTTGAAGTTTGTCGGAACATGCGTCGTCATGGCACGGAACGAGGTCCTACGGAAATATCACACGCCTAAAACGATTCTTAGTGCGCTTTCCTCGTGTTTCCTTGTGTTTATGCGGTCAGAGGGGGGATGATGACAGGTTGGCTTATTGTCACTTCACTGTAGATTCCCAGCCTCCGTTCTCTAGAGAGCTACTAGTCCAGCTACTAGAGAGCAGCCTCCGAGCTCTAGAGAGGAGAGATTCTGGTTCTCGTTTGCTTCAACTTCCAGTGACATTATTGAGTATTACTGCAGAACGAGTAGATTAGAAGATTTTTATGAAGACTCATGATTTTCTGACATGTCATCTCATACAGGTGCCACTGAAGCGGATCTAGCTCGTGTCCTGTCCGTAAAAAAATGACTCGATGGACATTGGAGAATGTCAGACTTGTCACCGAGCGCCTATTACCCACGGTACATTAATTGCAATACGCGCTTCTCGTTTCAACTATTGCAGCGTTAAATAACTTTTACTTCTTCCAAGCTAATAACCTTTTATGAACTGTTCGTGGTAGGAGGCAGCGATCAATAATAGCGACTCATCGTAGACAAGTGTGCCGAAGTACTACTGCGATACTCTGCCCAAGCTCACGGTCTACTCTGCAATTAACGTTAACGTAATCGTGATTATGCTCGGGTGATGGGTGTTCCAAAAGAGGTAAAGTTGATACTAAACATCGGACGTTGTAAGCTGACTTGCTAGTGTATGCATCGCAACTGGAACATCATCGCAGGAATAATTTGTCTACGATTAGTCACAATCATTGATCGCTGCCCCCTACGATCAACAATTCGTACAAGAGCTAAATACTTTGAAAGAAGTGAAAGTTATTTAAAGCAGGAATAGTTGAAATGAAAAGCGCATATTGCAATGAAAATACCGTGGGTGAAAGGCGGTCGGTGATATGCGCATATTGCAGTGAAAGTACCGTGAGTGATAGGCGCTCGGTGATAAGTTCGACAATGTCTGATGTTCATCGACTCATTTTCTTCAGGATAGGACAGAAGTTAGATTCTCTTTGTTTGCACCTTATGAAAGGGGACATGCAAGAAAATCGTCAAAAACTTCATGAAAATCTTGTAACCTACTCGTTCTGCAGTAATTACTTACTTAATCACTGGAAGTTGAAGCCACAGTTATGTGGATACCGATTTTTAAACACTTGGTAATTATTTATCATTTCTACATATTATATTCATTATTATTTACAAATTAACAATTTCGAGGTTAGATACTTCGATCTCCCGAATTGACAGCTACCGGCAGATCAGGGGCCCCTTTCTCGAACTCGCTCGTATCTTTGCGTGCACGCATCTTAGCGAATAGACCAATCAGGATCAAGTATTCCGTATCAGGAAACGTATACGCATCTTAGCGAGTAGATCAATCAGGACCCTCACCACAACGGAATACTTGATCCTGATTGGTCTATTCGCTAAGATGCGTATACGTAACTTTGCGAGTGACTTGAGAAATTTATTTACGAGTAAGGGCAAAATTTCAGCGGTGCATGCAAAAGGATTTCTTATGCCGGGTTTATACGCTTGCCAAACCTCGACAAGCCATCACAAATTCAAACGTGTGAATAGCACTTTGGCTTTGCTTGTGTAGGCTTGCTAGCACTTGTCGCTGATCCGACCGAGTGTCGGTTTTTGGCACAAATCAAAGGAAATTTACGGTAAGCGCTTGCGAAGCGTTTACACGTTTGTACGTTTGTAAATGTTTGGAGTTTGAGGCAAGTGCCAAGCGTGTAAACCCGGCATTAAAACTATTCCAACATCTCGAGTTAATGTGTAACAACATATATACTGTCATAAGTAGTATTTTTACATGTGATGAAACAATTCGTTACGGTTATTGGAAGAGTATACTTATTGTTAGAGTTAAAGGTAAAATGTCTACATGGATTTCTGAAGACGACCAAAATATAAGAAAAATCCGTTGGCCTGTACATTCGAAAGCGGTATGTTTTATTTCTCCAAAATACTAAAGCAAAGTGAAAAAAATAAGGGCACCCTAGTTTATAAATCCCTTTCAAAATATCACGAGAATAAATCAAAAGTAACGTGGTTATAATTAATTAGCTCGTATCGGTATAAAATGTGAGATTTTAATTTGGTGGTAATAAAAAGCTATTCCCCTACATGTAGGTACGTATTCTCCTCATGAATAAATTCCAAAAAATAATGAAATCCCCCCACAAAAACAGATTCTCTGTAAAAAAAAAGGCGGCATGTTCATTCAGTGCCATCAAACATTGATACGTAAAATACTCTCCAAAAAAAATTTGAAATCAATTAAGATCGCCATGTTCAAGATTTATATATAAAAAGTAAAAGGCATCATTTGAAAGGAAAATTATTGTAACTCGTTACTAAAAAATTCGACTAAAAAAATTTATAAACAAATTTTCATAAAAAAGAACTTGCCGCGTTTTTTCCTTCAAAATAAAAAATTTACAGAGAATTACATTCGATGTTTATGCACTTATGATTTTAAATAAATTCATAAACTTATATGATACCACCAGTATACCGAACGTCGCACGAGAAACCGATCAGGCGGGGGCCTTCTGAATTTCTCTGAATTTGACTTCAGCAGTGCAATTTATGAATCACTCTAGCACCGTCCAAGCACTGCAAATTATTCGGTATAGTGGACAAAATATGAAAACTTAAACGCGGCAAGTTGTTTTTTATGAAAATTTGTTTATAAATTTTTTTAGTCGAATTTTTTAGTAACGAGTTACAATAATTTTCCTTTCAAATGATACCTTTTACTTTTTATATATAAATCTTGAATATGGCGATCTTATTTGATTTCAAATTTTTTTTGGAGAGTATTTTACGTATCAATGTTTGTTGGCACTGAATGAACATGCCGCCTTTTTTTACAGAGAATCTGTTTTTGTGGGTCTACTTACTTTAGTGGATAGAAAAAAAATACGCAACTATACGCGTCTGAAGCTCAAGACCGACTGCCTTTCGGGCGAAATTCCGTACACCGTGAGACAAAGGTTCGACGAGGTACCGACATATGTACCTCGGGGTACGGAACGCTGCCATAAAGCTGACAACCGTAAGGGCCTTTGCACACGACGTTTTTGAAGTGAAACTTCTATAGGCGCCTTGGGCGTGAATCGGTTTTGCCGGAGTCAGGTGTGTGACAAAAATCAGACACCATGAGTCATCACTGTGCCTCATGGGTCGAGCGTTTGGAGAGGGAAGGGAGGAATGTAAGATCGGTAACATCGCGGTTACCATTACCGGCGGACGTTAGCCTAGTAAGTTAGGTGACCTCACTGGCCCCCGAATAAATTTGGCGCTTGCGTATACAGCTGACTGGGGACCAGTATGGCGTCTTCATTCGTGTGCTTGCTGTAAGTGATAATCATTTGTTTTGTTTTGTGCTATTTTTGAGTGACATTTAATTGAATTAATTTATAATGGCGAAATCAAATGCGCAGAAATGTAAGGAATATCGTGAGAGACAACGTACAAAGGATGCAAGTAGTGTAAAAAAAGTGAAAAAGTCTGGGGCTCAACGCATGAGGGAGAGTAGGTTACGAAAACAACTGAGAAACACAGTGAATCAAATTTCCGACGATCAGTTATTAACCCGTGAACCTGGAAATAATAATGTGCAAAATGAAAATGACATCTTAGCTCCTAACTATTCATTTTCGGTTCAACCCGCTTCTGTTGACAATGGGACCATCCAATTTACGACGCAATGAACCAGGACCACGTGAACATAATTTATGTTAGGACTTGCCATATAGTCATTATAACCGAAATCAAATCGCTCATAGGGAATTCAATAAATAGTTTATAAATAATTCATTCGCGCATACGCAATCACCACTTACAACGTTTTGAAATATCCACTGATACCCGACCATTTACCTCCACTAGATTTGGTATCAGAGCGACTTATATCTCCACGAATCCCCGTTATGCAGATTCGTCGATTGAGACATGTACATGGTCAATATGGAATTTACGGACGGGTCATTAACGTACCAGTATCTGTGGACACAATGGTTCATCAACTACCGCAAGGCGTTTGTGCATCAAAAACTACATAAGATGTCGGTAATTGATACTGGAGGATTACCGTATGAAATCTGCGTGAAACTTCATGCGTAAATCCACGAAATACTAATATTGAAAAACAAAATTAGAAAAAAAAATAACATTGGAAAACAAAATTAGAAAAATAAAGCTAAGGTGAAAAAAACAGAATAAAATGTAATCATGCACTCAAGAAGGTGACGAGAAGTATTGCGTCTGTTTATTTATTGATGATTATACCAATCGTCTGTTTATTTATTGATGATTATACGCAAAACTTCTCGTCACCGTCTTGACTGCATGATTACATTTTATTCCGTTTTTTTCACCTTACCTTCATTTTTCTAATTTTGTTTTCCAATGTTATTTTTTTTTCTAATTTTGTTTTTCAATATTAGTATTTCGTGGATTTACGCATGAAGTTTCACTTCTGTTGCGTGTACCCTGTACACTTTTTTGTTTTTTTTAAACTAGCTGACGACGCGCGTTTTTTATGAGCGCGTTAGCTGCGCGTCCGCTGCGCATCGTCAGCGCGTATTAGAAGGTTGTATTAGCAAGGATCATGTGTAAAAGTTACAAGTTGCCGACTACCTTGCGTTTGCTGAGCGTCCTAATCATCGCGTATAACGCGCGTCGTCAGCTAGTTGTGACGTAGGCAGGGCTCTCAGGTAAGGAGACCCCTGGGGCCCCTTTCTCTAACTCACTCGCAAGAGAAACGTATACGTTTCTTAGCGAGTAGACCAATCAGGACCCCCATCACAACGGAATACTTTATCCTGATTGGTCTATTGGCTAAGATGCGTATACGCAACTTTGCGAGTGAGTTAGAGAAAGGGGCCCCTGATCGCTTTATCGCATATTTTCCGACAAGGCGGAGAAAAGAGCGTCGTGGCGCGTCACTACACATTCATTGTTATCAGACGACGTATCGCGTGTTAACAGTTTGAAAACAATTGAACATCGAATTTCGCAACTAGAGCGCACTCAATGATAAACGGAAAATCGGTAAAAATGTTTTCAGCCTAGATGACTGATTTAAAAATTATGAATGATAAATAAAATCATCAACATGCAATGATTTTATAATTAATGTTTCGATAATAAGTACATTTTCCCCAGAACAATTCTCGTTCGTGAAAGAAGTCATAAAAATTGTAAATAAACAAACTATGCGGTTTATTCACCATTTCAGTAATTTTAACGAATCGGTGCAAACTGGATATTATGTTCATAACATAGCATTCGATTTGCACCGATTTGTTAAAATTATCGAAACAGTGAATAAACTGCCAGTGTTTACGGGTATTAAGCCAACTCTAACTACCGACTCGATCTCTGCCGGTATAAATGAAAAATGTATTCTGGTCGTTATCAATCTAGCATTAGAGAATAATCAATTTATATGGTAACTATGTAACTAAGCATAATTTTGATTATAACCATACATATATTTATTAAGAAAATTCGATGTAAAAATTGGGGGGCGGAGGGGGCAGACATAAAGATACACGGGTTCTCGCTGTTCGCTTTACGCCGAGATGAACGAACATACCTACTACACGCTCACTGTATTGGTGTACGAAGCAGTACAGAGCGTTCTTTAATAGTCCAGTAAAAATAGCTCTGAACCTAACATTTTGAGTCTCCTGGCTGAATTTGAGATTGAAGTTACATGAAGGTGTTTCAAAACTACCTCCAAAATCCCAAGATTCACAACCCCTCGGAAGCCGAGAAAAACAATAAAAACCACCCCCGGACACCATTGTTTAAAAATATTTCGCGAAGACTAAAGAAAATGAAAAAATTGTTTAAATAAAAGTTGTAGAGTAGGTGAAGATACGTAAAAAAGTTCTATGACTTTTTCATTTTTATGCAATATCCTAAGCGCTATGAGGGGATGAAGATGTTGGAATAATTCGAAGACTTTAAAAAATCGTAAGAAATTGAAAAATGCATATTTGTTACTTTCTTTTATATCAATTCACGTAGAAAGGTTGAATCTACATTCTCAGAGAATTTTTTTTATTTTAAGCATTTTGTATTAACAGTATCGTTCTTCGAAATATTTACATTTCAAAATTTGTACAAGAACATTATTTTACAAAATTTTAAAAATCACCATTCGATTCCTCGTAAAATCACCTTCCGAAAAGTTCTCGGTGACTTTCTCGAACAGGCTATATTTTTCGAAATACGTTTAATTAAAGTTTTGGAGAGAGAGAGAGTTCTTATTTGACAACCACGGGCCGAAAGGACAGAAATATATGTCCGCTCCGTTTCCACCGGTCCGGTAGAGCGCGCATGCGTCAGGGGGGCCTTTCTCGAGTCACTCGCAAAGTTACGTATACGCATCTTAGCCAATAGACCAATCAGGATCAAGTATTCCGTTGTAGTGGGGGTCCTGATTGGTCTACTCGCTAAGAAACGTATACGTTTCTCTTGCGAGTGACTCGAGAAAGGGGGTCCAGCACCTAAGCTGAATGAATGGCGCGTTACGTACTATACGGTCATACAGGCATTTTTACGATTTTTTTCTGTCAGTAGGGATTGACGCCCTAATCAAAACCCCAAGGTATTTTTTTCCGAAAACGCCTTAGAAATAAAAAAATCATATCAAAGAATTCCATGATTGGTATGTATAAGTTCCAAAAATCTGATCTCAGGAACCGTCGCGTGGCTCATCGGGTAGCGTGCGTGATTCGCACGCGGTGGGGCACGCGTTCGAGTCTCGGTGTACTTTTTTTTAACAAAATTATTTTTGATGCAATGTGCTTTGACAGTATGCAATAAATTTTCATAATTAAATGGATTGAATTAAAAATGAAATGGAAAGCAATGCAATTGCACATTTAAAAAAAATATTCAATTTTCAATCATTGCTTGTCATTTCCCTCTGCTACAAGCAATTATTGAAAATTGAATATTTTTTTTAATGTGCAATAGCATTGCTTTTCATTTCGTTTTTAATTCAATCCATTTAATTATGAAAATTTATTGCATACTGTCAAAGGACATTGCCTTAAAAATAATTTTGTTAAAAAAAAAGGACACTTAGGACTCGAACGCATGCCCGCCGCGTGCGAGTCTCGCACGCTACCCAATGAGCCACGCGAGGGCTTCTGAGACCAGATTTTCGGAACTTATGTATACCAATCATGGAATTCTTTGATTTGATTTTTTTTTATTTCTAAGGCGTTTTCGGAAAAAAATATTTTGGTGTTTTGTTAAGGGAGAAAAAACCGTAAAAATGCCTGTTCCGAAACTCGCAGCCTCTCCTTGTTAGATCATTTAGCTCGACTACTTGTCCGAGCGAACAGAAAAGCGGCGCCGAGCCGCCCAGTGCGAGTAGCTCTCCGACAAACGCTCGATATACAGTGTTGTCACGACGCACTTACAATGTGTAAGGTAATGTGGCAACAGCGTGCTCCATTTAGCACGGCGCGCGGCGGCTCAGCGCTCGTCATACGACCATCTAAGGTCGTAGGTTTCTAGGGAGTAACGGAGGGTTAAGTATAAAAATGAGAGAATAAATTTAAAAAAAATTTTACTCAGGAAAATTTTTGCTTTTTATATTGACTAAGAGAAATTGCAGATTTTCTTTTTTTTCGTCTGGCTTCGTCTTACATACTGGCTTTGTCTTACATACCTGGAAGCCGGATTTTTATATATTAGTCAAAATCTTTCATCAATAACGTTGAATCTATGCAACTGAACATGGAATTGAATGCACACGTCAATGCAAACGTAGGTATTCATGGTCGCGATGCTACGAAACCCCTACGAAATTTGACATTTTTTTTGCTCTTACATTTCTTTATGGGAATTTTTGGCTGCCGAAGATTTTGTTCACGATTGTGGATGGATAATAATTGCCGAAAAAACATTTGAAACACTGAATGAAACAATGAAATTTGCTTTTCCATAACGCTTTTAAAATGTAAATGTGCGTGAGGCAAAGTCCCATTCGTCAAAATAAATGCTTATGGTGTCAAAATACAGTGTGCTTCAAATGTTTTTTCGACAATTATCATCCAAAATTATGAACAAAATCTTCTGCAGCCAAAAATTCCAATGACGAAATGTAAGAGTAAAAAAAAATGCAACGATGTTTCCAACTGTTCTTACAAATAATATTAGTTCACCTCAATAAGGAAGAAAATAATGTAAAACTATGAAAAACATTGAAACTATTATTTTATTCGGTAATTTAAACCACTTTTTATAACAAGAAGTGGTTGCAATCAAATGAAAAAAAGAGTTAATAAAGAAAAAAACAAAAACGTGTACAGGGTACACGCAAGAGAAGTGAAACTTCACGCGTAAACCCACGAAATACTAACATTGAAAAACAAAATTAGAAAAAAAATAACATTGTAAAACAAAAGTAGGAAAAAAAAAGGTAAGGTGAAAAACCAGAATAAAATGTAATCATGCAGTCAAGAAGGTGACGAGAAGTTGTGCGTCTGTTTATTTATTGATGATTATACCAATCCTCTGTTTATTTATTGATGATTATACGCAAAACTTCTCGTCACCTTCTTCACTGCATGATTACATTTTATTCTGTTTTTTTCACCTTACCTTTTTTTTCCTACTTTTGTTTTACAATGTTATTTTTTTTCTAATTTTGTTTTTCAATCTTAGTATTCCGTGGGTTTACGCGTGAAGTTTCACTTCTGTTGCGTGTACCCTGTACACGTTTTTGTTTTTTTTTGAGGTTACCAACGAAGTTTTATATATTTGTTGTGTATACTCTTTACAATGTGATTTCAGACGGTAATCCCCTCCAGTATCAATAACCAACATCTTATGTAGTTTTTCATGCACAAACGCCTCGCGGTAGTTGATGAACCATTGTGTCCACAGATACTGGTACGTTAATGACCTGTCCGTAAATTCCATATTGACCATGTACATGTCTCAATCGACGAATCTGCATAAAGGGGATTCGTGGAGATATAAGTCGCTCTGATACCAAATCTAGTGGAGGTAGATGGTCGGGTATTGGTGGATATTTGAAACCGTTGTAAGTGGCCATTGCAGGGATAGTATTATTTTTGAGTGCTTGACGATAGGTGTAGCAGATTTGAATGATTTCCCCATCAATCCGAGGGAGAATTACGTTCAAAATATCCTCTTTTTCACGAACGGAAATTTTTAAATCGTCTTGAAACCATAACCTATAACAAATAGAGCACGTATGACCGAAAGAATTATTTGTAAACTTTTTATTGAATTCCCTATGAGCGATTTGATTTCGGTTATAATGACTATAGGTTCGTTCCAACAAGCATTTTAGGACAGTTCTAGAACCGTCCTGGAACTAGTTAAGAATTATTTAATGCGCATGCGCCAGTCAGATGCGTTCTAGAACTGAATTCATGGGATGTGTTGGAACACAGGATCGCACACAGCACAGGGAGGCTTGTCCACCTTTTGTATACATTTTGCGGAAAATCACGGGTTATCCTAAGCGAATGTGTGAGTTCAACTAATTGTTGAAACGTAAAAAACATTACAGTTTTCAAGAGCTTATCATGCACAAACATTCAAAAAAGCAGAAAAAGAAAGATGAGTCCAAAAAGAGTACAAGTGCATACATTTTTTCCTTCTATAACTTGGAGGGGAGTGATTTATTCGGATTTTTTATTTTCAATTATCATTTACCTAAAAAGTTATCACAACTTTTATATCATGGCCATTAGCTCATTGTGAAGTTATTATGTTTTTTTCATTTTTTCTCGAAACTATCTTTATGCATTTGTACTGTTCTTGGACTCACCGATTCAAATAGAGCGCGTCTCGCGCCTTACTACGCGTGGGCTAGAAAATCGTCTCAACTCAGAACTAGGGACTGGAATTACCGTTCTAGAACCGTTCTGTTACAGTTCGCAGTTTAGTTGGAACGCTCTTTGGAATGGTTCCAGAACCAGTTCTGTGTTTGTTGGAACGGCTAAGTCAGACTGCGCACACTCCGCCGAGTTCAGAACCAGTTCTCATGTTAGTTGGAACGAACTTTATATGGCAAGTTCTAACATAAATTATGTTCACGTGGTCCTGGTTCATTGCGTCGTAAATTGGATGGTCCTGGCTCGTCGCGGATATCATTGTCAACAAAAGCGGGTTGAACCGAAGATGAATAGTTAGGAGCTAAAATGTCATTTTCATTTTGCACATTATGATTTTCAGGTTCACTGGTTAATAACTGATCGTCGGAAATTTGATTCACTGTGTTTCTCAGTTGTTTTCGTAATCTACTCTCCCTCATGCGTTGGGCCCGACTTTTTCACTTCTTTTTACACTACTTGCATCCTTTTTACGTTGTCTCTCACGATATTCCTTACATTTCTGCGCATTTGATTTCGCCATTATAAATTAATTCAATTAAATGTCACTCAAAAATAGCACAAAACAAAACAAATGGATATCACTTACAGCACGCACACAAATGAAGACGCCATACTGGTCCCCAGTGAGCTGTATACGCAAGCGCCAAATTTATTCGGGGGGCCAGTGAGGTCACCTAACTTACTAGGATAACGTCCGCCGGTAATGGTAACCGCGATGTTACCGATCCTACATTCCTCCCTTCCCTCTCCAAACGCTCGACCCATGAGGCACAGTGAAGACCCCGACAGCAAAGCGTGGATTTACACGCTAGCCGCATGCAGTGCTGCCACGTAGTGGCACCACTGTGGTCTCACCGTGGCATGATCGCGTGGCGTACACAAACTAAAAGCACCGTGGCTACAAAGTGAACACACTGAGTAGTTCACAGCGTAAAGACACAGTGGTTACACTCAGTGCAGTCACGGTGCCTTTTCGACGTGCACACTTCGTAAATTTACCGACCATGAATGTCGGTAAATTCATTGTCTTCATAAAATGTTTAACACGTTCGCTGCCACCGGCTCCGATTGGAGCCAGTTGACACTTTGCGCCTGTGCCGCCGGCTCCGATCGGAGACACATTGTCGTGCACATTACATTATTCCGTCTGTTACCGACACTGAGCGCGATGCAATCAATCTAAAAATGGCAGCGAATGTGTTAAATTAGAAAATAACAAAATTGATATTATAATGATGTTTCAAACAGTGCAAATTGTACTGAATTATTCAATAAATAATGAATGATTAATTATCATAATCGCTACTGTTTTGAAAAAGAAAGTATCAAACTATTTTTAAAAATTTAATGAGATATATATAAACCGGCCTTTACACAATGCAACACTGAGATATCTCAGTGTTGCATTGTATAAAGGCCGGTTTTAGCTTACGTTTGACATAGCTCGAAATCGGCTTTCAGGTTTATCTTACTAGTCACAGTATTTGCTTTCAGGTATTGATATTATACGTATAACTTAGTCGACTTCCACCACAAAGAGTCGATGGCGCAATTGGTAGAATGCGAGAAGCGTTCCCAGTCTTCTAAAAATCGCAGGTTCGAGTCCTGGCCGGGTCGGGTTTGAGAAAAAAAAAACCGACACTCTCTAGTAGGCGGATAAGGCAGGCGGGAAATCCTACTTTATCGCCCCCTTTTTGCAAAATTCTACTTTTACCATCGTACTTACACTGCGTCACTGCAGTGTGGCTTCACGCTGGACGTCCAGATGGACACCCCAGTGCATGCACTCGAATGCACCGCGTGAAAGTAGTGTGCAGTTACGGTGGCGCCACTTTGCTATCGGGGGACTCATGGTGTCGGATTTTTGTCACATACCTGACTCCGGCAAAACCGATTCACGCCCAAGGCGCCTATAGAAGTTTCTCTTCAAAAAGAAAAAAAGAAAAACAACAAGATTTGAACCCACGACATCGAGACTCCCAGCCTGGCAACTTCACCGTTGCGCTATCGAAGCATTGGTGCTATAATGTACGCCAATTCCAGACACTCTTGGAACGCGCACGCGACGCGATTTTCAAAAATTTGCTTCTCAAAGCACTGTTCAATGAAATTGAATCAATTTCGTTGATCAACTAAAAGTAGAACCGTTTACCTAGGAGGCGCTGGAAAGACGCTAATGGAAATAAGATAATGCATAGGTACTGCCTGGGCTACTAGGTTGGCGAGGTATTCATGGTCGCGATGCTACGAAAACCCTGCAACGGAACTTAGTGGGCGTCCATAACGGCGCACCGCACCTCGCACCGACCTTCGCACCGCACTTAGCCTGGTACAGGCGAGGTAAATAGGCGCGTGTGTGTGGAAAGAGATGGGCCCGTCCTTAACGGCGCACGGCCCTTCGCCTCGCACATTTCGCCCTCGTACAAGGAATAGAGCGTCCAGAACGGCGCACCGCACCTTGCACCGCCCTTATGGTGCCCATCCACGTACAGGCGGACTGCAGTCCGTGGACTGACAGTTCTGATCTGCAGTCCCGAACTGTCATTGACCACACACGCACAGTTCTGCGGACTGCAGGCCGTCGCCGGACAGTCCAGGGACTGCAGGCCGCCGGATGATTCGCCATACACGCACAGTTCATGAGTCAGTTCAGTTCGATCAACTGTGTTCGGAAGAAAAAATATATGAGGGGTATAGATGCCAAACCCGCCAAGAGTCACATTTATAGCAATTCACAGGAAACGTCAAAAACTGGTGCAGACGGCCATTGCCTTACATTGGCAAGCGTATTTTCTACCTTATATTATTATTAACGGTTTAATGTGGAATTTGCACCTAAATTATGTTCGACCTTATGCACGTACTTATAAAGAACAAATTCCCGTATCTACCTCAAATTTGACAAAAATGAACTTGGCGGGTTTTGCATCTATACCCCTTATGTCTAATATTTAACATGGTTGTGAGAAAAGGGAAGCTTATTTTGTTCCTTATAATTATGTTGTTAAGTTATCGACATACGAGAAATCGGCAACGTTTTTAGGTAAAAGAATGCCAATGTACAGATGATCCTGATTATGAATTTAATTTATATCGTGGAAATGAAGAGATTCAATCCGAACGTATCGAATTATTAACTGTCATTCCTTTTGAAGCTCGAAAGCAATCGTATATTAAACAAAGAGTATTTATTCCTATTGGAACTCGATGCTGCAAAAATCATTTGATCAAAGAAAAGTTCTACGAAGACGATCTGTTCCTTTTAAAAGTGATTTTTAATTCAAGTTTTGTAGAAACCTCTGATCTACAAAAATTGTTAGATAATCTTGCTGGAGGCCGCGATTCTTTACTTATAGGAATAATAAGTAATTATAAGAATTATAAGAATTAATAATAAGAATATAAATGAAATACGAAATATGCTTCCTTCTATGCGCGATAATGATAATCGATCAGTGCTTCAAGCGGTTGTTGTATTTCTTATCAAATTAAGAAGTGGGAATTCAAATAGTACGATTTCTTCCTTTTTAATTCAAGCGAGAAATTCAAGCGGGGGTAGTTTTCATATGCTTATCCGGCTATACCCTTTAACATTTCGATAATCTAAATGCGGTATATGCTAACTGCATAGGTAAAAAGCGGTATGTGCACCGACGGTTATTGTAGATACCACTGTTTGACTGTGTATGATGCAATACCGCGTTTCTCACATTTCAACGGCTCAGAAATTGAAGGATGACGAAAACTTTGCGAAATGACAGTACGTTACCTCCCGCAATCGATGTCGTAATTGTTAATGGATTTTTTTTTTAATTCGTCGTATTAAAGATGTGCCAAAGTCGTTCGGCAATATTTCAAAGAAAATTCTACAAATTCTATACAGTTCTGATGCTCCACGTGTACATATAGTTTTTCATCGGTATTCTCTGCCTTCAGTCAAAGATTACGAGCGTTCGTTGCGAGGAGGTTTCGAAACTGATTACGAGTACGTCATCTGTGGTCCAAAACAAGCTAGACCAACTGACTTTTCGAAAGAACTTCGAAATGATAAATTCAAAGAAGATTAGTCGTTTTTCTGATTTCACCCTAGCAAACTCGAGAAGTAGGTACCTTTATTGGTAACAAAAATCTCTTTATCTGTATATATAAAATAAAGTCGGGTTAGTTACACAATTTATAACTAAAGAACGGCTGGACAGATTTTTATGACTTTTGACTCTTGGATTTGTCTCCGCGATGAATAGCAGAATATATAGATTCGTTTCAATAAAGCAAATGCCTTGCTGTAAAGTGAATTAAATTAGTAAATATAATTAAAATGCATTTCGTTTTTAAGTTAACACAACATTTATTGATTCTGAGGCGGTACGAAGTTCGCCGGGTCAGCTAGTTATATTAAGTATATAAAATAGTTTTTCGGATCGACGATCGGCTCAAAACTCCGTCCCCCACCAATCGTCTGCCAGCCAGGGCGAAGCCGCCGCCGCCGCTCCCCTTCCCTTCCCTCTTTCCACCCCCTCCATCACCTTTCCTCCCCCCTGAACTGACAGAAAATTTTTAACATCGATGAAAGTTCGGCACGACAGGCCCGGACTGCAGATCAACCGCCACACACGCACAGTTTTCCAACAGTTTCGACGGACTGCAGGCGACGGACTGCAGGCGAACTGTACGTGTATGGTGAAATTTGGACTGAAGGCGGGATCGCTCGCAGTTCGGGACTGCAGCATCAATTTTCTCGTTTTTACTGTTCCTGCAGATTCCGTTTTTTATATGTAGACGGCACTGTAGCAGCACCGCTAATCTTTTCGCACATCGGAAATAAAACATATCGTGTACCAAACCGCCCGAATGCCATAGAGGCGCCGCTCGAGTGGAAGGATCAACCGCCCGTGGAATGAGAGCGTCGAACCGCCCGGGTACCGTACAGGTGCCCCTGGAGTGCAACTGATAGACAATTTTTTATATCAATGAAAGTTTAGCACGACAGGCCTGGACTGCAGATCAACCGCCACACACGTACAGTTTTCTAACAGTTTCGACGGACTGCAGGCGACGGACTGCAGGCGAACTGTACGTGTATGGCGAAATTTGGACTGCAGGCGGGATCGCTCACAGTCCGGGACTGCAGTCCGCCTGTACGTGGATGGGCACCATTAGCCTGGTATAGACGAGGTAAAAAGGCGCGTGTGTGTGGAAAGAGATGGGCCCGTCCATAACGGCGCACGGCCCTTCGCCTCGCACATGGCATGGTACCATCGCCCTCGCGCAAGAAATAGAGCTTGGTATTTCTTCGAGCCTCGAGCATCGCACATCTCCCAGTGCTCCGTCGTATCATTGCATGATTTTTTTTTAAATAAATGAAAACATTATTTTTCGTATTCGATTATATATCTGATTAGTGAAAAATATTATTAAAAATGTTTATTAAATTTTAACGCCTATTGAAACAAAAAACAAATGACTGCATATTAACTACAGCATGCAACTGTTAACAAAACTAATTATGTTGCATATTTGCAACATTACAGAACAAACTAAGAATGAAATAATCTAAAACAATTTTTGCCTTTTGTGAGGCACAAAAACACTACATTTGTCACATTTGAAATGGGTAAACCCTTTGCACAAGTAGGAAACTTGCACCTTTGTCTTGAGGAATCGTACGAGTATTTTATCCAATGACTTGCTTCGTCATTTCTAATATTCATTGGAGGGATACGAGCTGCTGGCCCTCTTTTTATTTTTTCATCAATTAATTGTTGAGTGTCATTTGATGGTCTTCCACTTTTTTTTTCTCCTTCTTTGACCCCAGGTTGCAGAGGCACTCTGCTACTTCTAATCTAAATTACCATATGGGGCATTCTCTGTCAAGACAGCCACCTTTTTCATGAGGGTCTCAAAAAAATCTGATTTTTATTTAAATAGTCATACTTGATGAAAAAGCACTACCTAATTTTTTTAGATTTTTTTCAGGCGCCGTTAATGGTATACATCAATTTGAAAAATAAATTTTAACTTTAAAATTTCAAGTATACTATTAATCTCATAAACAACTTTGTATACATGACAATTTTTGGTTTTTTCTCAATTTTTCAAAAAAAATATACAAAAAATTTTAAGTGACATTAAAGGGCATTTTCTTACAAAAAAAAGTGAAAAAAACACTAGAAAATATTTATTCCGCCAATACGACAGTCTCGATTTTTCTTAAAAAAATTCAGTACATTTGAAATCAATAAAAACTGTGCAGAAAAAAATTTGGTAGTGGGAGGGCCATTTCTTCATGAAGAAAAAAATTCTTTTTAAGTTTTTCTCTTAAAAAATTTTTTTTAATCATACTGTCATGTATCCTTCTATGCATCTATGCATAGAAGGATAATTAACATTTTCTGATTTTTAAACGAATTCTTTTTAAGTTTTTCTCTTAAACATTTTCTGATGAAAAAATTTTTTTTTTAAGACAAAAAACTTAAGCATTTTTTTCTTCATGAAGAAACGGCCCTTCCACTACCACATTTTTTCTACACAGTTTTTATTGATTTCAAATGTACTGAATTTTTTTTAAAAAAAATCGACTGTCGCATTGGCGAAATAAATATTTTCTGGTGTTATTTTCACTTTCTTGTAAGAAAATGCCTTTCAATGTAACTTAAAAATTTTTATATATTTTCTTTGAAAAATTGAGAAAAAAACAAAAATTTGCATGTATACAAAGTTGTTTATGGGATTAATAGTATACTTGAAACTTTAAAGTTAAAATTTATTTTTCAAATCGATGTCCTATCTAATAAAATCCAACGCGATATAATCGAAAGTCGTGGTCACCTGTCCCCATTGGTTAGTTGACAATCGATATCGATAATCGAAAGTCGTGGTCACCTATCCCCATTAGTTAGTTGATAATCGATATCAATATAGTATTCGATAGTTAAAGCGGGGAAATTCAATTTGATAAAATTAGTGTTGAAGTAAATGTAAATGTCGTTATGAAATACGTTTTAGGCGCGCGCTTGCGCGTGCAAATGGTCTAGTATACCATTAACGGCGCGTGAAAAAAATTTGAAAAAATTGAGGTAATGTTTTTTCGTCTGATTGGTGCCGTCCCCGGACAAGTGCATGTGCACCGCAATAGTTGAATTTATTGCGGGTCTGCACTTTGTCCGAGGAGAGCGAATGATCCGAAATCCGTAGAAAGGCAGAGGGTTTCCGTGCCCTCCCGCGAGGCTCCTGAAATTTGAGCACGCAGTCGAGGGGCTCTTCGCTTGCGACTCGAGGTACCCCGACGGCGACGCCTGTCGCTCTCGCTAGACTGGGTGTTCTATTTATAGTACAAGATCCGAACTAGAGACGTTCTTCACCGATCTGCTTACCGGATGAAAAGTATTTTTTATCAAACATAATATGTCAATGAATATATCGCGAATGGGTAGGCTAATAAAATATGCTCAAGACTACCCTTAAAACTATATAAACAGGTGAGCTGATATGAGCAATTTGCACCGATCTGCTTACCAATTAAATTATATATGGAAATAAAGATAATTTTATTGCAAACACGATGGTATAACCCTACCTGCAAAAAACCGGTCATGAATCACGGTTGTAAGAGGCTTTGAAAGTTATCGGAGCTAGCCAAGATGCGCGTACTACAGGGAAATTTGCTATAGGACGCAACGTAGGAAGTGGGCGCGACGCGACGGTTAGATGAGAGAGAGTGCGTACATGCTGCTTCCTCGTACGATTGACAAAGATAACACTACTAAAATGCCGAGAAAAAGCGACTACAAGCGACTCGCTCTTTACATCCCTCAGTTTGCGGAAAAATGCGTGCTCCATTATTACATAAATGTAATGTAGTGTTATTTTTTTCAATCGTTATTTTTTTCAGTCAATATTACTGTTGGATCCCTGGTAAAATTATTTTCGTTCAAGATTCAACTAACTTTGCATTTTTATTTTTGCCTGTCTGGAGAAGGGACAATTTATTACTTTATGGCTCTTTCTCGAAAGTACAGAAAAAGGGGAAAAACGTTCTTACCGGGTTTTCAAGTGAAAGTTTTTTCCAAACATGTGATAAACAGACAGTCGAGACGATGGCTCATGGGGTGGGTTTGTAACGCATTAAAAATATCTGAAGGTAAAGACGAAATTCTTGACTTTTGAGATTTCATAAGTTGAAACGATAAATTGTTAAGAAAAATTCTTCTTGAAGTCTTTGTGTTGTTTAGGTTACTGTTATATAAAATCTGGGCACTTATTCCAGCAACATACAAGTTTTTGGAAGGCTATAATATTGTATTCATTGTTTTATAATAAAGTTTTTTTACACCGCCAATTTGTTAATGATTTTTTATCGCTCTCTAAAAAATGTAATTTTTCTGTTTGTTTGCTGTGGTATTTTTATAGAATAGATAAAATTTATCGAATAATTATCACTAACATATTATTATTCTGTGATAGAAATATTAATATTTCCCCATCCATATATTTAATTGAAAATATTTCAAAAATCTTTCTCACATTTTAATATTTTATATTTAATTTAAAGTAATTAAAAGTTTACTGCCAATACCTACTCCATCGTAGTCGCTTTTTCTCGGCATTTTAGTAGTGTTATCTTTGTCAATCGTACGAGGAAGCAGCATGTACGCACTCTCTCTCATCTAACCGTCGCGTCGCGCCCACTTCCTACATTGCGTCCTATAGCAAATTTCCCTGTAGTACGCGCATCTTGGCTAGCTCCGATAAATTTCAAAGCCTCTCTTACAACTGTGATTCATGACCGATTTTTTGCAGGTATGGTTATACCATCGTGTTTGCAATAAAATTATCTTTATTTTCATATATAGTTTAATTGGTAAGCAGATCGGTGCAAATTGCTCATATCAGCTCACCTGTTTATATAGTTTTAAGGGTAGTCTTGAGCATATTTTATTAGCCTACCCATTCGCGATATATTCATTGACGTATTATGTTTGACAAAAAATACTTTTCATCCGGTAAGCAGATCGGTGAAGAACGTCTCTAGTTCGGATCTTAGACTATTACACCACGCCCGTTGGATCCGCCGTTTTTATTTTTTCTCGGTTGTTAAATGATGGAACCTCTCCCGGTAGTCGGGTAATAAATTGTACTTTCGCTGCTCCTTCACATAAGTGCCTGATATCGAGTAGTTTTTGCTTATTTCGATAGTAGGTCATTCATTTCAGTGATTGCAATTAAACATTATTCTATTTACTTCATAAATATCCCTAAAATTGATAATTTGTTTTTAGTTTGCTATGATTACATGTAACAGCGTTGACTTCTGAATGAGAGACACGGAGGAGTCCACGGAGGTGAAATCTCATCTTCCGCTGGAAGGTCAAAAAATTAAAGAAAAAGGATTTTAAAATTTCAAGGTCAATGGATTAATACAGTTCAATATATACAGGATGTTTTTAAACCTCTGACCCAGAGGAAAACCCTCATCATCATAAAGTTATCAGTCCTAAGACTGGTTTGATACCATTCTCCATCTTTTCCTGTCCTCCGCTAGTCTTTTCATTTCCCTGTATTTCGAACAACCTACGTCCTTAATGATTTGCGAAATGTAGTCTAACCGCGGCCTACCTACCTCTCTCTTTTTTCCCGTTTCTGCTTCTAAGATGTCTCTTAGCAGTCCCTCATGTCTCACTATATGGCCTATCAGCTGATCCCTTCTTTTCTTTATATTTTTCCAGAGCCGCCGGTTTTCCTCTATTTTCCTCAAGACTTCTTCATTTGTGATTTTCTCGGTCCATTTTACTTTTAGCATTCTTCTATAGCACCACATTTCGAAGCTGTCTAATTTTTTCCTTTCTACCATTCCTATCGTCCAAGATTCGCACCCATACAAAGCTGTACTCCACACGTATGTTTTGAGAAATTTTTTCCTACTCTCTAGGCTGACGTTTTTTGAGCATAGTAGCTTCTTTTTCAGATTAAAAGCCTGTTTTCCCTGCGCTATTCTTTGTTTGACGTCTTTTAGGCTCTTTCCATCTGTCGTTATTTGGCTACCTAGATAGCAAAACTGCTGTACTTCTTCTACGCTTTCGTCGCCTATATTTATTCTAGTTTTACTCTTACGTTTTTTCTTACTACATACCAGAATTTTTGTCTTTTTCTTATTAATTTTCATATTGTAGTTCTCTATTAGGATGTTTTCCATTTCGTTAAGCGCCTTTTCTAGTTCTTCTTTGTTCGATGCTAGTAGCGCTATATCGTCGGCGAACCGAAGCATGCTCACTGTTTGCCCTTGTATTTTAATGCCTCAAGTTGAGTTTTCTTTTAATTCGTTCATCGCTTCCTCTGTGTATAAGTTAAAGATTAGAGGCGACAGTGTGCATCCTTGTCGTACTCCTTTTCTAATTTTCGCTTCTCTCACTTCTTCTTCTACTCCTATCACTGCTACTTGGTTTTCATATAAATTATGTATGATTCTTCTTTCTCTGTACTTTATTCCTACTCTTTTCAGTATTTCGAACATTTTTTGCCACTGAACATTATCGAATGCTTTTTCTAGGTCTATGAATCCTATATATAGTGTTTCGTCTTTTTCTAATGTTTTCTCTGCAATTAGTCTTAGCGCTATTATCGCTTCCCTCGTTCCTCTGTTCCTTCTAAATCCGAACTGGTCTTCTGCTAATACTTCCTCGGCTCTCCGTTCCATTCTCCTTTGTATAATTTTTGTTAAGATTTTTGATGCGTGCGGTATCAAGCTGATTGTACGAAAATTTTCGCATCTATCCGCGCCTACTTTTTTTGGAAGGGTAACTATTATACTTTTCTTGAAATCTTTTGGCATTTTTCCTGTTTCGTACATATGACTCACGAGTTTAAATAGCCTACTTATCGCTTCTTCCTCTGCAAACTTTAAAATTTCTGCCTGTATTCCATCTATCCCGGGTGCTTTATTGTTTTTCAATTCCTTAAGTGCTATCTCAAATTCCGACTTAATAATAGGATCCCCGAGTTCGTTTTCATCTACGCTATTTTCTTCTTCCAATATGTTACTTAGTTCTTCTCCATTGTATAGTTTTTCTAAATATTCTTTCCATCTATCGGCCTTTTCTGCGTTTTCTAACAACATGTTTCCGTTTTCATTTCTAATATTTCTACTTTTCGGTTTGTATTCTTGAAAATTTCTTTTTATTAGTCTGAAAGCTGCATCGGTCCTACCTAATTTAATTTTCTTTTCAACTTCTTCGCATCTTTCTTCTATCCATTCTTCCTTAGCTCTCCTAGATTTTCTAATTATCTCCCATTTCAGGGATTTGTATTTTCTCTGTCCGTTTTCATCTACCCTAGACTTATACTTTCGTCTCTCCTCTATCAACTCTAAAATTTCTCTCGTTATCCACGGATTTCTACTCTCATTTTTTTTGATACCTAGTACTTCTTCTGCTGCATTTTCTAAACTCGTTTTAATATGATTCCAATTTTCTTCTCTGCTCGCTTTGCTATTATTGGCTACATCCCCCCCCTTACGATTTAAATGTTTCTCAACTTTACTCTGGAATTCTTTTTCTACTTTATCGTTCTTGAGTTTACTGATATCCCACTTTTTGCGGGCGTTATTTTTTTTCTTAAGTCTTTTAAATTTTAACTGACATTTCATCATTACTAAATTATGATCGCTGTCTATATCTGCACCTGGGTAGCTCCTACAGTCTTTTACCTGGTTTCTGAACCTTTGTTTGACTAATATATAATCTATTTGATATCTACCAGGAAAACCCTATGTTCATTAAAAAATTACGGACATAATGCAATTGATTTTATTGAAATCCGTTAAGATTTTACGGATAAATTAATTATTAAACAGTAATAAATGTTTTGAATTTATTCGGAATTGATGATGTCATATATATCAATTAATCAATATATCAATTAAGATAATCGCATTTTCTATCGTTATTATAAACATTATCTTCATGAGCCTTAATATGACGTCATCAATGCCGAATAAATTCAAAATATTAATTACTTTTTAATAATTAATTTCTCCGCAAGTTCTTAACGGATTTCAATCAAATCAATTCCATTGTGTCCGTAATTTTTTAATGAACATAGGGTTTTCCTCTGGGTCAGAGGTTTGACAACATCCTGTATATATTAAACTGTATTAAGCCATTGTATACCTTGAAATTAAAAAATCCTTTTTCTTTAATTTTTTAACCTTCCAACGGAAGATGAGATTTCACCTCCGTGAACTGTCTCTCATTCAGAAGTCAACGCTGTTACATGTAATCATAGCAAACTAAAAACAAATTATCAATTTTAGGGATATTTATGAAGTAAATAGAATAATGTATAATTGCAATCACTGAAATGAATGACTTACTATCGAAATAAGCAAAAACTACTCCATATCAGGCACTTATGTGAAGGAGCAGCGAAAGTACAATTTATTACCCGACTACCGGGAGAGGTTCCATCATTTAACAACCGAAAAAAAAATAAAAACGGCGGGTCCAATGGGCGTGGTGTAAATAGAACACCCAGTCTAGGGACAGTCACACGCGTCGGGGTACCTCGAGTCGGAAGCGAAGAGCCACTCGACCGCGTGCTCAAATTTCAGGAGCCTCGCGGGAGGGCACGGAAACCCTCTGGCTTTCACTCTCCTCGGACAAAGTGCAGACCCGCAATAAATTCAACTATTGCGGTGCACATGCACTTGTCCGGGGACGGCACCAATCGGACGAAAAAACATTACCTGAATTTTTCAGATTTTTTTCACGCGCCGTTAATGGTATAAATCGATTTGAAAAATAAATTTTAACTTTAAAGTTTCAAGTACCTATACATGCAAATTTTTGTTTTTTTCCTCAATTTTTCAAAGAAAATATATAAAAATTTTTAAGTGATATTAAAAGGCATTTTCTTACAAGAAAGTGAAAAAAACACCAGAAAATATTTATTTCGCCAATGCGACAGTCGATTTTTCTTAAAAAAATTCAGTACATTTGAAATCAATAAAAACTATGTAGAAAAAAATGTAGTAGTGGAAGGGCCATTTCTTCATGAAGAAAAAAATAGTTCTTAAGTTTTTTGTCTGATAAAAATTTTTTTTCAACAGAAATGTTCTTTATGCTTCTATGCATCTATGCATAGAAACATAAAGAACATTTTCGGATTTTTGAAAAAATGTTTAAGAGAAAAAACTTAAAAAGAGTTCGTTTAAAGATCAGAAAATTTTCATTATCCTTCTATGCATAGATGCATAGAAGGATACATGACAGTATGATTAAAAAAAATTTTTTACGAGAAAAACTTAAAAACAATTTTTTTCTTCACGAAGAAATGGCCCTCCCACTACCAAATTTTTTTCTGCACAGTTTTTATTGATTTCAAATGAACTGAATTTTTTTAGGAAAAATCGAGACTGTCGTATTGGCGGAATAAATATTTTCTAGTGTTTTTTTCACTTTTTTGTAAGAAAATGCCCTTTAATGTCACTTAAAATTTTTTGTATATTTTTTTTGAAAAATTGAGAAAAAACCAAAAATTGTCATCTATACAAAGTTGTTTATGAGATTAATAGTATACTTGACATTTTAAAGTTAAAATTTATTTTTCAAATTGATGTATACCATTAACGGTGCCTGAAAAAAATCTAAAAAATTAGGTAATGCTTTTTCATCAAGTATGACTATGTAAATAAAAATCAGATTTTTTTGAGACCCTCATGAGAAAGGTGGCTGTCTTGACAGAGAATGCCCCATATGGTAATTTAGATTAGAAGTAGCAGAGTGCCTCTGCAACCTGGGGTCAAAGAAGGAGAAAAAAAAGTGGAAGACCATCAAATGACACTCAACAATTAATTGATGAAAAAATAAAAAGAGGGCCAGCAGCTCGTATCCCTCCAATGAATATTAGAAACGACGAAGCAAGTCATTGGATAAAATACTCGTACGATTCCTCAAGACAAAGGTGCAAGTTTCCTACTTGTGCAAAGGGTTTACCCATTTCAAATGTGACAAATGTAGAGTGTTTTTGTGTCTCACAAAAGGCAAAAATTGTTTTAGATTATTTCATTCTTAGTTTGTTCTGTAATGTTGCAAATATGCAACATAATTAGTTTTGTTAACAGTTGCATGCTGTAGTTAATATGCAGTCATTTGTTTTTTGTTTCAATAGGCGTTAAAATTTAATAAACATTTTTAATAATATTTGTCACTAATCAGATATATAATCGAATACGAAAAATAATGTTTTCATTTATTAAAAAAAAAAGGTGTGAGTGCCGTTGTACTCACGGAGGATGTGTAAACATCTTACAATTATCTGCGGTCCGAGTAAGTTTGCTGTTGAGCGTGCAAGCTGTCTTCAATGTCAATTTCTTCACTAACATCTTCGGTGTGATGAGGCAGGGACACATTCTGAGAAAAGAATGACTCGTTAATGGTAATATCATAGAATTTGTAAAGAGGAGTATCGATGAGATAACGGAGCCAATCCTTGACAACACGTTTTCGAACCAAGCCAATAAGATAACTCGATTTGTGTATCTTTTTGCGTTTTATGTGAACATTTATACAATAGTCATCATCAAGTTCTCGTGACAGATAATGAACCATCGTATTAACGGAAATGGGAACATTTATAACTTGGCCCAAAATTCCATATTGACCTTGACCATGTCTAAGTCGTCTGATCTGCATAAACGGAAGACGAGGCGATATCAAACGTTCCGTGACTATATCAAGATCTGGTAAATGATGTGATCGAGGTAGATACTTGAATCCGTTTGAAGTTGAATATGTCGGTATTTTTTCTTTTCACAATGAGCCATGGCAAGTGTTACAAACTCGAGCTGCTTCCAAATCCATGTTGGGAAATTCTGCTGCGAGAATAGTTATACAGTTAGGAGGTAGAGGTTTCAGGTCTTTCTCGTACCATAACCGGTCACACACAGAACATACATATCCAAAATGATTTTCTAAAAACTTCTCGTTGAATTTGCAGTGAGCTTCGATATGTTGCAATAATGGATCATATCCAACTGTTGAAGATGTTGGTTGCCTTGGAGATGGTTCTTGATCGGAAGAACGGTCATCATTTGGAGTCGATTGAATTCTTGCAGTTGCAGTCGCAGTCGCAGTCGTAGCTGTTGCTTTACGACGTCGAATTCTATAATCCCTTGAATTTCGTGCTGCAATGGCTCTTTTATGCTGCAATCTTTCATTAGGCTCCGTGGATTCAGTGGGTGTCATTTCTCTTGCGCTGGTACCAGGCATCGGATCAGTAGATTATTCTTCATTCGCACTTGTATTATCGAAACGTCTCTTTTTAGATGAGTGTGAAATAGCCATAGACTCGTTTTTTTTCGGGCACGATATTCACGCATGTACGCAGCAGCTGCAGTTTTCCTTTTTTTTACTTCTTCAGAAGTCTGTTTTTGTCTGTCTTCTCTTTGGAGCATTGCGCTATCTTTTTTCTATTCTTCGCCTGGTGAGTTGTGAGGAATCACACTAGTCGACGGAGATATCACTCCAGGTAAATCTTTACCAGCTTCGTTAGAAGACTGCCAGTTGTAGATGCCGGATTTGCTGAAGAGTTAGATAACATTTCATTATGTAATATAAATTCAAGAGAAATAATTATTGATTGTTTCTCACCACGCATTAATACGTGGTGAGAAACAATCAATTTAAAACACTTTTTGTATATATATGTGTATATAATAGTATATATATTTATATGTACTTATATTTATATATAAATATATACATATTTATACATGATTTAGGCTCTATAACCTAAAAGCCCATAGTCAAACTATAATTTTTTTGTGTATTATAGAACTATAGTTCTATGGATAGTGTATAATGAAGCAATTATCACTATATTCTATTATTTCGTATTTATACTCACCAATTTTTATAACTTACTAGCAGCCCGTCCCGGCTTCGCACGGGTAGATTGTGGATTGATTTTGGTCGTCATTTAATGAATTTTTAGCAGATATCTGTACTCATAGGTAGGGAGCCATGCTACGCTAAAAAAACACATGTATTTAATTTAAATTGGAAAGTACATTTTTTATTAATTTATCTTAAGGCCAGCGGATAGACAATGTTTTTTATTTTTTTATTTGGAGTAAAAACGTTTAAATTTTTCGGTATGCCAACTCTGGAGCAAGCCACATACAATTGGCCGTGTGAAAAACATGAATTTTCCAAATTTAAGCCAGCAATAGTCAACCATTGACCTTGTGCTTTGTTGATGGTAATAGCAAAAGCAAGACGCAAAGGGAACTGGAGCCGCTTGAATTCGAATGTTAAATCGTTGGAAATCATAGGTATGCGTGAATGAGGACGTCTTCGCCTTTGAATTTGCCAGTGATGATTGTTACCTCGATTAAATTTGGTTGGCACTAAGGGATTTTTCGTGTAACTGATTTGGAATATTATGTCAGATGTAAGAGATTCCAAATGAAGGTCATGGTCAAGGTCAAATACAATATCACCATTGCACAGCCACTAAAAAATCCTAAATCCTACTATCAAAAAGAATTTGTACCATAGCTTTCATGGTACGAAGCCGAACTGTGCTTGACCTCAATTTGACCTCCGCTGACCATAAAGGTCACATGGAAATAATGGTCAAGGACATATTTGAACGTGAAATTTCCCGCTCTTTTCATTTCCGGTATATAAAATAGAGGTTCGGATTTTAAAAAATCAATTTTACCTAGAAGGTCATTGTCAATGTCAAATCCAATATGACCATTGGGTAGCCAGGGAAAAATCCTAAAAGTTTTATATTAAACGTTTTTCTCTAAAACGATTTTCCGCTGAGATAATCAGCTGTGCCTGGACTTTTTGAACACCCTGTATAAGATTTACTAACTCAGAAACCTTCGCGAGCATGCGTCCAACCATTCCTCAAAGTTTCATCGCAATCGGATGAACGGTTTAGGAAGGCATAATAATAATCCGTACCGGTACTTTTCGAACACCCTGTATACGATTTACTAACTCAGAGACCTTCGCGGGCATGCGTCCAACCATTCCCCAAAGCTTCATCGCAATCGGATGAACGGTTTAGGAAGGCATAATAATCATCCGTACCGCTACTTTTTGAACACCTTGTATACGATTTACTAACTCAGAAACCTTCGCAGGCATGCGTCCAACCATTCCTCAAAGTTTCATCGCAATCGGATGAACGGTTTAGGAAGGCATAATAATCATCAGTACCGGTACTTTCTGAACACCCTATATAAGATTTATTAACTCAGAAACCTTCGCGGGCATGCGTCCAACCATTCCCAAAAGTTTCATCGCAATCGGATGAACGGTTTAGGAAGGCATTTGATATTACCTTAAAGGTCACGGTCAAGGTCAAATCCAATACGACCACTGGGTAGCCAAGGGAAAATCCTTAAAGTTTTGTATTAAACATTTTTCTCTAAAATGTTTTCCCGTTGAGATAATCGGCCGTATCGGGACTTTTTGAACACCCTGTATAAGATTTACTAACTCAGAAACCATCGCGGGCATGCGTCCAACCATTTCCCAACTTTTCATCGCAATCGGATGAACGGTTTAGGAAGGCATAATAATCATCAGTACCGGTACTTTTTGAACACCTTTTATAAGATTTACTAACTCAGAAACCTTCGCGGGCATGCGTCCAACCATTCCTCAAAGTTTCATCGCAATCGGATGAACGGTTTAGGAAGGCATAATAATCATCCGTATCGGTACTTTTTGAACACCCTGTATAAGATTTACTAACTCAGAAACCTTCGCGGGCATGCGTCCAACCATTCCCCAACTTTTCATCGCAATCGGATGAACGGTTTAGGAAGGCATAATAATCATCAGTACCGGTACTTTTTGAACACCCTGTATAAGATTTACTAACTCAGAAACCTTCGCGGGCATGCGTCCAGCCATTCCCCAAAGTTTCATCGCAATCGGATGAACGGTTTAGGAAGGCATAAGAGACATACACAGACAGACAGACAGACAGCAGACAAACATTCATTTTTATATATATAGATAAGACACACAGAAACACACTGCACTTAACACGTATTTTCACTAGAAAGTAATCCTAGCGTCCACGCGAATGTGTGCATGGGCAGCTTGCGCGAATAGTATGCGCAGTAGCGCCACACACACATTGACGCAGTCACATGTACACGGGCTTACGTCAGACGCTCCATTTCCCAGGAAGGTCCCACCGTAGAGCGATAGCATCAAGAGACACGGTAGTGTCTCGCGGCATGTTCATTCAAGTCGTCAGAACGACGCCGCCAGCGCTGTCGCCGCGAGCACCCGTGTATCTTTACAGGAAAAATGTCTGCCCCCTTCACCCCTCAATTTTAACATCGAATTTTCTCAATAAATATACGGTTATAACCAAAACTATGCTTAGTTACGCCATATAAATCGACTATTCTCTATCGATAGAGACCAGAGTAAATGTTGTAAGTTACATATTAACAGATATTTTTCCTTAGCAACGCGAAGCCACGCCCCTCGCGCCTCGAAAGTCGAGAATCCGATTTCTCGGGCGATATATATATGTCAAAATCTCACAAAAATTCCGCCTGTCTTCGGCGATATTCGGCCATGGTCGGAAATGTGTACACAGATGCGGCCACACGCATACGCCATCAAATGTATGTGAGAGTGTGTGAGAGAATGTTTCTTGAATGTTTAGTTGTTTTTTAAAATTAATAAAATAATATTCCATTCGCGAAACGATTTCCCTCGCATTTTTTCGATCCTCGGACGCGCTTGTTAATTCAGTGTAATCGGAGTAGTGAATGTCAATAGTGGTGAATGTGACAGACGCTCCGTATAGTTTAATAATCGTTTGTATTTTTTTCGAATATCGAGATAGTGAACGGGTGCAGTGGTATTCTTCTCTCCAATGCCTGTGCATCAAGAAAGGAGCAGGAAAGGAGACGGTCTCAGAAGAATTGAAATCAGATAAGTTTAATTGCCATTTGACAGCTTTAACCTCACTTTCCATGGAAGGACAATATCTTTGTGTTTGTTCTATTTTTTGTTTTCAGGGTCATGCGAGCACGGGAAAAATCGAAGAAAATCAATCACCAACACAAGCCGTGGCAGAATAGGAGATGAAATGGAACTGGATCACAATAATCAGGTAATTACTTTATCACTATTTTTCTCTATCGATATATTTCCTCTTTCGTACTATTACACGTTCCGATAATATACCGTCTTCCCGTACTGACAGTATACATGCATTTTACCTCCAATATGCCGGAATTAAAAATCTCTAGAACTCTGCGGTACAATGCCACGGTATGAATATCAGGTTCTACCGACATGACATGCTTCGACAAGGTCTGTATCAACTTTAGCGGTATATTAAGGGCACTGCACTAATCCTGTGGCACATTTTTCTATCTGGGAAAGCATATTATTATGGTAGTACAGCTGTACAGCGTTCCGATAATATATAATTGGAACTTTTAATAATACGAAAGGGAAAATATATCGATAAAGAAAAGATAATAAAATAATTACTTCATTATTGTAATCCAATTCTATCGTATCTCCTACTTTTCTACCACGGCTTTCCCAGATAGAAAAACTTGCCACAGGATTAGTGCAGTGCCCCCAATATAATGCTAAAGTTGATACAGACCTTGTCGAAGCATGTCATGTCGGTAGAATTTGATATTCCTACCGTGGCATTGTACCGCAGAGTTCTAGAGATTTTTAATTCCGGCATATTAAAGGTAAAATGCATGTATACTGTCAGTATGGGAAGACGGTATATTTCTACATATTGGAGAATCTAAGTCGTGGGAGAAGAACAAATCATCGGAGTAACTACAATATCGGGGTAACTATAATACTTTATTTCTATTTTTTTCAGAACGATTCTCAGATAGAAAAATGTGCCACAGGATTAGTGCAGTGCCCCCAATATAATGCTAAAGTTGATACAGACCTTGTCGAAGCATGTCATGTCGGTAGAATTTGATATTCCTACCGTGGCATTGTACCGCAGAGTTCTAGAGATTTTTAATTCCGGCATATTAGAGGTAAAATGAATGTATACTGTCAGTATGGGAAGACGGTATATTTCTACATATTGGAGAATCTAAGTCGTGGGAGAAGAACAAATCATCGGAGTAACTACAATATCGGGGTAACTATAATACTTTATTTCTATTTTTTTTCTCATCGGTGCTTGCCCTCTGCCTTCCTACTACAAGTTTCGATTTATATACTAAATTTTATTTTATTTTTAGTTCATCGCCTCCACTCCATCGCCTTCGACTTCTTCTACCCAGTGAGGATTTCTCACGGTAGAATTTCGATTCATCTGTGAACAAAATCTTCTGACGAACGAGGGATCGTCCACTTGCCGTTCCAAAAACCAGTCGGAATAGTTCATTCGTCGAGTTGGATTTGCTTTCTCCGGTGCATGTATGTACTTCATTTTAAAAGGATGAACATTCTTTTCTATTTCTTATAGTCTTATTCTCTCTAGGAGAGCATCGGTGTTCCACTGCTCTCGTATTCTTTCAGGTCTTTCTAAAATAATTATAGAAATCACATATATAATTCAGCTCTGACAAGTACAATCTTATTGAGCTGTCTTATTGAGCTGTTTCTTTCAATGTAATGATTCCAAAATGTTTCTATAACGTTTTGCAACTTTGTGAATTTATCGAGAAAGATATATTTCTAACATAGGGTAGTGTTCAAAAATATTGCAAAATATCCCAAGAATATCACAAAAATTACTTGTAAAGACGTGTTTTATGGGATGTAATTTCTTAATTAAATATTTGTTAAGATAATTTAACATAAATATCACTTTCGTAATTTCTGTCGGTTATGAGACTGCTGGATTGCCGTTGTTACGTCCCAATAGCAACTCAATTCAATATTTTCTCAGGTGCACCTATTCGAACTAACTTATTACCCACCAATATTGAAAATAAATCTTCTCAAGGCTGAATACGACTTGGGCATGTTTCAGCGTACAATTAGCTAGATCCAGCTCGACGAATGAACTATTCTGACTGGTTTTTGGAACGGCAAGTGGACGAGCTTTACAGCTGTTTCGCTGCCGTGTTGCCAAGTCTCTCATCGTTAATATGGCATGCTAATGGTTTGCGAAGTCAAAACGAATTTCATGACAATATTACGTTGCAACTATACGGTAAAACCCAATTTACTTATTTTTTACATAATCCTTAATATTTCATCTCTCAAATTACTAGTCTTTCAAAGCCTAAAGTTGGCGGAATGTGTGTTAAAGTCAGTGATAATCTACCTTAGTACAATCGTCTGCCATAAGGCGATATGTTAAAAGTGGTCAACTTTAGAATAAAATAACGAAGAAACTATAGACGGTCTATATTGCTCAAATTTTCGTATTAGTTGTGTAAAGTATTCGTGTATATCATATAAAAAAATTAGGGCTGTAAGTTGGTTTTCGTCTGATAGTCGAACCTCCTTAAAGCAGGAATAGTTGGAACGAAAAGCCCATATTGCAATGAAAGTACTATGGGTACTATGGATGAAGGCGCTCGCTGACAAGACTGACATTCTCCGATGTCCATCGAGTCATCTTTTTACGGACAGGACACGAGTTAGATCCTCTTCGGTTGCACCTGTACGAGATGATATGTCAGAAAATCGTGAGTCTTTATGAAAATCTTCTAACCTACTCGTTCTGCAGTAATACTTAATAATAAAAAACTATTCTCCTACATGTACACCCGGGGACACGGCATCTGTCGCTGGTGACTGTTTTTAAACGTTATTTTTAAACGTACTAACCAATAATTAATAATCCTCATACTTTCATTCACGAGAGTAGATGTCACCGTAGCTAATGAGCGCATGAGAATTAATTATTCATTGGTTAGTACGTTTAAAAATAACGTTTAAAAAAAGTCACCAGCGACAGATACCGTATCCCCGGGTGTATATATTCTCCCGATGAATAAATTCCAAAAAGTAGTGAAATCCCCCCACAAAAACAGATTCTCTGTAAAAAAAGGCGGCATGTTCATTCAGTGCCAACAAAAATTGATACGTAAAATACTCTCCAAAAAAGATTTGAAATCAATTAAGATCGCCATGTTCAAGATTTATGTATTAAAAGTAAAAGGCATCATTTGAAAGGAAAATTATTGTAAATCAAGTTACTAAAAAATTCGACTAAAAAAATTTATAAAAAAATTTTAATAAAAAAGAACTTGCCGCGTTTTTTTCTTCAAAATAAAAAATTCAGACAGAATTATACTCGATGTTTATGCACTTATGATTTTAAATAAATTCATACACTTATAATATGATACCACCAGTATACCGAATGTCGCACGGGAAACCGATTAGGCGGGGGCCTTCTGAAATTCTCTGAATTTGACTTCGGCAGTGTAATTTATGAATCACTCTAGCACCGTCCAAGCACTGCCAATTATTCGGCATAGTGGACAAAATATGAAAACTTAAACGCGGCAAGTTCTTTTTTATTAAAATTTTTTTATAAATTTTTTTAGTCGAATTTTTTAGTAACTTGATTTACAATAATTTTCCTTTCAAATGATGCCTTTTACTTTTAATACATAAATCTTGAACATGGCGATCTTAATTGATTTCAAATCTTTTTTGGAGAGTATTTTACGTATCAATTTTTGTTGGCACTGAATGAACATGCCGCCTTTTTTTACAGAGAATCTGTTTTTGTGGGGGGTAGATGTTTACACATCAAAAATCATGCAATGATACGACGGAGCACTGGGAGATGTGCGATGCTCGAGGCTCGAAGAAATACCAAGCTCTATTTCTTGCGCGAGGGCGATGGTACCATGTCATGTGCGAGGCGAAGGGCCGTGCGCCGTTATGGACGGGCCCATCTCTTTCCACACACGCGCCTATTTACCTCGCCTGTACCAGGCTAAGGGCGGTGCGAGGTGCGGTGCGCCATTGTGGACGCTTTATTCCTTGTGCGAGGGCGAAATGTGCGAGGCGAAGGGCTGTGCGCCGTTATAGACGGGCCCATCTCTTTCCACGCGCCTATTTACCTCGCCTGTACCAGGCTAAGTGCGGTGCGAGGGTCGGTGCGAGGTGCGATGCGCCGTTATGGACGCCCACTTAGGGGCCGTCCATAACGGCGCACCGCACCTCGCACCGCACCTCGCACCGCACATAGCCTCGCCCATAGCATGGAGCAGTGCTCATAGTGACGCCTCGCATCTAGCCTAGCCTTTCAGTCATACTAAAGTCATTCTAACAGGAACTATAATCCACTTATCTCTACCAAATTACAGAATCATCGTTCGGTTTAGAGTAAGTGACAGCAAAGGTACATAGGTGTGTGTGTGTGTGTACCGAGTGTTCTCAAACCTCTGACCCAGAGGGCGGGGAGGGGGGGGGAACCCTATGTTCATTAAAAAATTACGGACACAATGCAATTGATTTTATTGAAATCCGTTAAGAACTTGCGACGAAATTAATTATTAAAAAGTAATTAATATTTTGAATTTATTCGGCATTGATGACGTCATATCAAGGCTCATGAGGATAATGTTTATAATAACGATAGCAAATGCGATTATCTTAATTGATATATTGATTAATTGATATATGACATCATCAATTCCGAATAAATTCAAAACATTTATAACTGTTTAATAATTAATTTCTCCGTAAATTCTTAACGGATTTCAATAAAATCAATTGCATTATGTCCGTAATTTTGTTAATGAATATAGGGTTTTTCTCTCTGGGTCAGAGGTTTAAAAACATCCTGTATATATTGAACTGTATTAAGCCATTGACCTTGAAATTTTTTAATCCTTTTTCTTTAATTTTTTAACCTTCCAGCGGAAGATGAGATTTCACCTCCGTGGACTCCTCCGTGTCTCTCATTCAGAAGTCAACGCTGTTACATGTAATCATAGCAAACTAAAATCAAATTATCAATTTTAGGGATATTTATGAAGTAAATAGAATAATGTTTAATTGCAATCACTGAAATGAATGACCTACTATCGAAATAAGCAAAAACTACTCGATATCAGGCACTTATGTGAAGGAGCAGCGAAAGTACAATTTATTACCCGACTACCGGGAGAGGTTCCATCATTTAACAACCGAAAAAAAATAAAAACGGCGGGTCCAACGGGCGTGGTGTAAATAGCCAGTCTAGCGACAGCGACAGGCGTCGGGGTACCTCGAGTCGCAAGCGAAGAGCCACTCGACCGCGTGCTCAAATTTCAGGAGCCTCGCGGGAGGGCACGGAAACCCTCTGCCTTTCGCTCTCCTCGGACAAAGTGCAGACCCGCAATAAATTCGGTGCACATGCACTTGTCCGGGGACGGCACCAATCGGACGAAAAAACATTACCTGAATTTTTTCAGATTATTTCACGCGCCGTTAATGGTATAAATCGATTTGAAAAATAAATTTTAACTTTAAAGTTTCAAGTAGGTACCTATACATGCAAATTTTTGTTTTTTCTCAATTTTTCAAAGAAAATATATAAAAATTTTTAAGTGACATTAAAAGGCATTTTCTTAAAAGAAAGTGAAAAAAACACCAGAAAATATTTATTTCGACAGTCGATTTTTCTTAAAAAAATTCAGTACATTTGAAATCAATAAAAACTGTGTAGAAAAAAATGTGGTAGTGGAAGGGCCATTTCTTCATGAAGAAAAAAATACTTCTTAAGTTTTTTGTCTTAAAAAATTTTTTTTTCATCAGAAAATGTTTTTTATCCTTCTATGCATCTATGCATAGAAACAAAGAACATTTTCGGATTTTTGAAAAAATGTTTAAGAGAAAAAACTAAAAAGAATTCGTTTAAAAATCAGAACATTTTCTTTATCCGTCTATGCATAGATGCATAGAAGGATACATGACAGTCCGATTAAAAAAAATATTTTTAAGAGAAAAAACAAAGAATTTTTTTCTTCATGAAGAAATGACCCTCCCACTACCTAATTTTTTTCTGCAGTTTTTATTGATTTCAAATGTACTGAATTTTTTAAGAAAAATCGAGACTGTCGCATTGGCGATATAAATATTTTCTAGTGTTTTTTTCACTTTTTTGTAAGAAAATGCCTTTTAATGTCACTTAAAATTTTTTGCATATTTTTTTTTGAAAAATTGAGAAATAAACAAAAATTGTCATGTATACAAAGTTGTTTATGAGATTAATAGTCCACTAAGTGGGCGTCCATAACGGCGCACCGCACCTCGCACCGACCCTCGCACCGCACATAATGGTGCCCATCCACGTACAGGCGGACTGCAGTCCGTGGACTGACAGTTCTGATCTGCAGCCCCGAACTGTCATTGACCACACACGTACAGTTCTGCGGACTGCAGGCCGTCGCCGGACAGTCCAAGGACTGCAGGCCGCCAGATGATTCGCCATACACGCACAGTTCATGAGTCAGTTCAGTTCGATCAACTGTGTTCGGAAGAAAAAATATATGAGGGGTAGAGATGCCAAACCCGCCAAGAGTCACATTTATAGCAATTCACAGGAAACGTCAAAAACTGGTGCAGACGGCCATTGCCTTACATTGGCAAGCGTATTTTCAACCTTATATTATTATTAACGGTTTAATGTGGAATTTGCACCTAAATTATGTTCGACCTTATGCACGTACTTATAAAGAACAAATTCCCGTATCTACCTCAAATTTGACAAAAATGAACTTGGCGGGTTTTGCATCTATACCCCTTATGTCTAATATTTAACATGGTTGTGAGAAAAGGGAAGCTTATTTTGTTCCTTATAATTATGTTGTTAAGTTATCGACATACGAGAAATCGGCAACGTTTTTAGGTAAAAGAATGCCAATGTACAGATGATCCTGATTATGAATTTAATTTATATCGTGGAAATGAAGAGATTCAATCCGAACGTATCGAATTATTAACTGTCATTCCTTTTGAAGCTCGAAAGCAATCGTATATTAAACAAAGAGTATTTATTCCTATTGGAAATCGATGCTGCAAAAATCATTTGATCAAAGAAAAGTTCTACGAAGACGATCTGTTCCTTTTAAAAGTGATTTTTAATTCAAGTTTTGTAGAAACCTCTGATCTACAAAAATTGTTAGATAATCTTGCTGGAGGCCGCGATTCTTTACTTATAGGAATAATAAGTAATTATAAGAATTAATAATAAGAATATAAATGAAATACGAAATATGCTTCCTTCTATGCGCGATAATGATAATCGATCAGTGCTTCAAGCGGTTGTTGTATTTCTTATCAAATTAAGAAGTGGGAATTCAAATAGTACGATTTCTTCCTTTTTAATTCAAGCGAGAAATTCAAGCGGGGGTAGTTTTCATGTGCTTATCCGGCTATACCCTTTAACATTTCGATAATCTAAATGCGGTATATGCTAACTGCTTAGGTAAAAAGCGGTATGTGCACCGACGGTTATTGTAGATACCACTGTTTGACTGTGTATGATGCAATACCGCGTTTCTCACATTTCAACGGCTCAGAAATTGAAGGATGACGAAAACTTTGCGAAATGACAGTACGTTACCTCCCGCAATCGATGTCGTAATTGTTAATGGATTTTTATTTTAATTCGTCGTATTAAAGATGTGCCAAAGTCGTTCGGCAATATTTCAAAGAAAATTCTACAAATTCTATACAGTTCTGATGCTCCACGTGTACATATAGTTTTTCATCGGTATTCTCTGCCTTCAGTCAAAGATTACGAGCGTTCGTTGCGAGGAGGTTTCGAAACTGATTACGAGTACGTCATCTGTGGTCCAAAACAAGCTAGACCAACTGACTTTTCGAAAGAACTTCGAAATGATAAATTCAAAGAAGATTAGTCGTTTTTCTGATTTCACCCTAGCAAACTCGAGAAGTAGGTACCTTTATTGGTAACAAAAATCTCTTTATCTGTATATATAAAATAAAGTCGGGTTAGTTACACAATTTATAACTAAAGAACGGCTGGACAGATTTTTATGACTTTTGACTCTTGGATTTGTCTCCGCGATGAATAGCAGAATATATAGATTCGTTTCAATAAAGCAAATGCCTTGCTGTAAAGTGAATTAAATTAGTTTAAATATAATTAAAATGCATTTCGTTTTTAAGTTAACACAACATTTATTGATTCTGAGGCGGTACGAAGTTCGCCGAGTCAGCTAGTTATATTAAGTATATAAAATAGTTTTTCGGATCGACGATCGGCTCAAAACTCCGTCCCCCACCAATCGTCTGCCAGCCAGGGCGAAGCCGCCGCCGCCGCTCCCCTTCCCTTCCCTCTTTCCACCCCCTCCATCACCTTTCCTCCCCCCTGAACTGACAGAAAATTTTTAACATCGATGAAAGTTCGGCACGACAGGCCCGGACTGCAGATCAACCGCCACACACGCACAGTTTTCCAACAGTTTCGACGGACTGCAGGCGACGGACTGCAGACGAACTGTACGTGTATGGTGAAATTTGGACTGAAGGCGGGATCGCTCGCAGTTCTGGACTGCAGCATCAATTTTCTCGTTTTTACTGTTCCTGCAGATTCCGTTTTTTATATGTAGACGGCACTGTAGCAGCACCGCTAATCTTTTCGCACATCGGAAATAAAACATATCGTGTACCAAACCGCCCGAATGCCATAGAGGCGCCGCTCGAGTGGAAGGATCAACCGCCCGTGGAATGAGAGCGTCGAACCGCCCGGGTACCGTACAGGTGCCCCTGGAGTGCAACTGATAGACAATTTTTTATATCAATGAAAGTTTAGCACGACAGGCCTGGACTGCAGATCAACCGCCACACACGTACAGTTTTCTAACAGTTTCGACGGACTGCAGGCGACGGTCTGCAGGCGAACTGTACGTGTATGGCGAAATTTGGACTACAGGCGGGATCGCTCACAGTCCGGGACTGCAGTCCGCCTGTACGTGGATGGGCACCATTAGCCTGGTACAGGCGAGGTAAATAGGCGTGTGGAAAGAGATGGGCCCGTCCATAACGGCGCACGGCCCTTCGCCTCGCACATTTCGCCCTCGCACAAGGAATAGAGCGTCCACAACGGCGCACCGCACCTCGCACCGCCCTTAGCCTGGTACAGGCGAGGTAAATAGGCGCGTGGAAAGAGATGGGCCCGTCCATAACGGCGCACGGCCCTTCGCCTCGTACATGGCATGGTACCATCGCCCTCGCGCAAGAAATAGAAGCGCATCTATGCATAGAAGGATAAAGAAAATTTTCTGATTTTTAAACGAATTCTTTTTAAGTTTTTTCTCTTAAACATTTTTTCAAAAATCCGAAAATGTTCTTTATGTTTCTATGCATAGGTGCATAGAAGGATAAAGAACAGTTTCTGATGAAAAAAAAAAACATTTTTTAAGACAAAAAACTTAAGAAGTATTTTTTTCTTCATGAAGAAGTGGCCCTTCCACTACCACATTTTTTTCTACACAGTTTTTATTGATTTCAAATGTACTGAATTTTTTTAAGAAAAATCGACTGTCGCATTGGCGAAATAAATATTTTCTGGTGTTTTTTCACCTTCTTGTAAAAAAATGCCTTTTAATGTCACTTAACAATTTTTATATATTTTCTTTGAAAAATGGAGAAAAAACAAAAATTTGCATGTATAGGTACTTGAAACTTTAAAGTTAAAATTTATTTTTCAAATCGATTTATACCATTAACGGCGCGTGAAAAAAATCTGAAAAAATTCAGGTAATGTTTTTTCGTCCGATTGGTGCCGTCCCCGGACAAGTGCATATGCACTGCAATAGTTGAATTTATTGCGGGTCTGCACTTTGTCCGAGGAGAGCGAAAGGTTTCCGTGCCCTCCCGCGAGGCTCCTGAAATTTGAGCACGCGCGCGCGGTCGAGTGGCTCTTCGCTTGCGACTCGAGGTACCCCGACGCCTGTCGCTGTCGCTAGACTGGCTATTTACACCACGCCCGCTGGACCCGCCGTTTTTATTTGTTCTCAGTTGTTAAATGATGGAAACTCTCCCGGTAGTCGGGTAATAAATTGTGCTTTCGCTGCTCCTTCACATAAGTGCCTGATATCGAGTAGTTTTTGCTTATTTCGATAGTAGGTCATTCATTTCAGTGATTGCAATTAAACATTATTCTATTTACTTCATAAATATCCCTAAAATTGATAATTTGTTTTTAGTTTGCTATGATTACATGTAACAGCGTTGACTTCTGAATGAGAGACACGGAGGAGTCCACGGAGGTGAAATCTCATCTTCCGCTGGAAGGTTAAAAAATTAAAGAAAAAGGATTAAAAAATTTCAAGGTCAATGGCTTAATACAGTTCAATATATACAGGATGTTTTTAAACCTCTGACCCAGAGAGAAAAACCCTATATTCATTAAAAAAATTACGGACATAATGCAATTGATTTTATTGAAATCCGTTAAGAATTTACGGAGAAATTAATTATTAAACAGTTATAAATGTTTTGAATTTATTCGGAATTGATGATATCATATATCAATTAATCAATATATCAATTAAGATAATCGCATTTGCTATCGTTAATATAAACATTATCCTCATGAGCCTTGATATGACGTCATCAATGCCGAATAAATTCAAAATATTAATTACTTTTTAATAATTAATTTCGCCGCAAGTTCTTAACGGATTTCAATAAAATCAATTGCATCGTGTCCGTAATTTTTTAATGAACATAGGGTTTCCCCCCCCCCCTTGGGTCAGAGGTTTGAGAACACCCGGTACACACCTATGTAGCTTTGCTGTCACTTACTCGAAACCGAACGATGATTCTGTAATTTGTTAGAGACTAGTGGATTATAGTTCCTGTTAGAATGACTTTAGTATGACTGAAAGGCTAGGCTAGATGCGAGGCGTCACTATGAGCACTGCTCCATGCTATGGGCGAGGCTATGTGCGGTGCGATGTGCGGTGCGAGGTGCGGTGCGAGGTGCGGTGCGCCGTTATGGACGGCCCCTTACTCTGAAACGCCGAGAGCAACCCTCAGTCTCACTGACACTCGCAGCCAACTGCAGCAGCGCGCGTACACAAACGTCAGGGTGACGGGAGTGAGAGCGGTGTGACACTATATTTTTCTTCTTACTCCATTCATTCAGCTTAAGGTGCGTATACATCTGCGAGCTGAGCGTGAGCCGAGCGGTCACGAGTCACTCGTGAGCTGCTCGTGAGCCGTCCATTTAAACGAATGCTTCCAAGGAACTTCCAACGACCAGCCAGATACATCTGCGACCTGAGCGGCTCGCGCTCGCTTGATTGGGACGTGGTTTAGAGCGCTGAACTAACGGCTTTGAGCCGCGCGTGAGCCGCTCACTGAGATCCGCCTCCCGTGGCTCACTGTGAGCGGCTCACGAGTCACTCATGGTGATCCGTCTCCTGTCGGTTTTTCTGGTGAACGCAAAGGCCGAAATTTTTATATTCATTTGACACTGAAGACAATGCTAATTTTGCTACTTCAAATTGTTGCAGTGCCTTAATAATTTTCTTCCTTATGAGACGAATGAAAATAATTACCGAATTTTTAAAACATTATTTAACAGATCTATGAAGTAGTCCTATACTTTTTGCAACTATTATGATGATGGAGTTACCAAAATGGGTTCGATTTGGTGCTTCGTCAAATATTGTAATTGTCGATGTGAACAACCTAATTGTCACTGTAGATTTGAATACTTTGCTATCATTCGAAAGCTAGTTAATGATAGTATATACATATCAGAAGTTGATAATTTTAGACACAACAGCTCCGGCATTTTCCATAAATGTCGTCAAATAAATAATGTAAAGGCCATCCCAATTAGCAGTCTTATTACACCTCGTATATACATTAATCTCAATAATGAATTATATGTGGTTTATCCTATTAACATTAGGAATTAGAATAAATAATATAATATATAAATATTTTTTTCATTCTAATTACCATTAACTGTTCAATGTAGTTTTCATTTTTATTCTATTATTTTCTTGAAAATTGTAATGTACAAAAAACTATGATACTTCAATTCACCTTATATTATTTATTGAAGGGTTTTTTCTCTTAAAAATTTTGATGAAATACATTTTCCTCTTTTATAATGCATGCAAGTATTAAATTAATTGACTTCTATTTTAAGAACGCAGGTGAACGACGTAAAGATAATGTATCACTACGACGACGTCTCCAGAAGGAATGCCCAAAAGTATCCCCTTCGCTGTCCCAGGTCAGGTCAGTCTGCTGCCCTGACAAAGGGTGGGGTTAGGCTCCACACGAGGTCCTCCGGTGGTCGGCCCGGTGACGCCAGAGTACCGAAAACTCTCGAGCTACCCCACGCCCAGGGTATTATGCTTACACTATAGTCGTTATTATTTTCAGTGGGGACAATGGCACTGAACACCCTTCTGTTTAGTTGAGAATAAGAGCTGTGTCTTCAGGGTCTAAATGAGTATGAAAATAAAATTTCCGATTGAACTTTATTCAACACTGACGAGCCCTTAAATGAAATAATGTAGCGTAGTTAGGGTGAGAAGCAGCATCGAAACAGTGTGTCCAGTGTGAAGTAAGAGTCATAGAAGGGTATAGCAGTGTATTCAGTGTATTCAGTGTCAAAATGAATATAAACATTTCACCTCGGGTGTAATCGCGATCTACATACACGCTGCGACATCCATTCTGTCGCTAGTGACTTTTAGAAATGTTATGTTTAAACGTACTAACCAATGATTAATCAATCCTCATGCTTTCATTAATGAGGGTAGATTGTAATAACATCTTCCGATACGTTTGGGCATATAGTCGCGTCACTAGCATAGTGTACTCGGGCTTTAGGCCGACATTACACTATAAAAGATCTTTGACAAAGATCTTTTATCATATCTTTTATAACATTTCTTTTAAGGAAGCAGAACGCACCTATTACACTGCTTCAAATATTTTATGAAATGCCAGTAAGCCCCAGCTATACATGCTAGTAAGTAGCATACTTTCATGCTACTTTCGAGCATTTGCAACCTAGTAGCATGTGTGTCCAAAGCCTTGCTAATATCGAGTATTCTAGAAACTAGCATGTTCACAAATCGATATAACATAAAACTTTATTTGAATTAGATAAATGTTCTACTAGGTTCGTACTCGATGAAAAATTTATGCAAAACATTAATTTAATTTAAAGAGATTTTTATTCGATATAAATAAATGTCTATTTATGTCAAATAAATTTTTCTATCAACTTCGTATTCAGTTAGACCTCTTCCCTCGGAATACTTGATTATGGCGAAAGAAATGTCTCTTTGAGCCAAGTAAATATTTATTAGCTATAACTATATTTTTGTTTGAATGAAAGAGGCATTCGAATGATTAATATATTTTTACTTGGCCCAACAAAATATCGCAAGTCTGGTGAAAGTTGAGAAAAAGGTCGAGGCGCATCGCGCTTGCCGAAACACAACTACTACTAGTTTTATAAAATGTAGCAGTTTCCTATTACTTTTGTAAAAGAACTGTTATAGCAGAAATGTTTTATTTCGATAAAGTTTAAAAAGTAAAAACGTGAGAAAAACTGCGGAAAAGCGCGCAGGTACGTCGACATCCCTTGGTTAGGTCCAAGGACAGTCGTGCGTACGTCTCGGTGTCTTAATTTATGATACATCGACCTTGAAAGCAAAGAGTGTCCGTACCCTCCCAAGAGTCTGGCGAAAGAAAACGGTCGAGGCGCATCGCGCTTGCCGTAACACCACTAGGACTAAAAGTTTTATTAAATGTAGCAGTTTCCTATTACTTTTATAAAAGAACTTTTATAGCAGAAATGTTTTATAAAATCTGACATATTACACAGTCAAATTTTTCGTCAAATATATTTTATAAAAGATCTTTCTCAAACATCTTTTATAGTGTACTGTCGGCCTTACGACTCCGAGGAGATTTCATCAAACTAATCGCGCGGCTACCAAACAGGCTCTATCGTCTACTTTTTTAATGTTGGTATATTAGAGGAAAGTTATTACAAAAATCAATCCTTGTGACCTCTTCAATAAACTTATTTATTATTATCTGAAGATGTTAGGTTTAAGTATTCTTTCACACGTCGCCCTAGTCTACAGGTCTGGATTGCGAGGGGTCAAGTCACACTATCTGTTTTTTAACAGAGATCCTTCGAATAAGCGTTAGTCTCAAGTGGTTCAGAGGACCGAGATCTTTTCCCTTTTTGTGTCAGTCTAGAGGAAACAGCGAAACAGTTGATACATCTTTCAAAACGCAGTTATTGAAATAAAATAAAGATATTTACTGTGATTTTCATTGTTGCTTCATAATTAAATTTGATCATGGAATGGTCAGAGGAAGATGTATTAAAATTGATAGGTTTGTACCAAACCAAATCTTTACTGTGGGATCCGAAACACAAGGACCATATGAGAAAAAATTTGAAAGAAGATTCGTGGAGGGAAATTGGTGCTGAAATGAACATATGTCCGGACAAGTGTAAGAAGAAAATGGTGTCTTTGCTGGGTTCTTACCGGCGTGAAAAATCCAAAGTGAAAAGCAGTAATGGTGCCCATCCACGTACAGGCGGACTGCAGTCCCGGACTGTGAGCGATCCCGCCTGCAGTCCAAATTTCGCCATACACATACAGTTCGCCTGCAGTCCGTCGCCTGCAGTCCGTCGAAACTATTAGAAAACTGTACGTGTGTGGCGGTTGATCTGCAGTCCAGGCCTGTCGTACTAAACTTTCATTGATATAAAAAATTGTCTATCAGTTGCACTCCAGGGGCACCTGTACGGTACCCGGGCGGTTCGACGCTCTCATTCCACGGGCGGTTGATCCTTCCACTCGAGCGGCGCCTCTATGGCATTCGGGCGGTTTGGTACACGATATGTTTTATTTCCGATGTGCGAAAAGATTAGCGGTGCTGCTACAGTGCCGTCTACATATAAAAAACGGAATCTGCAGGAACAGTAAAAACGAGAAAATTGATGCTGCAGTCCCGAACTGCGAGCGATCCCGCCTTCAGTCCAAATTTCACCATACACGTACAGTTCGCCTGCAGTCCGTCGCCTGCAGTCCGTCGAAACTGTTGGAAAACTGTGCGTGTGTGGCGGTTGATCTGCAGTCCGGGCCTGTCGTGCCGAACTTTCATCGATGTTAAAAATTTTCTGTCAGTTCAGGGGGGAGGAAAGGTGATGGAGGGGGTGGAAAGAGGGAAGGGAAGGGGAGCGGCGGCGGCGGCTTCGCCCTGGCTGGCAGACGATTGGTGGGGGACGGAGTTTTGAGTCGATTGTCGATCTGAAAAACTATTTTATATACTTAATATAACTAGCTGACCCGGCGAACTTCGTACCGCCTCAGAATCAATAAATGTTGTGTTAACTTAAAAACGAAATGTATTTTAATTATATTTAAACTAATTTAATTCACTTTACAGCAAGGCATTTGCTTTATTGAAACGAATCTATATATTCTGCTATTCATCGCGGAGACAAATCCAAGAGTCAAAAGTCATAAAAATCTGTCCAGCCGTTCTTTAGTTATAAATTGTGTAACTAACCCGACTTTATTTTATATATACAGATAAAGAGATTTTTGTTACCAATAAAGGTACCTACTTCTCGAGTTTGCTAGGGTGAAATCAGAAAAACGACTAATCTTCTTTGAATTTATCATTTCGAAGTTCTTTCGAAAAGTCAGTTGGTCTAGCTTGTTTTGGACCACAGATGACGTACTCGTAATCAGTTTCGAAACCTCCTCGCAACGAACGCTCGTAATCTTTGACTGAAGGCAGAGAATACCGATGAAAAACTATATGTACACGTGGAGCATCAGAACTGTATAGAATTTGTAGAATTTTCTTTGAAATATTGCCGAACGACTTTGGCACATCTTTAATACGACGAATTAAAAAAAAAATCCATTAACAATTACGACATCGATTGCGGGAGGTAACGTACTGTCATTTCGCAAAGTTTTCGTCATCCTTCAATTTCTGAGCCGTTGAAATGTGAGAAACGCGGTATTGCATCATACACAGTCAAACAGTGGTATCTACAATAACCGTCGGTGCACATACCGCTTTTTACCTATGCAGTTAGCATATACCGCATTTAGATTATCGAAATGTTAAAGGGTATAGCCGGATAAGCATATGAAAACTACCCCCGCTTGAATTTCTCGCTTGAATTAAAAAGGAAGAAATCGTACTATTTGAATTCCCACTTCTTAATTTGATAAGAAATACAACAACCGCTTGAAGCACTGATCGATTATCATTATCGCGCATAGAAGGAAGCATATTTCGTATTTCATTTATATTCTTATATGAGAAACCAGTCAGTAACTTCACTTGATCTTCAGGATAAGAGAAATTACTTATTATTCCTATAAGTAAAGAATCGCGGCCTCCAGCAAGATTATCTAACCATTTTTGTAGATCAGAGGTTTCTACAAAACTTGAATTAAAAATCACTTTTAAAAGAACAGATCGTCTTCGTAGAACTTTTCTTTGATCAAATGATTTTTGCAGCATCGATTTCCAATAGGAATAAATACTCTTTGTTTAATATACGATTGCTTTCGAGCTTCAAAAGGAATGACAGTTAATAATTCGATACGTTCGGATTGAATCTCTTCATTTCCACGATATAAATTAAATTCATAATCAGGATCATCTGTACATTGGCATTCTTTTACCTAAAAACGTTGCCGATTTCTCGTATGTCGATAACTTAACAACATAATTATAAGGAACAAAATAAGCTTCCCTTTTCTCACAACCATGTTAAATATTAGACATAAGGGGTATAGATGCAAAACCCGCCAAGTTCATTTTTGTCAAATTTGAGGTAGATACGGGAATTTGTTCTTTATAAGTACGTGCATAAGGTCGAACATAATTTAGGTGCAAATTCCACATTAAACCGTTAATAATAATATAAGGTTGAAAATACGCTTGCCAATGTAAGGCAATGGCCGTCTGCACCAGTTTTTGACGTTTCCTGTGAATTGCTATAAATGTGACTCTTGGCGGGTTTGGCATCTATACCCCTCATATATTTCTTCTTCCAAACACAGTTGATCGAACTGAACTGACTCATGAACTGTGCGTGTATGGCGAATCATCCGGCGGCCTGCAGTCCCTGGACTGTCCGGCGACGGCCTGCAGTCCGCAGAACTGTGCGTGTGTGGTCAATGACAGTTCGGGACTGCAGATCAGAACTGTCAGTCCACGGACTGCAGTCCGCCTGTACGTGGATGGGCACCATAAGGGAACAGGAAAAGGTACGTTACTATTTAATAGTAATGATTATGTGACATACATGTATGCACTAGAACATTTATTATTCACATATTTAAGTCGTACATATTGGTATAATTATTATTTAATGACACCCACGTGTAAGTATCTATGGGGCGTTCCACGCCAAATCGGACGCCATTTATCTTTTGCATCACCGTGGAGCATAAATATTTGGCAAACAATTCTGTTGTATTGCTTAGTCATAATTGTTGAGTTGAATTTTTTTGTTATATGGAAGTTTCAGACTTGCTCGTGCTGCTATTTTTTTGACAGTTCCCCCTATTCCACCACAAGGCCCTTTGCCGTGAGCTATTGCAAAATAATGCCATTCAGCTTTAACAACATTTTTATAATTTTTAAATTGTCGAGGTGCTCCGACGGAAAAGTAAATAACTTTTGCAGTATCATTGGATAGTTCTTTGATTACAATAGTAGTAATTCTTGTAAAGCTATGTGTACACGAACCAAATTCTTGTAAAATGAAATTTGTCCATAAAATTGATATCGATTAAAAAATAATCAAATAATAATTGATGCACTAATCATGTATTGTGGTAAATACAATTAAAAATTATCGGTCATCGTTTATTAAATGTGTGTGTGATTAAAATATATCTATTTCCGAAATATACAGCTCATATTTATTGTTTCAGGAGCAGATGAAATTTATGTGAGTAGGTGGTATGCCCGCGAAGCCTTCGCATTCCTTGAAGATAGGGATTTACCAAGAGAGGGACTAACCACAGTAAGTTAATATTAACAAAATATTAACCCTCTCTGCGGTCCGTGTCCCCGCAGCGGGGACATTCGCAAGTCGTCGTAGAAGTCGATGTCTTCGTAGCGGGGACATTCACATAATTATCGTCCTAGAAGTCGATGTCTCATCGCATCGCATAAATAGTTTATGATAAACTAAACCAGAAAACGATACATTAAACCTATACTAAATTATTTCATTTTCGACTGCTTTTCACCGACACACACTAACACCAACACTACATTCATGTCTTCGGATAGATTTCCAGGCAGTCAATTTCGAATGAGCTCCCGAGAAACATTGAGATCAGTAAAAAAGTAATCACTGTGTACACAGCACACGTTATGTTATTGTTACAAAAATTTAAAATTTTGCATTTTGACGAAGTAGTATCAAAAACCGCTAACCAGTTTCAAAAAATTCTGTGTGTTTTAATCTTTATTTATTTATTGACTAATCCTGTACGAGTACCAGTAGATCGGAGCAAATGTAGCGTTTTCCGGTAACCTTTCCGTACAGGATTAGTCAATAAATAAATAAAGATTAAGACACAGAGAATTTTTTTGGGAGTCCAAAGGTGACATTTGACGACCGCCAAGGGATGCCAAGGAAGAATTTCAGGGGGTTTTTGAAGGAACACATTTACATAGAATGATCGCAGAGAATTAATTGGGATTTCCATTAACAATAGCATTAGGGGGGCGTTTAACGAACTCAAGCATATTTGTTTTGCCATTGTACAGATCCTTCATTTAAGCAATATTCAGCGATTTCATCTCTAATTTTTTGACAATGTACCGCAGATCTTCGGGGGATATTTTTTACGGCTGACATAGACGTGATATTTTCCTCATTCCTCCATGACCCTTCAATTAAAACTCCATTCACTTCATGGTCTAATGTGCCAGGAGGTGTGTATAAATTTGGAGAATGGGTCCTAAGATAGTTGTGTAATAATATGACTGCCGTGACAACCAATTCAGCTTTTTCGGGCTCCAAAAGCATTGGTTTCCTCAAAATACGAAATACTGCACTGGATATGCCGAAAGCGTTTTCAACTACCCGACGGCCCCTGCTCAAACGATAATTAAAAATTCGTTGAACGGTGCCTTTCGCAAAATCTCCAGGGTATGGCTTCATCAGGTTTTCACTAAGAGGAAATGCACTATCGCCTGCAAAAAAATATGGTACTAGCATCGAATGCCCCGGTAATTCTTCTGGTAATGGAAATCCCAGTTTGTTTTCTCTGATCATTCCATGTAATTTAGTTCCTTGAAAAACCCCTCCATCTGAAATTCTTCCTTGGCATCCCACGTCAGCAAACATGAAGTTATAATTTCCATCCACTAATGCAAGACGTACAATACTAAAGTACGATTTATAATTAAAAAACTCAGTGCCAGAGTTTATTGGTGCTTGCAAAGTGACGTGTTTTCCGTCGATGGCACCAACACAGTGAGGCAGGTTCCAACATGCTTCAAATGTCCTGCTTACTTCTTTCCAAGCTGCAGGAGTTGTGGGTAGCTGAAATAAAAATATTAAATAACCGCCGCCTAAGAAAAACCATTCATACGAAACATGATTTATAAAATATATACTACAATTTTTTTGAAATCATACGTATGTTTTCATAGAGTATGTCTATTTACAGGAGACTGATGAGGCACCTATTATTGCGGATAATATCGAGGAAGAAGTTATGCCTACCGAACAAATGACAACACAGGCAACAACTTCATTTCTTACTCCCCCACCTACTAAGCGAGCGAAGGGGAGACGAGAGGACACAAATGTATCAGTGATGAACAGCGCGTTCGACATCTTAAAAACTGCTGCGACAAAGTTTGACAAGAAACCCTCTGATGATAATGAGATTGTGGCATTGTTTAACTACGTCTCTGCAAAAATGCAGAAATATTCCCCTGAAACGCAAAAAGGGGTTCAGCATGCTGTCTTTGACATCATAATGAAAGCGAATAGAGGAATGTTTGATTGGCCTGCAGTTAATTATCAGAACTGCGGCAACTGGCCAAATCCTGCAGGAAGTGGACATACTCCCCCCATGTATTATCAAACACAGCAAGCAGTCCCTCTTTCTGCCGATCAACGACGACTGTCTCTACCACAGCAATCTGTGTCCCCTCCTGTCATTCGCTCACTATCTGAACCATCCTTGTCAAGCAACTCCACTCAACAATCGTCTAAACAAGGTCCTGCTTCATCACTCGGTTCAGAAAATTTTGACGATTTCGTGTAATGTATGTGTTCCTATGGTACGTTCTAAACTTTCTAATGACTTTTTTTTATTTTATGTTTCATTTTATTTCATGTTAGTTTTTATAGGTTTTATATTTCACTTCATAATTTTGATATATAATAAAGGATGTATAACCGATGTTTCAATTAATCAAATAGTGAATTATTAAATCAATTTTTACCTTGATACATGCTTGTAATTCTTTGATTAGTGCTGCACAGACTTCCGGTATTATGCGCCCAATGGATTGCTTGGAAATCCTAAACAGGTATTGAAGACTAGTATATGAATCTCCCGTGGCAAGAAATCGAAGTGTTACTGCCAACCTGGAACAATTCGTTAAATAAATAAAATTTAAATAAGTACAATTGAATAATTAAATAAATAATATTTGTAGATTAAGGTAAAGGGGGAATACATTGACACCACTTTACTTACTGGTCTAAAATATATTGCAAACTGAAGTTATCAGATTTGATAATGTATGGATAAGCAAGCCTAACTAATCTCTTTATATGATATAAGACGAATTTTATTTTACTACTTATCGTTTTTGAACAATGATTTTTTTAAAAATTAAGTCAGATGTCAATCTTATCCCATATTCTGTTTGAGATTGAGACCTCTTAAAATTTCCGATTATACTGCGTGCAATCGGCTACAAATCGCAATTTTTGTTTATTACATTCCAAATTAACATCAGTAGGTGATTTTGTATAGAGATTAAATTATAATAGAGTAATTTTATTTATACATTTTTGCAACTTTAAAAAGACCTGAAGTTTCTAAACGTTTTCTTCGTCGAAAATAGGACATGCATGCCCACGTGAAAACTTAACGACACTGAATCGGGTGATCATTATAAAAGCGCTGATATTCACGCGCGGCGTCAGGTGGCGGTCTATATATGCGGTATTTATTAAGGTAGACAAGAGTAGTATTATACGAGTTATTAGCAGAAAGTAATACGATTCAGAAAATGTGTCAATGTTAACCCAGTGTCAATGTCGGTCCGCGTTACCCTAAAACTACAATAGAGGAGCATAAACACTTACCTGTCTTGAGCGGAAACTGGAGTGCGGAAATATGTTTCCTGTTTGGAAATGTAGGGTCCAATTTTTTGCAGCAGATCCTCAAAATTAGAAGGTGACATTCGCGCGAAATTCTTATATTGGCCGCTTATTTCTTGCGACTTCAAATCCATCATAAGTTCGGTACCAGTGCGTTTTTTATACAGGTTCCTTTGCCACCAACGTCGTTGTTTCTTCTTCTTCTTGTTCACACTAGCTATCAGTAAGACCGCTGCAGACATCACCAAAATAGCATAATTTTCCTCACTCGACGACATGACGACACAACACACCGAGATGCCAGGAACGACTGAGGCGATCCGCAGTTCGTTCCTTTCTCATTGGAAATTCCTTGGAAGCATTAATTTCAACAAGTGGCTCATGAGCGACTCATGAGCGACTCGTGAGCGACTCGCGAGTCGCTCGGCTCCGCTCAGCTCACGCTCAGCTCACGCTCAGCTCACGCTCAGCTCACGCTCAGCTCACGCTCAGCTCACGCTCAGCTCACGCTCAGCTCGCAGATGTATACGCGCCTTAAACCACGTCCCAATCAAGCGAGCGCGAGCCGCTCAGCTCGCAGATGTATCTGGCTGGTCGTTGGAAGTTCCTTCGAAGCATTCATTTAAATCGACGGCTCACGAGCAGCTCACGAGTGACTCGTGAGCCGCTCGGCTCACGCTCAGTTCACGCTCAGCTCGCAGATGTATACGCACCTTTAGGTGCTGACGCATGCGCGCTCCACCGGACCGGTGGGAACGGAGCGGACATATATTTCTGTCCTTTCGACCCGTGGTTGCCAAATAAGAACTCTCTCTCTCTCCCCGAAACTTTAATTAAACGTATCTCGAAAGATATAGCCTGTTCGAAAAAGTCACCGAGAACTTTTCTGAAGGTGATTTTACGAGGAATCGAATGGCGATTTTTAAAATTTTGTAAAATAATGTTCTTGTATAGATTTTGAAATGTAAATATTTTGAAGAACGATACTGTTAATACAAAATGCTTAAAATAAAAAAAAATTCTCTCAGAATGTAGATTCAACCTTTCCACGTGAATTAATATAAAAGAAAGTAACAAATATACATTTTTCAATTTCTTACGATTCTTTAAAGTCTTCGAATTATTCCAACATCTTCATCCCCTCATAGCGCTTAGGATATTGCATAAAAATGAAAAAGTCAGAACTTTTTTACGTATTTTCACCTACTCTACAACTTTTATTTAAACAATTGTTGAAGTGAAACTTTTATGCTGAGGGTACTAAAATCGCGCGCCGGCACGAGGTCCGTAACGAAACCCACACACTCCAGCGCTTCCGGCCGTGACTCACTCATACAGCGCTCTCGACCCTGCCCCAATACACCGCTCTCAACTCTGCCCCATACCACCGTCTATCGCCTTTACCAGGCAAAGCCATGTGTCGATTTTGCGAGGCTGGAGCGACAGGCCGCCGTACGACTATCACTCACGCGGCGAGGCTCACTATTATCGCAACCTCAGTAAAACGCACTAATCTAGATATCATCTGTACATCGGTCGCAACAGCGAGGCAGGCGGTATGTTTTGGTGAATGGGGGTTACGAATGCGTTCGCAGTCCCACACATTTCCCTCAAAACTACCTCTCAGTGTATCTAATTGTAAACCACGTCTACATCACGGAATTACTATATCTCTTTGAATCCAATATAATCACCAGTAATATTGTGAGTGCAGTGTTAAATCATTTCAACTAACCGATACGGTTTAAATCCACCACTTTACGTTTTCGGTCACCATTCGTGTCACGCAGTAGTGCCTTCGGGATTTACGACCTCGAGGAGATCTACTCTTGATCGCACATGTTATAGTTATTAACTAGAAACTGAAGAAAAATGAGGCAAAAATCAATCGCTGTTTAGACTATGCAGAGGGGGTCAGGTTTGTATTGCTCGAGAGGTTTTCTTCGGGCGATGGAAGCTATTGTTCGTATTATGAGGCGACGCAGTGTCGCACCTCCACTAAGAGGACTGTTTAGTCTCACCATAAATCTAGCGTTTAGGACCCTTTTTTGGGCGTATCCGTAAGATGATATGAGAAGCCAGACCAGAGGGCGCAGAGTTACTTGTGAGTTGTTTGTATTTCGTTTGTACATTTTCAGTTTTCCGGATTTTACCGCGTCGAATGGCCGGCTATACAGAGCTCGTGTAGTCTGCGATCGGAGTCGTGACCTTTCTCGAGTAACCACCACGCATTACTGTACATTCTTTCGTGTGTGTGTGTGTGTGTGTGTATTAATTTATAATTATTGTGTTGCAAAAAAAACAACAGAACGATCAAAAGAGTACAGTGACAGGCGACGTGTAAAATAAACTTTCAATTTCGTTAATATCAATGAACACTGAACACTCTTTCGCGTGTGTGTTATATTAAAATTATTATGGCAAAAACAGGAAAACAACGGGCAAAAGAGTTTCGTGACAGGCACCGTGTAAAGAAAACAATGACGAAGACACTACCTAAAACGGATGCAGAACGAAGTCGAAAATGGAGAGAGAAAATTAAATTAACACAATAAAATATTGTTATACCTGCTAATGTAGATCAACACCAGTCCCAAACCCTGGATAATGTAACAGATTTTCAAGTTCCTGGAGGATCCAATATCGGTGAAAATACATCCAGTGAATATGATATTCCTTACACTACATTTTGTGCCCATAAAAAAATTCATATTGAATTCAACAAAAAAAAAATACAAAACGTGTGGCCGCCACACGCAGAAGAAGTGAAACTTCGATATCAGTTTCTCTGAATTTGATTTCGGTGGTATTAGTTTCAATTGGCTCTATACAAGTCTTTTACAATGCTTCTTCGTAGAGCCAATTGAAACTAATACCACCGGAATCAAATTCAGAGAAACTGGTATCGAAGTTTCACTTCTTCCGCGTGTGGCGGCCATACGTTTTGTGTTTTTCATTCTCTTTAGTCTCCGCGAAATATTTTAAAACAATGGTGTCCGGGGGTGGTTTTTATTGTTTTTCTCGGCTTCCGAGGGGTTGTGAATCTTGGGATTTTGGGGGTAGTTTTGAAACACCTTCATGTAACTTCAATCTCTAATTCAGCCAGGAGAGTCAAAATGTTAGGTTCAGAGCTATTTTTACTGGACTATTAAAGCCTTGTACGGACAGCACGTTCCAGTGTGCGAGCCTTCGTAGACACATACATGATGTCCCGACGCGAGCAGAACCCAACAGTTAAGGGGCCCATACACTGTCCAGCAAGTTTGCGCAACGCAGCGTTTGCGCAAACTTGCTGGACAGTGTATGGCGGTGTTTGATGCGTTGCGCAAATGTTTGACAAACTTTAAACGTGTTTGACGTCTAAAAGGGGCCCATACACTGTCCAGCAAGTTTGCGCAACGCAGCGTTGCGCAAACTTGCTGGACAGTGTATGGCGATTTTTGATGCGTTGCGCAAATGTTTGACCAAATTCAAAAGTGTTTGAAATCTTTTACGCAACGGGCTCCCCGGCGCCCCGGGCGGGGCGGGGGACGGGGTCTTCGACCTTTTCCTCATTTTCAATAGACTCGCGGGAATACCCTTTGCCTTCCCTACGAGCACCCTTTGTTTACCATCCAGGGTCGACCTATCATAAATTAAGCTAACTAGAAGTGTGTGTCTCGACCTATCATAAATGAAGCCATCAGGAAGCGCGTCGCCCTATCGAGACGTGCATCCGTCCTATCACAAATTACTACATCGAGACGCACATACGTTCGTCTCTTGACCGCACCACGGAACTTCGACGCATCTGCGTGTCTTCCCGAAGTCTTTCGCGCGCCTCTGTTCGCTTCCTACGTCTTACCAGTAATCTATCTCTACGAATATCCGGTTCACCCTCTATCCTTTTTCCTCTATCCTCCTATCCAGGTTCACTTGTGATAATGACGACTATTCAGAATAGGGAATTTTGGAGGGATGATGCAGCAACGCTGCGTTGCGCAAACTTGTTTGACAGTGTATGGATGATGCAGTTGTGCAACGCAGCGTTGCGCAAACTTCTTTGACAGTGTATGGATGATGCAGTTGTGCAACGCAGCGTTGCGCAAACATGTTTGACAGTGTATGGGCCCCTTTACAGGCACCTTGAAATTTACCGTCGGCTGGGCTTTGTACAAATACCGACTGGTCACGGGTCGTCGCGACAAAAGGGAAGTGTAGGTGAGTATGAAGAACGGACGGTGGCGACGCCAGCAGACCAGTGGCGAAAGTATGAAATGCCAAAATCTCGTATTGACTATTGAACGCAAAGGCGTTCCAATTCCTGTATAGATACTCTCGGTCGGAGGGTCGGTCGGACGGTCGGACGGTTTCATTAATTCGATAATCTCGACCGAGATTATTGATGGGCGTTGCCAGATGCAACTGAAAGTCTTCAACGTAATCCGAGTCGAAATTTTGCCCCTATTTTGATGGCCAGAGCCTCTCCATTGAGTAGAAGCTGGGTCCTTCTCAAGAAAAGCAGACCTCTCTTGTCCGCCATACAGAATTCAACACTGTTACATGTATTATAGAAAACTAAAAACCAATTTTCAATTTTAGGATATTTGTAAAATAAGTAGAATAATGTTTAATTGCAATCACTCACAAATTGTTCTTCAATCTTCATGAAAATTAAAGAATGTTACTAACTCGTGTTGTCCGCCAAAACAATCTCGCCTCTATTACTTTCTTGTTAAAATACTATAAATCTCGTAAATACTGCTCCATCTATTCAGGATGTGCGAAGGTATCAATTTATATGTATTGACGATTCAGTAATGTCAAAATCATTGGTAAATCTTGAAATGGTTTGTGATAATTTCATAAAGCATGTAAGAAAAGATATTTGTTCAAGATCATTCCTCACCTCCGTTAGTACATTATAAGAAGACAATATTTATATAATTTGCTTATTGACCTGGAGATAAGTAGAACAAATCTACAAGTTTCTTTATCACCACGCTTACTTTTGATAACCTCAAAATGCTTTACTGTATAACGGAAATTATCAAAATTGCTCACCTCCGTGAACCTCACCTCCATGAATACTTCCGTTCAAAAATGTTTAACTGACCAAACTCTCTCCAGTGCAGATCGAAGCACTTAATCTTAATGATACTCCTAATAGTGCTGGATCCTCCTCGAGCTCTAGAAATAGAGTAGCAAGCGGCAAAAAGATTAGAAAAAAGAATAGAGCAAACTAAATTTACAAATTAAGTATCTTGAAAATAAATTACGTAAAGCAGAAAGACGAGCAAGAAAATATAAAGGACGAGCTCAACGACTAAAAAAGCAAACAAAAAGATAATTCCACGAACCAAAGTGAATAATTTGGTCAGTGTCTCATCTTCGTGAAATCCAATTTTAACTTTTTTGTTAATTTGTGCTTAAATATTATCTATCATCTCGGAAATATAGTTGTATGATGAAAGATTAATTTTATGGATTTGAAAAAGGAAAATCTAAAATTTTTCCATTAAATTTTTTTTTTTTAATTAGTACTGAAATAGTCTGCTTTTCGTGAGAATGACCTAGCTAAGGCATCCAAAGTGGGCTCTTGCTCTATGTTATTTTGCTTCTACTTTGAAGCTAAAAATCGGAGAAATTTCCGCATTTTCCACTTTTAGCTTAAAGTAGGGGCAAAATTGGAACCTCGTTTGAATGCCATAACCCCTACCAGCCAATCCCTGCATATTATTGTTATTATTATTATTTTGGGAATTAAAGTTAGATTAATTGATATATTGATTTTCATCAATTAATTAATAATAATATTTAATGAATTACAATATTAATCAATTAATAGCAATTATCAAAATATTTATGTGGCCACTGGAGATATTCATAGTTACAATAGTGAGAAATTCTTAATAGCCTGTAATAATACTGATAATGTAATGGCTATTAACGATTAACGATATTATTCGTGTAGCTTTTCATCGTGAGCGGTCACCTATCCAACTACTGTCCACACTTTTTGCTGCTTAATTTCATTGATCGATCGGTGTCCTCGAGTCCTCATCTGCTGCACGCTCCTATAGTTAACAGTATTATTACTATTGGTGTTTACATGAAGTTTGAGATGTACAAATGTATGTTGCTTTTCCAGTCAATAAGAAAGAGCTGGAATAAATAAGATTTTATAATTGTATTATTCTTTTCTCAACATTTTTCTAAATTTATGATTATATCTTCTGATAAATATTCTTGCATAGACGTAAATTGATATTAATAAATAAATAATTATATGAATGTTTATTCATCCTACATTAATTTATTTATGATTTGATTATCTTTGATTTACTATAACAATCTGTGCCTTTTAATAAGCAGTATAGTTTATAACTTGCTCAACATACTCTGGAGACACAAAATCAAATAATTTATTGATTTAATAATTGAACAAATTAAAATTTTTGTCCATTTATTCGCAAATAAATTTTCAAGGCCCTATATGCAGGAGACCGAAATTTTGCTAAGTCCCGTTCGTCATGTTGAAAATATTCTAAGTTCGAAACTGACACAGTAAAGGGGCTCTGGCCATCAAAATAGAAGCAAAATCTTAATTCGCGACGAGGCCCTATTTTGAATGCTTCTACCACTGAAAGTGCTGTGGCCATCAAAGTAGGGGCAAAATTTCTACTCGCGGGAAAGATTAGAAACATAACATTCTTCAAGTCAATTCCTCCACTAATTGTAAGGTGCTAAGTATCGACTTGTATCCAGAATGTTTCTAACTTTTACATAAAAAACTTTCAATGACATCTGATAACGCTCGCTCAGTCCATGCTAATTCAAATCCGCTATTTATTGTTAAAATTACGTTCGACGAAACTAATTTTAGAAAGCCATGTGGCTTTCCTACATTAAGGAAGAATGCGTGGAACCAAACGTTTGGCTAACATCACTAATCATTTTTCTCACTGTATCATTATCGTAACTCCCCGAGCCACGATTCGATAAGAAAAAACGATTTAAAGATACCTACAACAAGACAGTCGTATCGATACAAGGTGGAACGCGTTAGATGTTTAATAAGCAAAATCGCACGTGAGATGTTCTCACGAACGGCATATAATAGGTTGCTGTTAATCGCGAGTGCAGTCTTCGTTGTAGCGAAGATGTTGTGTAGTAAAAAAAAAGCTATACGTTATCACGAGATAATTAATTTAATAGCAAACCGTGACCGGATGTATATTTATCCGTGTAGGAGGCGTACACGTCATTAGTCATGCAAATGCCAAGCCGTCGCAATGCGTGACGCGGAACCAGAGTTACATTCAGAGAAAAATCTGGTTAAAAGAATCGTAATTTAATCAAAATTCATGGTTGATTTTGGCGCCAACCATGATTCCATACACGCAAAAAAGAAACCAGCAATTTGTATTTCTTCAGCAAGTAGCGCTGAGATTCGAGCTCATTTTCAAGAATTTATACAAAGGATACATTTCTATTTACTGTTTACAAGTACACTAAATACTAGTTCACAATTAGATATAACGTTTATTTGTATAGGAATATCTGTTGATTTCCCAGGAAAACCACGTAACTACTGTGTAATTCTGTATAGTTTCTTGGGCGGAATCGTAGTAGGTATAATGCTAGTTAAATTGTAATTCGCGAAGTTCCTTTTTTCCCATGTAACTTTTAAGCAGTAAAATTTTGGATCTAGTAACAATCTTGGCGAACAAGTTCTATCTTTTTTGTATATAGGGCTCTAGCGTACTTCCACAAGCGTAGCTTTTAGTTGTGTTACACATGTACATATAGAGAATGTACATCCAAGTTTCTCCAAGAAACCTAGCTTGGTGGCGCTGCTTGTACTTACCACTTGATAACGATTTTCCACGGAAAGGATTTATTTGAATGCTTTGAAATCTACATTCTATTATAATTGAGGCCATACTGATTAAACCTCATAGGTAAAACACTTAAATTATTATCCAAAATAACGTGTAAACAGCGCTTACCACCTAAGCATCTGCTTAATGCTTGGTGCGGCCACAAGATGGTACTCTATCTGTTTTTTACAGTTACCCAATCCCCCTATAGTCCTTATATAGATTTGATCCTATAAGGATTATACAGTATGTCCGAGAGTAAAATATATAATACAAAGGGACCCGTAGTTTTACGTTTATTGCCGTAGTAATATTTCGATATTAAAATTGCACATACGTTAATTTTCACGCACACAGTAATATGAATCAGATGATAGCATGTATCATTTTCGCAAAAAAATTGCTCTTGCGCAACTTCAATTTCAAAAAAGTACTACGGCATTCAACATAATACTATAGGTCCCTTTGTATACTTTGCAAGGACCCGTACCTAGTTTTATGTTGATTACTGTAATACTTTTTCGATATTGAGACTGCGCATGCGCAATTTTTTTCGTACCATGATACATGCTGTCAAATGCTCTATATACATATTAACAACAGTAACGTCCGTGTTTGTACAACAGCAATACAAATCAAATTTCGGGTCCCTTTGTATACTTTGCTTTTGGTGATACTGTATGATTTCTATATAAACCATACATAGATTATTTACAACTTTTTAATTTTTATACAATTCATGTAAAGTCAATCTACGATTTATATAGAAATCATATATAATCCATATGTGGACTATTTATAATCTATGTAGAACTTCTCCACCTGGGAAGAGATTATGATTGCTGAACCAGGTCAATCTGCAACATTGTCGATAAATGCTTTAAACATTTTTTTTTACATAGCTGACATTACCATGCGGTAAGATTATTGGTCTATTTTTATAATTAATTTAACTATGGTGCATGGCTATTACAAACTGCAATCTTGTTTTTACCATAACCATGCAACAAATTTCGTCTGCATTTATGGTCTGTGTAATCATAGATCTGGTACTAGCGATCAGGAAAATTCAGAATTACTCGTATTACAATTGATTTTACTACCCACTTTTCGCTCAGCATAGGCATGCTATACGCTACGCATAACAAGTACTACCCAATGATTCTACGTATTCGAGATTACAGGCGGATGTCTTCCGCGTAGCAGGAAGTGGTGTGGAAACAGAAACGCTTCCAGGTCACTTTCCGTATAATCGCAACCGTCTCTTTGACCTTTGCCCAGTACGACGTGGCCGAGAGACGTCCACCGTTGCGACCTGCGTAAATATCATCATTACGCTGCCCTCGTTTCTGAAATCAATACGCGGCGGTTTGTCAAATAGCGAAATTAGTATCGAATCTGATAAATAATAAAGCGAAACGCATACAGCGCGCCAATGAGGAGCTCGCAGAACCGACGAGTCGTAGTCGGTAAGGTAGACGTGGAAAAACTCCGGGTTTGCCACTCCGGGTAAAAATACTTCAGGGGCAGCTTTCGAGGGAATGCGTTACCGACGCTGGGACTACTACTCGCGCGGTGGAGTCGCCGAGGCGTCGTCGAAGACGCTATTCGTCGACCGTGAACCTTATTGAACTCGAGATCCACCTATCGTTCTCGACTCGGATGATAATAAATCATCGCGATATCGATAGATTTTTCGGATGGCACGAATTCTCAAAGTTGTCCGGCGAACGGACCAGATCGCGGATGAATCTCGCCGGCAATTTTCCATTGTTACAGTTGCCACATTTCTCTCCGAATATCAGTCTTTGGAAAAGAGATTCATTTATTTTCGGTGTGGGGAATTTTGCTCTTCTCGCGCGGTCCGGCGAGATCATTAATTCGGCTTCGTATAACCACGAAGAGAGAGGACGAACGGGAAGCGACGTATCGTAACGTCGTTTATTCGGCTTTCCGCGGAGGTGGTTATGAGCATAATCTCGAGGGGGTTGATCGAAAGGGAAACTCATTTGACGTAAGACTACGTAGCCACAAAAACAGATTCTCTGTAAAAACAATAGATGTGTAAACATATTTCAGAACAATGTTGCGTGGAAGTCATGTGGGTGTATTCGGTTACAGACAATTATTAAAAAATTAAAAACGCGTTAGTCATTCTAACTTGCAATAGATGTGTAAACATATGGCAGAACAATGTTGCGTGGAAGTCATGTGGGTGTATTCGGTTACAGACAATTATTAAAAAATTAAAAAACAATGCTGCGTGGAAGTCGTGTGGGTGTATTCGGTTACAGACACAATTATTTAAAAAATGATCGTCTTTTTCTAATAACTTCATTTAACTGAATATACCCACATCACTTCCACGCAACATTGTTCTGCCAGATGTTAACACATCAATTAGAAATCTCTTCCTTGCAATCACATACGGTTTTACATGGTTCGAAGGAAGAGATATCTAATTGATGTGTTAACATCTGGCAGAACAATGTTGCGTGGAAGTGATGTGGGTATATTCGGTTAAATGAAGTTATTAGAAAAAGACGATCATTTTTTAAATAATGGTCTGTAACCGAATACACCGACATATAGTTTGCCTTCCTCTTCCTAACAATGTTTGTAAAATATTAATCAGTAAGTAATTGAAACAATTAAAACTACAAATTAGTAAATAAATGATTGTCGTGTACTAATGAAATATGTATACAGAAGGATAAAGTATTCCGTATATTTACACTTACAAGCGGCATGTGACTCCATTGTAGGTACAGGTTATGGAAGTCACGAATTGGTACCTCGTTTTATTAGAAATCGTAGTGCAACCATTGTTATACACTGAAAACAGTATAAAGATGTACGTTCTGGAGATGGAAGCGTCTATCATTGGAATGGTGATGTTGTGAAGAATGGAAAGTACTCACCGTTATTCTGAAATTCACGATTTCGAGGTTAGACGCTCCGATCTCTCGAATTGACACCGACTCTAATTATCGACTAGACTTGTACCGGTATACCTAAATACCGACCAAGCCCGGCCGAAGGTAAATGTTAAGACCCTCTCGTTTCTCCCCCGATAGCCAAGTTTCGTCACTACGAGCGCACTGTGCCGTCACGCGGTGAATTTAGGAAACATCACAGTGACATTATCGTGCGTGCCCCCGCGGACGTCACAGTGGCGATACGGAGTCGCAATGGCGAGCGAGGTTACTGTGACTGCGCAGCGATCGTCACTACAACAGCACTGTACAGTCACGCGGTGCGCTTTCAAAATAATTGTCGGTATGTAGATTTTGCAAAAAGGGAACGTACACAGTGACTTTACCCGCCTAGAGGTATCGCTTTTTTTTTATGTGTAAACATCTATGCTATGGCTCTGCGGTACGACCTTCCTGGGAAATTGAGCGTCAGACGTAAGTCATGTAGATGTGACTACGTCAGTGTGTGTGTGGCGCTACTGCGCATACTATTCGCGCAAGCTGGATTATCTCAACGGGAAAACATTTTAGAGAAAAATTTTTAATACAAAACTAAGGATTTTCCCTTGGCTACCCAGTGGTCGTATTGAATTTGACCTTGACCGTGACCTTTAAGGTAATATCAAATGCCTTCCTAAACCGTTCATCCGATTGCGATGAAACTTTGGGGAATGGTTGGACGCATGCCCGCGAAGGTTTCTGAATTAGTAAATCTTATACAGGGTGTTCAAAAAGTACCGGTACGGATGATTATTATGCCTTCCTAAACCGTTCATCCTATTGCGATGAAACTTTGGGGAATGGTTGGACGCATGCCCGCGAAGGTTTCTGAGTTAGTAAATCTTATAAAAGGTGTTCGAAAAAGTACCGGTACTGATGATCATTATGCCTTCCTAAACCGTTCATCCGATTGCGATGAAACTTTAGGGAATGGTTGGACGCATGCCCGCGAAGGTTTCTGAGTTAGTAAATCTCATACAGGGTGTTCAAAAAGTACCGGTACGGATGATTATTATGCCTTCCTAAACCGTTCATCCTATTGCGATGAAACTTTGGGGAATGGTTGGACGCATGCCCGCGAAGGTTTCTGAGTTAGTAAATCTTATAAAAGGTGTTCAAAAAGTACCGGTACGGATGATCATTATGCCTTCCTAAACCGTTCATCCGATTGCGATGAAACTTTAGGGAATGGTTGGACGCATGCCCGCGAAGGTTTCTGAGTTATTAAATCTTATAAAGGGTGTTCAAAAAGTACCGGTACGGATGATTATTATGCCTTCTTAAACCGTTCATCCGATTGCGATGAAAATTTGGGGAACAGTTGGACGCATATCCGCGAAGGTGTGATTTAGTAAATCTTATACAGGGTGTTCAGAAAGTACCGGTACGGATGATTATTATGCCTTCCTAAACCGTTCATCCGATTGCGATGAAACTTTAGGGAATGGTTGGACGCATGCCCGCGAAGGTTTCTGAGTTAGTAAATCTTATAAAAGGTGTTCAAAAAGTACCGGTACTGATGATTATTATGCCTTCCTAAACCGTTCATCCGATTGCGATGAAAATTTGGGGAACAGTTGGACGCATATCCGCGAAGGTTTCTGAGTTAGTAAATCTTATACAGGGTGTTCAAAAAGTCGAACTATACTTGACCTAAATTTGGCCTCCGCTGACAATAAAGGTAACATGAAAAAAATGGTCAAGGAAACATTTGAACGTGAAAAAAAATTAATTTGACCTTGATATAACCTTGAAGGTCATGGTCAAGGTCAAATCCAATATGACCATTGCGTAGCTCGGGAAAAATACTAAAAGTTTTGTATTAAAAATGTATTTAAACAATGGTGGACGGACAAAATCAATCCACAATCTACCCGTGCGAAGCCGGGACGGGCTGCTAGTAAGTTATAAATCTAATATAATAATAATAAATATTTTATTATAGAAAAAATTAAACTTCTTTATGTCGAACTACGACCTCATATTCCCCAATTAAACTCGGACCGCAGATAATTGTAAGATGTTTACACATCCTCCGTGAGTACAACGGCACTCACACCTTTTTTTTCGTGCCCCACCGGGATTTGAACTTGCGATCTTTGGGATATCCTATGCCAGATGCCTCGAGACTGGGAAACGTTTTCCCATTCTATCAATTACGCCACCGACTCTTCGAGACATATTGGTCGACTCCAGTCATATACAGGGTGTCCGTAAAGTATGGAAACGGTTGAATATTTCGAAAAATACGCTTCAGAACGGGAAACGAAAAAAGACGTATCCGATATTTTTTTAAAAACTATCAAATGATACCAAGATTGATCCCACACCCCAACCCCTGTGGGTGGGGCAGGGGGAAGCTTCAAAATCTTAAATAGGAACCCCCACTTTTGATTGCATATTCGCATTCTACATTGAAAACTACATAACTTTTATTTGAAACATTTTTTTCAATTCATGGCAGATGGCGCTATAATCGACGAAATTCAATTTTTCGGTTTTTGTAATTGAGAGTCGATTTATTCGATTCTGCAATACAATTGCTATAGAAATTTACATTTTTTATTCTCATACTTGATATTTTTGTTAAAAATTTAATTTAGTTTTGCAAATTTGAAGTGCAGATGCGTTCTGTACCTGGAATTCCCCCGGAGGACGGTATATTCCGGGAATCGTAGCTATTCTTTCACTAGTAGTCCGTTTTAATGATATCCGTTAAACTGAGTACACGTAAACAGGTACCGCTAATTGCCGGGCCTTCCGGACCCTCGAACCTCGATGTATTCCGAAAGGGATTATCCTTGAGTAATTAGCTTATTTCCTCTAACGGAACTTAGTGCGTCATGGGGAATTCCAGGTATAGAACGCATCTGTACTTCAAATTTGCAAAACTAAATTAAATTTTTAACAAAAATATCAAGTATGAGAATAAAAAATGTAAATTTCTATCGCAGAATATGCAGATCGTTGTATTGCAGAATCGAATAAATCGACTCTCAATTGCAAAAACCGAAAAAATTGAATTTCGTCGATTATAGCGCCATCTGCCATGAATCGAAAAAAATGTTTCAAATAAAAGTTATGTAGTTTTTAATGTAGAATGCGAGTATGCAATTGAAAGTGGGGGTTCCTATTTAAGATTTTGAAGCTTCCCCCTGCCCCACCTACAGGGATTGGGATGTGGGATCAATGTTGGTATCATTTGATAGTTTTTAAAAAAATATCGGATGAGTATTTTTTCGTTTCCCGTTCTGAAGCGTACTTTTCGAGATATTCAACCGTTTCCATACTTTACGGACACCCTGTATAGAAACCGGACATGACAGTGACTGCTCTCGAAGGTTCTCGTTAAATTTTTTAAAATAATTTGATATTTTCTTTTTTAAAACAGTAGCGATTATGATAATTATTCATTCACTATTTATAATAGAATATTCGTCAAGAATCATGTTAAAGTTAACCCATTAGCGCCCAGCGTCTTATTTATAGGGCGGCCATTTGGAATTTTTTTTCTCATAACCTCTGAGTAACAAATCATGCAATTTTCGTAAAGAAAATCCACCAAACATTAATTTGGGCGTTAATGGGTTAAGTTCACGATGGAATTTTTGTATTATTAGAGAGGTGTTGGAAAGTAATTTGTAGCGTCGATCTTAACAATAAATGGTACGCAGGTAGTACTACACTATTTCGTTGTTACCGACAGTAATGTAATCGTAAACATCACAATTAATTGTAAGAATTCTTTATACGTAAGTGTTGGACATGAGTCTTGATGGACTAATACCTCCAAATCATTATCTTCAAATTTATTCGGCTCCTTGTGTTCCAAGTCGAAATCACCAGCTTTAAAACGTGCAAACCACTTCTGACGCGTTTGCTCGCAGCTAGAGCATGTACACTTCTACTAAATACGATGAGCTTCAGCTGCACTTTTGTTCATATTAAAATAATAAAGGAAAACTCCCCGCAAGAACACTTTATTCGGCACAAATTTTGATATATTCAATAAATTATAAAATGTTGTTATTTATGATTTGAAAAAAGGTTATGTACGGCAAATGACGTCCGATGATAATAGCTCATTGGGAGTTGACTTATCACCAGTAGGAAAACGTCTTAAAAGTTTGGGCATGTGATAATATTTTTTCATTAAAAAAACGCTACGAATTAATTCCAACACCTAATATAATTTTTACTGAACAATTTGGATTTTTTAAAAGATTAAGTCACAGTGGCGTCACAGTAACGTCACCCAGTGACAATCACTCCGTGGCATTCCAGTAACGTATGAGTAACGTCTTGTCAGTGACAATCACGCAGTGGCGGCACAGTGAAGCTCCCAGGCCAACACGACGTGCTACCACCGCGTGACGCTTGGGTGAAAGTCACGCTTGGCTATCGGGGTCCTTTTTTCTGTACCGACATGTAGAAGACTCGAGCACCGTCGGCAAATATTGCCGGAGGTACCTAACCGTTGCTTGTTGCGTTTCTTACGGGCCATGCGGTATAGGTAATCACTAATTAATTGAAACAGTTGAAAAGTATGAATTAAATGATTGTCGTGTACAAATGAAACATGTATACAAAAGGTTAAAAGTATTCCGTACATCTACACTTACCAGCGGCATGTGATTCCATTGTAGGTATACTAGGTTATGGAAGTCACAAATTGTTGTCTAGTTATATTAGAAATTGTAGTGAACGCGTTCTTAAATACTGAAAACAGTAGAAAGTTTTACGTTCTGGAGATAGAAGCGTCTGACCTCGGAATTGTGATTGTGTGAAGAATGGAAAGTACTCACTGTTATTCTGAAAATCACGATTTCGAGGTTAGACACTCCGATCTCTCGAATTGCCAGCGACTGTAACTACCGACTCGACTTGTACCGGTATGAATACCGACCAAGCCCGGCCGAAGGTAAATGTCAAGATCCTGCACCGAGCTCACACGAACACACACTAATGTCGTTAACATTTCCCCCACCACTTCCATGAAATCACTCCGTCGCGAGCCTAAAGGTGTTTACACATCAACAAAGCATTGCGATGGCCCTCGCGGGTGTTGACGCAGTGTGATTTCTGCCCAGTGCTCTAAATGTCAACGTGAAGAAATTCAAGCAAGCGCGGGTAAACGGCGGGAGTAACTATGACTCTCTTAAGGGAGCCATGGGGATCCCTTTGCCCAAAGGTGGAGTCAAGCCCGCCAAGTGCCTACCCCCACCTCCTCGTGGTGGGTACCGGGTGCCAGTCCTTAGGGGCTGGTAGCTAACGGGGGAGGCTATTGCGCAACAACACCGTGCTAGGGGTCTCAGAAGCGTGCAGCCCACGCAAGTGGCCGGCCAGCTTTTCTAGTTTTTCTGGGACCCCGAAGTAAAAGCTGGAGGCACAGGGGTTAGCAGCCCCGCCGACCATCAGGCTTGCTACCTGGTGGCCGGAAGAAACTGGCACCTTGTGGAAAAGAAAAGGTAGCACGGCCATTCCCCGCCCGCCGGCGGCAGCCTCGGACCGCCGGCCCAGTTTCCCCTGGGGAGGTGGATACAATCCGCCCACCCCGCGCGCGGCAGCTAACGAATGACCCCACGCCCGGCCCATCATCGGGCATGGAATGCCCAATATGCCAACGTTCGTGCAAGAACGATCGCGGACTTGGCGTACACATGCGTACACACCGTGGCACAACATCTGTCACCCCCCTCCCCCCCTCCGCCGCCGGTTCCACCATCTCCGGCGCGAGTGGGAGGGTTTGTGTGTACGCAGTGTGACCCCTCCCGTTCCTTCCCGACCAAGATTGGGTTCGGAGTTCACCGGAGACACGAACATCCAGTCACCGTGAACTCCGAGGTCAATGTCGAGCGCAAGCACCAGAGGAATCGTCCGGAGGAGATGAAGTTGGCAGCGGCGCAGGAAGCGTATGTCCTCAAGCATGGTCATGATGAGGCGGGCAATAAAATCCGCTTCATCAACGTCTTCCTGGCACCATTGTTCCCGGGCAGATCTATCGACGGGATCAAGGGTGTCAGGAAGTCACCAGCCTACCGCCAGCTGCTTGACCAGGCTATACAAGCCCTTGAGGACGCGCAACCTGTTGCCCCAGTCGCCGTACCCGGTACGTCACCTCCCGGGTCTCCTCCTCTGGCAATCCGTCCTCTGGCGAGCCTCCCGGCGGAGCCGACCCTTCCTAGCCCAAGGGAGAGGTATGCAGAGGCCATCAGGCTTCTCTTGCATTCTGTCTCCGAGAGTGAGTCCCTTAGGGGTCATCCTCTCACCATTCTGGGCGAGAAGCTCCTGGGCGGCCATGACGTGACCACTGTTATAACCACGTGGTTAAGCGAAGTGGCCGCGACCGTGTCACCGGTCCGCAGGGGTGGAGAAAGGGGGCGTCGGCAACATCAGAGGCGCCGCCGTGTGCGCAGCGCTGATGCCAAACCGAACCGCCAGAGCATCAGGCGTCGGGAATATGCCAGCATGCAGACCCTGTTCAATAACAACATGAGCAGGGCTGCGAAAAAGGTCCTGGGCGGGGACTGCGAGGCGCCTACACCTTGCCTCGAGGAGATGGTCGCACACTGGGAACCAGTGTTCGGCCACCTCTCAGTTCTTGTTCCCGAACATCCGGTTCTGCCACAAGATCGGTAGAGGACCCAGCTGGCCGAACCCATCCTCGTAAAAGAGGTGGGTTCCCACAACGTCCCGAATGGTTCGGCGCCCGGCATCGACGGCATAACACCAGCCGTTTGGGGCCGGTGCCCTCCCCTTGTCAGAGCCCTCCTGTATAACATGATCCTCTACATCGGATCCTTCCCGGTTGAGCTCCTTGCCAGTAGGACGGTCTTTGTACCCAAGAAGGCAGACGCCACCTTACCTTCGGACTTCAGGCCCATCAGCATCACCTCCGTCGTAGTGCGCCAGCTGCATAAGATCTTGGCTGCGCACATGATGGCTGCCGGGATGCTCGATGTGAGACAGAGGTGTCTCGAGGACGATTGTGCGGAATGCATTGCCGTCCTGGCTTCTACGATCCACCACGCCCGGGTGCACTTGCGTGAACTTCACGTGGTGTCCTTGGACGTGGCGAAGGCCTTCGACTCCGTCAGCCACCAGGCGATAACATCTGCCTTGACGGAGGCTGGAGTACCTGAGGTCCTGGTGAGATATATACAGACCGCCTACCAGAACTCCGCAACCATCTTGGAAGTGCGAGGTGAGCGATCCGGGAAGATCGTGGTTAACAGGGGGGTGCGGCAGGGTGATCCAATGAGCTCGGTCATATTCTCATTGGTCACCGATAGGGTACTGCGCTCCATCCCATCGAACGGCGCACGGAAAATACCTGCCAGCGCATCGAAAAACTCTTACAAGAGACGATCGAGACGGTAAGTGAAAACTCAACCAAGGCTCTGACTAACAATACTTCCTTTTCTTATGCAGATAAGGTACGAGTTAACTCCAGAGTCGTACCGCCTCAAGTCGTGAAGCCACCAAGCAAAAATATTGTCACTGTTTTTCCCGCCGCAAACGCGCCGACTCAGGACAGTGACGCGACGAGGAAGGTCCTGGTCTCTAAGATCAATCCCGAGGAGGAAAACCTCAAGATACGTAGCGTTCGCAACATCGCGAAGGAGTGCTTGTGGTTACTGAGACGGCGGAGGATGCGGCTGCTTTCATCGCGTGCGGAGCATTGAAGGACGCCGGATTGGTTGTGGGTGCCCCTGCGAAACAACGGCCAAAGATGATTGTCAGCAACGTCCCGCAGGACCTTTCAGAGGACGATCTTGTCTCTATAATTAAGCGACAGAACGCCGAGGATATCCCCGTTGCAACCTTCACGAGCGAAATCAAGCTTAGATCTAAGATCAAGAGCCGTAGCGAAGGAAGCGACTTCTTCGACGCGGTCCGTTGCTACAACTGCCAGGCCTACGGACACGTGGCTAAGTACTGTTCAGCTAAGATCCAAACGTGCGGACACTGCGGAAAGGACGGTCATCCATTCAAGGACTGCCCGAACAAATCCGGCGCCCCCGTCTGCACCGGCTGCAAGTGAGCTGGCGCTGCCCACAACCACCCGGTTACCTCGAATGACTGCCCGGCCTACAAGCACGCCCTTAAGTTAGCGGCTAACAAGGTCGACTATGGCGAGTGACCTCTCACCACCGGCCTCGATGCAATCTGTTGGGATAAGATTCGGGCAACTCAACCTGCGAGGATCGCGTGTCGTGGCTAACGAAGCCAGGAAACTGCTGAGCGACGATGCTTTTGACGTACTCCTCTTGCAGGAACCGTACAGCTTCTATGGCAGAATCTGCGGCCTTGGCCTTGGTACGAAGATAGTTGCCAACATCAAGGCCTTCAGTAACAAACAGCGCCACGCCGGGAGGATTCTTGCCGCGATCGCTGTCGGGAACCCGGATATTACAATCCTGGAACTGCAGCACCTTAGCAACTCGCATTTTTCCTGCGCCCAGCTCAACACGCGAGCCGAAAAAATAACAGTTATAAGCGCTTATTTCCAGTACTCCGACAGGATTGAGCCCTACCTGCAGCATCTACACGTAATCCTGCGCAGCCTTACCGGAAGTAGAGTCATTATCTCTATAGATTCGAACGCAAGCTCGTCGGTCTGGCACGGCGCCATGGGAGATGTAGTGAGAGGAAGCAGATCCGTCGGGAGAGGAAGGAAGCTCGCCGAATTTATTGCCCAGCATGGATTGTACGTTGTAAACAAGCCTGGTTTCTCGTCTACGTACATCTCGGACAGAGGAGGCTCGAACATCGACTTAACTATAGCCACGCCTAACGTAATTGGCCAGATCGGAGACTGGAGGGTCCATCTCGACACCACTACGAGTGACCATCGGCTCATTACGTTCGACCTAGAGCATCGGCAAGAACGTTTGGAATCTGCGGGCGTTACTCGCTCTCGCAGATTCCTGACATCCAAGGCGGACTGGCATAGGTTCTTCGACGTCGTATCTGAGATAAGAGACGGCGAACTCCCGCACTTCTCACTGGACTCTCGTCAGAACGTGGAGCTACTCGCTGCTAAGATCGGGGACATTATTCTTCAAGCCTGCTCGGAGACAATGCCCAGGCGGAAATCTTACTCCGTTTCAACTCCCTGGTGGAATCAGCGCCTCACGGAGGCTAGGCGGAAGACCACGCGCCTACGCAGAATCTTCCAAGCCGAGCGAAACCCGGCGAAGAAAGAGTCGCTGAAACAGAGATATCTTAACGCTCGCAGGATCTATTTGCAGAATGTCGCCGATGCCAAGCAGTCAAGCTGGAGGGCCTTCGTTACGGAGAACGGAAACAACAACCCGTGGGGGGTGGTCTACAGGATGTTCAACGACAAACTCAAGATCGAGAAAGCCTTTGCTGCGGTTAAGATCAATGGCGAATTTTCCACGGACTGGACCGAAAACTCTGAGGCTCTGCTGAACAGACTGATCCCTGATGACGATGTTGACTCCGAGACGGACTGGCATGCCGATGTTCGAACGCAGGTTTCCGCCGCCGCAGACCCCGTGGGAGCGGAGGAGGAACCTCCTTTTACTGAGTCTGAAATCGCCGAGATCGTTTACTCCTTGAGGAAAGGCAAGGCACCCGGCCACGACCTTATCGAGATCGAGGCGATTCAGAAATCATGGCTGGCTCTCCGAACGGAAATCACTGCGCTAATGAACGGCTGCCTCACGCACGGAGTCTTCCCTCGAGCCTGGAAGTCAGGAGTCATCAGGGTATTATTAAAAGCGCAGGATAAAGATCCAACAGATCCTAAATCTTACAGGCCGATTTGTCTACTTCCGATCCTGGGAAAGATACTGGAGAAATTAATAGCCAAGAGGCTCCGGCCAATCTTCCACCAGCACGCACTGACTTCTCCGTGACAGTTTTGTTTCAAACCCAAGAAATCTACTGAGGACGCTATCGTTGGAACTCCAAAGATTTGTTTCGGAGGACAGACAGCACGTCTACGCTATCGGCATTTTCTTCAACATCTCCGGAGCCTTCGATAATGTGTGGTGGCCCAGCATTCTCCGCAACCTACGTCTCCGTGATTGCCCGGCGGCTTTCTTCCACCTCAACGAGGATTACCTCTCGGGGAGAGCTGCCACGATACAGGGAGCGCATGGGGACGTCACCAAAGCTATGTCAAAAGGCTGTCCCCAGGGCTCGATCCTGGGGCCAAACTTCTGGAATCTCATATTTGACTCAGCCATCCGGGAAGTCGACGAGGCGGGAGGAAATCCTTTCGCTTATGCTGACGACCTGGCGGTTGTCATTTTCGGGAACTCCAGAGTACAACTCCAGGAGCGAGCCACCAGGGTCATTAGCGCTCTGAAACGCTGGTGTTAGCGGGAGAAACTACAACTCTCCGCGCCGAAGACGCAAATGCTCCTCCTAAAGGGACACATCGACACGCGCAGACCACCGTCAATCAAGCTCGACAACCAGCCGCTAAAATTCAACCAGACAGTTAGATACCTCGGCGTCCTCTTGGGGAGGAGGTTCAGTATCGCAGATCACGCGAAATACATCTCGGAGAAAGGCAAAAAGCTCTTCAATAAGTTGGTAAGGATAGCCAAATCCACCTGGGGTCTCAGATGGAGTGCTCTGAAGACTCTCTACACGGGGGTCTTCACGGCCGTCATGACGTATGCGGCACCCGGCTGGAGCGATCTGTTGAGCGGCTATCACCGGACAACTCTGCTGTCCGCACAGAGACAGGTCCTCATTCGTACAACGAGAGCTTACAACACGATCTCAATAGACGCCATTGTTATGATTGCCGGAGCGATTCCAATTGATCTACTAGTGGATGAAAGTGCAGCACTTTACAAGCTTAGGAAAAGACAACGTTTCCGTCTCGGAGAACTCGACTTCGACCCCGAGGCGCACGAACCCGAAGATAATTTCCTGGACGTTACAATGCGTAAACGCATAAGGGAAGAAATCGTCGCATTTTCTGGCAGAGAAGATGGAACGTGTCTACGAAGGGGAGACTTACTCACAAGTATCTTCCTAACGTTCAAGAACGAGTCGACGCATTCTGGATCAGACCGGACCACTACGTCACGCAATTCCTCTCCGGTCACGGAAATTTCAAATGGAAATTAAGTAAGTTTGGCTTGACGAATTCGGATAAGTGCAAATGCGGCGACCTCGACACAATGCAACACATCGTTCGCTACTACACGGAATACGCCGAGGAAAGAGAAATACTGAAAGGTAAGGCAATGAACGCGGGCCTTCAATGGCCGGTTCAGATGCATGGTTTCGTCTCTCGCAAGCTATTCAATGCTTTTGCCGATTTTGCAAGAGCAGTATTGATAAAACTTGACACGCAACTCTGATAACGACACGCAAGTAAGTACACTGATTTGACACTGATTTTACACTGATTCAACACTTTCCGAACTGAGCTCCGCGCTGGTGATCGCGCCTCCTCGTCGCCCCCGCTGGTAACAGGCGCCGAACCATCGAGCCTTCCGAGGCTTGGTAGTTGGGCGTCCGGCTAAGTCGATCACTGCCCCTCGAGGGCCAATTTAGCCCATCTAATGATCCTTCACGGTGAAGATGGGGTTTTTCCAAGCCAACAGTTTTTCTGGTTCCCCTTGCAGGTGTTTTGCGAAATAGTAGATATCGAAATTTTATCACTAACATCTCCGGTATGGCGAAAGTCAGGTACGGGCGAGTTGTTGCCCTCGCGGGTTCACATACTTCTTTCAACTTAGACACTAACCTGTCCCTATCTACTATCTAGCGAAATCACTGCCAAGGGAACGGGCTTGGAAAAATCAGCGGGGAAAGAAGACCCTGTTGAGCTTGACTCTAGTCTGGCACTGTAAGGAGACATGAGAGGTGTAGCATAAGTGGGAGATGGCAACATCGCCGGTGAAATACCACTACTTTCATCGTTTCTTTACTTACTCGGTTAGGCGGAGCGCGTGCGTCGAGGATGTTGTCCCGGCTGTCACGGTGTTCTAGAACCAAGCGTGTAAGAGTGGCGTGAGGCTTCTGGCCGATCGCCGATCATACTACCGCGTGATCCGATTCGAGGACACTGCCAGGCGGGGAGTTTGACTGGGGCGGTACATCTGTCAAAGAATAACGCAGGTGTCCTAAGGCCAGCTCAGCGAGGACAGAAACCTCGCGTAGAGCAAAAGGGCAAAAGCTGGCTTGATCTCGATGTTCAGTACGCATAGAGACTGCGAAAGCACGGCCTATCGATCCTGTTGGCTTGAAGAGTTTTCAGCAAGAGGTGTCAGAAAAGTTACCACAAGGATAACTGGCTTGTGGCGGCCAAGCGTTCATAGCGACGTCGCTTTTTGATCCTTCGATGTCGGCTCTTTCTATCATTGCGAAGCAGAATTCGCCAAGCGTCGGATTGTTCACCCGCCAACAGGGAATGTGAGCTGGGTTTAGACCGTTAGAGATAGGTTAGCTTTACCCTACTGATGACTCGTCGTTGCGATAGTAATCCTGCTCAGTACGAGAGGAACAGCACGTTCGGACATTTGGTTCACGCACTCGGTCGAGCGGCCGGTGGTGCGAAGCTACCATCCGTGGGATTATGCCTGAACGCCTCTAAGGCCGTATCCTCTCTAGTCAAAGGAGGCAACGATATTTCTAGGAGTCTCGTGAGTCGAAAGGCTCAAAACAATGTGACACTACTAGGTGGCCGGTCCACGGACCGGTCATCGCACGAGCCCATTTTGCCGTACGGAGCCGTTGTCCGGCGTCGGGATCTCCCCGATCATCGGCTTGACTTCTAACGGTCGATCATGGGTCGATCTCAGTTCGATGTCGAGACTCGGAATCGTCTGCAGACGACTTAGGTACCTGGCGGGGTGTTGTACTCGGTAGAGCAGTTACCACGCTGCGATCTGTTGAGACTCAGCCCTTGGCTTGGGGATTCGTCTTGTCGGATAGACGAGGCCCGGGATCTTTCGTTCGACGGAGAAAGAAGTCGCGTCTACGTGCTGTAGATGCGAGACGCGTCACTTTTTTTTTATTCCTCAAACAGAAAGCAATGCGCGAGGAAGGACTGATCTCCCGAATTGAGTCCAAGTGTCAAAAGCAGTGCGCGAGGAAAAACAGCCGTCGAGTCGAGCTAAAGTCCCTGAAGCAACGCGCGAGGATGAACGGCGGGAGTGAATGCGACTCAACCTCTGTATGTACTGCGGCAGGCTCCCTGAGTCTATTCTTCACTCGAGGACGATCTTTATTGCGAAGAAAGCAGACGTGGTGACTCCAGGTGATTTCCGGCCAATCTCCATCCCGTCGCTGTGGATCCGTGGATTACATCGCATCTTGGCTAAACGGTTGCTCAGTGGGATCAACCTAGACCCGAGACAGCGTGGTTTCATCGAGTCCGATGGATGTGCAGAGAACATCTTCGTACTTGACTCGATATTACAATACCACCGAGAGAACTTTAAATCCGTTTTTATGGCATCTCTGGACGTGGCCAAAGCATTTGATTCAGTCTCCCACCCGGCGTTGTTGAGTACGCTGTCTGCCCTTGGTGTTCCGGCGAGTATGGTGGAGTATATTGCCTTTCTTTATGAGAATGGGAAAACGACAATCCAAGGAGATGGATGGGAGTCGGGCCTGATCCACCCCAAGCGTTGTGTTCGTCAAGGAGACCCGCTATCGCCTATAATATTCAATTGCGTCATCCATCGCCGTCTCTCACTACTCCCTGATGAGATAGGGGTGTCGCTGGGTAATGCGAGGGTGAATGCCCTAGCATTTGCGGACGACCTCCTCTTTTTCGCCACTACACCGAGTGGCCTACAAGAGCTGCTCGACATCACCACGAAATACCTGGCTGCTTGTGGGATGTCTGTGAACCCATCCAAGAGCTTTACCATCTCGGTTCAAGGATTGGGTAAACAGCACAAGTATGTGGTAGACACGACAACCAAATTCCGCTGTGGTGTACACGATCTTCCGGCGCTCTCCAGAACATGCGAGTGGAGATATCTAGGAATACGCTTCTCCGCTAAGAGCAAGAGGAAGTGTGCTCCGGCACAGATATTGGAGCCAGACTTAAAGGCAATAACATCAGCCCCCCTTAAGCCCCAGCAGAGACTATATGCGTTGAGACAGCATATCCTTCCGAAAGTATCGCACCAGTTAGCCTTGGGTGCTGTTCAGCTGGGAGTCTTGAATCGGTGTGACCGTATGGTGAGAGGCTATGTTCGAAGATGGCTAGCCCTCCCAACTGATGTGCCGATTGGTTTCTTCCATGGAAGGGTCAAGGACGGAGGACTAGGTATTAGCTCCATGGGCTGAGCTGCCCCGCTGCTCCGGAAAAGCCGCCTAGAAGGATTACGAGGAACGGACTTCCACCCAGTCCAAGAGGCAGATCGTTTCCTGGACCGTGAGTTGCAGAGAGTTACTAAGAGGCTCTGCGAGAAAGGCGTCACGGTAGCTAATAAGGAGGAGTCCTCGAAGATGTGGGCGGACCGCCTCTATGCGTCGACTGATGGTAGAGGGCTACGGGGATCAGCGGAGACGCCAAGTCAACATTCGTGGATACGTGAGCCTACCAGGCTCTTGTCTGGAAGAGACTTTGTTAACTCTGTCAAACTGAGAATAGCAGCTATTCCTACAAGATCTAGGACGTCGAGAGGTAGACCGAAAGAGCGTCGCTGTAGGGCCGGATGCTTTAACGTGGAAACCATCAACCACGTTCTCCAGGCATGTCACCGCACCCATGACATGCGCATAAGGAGACATAACGCAGTCACTTCTTATGTGGCACGCAGGCTGACTACCATGGGGTTTGAGGTCCAGGAGGAACCCCGTATTCCAACTACAGGGGGGACCAGGAAGCCTGATATAGTGACTACATTAGGTCAAATAGCCTATATCGTGGACGGGCAGGTGGTCAGCGACTCGGTCGACTTGGACGAGCAGCACCGGAGGAAGAGTGCCTATTACCGGGACAATCAGTCTTTGGTTGCGGAAATATCAACCAGATCAGGGGCGACGCAGCTGGAGTTTGGCTCTATCACACTCTCTTGGAGAGGGGTTTGGAGCAACGCATCGGCGGAACAACTAGTCCGATTGGGGGTGCTCCGAGGAAGGGACTTTCCTCTCCTCTCCACCAGGGTCTTGATTGGAGGCATCGCGGCATGGCGCCGGTTTAACCAAAGGACGAGCATATGGTCGGGCCTTCCGGTGTTCGAGCGGGAATCGGATGAAGCGTGTGCCATCTTACACCCCCCCCGTAGTGCTGCCTGCTTGCAGGCATAAAAAGAGAGCTTTACCCGGAACTGTAACGCGATTAGGGAACTATTGTACACTTCTACCTCGTACCCCCATAAATATTATGGAATGATCTTACCTCTATTCGATGTAACGTTCTGAATAAACTCTTCTTTATAGCCGGATGCCTCGTCGTCTAATTAGTGACGCGCGCGAGTGGATCAACGAGATTCCCGCTGTCCCTATCTGCGCGGTCGCCCGAAAGGGGTTGAAAAACGAGGTACTGAACGCCTGGCAAGCCAGGTGGGACGCCTCCAACAGGGGTAGAACAACATACTCGTTCTTAGGTGACGTAAAGTGCCGATTCAGATCCATTTGGATGGAAATGAATCACTATGCCACGCAATTCGTGAGCGGCCACGGAGACTTCAACGACCGATTATTTCGGTTGGGGTTGGCTCCGAATAACCTGTGTGAATGCGGAGCACCTGAGACGTCGACCCACGTCCTTCAAAAATGCACACTGCATCACGAGGCGCGGACTCGACTGGCCAGGGAAATGCAACCGTACGGTCCGCTGTTATGGCCGATGGACGAGCAGCAGCTGCTCCATAGAGCCTACATTGGACACTTCAACAGCTTTGCTGTGGAGGTTAACAGGGTTAAGAGCGAAAGGCGAGCAACAGAACGCGGCGGAGGCGAAGACCAGTAGCTGGCGGCTGCCGAGGGAGTCTAGCTCTGTGTGGACTCTTAAGGACGTCGAAACTTAATGACGTAAACCTGAAACTTAATGACGCAAACCTAGAACTGTGCATCTGTCAGGGGACTAAACTTTGTCTGATGGACTAGCCCGAAAGGAGTTCCCTTCACACTAACGGGCGAACCATACGAAGGAACCTGTTGACCGAAGCAACAGCACGGGAGCAGTCCCTGCGCCCGAGCTAATTCGGTAGGCAAGGTCGTGAACAAAGACGACTAAGCCGATCGACCAAACTGGGTCGACCCTGTCGATTGGCCTCCCCGCTGCCCTGCATAACCCCTCCTAGGATAGTGCGGGGGACCAACCGATGGGGAAAACCGGTAGTGGATCCTTGCATGCGTACAGTCTCTTAATGATGCGCCAGCGGCGATGCGGCTGGCACAGATGATTATACCCACACGTAGACGCAGAGCTGCCGAAGGAGACACTCGCTCGACAGTAGTTACCCCCTTTAAGCTGTCGAGTGAACCATGGAAAGGGGGAAAAAGGCGGGAAAGGCCGAAGCCCGCGACGTGTTTCCCTCTCTGCCCCGTACCACATCCAGGGATGGTGAGAGGGGTCTGCGCTGGGCACGGCTAGACCTGCGTTCCCCTAACTCATCCGAGTATAGAGGGGCAGGGCGTTCGCTACCAACACAAAACGTGATCCGGGTGGCGTCGTCCATCGCGACCCCCCCCCCCCGCCTGCGTGGGCGGACGGAGCGCGCGAAAGCAATCCTCGCTCTGACTCTGATCGCCGGAAATGATCTTCGGTGGAGGGAGCTGCAGGAAAGCAAGTAGCGTAACTCCGCCTGCTCGACGCGTGCACTCCACCTCCCATATTCCCCTCGCCCCTCCCTTTCCAACACCTTAGAAGTTGAGTAACGTGCTGGTGACTGTGCCTCCTCGTGGTCCCCGCTGGTAACGGCCGCCTGACCGCCGGGCTTCTCGAAGCCAGACGATTGGACGGTCGGCCAAAACGGTCACTGTCCCTCTGTGGGGCCGGCTTCTCCTGTCTTAAGACCCCAATGGGCGAGGACGGGGATTTCTCCAAGGCTAAACAGTCCTTGGCCGATGGTAAAGGTTTTGGACTGGTTCTGCTTTGCAGGTGTTTGGCGACGATGGTGGATGTAAAACTCGACAACACCTCGGTAAGGCCCACAAGCCGGTACGACTGAGACGCCAAGCCCTTGGGCTGGCAATGCATCTCACAATTCCAGCAATGGAATTTGCATTCGATTGTCCCTATCTGCGATCTAGCAGAGTAGCATGCAGGTCTGCCCTCTAATTAATACACGACCTAGGCCTGTTCAATACGACTGCCAGGAGTATTGGTAATACTACCGAAGTAACTTTTGTGGCTTCGCTCGCTCCGCCGATTCTAACCTAACCCAACCTAACCTAATCCAACACAATCTAGCCGTGCGTCTAGGCGAATCTGACTCCTCGCACGTAGGCGTGCGTCAATTTCCCCGCTTCGAGAGCCGTGCGTCTCTGGGCAAGACTGCAACGCGAGTCCCCAGATTGTTCGATCCGAAGCCATGCGTCTAGGCGAGACAGCGAAGCGAGTCTAATTCCTCGCACGTAGGCGTGCGTCAATTTCCCCGCTTCGAGAGCCGTGCGTCTCTGGCAGGCAAGACTGCAACGCGAGTCCCAGTTTGTGTGATCCGATCGGCGACGGGCAGAGTCGTTCGAGGCGCTTCCCCTCCTACGGCGGGGCGCGAGGATGAGCGGCGGGAGTAATTGCGACTCTTTTGAACCTCCCTATTCACTCGCACCCGCTTGCCTCGCGCATATATAGTGCCTCGCGCTCGCACCTACGGCAGACTTTCAATGTGTCTGGCAAAATGTAGGAACCATCGAAACTGTCTGGCTACTGAGGAAACATCTTTTGATAATTCCCCAAATAACATATATAAAATTTAGCTTTTATACTATGACGAAAGTTTAATTACAATTTATTATAGTTTAAGGGTGTCTGGCAGGGGGTTGGAACCATACTAAGTGTCTGGCAATGGACGACGTGATTTCTAATATTATTCCGAATAAAATATATAAAAACTGAGCTTTATACTTTAACGAAAGTAAGGTCCATTTTTGTACACCTTTGCCACCTGCTACTTGCCAAAGCCACCATGATCCAAACTTCATAGTCGGGGATCGTTCTTACCTCTATTGAGGACATACACTGAGAAACTTTCAGCCTTTATAAAATAACGAAGGTCTGGCTGTCGCTGGCTCTTGGGCTATTACAGGATACTTGCAGCGATTTTTCGGATCAGGGCAGAGCAGAGCATACCACCTTCGGTGATTTCGGGCTTTCAATGCAACCTCCTAATATTTCGAAGCGATTCTATGACTATTGCATAAATACGAAATAAATAACGAAACAATATATCGGTTCATACGACAAAATTCATATATCTAAAATATGTTACCTCCACGAAAACCATAAGGACCGTTAAGGCGGTTGGAAAATGATCAAAGAACTTCTTTGCCTCGACCTATAGTAACTTTAAATCATAGTGTTCATCCTTTTCGAACAAATTTGTTGTATGCCTATAGTAATTCAATTCTTGTAATGAACTTCACGGTAATTTTATTATATTTAACTATTACATTTGCTTTAAATTATATTGTTACGCTCTATCATAATCGCATGCAGATTCCGCCTCTAGTGTAGGATATTTTTCTCCTAGAAAGTTATTGTTTCACATTGTTTCTACTCAATGAAGGGTGCGTATGTCCGTTCGTATTACTAATTTACACAAGAATTTATATAAATAAAGTTCTGCCAAGGTACCGATATTTTCTATGGGATGATCTACTTTATCCACATTTTGCTAAAGTGAAATTATTTATTATTGACGAATACTTTGACTTATTTGATACATAAGCACCCTGATAAATAGTCTAAGGATGTCATTCCACCTAATAGAATTACTAACTCTGTTTCCGTTTTAAAATGATTTGCATTCTACAATTTATGTTAGTAAAACAGTGCTTGGCCAATAAAACAGTTACGTTTTTCAGTCCCCTTAATGCCAAAGATGCCATCATCCAGCCACATATGCCTTGATAATACAATATTTGCCTAGGTCATATTTCGAAGCGATTGGATAACTATTGTATAAATACGAAATATGTCGGTTCATATTATACAGCTTGCTTCACCTAACTTGACCACCTCAAATATCACGGCAATCTTTGAGGATATGAAAAAGTGTTCAGAGAAAAAATTGTTCGATACAAAGGGGCAAATACTGCTATTAGAAAAGAATTATTTTCTAATTAATTTTTTTCAAAATATCAAGGTATCGATATTATTTTAAATGGGTCGACATATTTTCATTACCACAGTCTTGTAGCTTATAAGAGGACAAATTCAGCAACTGTTAATATGATGACCTTCACTTGACCTTGAACGAGAAGAATCACGAAATGCGTGCCATGAATGCCAATACTTGTTCGAAGACCGATTCTTACTTTCTCCTTCCTGACGGAACAAGACACCTCGGAAGTTTATTTATAAGCATCAGAAACAATAACATTTCACACAATCCCAATGACATTGAAATTCATTCATTTATCGTCTTCGAACAAGTATTGGAATTCATGGCACGCATTTCGTGATTCTTCTCCTTCAAGGTCAAGTGAAGGTCACCATATTAACAGTTGCTGCATTTGTCCTCTTATAAGCTACAAGGCTGTCGTAATGAAAATATGTCGACCCATTTAAAATAATATCGACGACCTTGATATTTTGAAAAAAAAACTAATTAGAAAATAATTGTTTTCTAATAACAGTAGGTATTTGCCCTTTTGTATTGAACAATTTTTCCTCTGAACACTTTTTCATATCATCAAGGACTGCTAGGCCAGTCAAATTATGATTTGAGCATCGAATAATTTATTAATGCACAATAATATCAAATTATCCTTCGAAATATAGTCGATAATGAAATATTTGATTTGTGGGTGATACAAGTCGGCCATAATTGTTTAAACAACGAAAAACGTTAGAAAAAGGTGACCCCGGTGCCGTTTTTGACCTCCCCCGACCAAACTGTTAGAGATACGTAAGAAATGGACAGAACTAAAGTTAAAGTGCATAAAATTTCCTTCAAAAAAGTCCAAGATAGCATTTTCCTAAAGTTTATAATTTTCCCGTTACGAGCGTTCGAAGCCGTACTTCAAAACGCGCCGCCTCCAACGAAAGTAGAAATTGCCGCTTTTATTGTGAAATACATTTTTTAACTTAACAAATGATTTTAAAAATTTGGAAAAATTCAGGACGTTACTTAAGGATTCGAAGAATAATTCGCAATAAGGGGAATTTGTTTGTAGCATTTTTTGGATTTTTTGCGCTCAATTTATTTCACACTTCTTTTACCATTTTTTCATATCATTTGAAATCGCTTAACTTTTAAACTAATTGACGTATCGGGATGACCTATAAAGCGATTTTTTCGTCATTGTATTATCATCATCTTTGATCCCTTGTACCTTTATTGTCCACCCCACCGTTATTTTAAAAATCGTTGAGAAACAAATTCCGAGACCGTTTCCCGTGTATGTAGATTCCATCTTTCAATATTTACATATTTGTAATCGATTTTTTAAAATGGTTCACTTGTGCAGATCTCTGAATAATTTTTTTTCTTTGTTCTCTCCTGCCATTCGTTTATGCGAATTTGTTATAAATAAATGAAAAAAAGAATATAATAATCTTTTCTTCTAAGCATAATATTGCTTGATTTTTTAATCTCTTGCATTTTTTTCATTAATTGATTATTTTACGAGATATGATTTTTTTTAAATATCGTGAAACGCGTATCCCTTCCAGCGACGCAAAAGCCTCCTTCAGCGCGATTCTTGCCGTGCAACTCTCCCATTCGTTTGTATTGCAAATATTTGCAATAATTGAACAGATAGCAAAACAATGCATAGGACCGGTTTTCTTCATTGATGAATGCTGCACCTTTTTTAAACTTTTTTTTCTTGCGGTTAATAGATTCGTGGGAAAATTCATTAAAGCCAAGCAAAAGTTTTAATTGATGTAATTCCAACATCATTACATTTACGAAAATACTATTATTAGTTTCATTGCAGGAATCGATAGATATTATGTGATTTTAAAAGGTTATAATTGAAAAAAAGCAAGTATATATAGTTTAAATGAAATGTATTATAAATAATTAAGCATTTTCATTACAGTCTATTTTTTTTAGTTTACATGTAATAATTACTCTGGCAATTTTCCATCTCATTTTTTTACATTGAATTTTATCCATTGAAACGTTATAAAATGTACCTACAAATAAAATATAATTAGTAAGTAGTAGTAACTGTTTTTTAAGAAGTGAATGAATGTACAACAATTGTAATAAATAATAATATTGCAAATTTAATAATATTGAGATTTACAAATTCTTGTTATTATTCAGGGTTATTTGATTTATTTGGAAAACATTGTATGACAATTATTGGCTTAAATTCCCTCACGAATAATCATTTTTTCAATTGTTTTCAACTAAAACCGATCTATATTTTACATTTCGAAAATTACATTAATGGAGGGTATGAACATGATTTATTACACAAATCTGCTACGTTTTGAGCGTGTTTGATGCGGAGATGAGTCAGGTAAATTTGACTGAGGGGACTCATTGTTATCATCTCGAACTTGTTCTTGATCGGATTCTGTCATAGTATCATCATCTTCGTCGGTATTTTGGGATAATTTATTCACTGCATCATCCCAATCATCGAAGCAGTCAATTGGTTCATCACAATTTTCTTCGGCATCGCAGTCATCGTCGTCGGTCAAATCATTCATGTCAGTCGTTGCCTGACTGTTGATACAGCTCTCTCCGCGGCAATTTTTGCAAAGTACTCAATATTATTAAATCTTTCTATTCTATAAAATAGTTTTTCGGATCGACGACCGACCGAACTATCCGAAACCCACCTCTCCAATCGCCCACTGACACATCAGTCCATCTATCAAGAGACACGGTAGTGTCTCGCGGCATGTTCATTCAAGTCGTGTGAACGACGCCGCCAGCGCTGTCGTCGCGAGCACCCATGTATCTTTACAGGAAAAATGTCTGCCCCCTTTACCCCTCAATTTTAGCATCGAATTTTCTCAATAAATATACGGCTATAACCAAAACTATGCTCAGTTACGCCATATAAATCGACTATTCTCTATCGATAGAGACCAGAGTAAATGTTGTAAGTTATATATTAACAGAGATTTTTCCTTAGCAACGCGAAGCCACGCCCCTCGCGTCTCAAAAGTCGAGAATCCGATTTCTCGGGCAATATATATGTGTCAAAATCTCACAAAAATTCCGCCTGTCTTCGGGGATAGTCGGCCATGATCGGAAATGTGTACACAGATGCGGCCACACGCATACGCCATCAAATGTATATGAGAGTGTGTGAGAGAATATATTCCTTGAATGTTTAGTTGTTTTTCACAATTAATATTTCCATTCGCGAAACGATTTCCCTCGCATTTTTTCGATCCTCGGACGCGCTTGTTGATAAAAAATAAAAATTCAGTGTAATCGGAGTAGTGAATCTCAATAGTGGTGAATGTGACAGACGCTCCGTATAGTTTAATAATCGTTTGTATTTTTTTCGAATATCGAGATAGTGAACGGATGCAGTGGTATTCTTCTCTCCAATGCCTGTGCATCAAGAAAGGAGCAGGAAAGGAGACGGTCTCAGAATAATTGCCATCAGATAAGTTTAATTGCCATTTGACAGCTTTAACCTCACTTTCACACAATGGAAGGACAATATCTTTGTGTTCGTTCTATTTTTTGTTTTCAGGGTCATGCGAGCACGGGAAAAATCGAAGGTTTTTCTTCTCACAATCAGTCATCAATACAAGCCGTGGTAGAATAGATGAAATGGAATTGGATCACAATAATCAAGTAATTACTTTTTATCACTATTTTTCTCTATCGATATATTTCCTCTTTCATATTATCACACAAGTTCCAATTTACACACCGACCTGTCAAATCTGAAGTGTACACGTACCTCACTTCTATTTCATCTCTTCTTCGTCTCCGGTGTAACGACGGTCAATGAGGAATTACTGATACCGATTAGGCAGATAAGTGCTGAATAACGTAGTATAATACGAAAGAGGAAATATATCATTTTTAATAATTCTGTCATTATTAGAATAGAATTGATTAACTCAGATATAGTTTTTTACTTTCTACGCTCGAGTAAGTTCGGTATATTTTAAAAGTGAAATGCTGCATATAATTGTGTAATTTACAATTTGTTACAGATCGTTTGCGAACTCAAGGAGGTTTCTTTCCAACGAGGGATCATCCACTTGTTGTTCCAACAAGAACCAGTTGCATTCATTGCATATGACAGGTCGGTATATAAATTGGTAGTATAATTCGAAAGAGGAAATATATCATTTTTCTTAATTCTGTCATTATCAGAATTAGTTAACTTAGATTAATATAATCTTAGTTTCTACGTTTAGTTAGTTCAGTATATTTTAAATTGTTTGTGTTATTTACAATTTGTTACAAATCGTATGCGAACTCGAGGGGGTTTCTTTCGAACGAGGGATCATCGTCTTGTTGTTCCAAGAACCTGCTGCTTTGGTTCATTCGGCGACCTGGATCTGCTATCTCGAGTGCATGGACGTACGTCACTTTAAATGGATGAATATCCTTTAATATCCTCGCAACCGTAGACTTGCTAACCTCTGATTCTAACCTTTCTTGACATAGCCTGAATATTCGTTCGAGGGTTATTCCTTACTCTTTCTAGCAGAGCATCGATATTTTGCTGCATCTATATTCTTCTGGAACTTCCTAAAAAATAATTATAAAAACCCTATATAATTCAGCCCGAACAAGTACAGTCTTATCGGACTGTACCTTATCAAGGAGATTTTTCGACATAATGATTCCGAAACGTTTTTATCGAGAAGTATATATTTCTAACATACGGTAGTGTTCACGAATATTGTAAAATATCGCAGGAATGTTACAGAAAAGTTACTTGCAAGAACGTGCTTTGTGGGGTGCAAATGGTGATATTTTGTAATCCATCGTTACACCAGAGGCGAAGAAGAGATGAAAGAGAAGTGAGGTACATGTACACTTCACGTTTGACAGGTCGGTATATAAATTTAAACTTGTGATTGTATAATACGAAAGAGGAAAAACTTATATCGATAAAGAAAAAAAAATAATAAAGTAGTTACTCTATTATTGTAATCCAATTCCATTATATCCCTTATTTTTCTGCCACGACTTTGATTGTTGATAGTGGATGGATCAACCAATGAATTTGATTTTTCTTCGCTATCAGCAATTAAAGTCGTGGCAGAAAAATAAGGGATACACAATGGAATCGGATTACAATAATGGAGTAACTACTTTATTTATTTTGAAGTGAAACTTCTTTGCGGAGGGTACTGAATGCGCGCCCGAGGAGACGAAAATCGTAACGAAACCCACACTCTCCACCGCTCTCGACCGTGTCTCACTCATACAGTGCTCTCGACCCTGTCCCAATACACCGCTGTCGACTCTGCCCCATTCCGTCGCCCGCGATCCTGCCCCATATCATCGCTCCCGACCGTGCGTACGTTAAAGCCATATGCTGGATCGCCTTACCTAGTGAAGCTGCCGCCGTTCGTTTGTCTACATATTCCGAGGCAAAAATGTCTTAAGGCTGCCTTCCGCGGCAGCCTCGCGAGCCAGCCTCGCAAAATATGTGTTCCGTCGCAAAGGGGACTTCTACGTCATTTCTTACCGCTCACTATTATCGCAACCTAAGTAAAACGCACTAATCTAGATATCATCTGTACATCGGTCGCAACTGCGAGGCAGGCGGTATGTTTTGGTGAATGGGGGCTGCGAATGCGTTCGCAGTCCCACACCTTTCCCTCAAAACAACCTCGCAGTGTATGTAATTGTAAACCACGGCTACATCACGGAATTACTGTATTTCTTCGAATCCAATATAATCACCAGTAATATTGTGAGTGCAGTGTTAAATCATTTCAACTAACCGATACGGTTTAAATCCACCACACCACATTTTCGGTCACTAGTCGTGTCACGCTGTAGTGCCTTCGGGATTTACGACCTCGAGGAGATCTACTCTTTATCGCACATGTTATAGTTATTAATTTGAAACTGAAGAATAAATGAAGCAAAAATCAATCGCGGTTTAGACTGTGCAGAGGGGGTCTGGTTTGTGCTGCTCGAGAGGGTTTCTTCGGGCAATGGAAGCTATTGTTCATATTACGAGGCGACGCAGTGTCGCACCTCCACTAAGAGGACTGTTAGGCTTACCATAAATCTAGCATTTAGGTCCCTTTTTGAGCGTATCCTTGGGAGAAGCAAAACTAGAGGGCGCAGAATTACTTTGGAGTTATTTGTATTTCGTTTGTCGCATTTTTAGTTTTCCGGATTTTACCGCGTCGAGTGGCCGGCCATACGGAGCTCGTGTAGTCTGCGATCGGAGTCGCGACTTTTCTCGAGTAACCACCGTGCATGTACATTCTTTCGCGCGCACGCACGCGTGTGTGTGTGTTAATTTATAATTATTATTGCAAAAAAGGCCACCGAACAGTCAAAATAGTACAGTGACAGGCAACGTGTTAAATAAACTTTCCATTTCGTAAACGTCAATGAACACTGAACATTCTTTCGCGTGTGTGTTATATTAAAATTATTATGGCAAAAACAGGAAAACAACGGGCAAAAGAGTTTCGTGAGAGGCAACGTGTAAAGAAAGCGATGATGAAGGTACTACCTAAAACTAGTACAGAACGAAATCGAGGATGGAGAGAAAGTATTAAATTCACACAATATCACACATTGATGGATCTGAGCATAGTTGAGGGTGAAAAATAACAACAAAACGTGTGGCCGTCACACGTGGAAATTGGCGGAAATTGGCGGAAGAAGTGAAACTTCGATACCAGTTTCTCTGAATTTGATTCCGGTGGTATTAGTTTCAATTGGCTCTACGAAGAAGCATAGTAAAAGACTTGTATAGAGCCAATTGAAACTAATACCACCGGAATCAAATTCAGAGAAACTGGTATCGAAGTTTCACTTCTTCCGCGTGTGGCGGCCATACGTTTTGTTGTTTTCTCTCTTTATCGATATATTTCCTTTTTCGTATTATACTATCACAAGTTCCAATTTATATAACGACCTGTCAAACGTGAAGTGTACATGTACCTCGCACTTCTATTTCATCTCTTCTTCACCTCTAGTGTAGCGATGGAAATTACATAATATCATCATTTACATCCCACAAAGCACGTTTTTGCAAGTAACATTTCTGTAACATTCCTACAATATTTTACAATATTCGTGAACATTACCGTATGTTATAAATATATATTTATCGATAAATTTGCGAATGTTGGAAAACATCATAGAAATATTTCGGAATCATTAAGTCGAAAGATCTCCTCGATAAGGTAGAGCTCGATAAGATTGTTCTTGTTAGGGCTGAATTATATAGGGTTTTTATAATTATTTTAGGTAGTCCCAGAAGAACACAAGTGCAGCGAAATATCGATGTTGTGCTGGAAATTTATTTACGAGTAAGGGCGAAATTTCAGCGGTGCATGCAAAAGGATTTCTTAAAACTATTTCAACGTCTCGAGTCAATATATGTAACAACATACATACAGGGTCAGTCGCACTATACACGCCAGCAAATGGGTTGCATATCGCTCGGCGCTTAGGAGATACTGACGATTCCTGTAATTTAATGGTAATTTCGTTAGTCCGGACTCAAACCCCGATAGCCCGGGCTCAAACCAAAGAGACGTACCAATTTGAAAAACATCGGCTAACTTTTAGTGTAGGTGATGGGTGCTCCGAAAAATTTGTGACAGTTGTTTGTGTTTTTATTATTAATAAATAGAAGCCGTGCTATTTTTCTGTAGTCATTCATCGAACATAGACAACAGAAAAGGAGTCGAAATGCAATCAGATAAGTTAATTTCTGAATTACTTCATTTAACCTCATTTTGATAACCTATAAAGAATACATATCTTTGTGGTCACTTCTTTTTTTCTTTCAGCATTGCATATGAGGACGGGACGAACTCTTTGAGGACTAAGCGGAATTAATCTTTCTACATATTGGAGAATCCAAGTCGTGGGAGAAGAACAAAAACATCGGAGTAACTACAGTATCGGGGTAACTATAATACTTTATTTCTGTTTTTTTCTCATCGGTGCTTGCCCTCTGCCTTCCTACTACAAGTTTCGATTTATATACTAAATTTTATTTTATTTTTAGTTCATCGCCTCCACTCCATCGCCTTCGACTTCTTCTACCCAGTGAGGATTTCTCACGGACCAGTAGTGGGCGTTGTGATTATTCACTAATCCTTTTTTGTAGAATTTCGATTAATCTGTGAACAAAATCTTCTGACGAACGAGGGATCGTCCACTTGCCGTTCCAAAAACCAGTCGGAATAGTTCATTCGTCGAACTGGATCTGCTTTCTCCGGTGCATGTATGTACTTCATTTTGAAAGGATGAAAATTCTTTTCTATTTCTTATAGTCTTATTCTCTCTAGGAGAGGATGTTCCACTGCTCTCGTATTCTTTCAGGTCTTTCCAAAATAATTACAGAAATCACATATATAATTCAGCTCTGACAAGTATAATCTTATCGAGCTGTTTTATCGAGCTGTTTTATCGAGCTGTATCTTTCAATGTAATGATTCCAAAATGGTTCTATAACGTTTTGCAACTTTGTGAATTTATCGAGAAAGATATATTTCTAACAGGGCAGTGTTCAAGAATATTGCAAAATATCGCAAGAATATCAGAAAAATTACTTGTAAAGACGTATTTTATGGGATGTAATTTCTTAATTAAATATTTGTTAAGATAATTTAACATAAATTTCACTTTCGTAACTTCTGTCGGTTATGAGACTGCTGGATTGCCGTACCTTTGGTCCAATATTGGAAATAAATCTCCTCAAGGCTGAAGACGACTTGGGCATGTTTCAGCGTACAATTAGCTAGATCCAGGTCGACGAATGAACTATTCCGACTGGTTTTTGTAACGGCAAGTGGACGATCCCTCGTTCGTCAGAAGATTTTGTTCACAGATGAATCGAAATTCTACAACGAAGGATTAGTGAATAATCACAACGCCCACTATTGGTCCGTGAGAAATCCTCACTGGTTAGAAGAAGTATGCTGTCGAAGGCGATGGAGTGGAGGCGATGAACTAAAAATAAAATAAAATTTAGTATATAAATCGAAACTTGTAGTAGGAAGGCAGAGGGCAAGCACCGATGAGAACAAATAGAAATAAAGTATTATAGTTACCCCAGTATTATAGTTAGCTGTTTTGTTATCGCAGCTTTAACTCGTTTCTGACTCCTCGCACGATGATCGTCTACCATTGCAACATCGCCTGGCTTAAAAGATGCGCGACGATTTCCCGGTCGATGCTTAATTTGAAATGTCTGCTTATTTTCTACCTCGTCTTTCACGCTTGGCTTGAGCAAATCAAATCTAGTTCGTAGCTCTCGTTTATACAATAGTGACGCAGGACTACGACCAGTAGTGGTATGAGCAGTAGCTCGATAGCCGAATAGAAAGAGGTTGATAGCACGTTCTAATGATTTCCCTTCTCTCACGATTTTTGTCACCTTGTTCTTAAAGATCCCTACGAAATTCTCCGCTGCGCCATTCGTCGCGGGGTGATATGGCGGTGAGAATCTGTTGTTAACGTTGCACCTTTTCATAAACGCTTGAAATTCCTCGCTCGCAAACTGACGACCATTACCGGTTACTAGATGTCTTGGTAGACCGTGCCTCGCGAACAATTTTTCGAATATTGCTATCGTTTTCGCTGCTATTGTATTTTGTCCAATATCCACGAGTTCAGGCCATTTCGAATGTGCATCAAGTACTATTAGGAACATACGCCCGTTAAGCGGACCTAAAAAGTCACTATGAATTCTCGACCATGCTCTATCAGGCCAAGGCTATGGAGTCAGTGGTGTCTTTGCCGGATTTTTCCTTTCTTCCACACAGATGATACATGCGTTCGCAGCAGCTTCTATATCCTTATCAATGCCGGGCCACCACATGTAAGATCGGGCCATCGATTTCATACGAACCATTCCCATATGCGAACCATGCAATTCATTCAATACATTTTTCCGTAGCTCTTGTGGGATGACTATCCTACTTCCACGCAATAGACATTCTTTCTCAATCGTGAACTCGGAGTTCTTGTCGCGATACTTTTTTTCCTCATCCGAGAGTTGGTCCGTCGTCGGCCAACCGTCCCTCACGAATCTTATAATTCTACTGAGTACTTTACAACTCTTCGATGCACGTCGCACATCCGCAACATTCATCACGCATTCCATGTTTTCTTCAATGTAGTTTAATGTTTCGAATTCTTTTTCGAAAACGGGAGTTGAGTCTGCAATCGGTAGTCGGGAAAGTGCATCACAGTTTCCGTTATCTTCGGATCTCACGTACTCTATCTTGTATTTGAATCCTGACAAGAAATACGCCCATCTTTGTAGCCTACTCGCAATAATTAGTGGAATCTCTTTTTGTGGGCCAAAAATGTATACAAGTGAACGATGATCGGTCCTGAGTGTAATTTCTCGACCGTATACGTAGTTATAGAATTGTTTGAATCCAAAAATGATGGCTCCCCCGCTTCCTTATCGATTATAGCTCGATTCAACTCGCGTTCGGGTATCATTTTCGACGCATACTCGATTGGTTTTCGCTTCCGTCTTTATATCTATGCGATAGTATCGCCGATAATCCATAACCTGAGGCATCGCAAGCTAATACTAGCTCTTCGGATAGGTCATAGTGTGCTAAAATTTGCTCTGATGTCAGCTCACTTTTCACCCATTTGAACGCCCGTTCACATTCTTCATTCCAAACAAAGTTCTCAGTTTTTGTACACTCATACAGCGGTTTTAATCGTTCCGTTCTATTCGGCAGGAGTCGCGCATAATACGTTATTAATCCTAGGAAAGAAGCAAGCTCTTTGGGGTTTTTTGGTCGTGGTGCTTCCACCATCGCTTTGATTTTACTCGGCGCCTTATGCAGCCCTCTTTTGTCGATAACAAAACCCAAAAGTTCTAGCTTCTCTTTCATGAAATCGCACTTTCCTAAATTGACTTTGAGCCCGGATTCCTCAAGTCTACGAAGCACTCTTTTTAATGTGTCGTAGTGCTCGCGCTCATTTTCTCCCGTAACGTAAATGTTACCCCCCACAAAAACAGATTCTCTGTAAAAAAAGGCGGCATGTTCATTCAGTGCCAACAAAAATTGATACGTAAAATACTCTCCAAAAAAGATTTGAAATCAATTAAGATCGCCATGTTCAAGATTTATGTATTAAAAGTAAAAGGCATCATTTGAAAGGAAAATTATTGTAAATCAAGTTACTAAAAAATTCGACTAAAAAAATTTATAAAAAAATTTTAATAAAAAAGAACTTGCCGCGTTTAAGTTTTCATATTTTGTCCACTATGCCGAATAATTGGCAGTGCTTGGACGGTGCTAGAGTGATTCATAAATTACACTGCCGAAGTCAAATTCAGAGAATTTCAGAAGGCCCCCGCCTAATCGGTTTCCCGTGCGACATTCGGTATACTGGTGGTATCATATTATAAGTGTATGAATTTATTTAAAATCATAAGTGCATAAACATCGAGTATAATTCTGTCTGAATTTTTTATTTTGAAGAAAAAAACGCGGCAAGTTCTTTTTTATTAAAATTTTTTTATAAATTTTTTTAGTCGAATTTTTTAGTAACTTGATTTACAATAATTTTCCTTTCAAATGATGCCTTTTACTTTTAATACATAAATCTTGAACATGGCGATCTTAATTGATTTCAAATCTTTTTTGGAGAGTATTTTACGTATCAATTTTTGTTGGCACTGAATGAACATGCCGCCTTTTTTTACAGAGAATCTGTTTTTGTGGGGGGATTTCACTACTTTTTGGAATTTATTCATCGGGAGAATATGTACACCCGGGGATACGGTATCTGTCGCTGGTGACTTTTTTTAAACGTTATTTTTAAACGTACTAACCAATGAATAATTAATTCTCATGCGCTCATTAGCTACGGTGACATCTACTCTCGTGAATGAAAGTATGAGGATTATTAATTATTGGTTAGTACGTTTAAAAATAACGTTTAAAAACAGTCACCAGCGACAGATGCCGTGTCCCCGGGTGTACATGTAGGAGAATAGTTTTTTATTATTAAGTATTACTGCAGAACGAGTAGGTTAGAAGATTTTCATAAAGACTCACGATTTTCTGACATATCATCTCGTACAGGTGCAACCGAAGAGGATCTAACTCGTGTCCTGTCCGTAAAAAGATGACTCGATGGACATCGGAGAATGTCAGTCTTGTCAGCGAGCGCCTTCATCCATAGTACCCATAGTACTTTCATTGCAATATGGGCTTTTCGTTCCAACTATTCCTGCTTTAAGGAGGTTCGACTATCAGACGAAAACCAACTTACAGCCCTAATTTTTTTATATGATATACACGAATACTTTACACAACTAATACGAAAATTTGAGCAATATAGACCGTCTATAGTTTCTTCGTTATTTTATTCTAAAGTTGACCACTTTTAACATATCGCCTTATGGCAGACGATTGTACTAAGGTTGATTATCACTGACTTTAACACACATTCCGCCAACTTTAGACTTTGAAAGACTAGTAATTTGACAGATGAAATATTAAGGATTATGTAAAAAATAAGTAAATTGGGTTTTACCGTATAGTTGCAACGTAATATTGTCATGAAATTCGTTTTGACTTCGCAAACCATTAGCATGCCATATTAACGATGAGAGACTTGGCAACACGGCAGCGAAACAGCTGTAAAGCTCGTCCACTTGCCGTTCCAAAAACCAGTCAGAATAGTTCATTCGTCGAGCTGGATCTAGCTAATTGTACGCTGAAACATGCCCAAGTCGTATTCAGCCTTGAGAAGATTTATTTTCAATATTGGTGGGTAATAAGTTAGTTCGAATAGGTGCACCTGAGAAAATATTGAATTGAGTTGCTATTGGGACGTAACAACGGCAATCCAGCAGTCTCATAACCGACAGAAATTACGAAAGTGATATTTATGTTAAATTATCTTAACAAATATTTAATTAAGAAATTACATCCCATAAAACACGTCTTTACAAGTAATTTTTGTGATATTCTTGGGATATTTTGCAATATTTTTGAACACTACCCTATGTTAGAAATATATCTTTCTCGATAAATTCACAAAGTTGCAAAACGTTATAGAAACATTTTGGAATCATTACATTGAAAGAAACAGCTCAATAAGACAGCTCGATAAGATTGTACTTGTCAGAGCTGAATTATATATGTGATTTCTATAATTATTTTAGAAAGACCTGAAAGAATACGAGAGCAGTGGAACACCGATGCTCTCCTAGAGAGAATAAGACTATAAGAAATAGAAAAGAATGTTCATCCTTTTAAAATGAAGTACATACATGCACCGGAGAAAGCAAATCCAACTCGACGAATGAACTATTCCGACTGGTTTTTGGAACGGCAAGTGGACGATCCCTCGTTCGTCAGAAGATTTTGTTCACAGATGAATCGAAATTCTACCGTGAGAAATCCTCACTGGGTAGAAGAAGTCGAAGGCGATGGAGTGGAGGCGATAAACTAAAAATAAAATAAAATTTAGTATATAAATCGAAACTTGTAGTAGGAAGGCAGAGGGCAAGCACCGATGAGAAAAAAAATAGAAATAAAGTATTATAGTTACCCCGATATTGTAGTTACTCCGATGATTTGTTCTTCTCCCACGACTTAGATTCTCCAATATGTAGAAATATACCGTCTTCCCATACTGACAGTATACATTCATTTTACCTCTAATATGCCGGAATTAAAAATCTCTAGAACTCTGCGGTACAATGCCACGGTAGGAATATCAAATTTTACCGACATGACATGCTTCGACAAGGTCTGTATCAACTTTAGCATTATATTGGGGGCACTGCACTAATCCTGTGGCACATTTTTCTATCTGAGAATCGTTCTAAAAAAAATAGAAATAAAGTATTATAGTTACCCCGATATTGTAGTTACTCCGATGATTTGTTCTTCTCCCACGACTTAGATTCTCCAATATGTAGAAATATACCGTCTTCCCATACTGAAAGTATACATGCATTTTACCTTTAATATGCCGGAATTAAAAATCTCTAGAACTCTGCGGTACAATGCCACGGTAGGAATATCAAATTCTACCGACATGACATGCTTCGACAAGGTCTGTATCAACTTTAGCATTATATTGGGGGCACTGCACTAATCCTGTGGCACATTTTTCTATCTGGGAAAGCCGTGGTAGAAAAGTAGGAGATACGATAGAATTGGATTACAATAATGAAGTAATTATTTTATTATCTTTTCTTTATCGATATATTTTCCCTTTCGTATTATTAAAAGTTCCAATTATATATTATCGGAACGCTGTACAGCTGTACTACCATAATAATATGCTTTCCCAGATAGAAAAATGTGCCACAGGATTAGTGCAGTGCCCTTAATATACCGCTAAAGTTGATACAGACCTTGTCGAAGCATGTCATGTCGGTAGAACCTGATATTCATACCGTGGCATTGTACCGCAGAGTTCTAGAGATTTTTAATTCCGGCATATTGGAGGTAAAATGCATGTATACTGTCAGTACGGGAAGACGGTATATTATCGGAACGTGTAATAGTACGAAAGAGGAAATATATCGATAGAGAAAAATAGTGATAAAGTAATTACCTGATTATTGTGATCCAGTTCCATTTCATCTCCTATTCTGCCACGGCTTGTGTTGGTGATTGATTTTCTTCGATTTTTCCCGTGCTCGCATGACCCTGAAAACAAAAAATAGAACAAACACAAAGATATTGTCCTTCCATGGAAAGTGAGGTTAAAGCTGTCAAATGGCAATTAAACTTATCTGATTTCAATTCTTCTGAGACCGTCTCCTTTCCTGCTCCTTTCTTGATGCACAGGCATTGGAGAGAAGAATACCACTGCACCCGTTCACTATCTCGATATTCGAAAAAAATACAAACGATTATTAAACTATACGGAGCGTCTGTCACATTCACCACTATTGACATTCACTACTCCGATTACACTGAATTAACAAGCGCGTCCGAGGATCGAAAAAATGCGAGGGAAATCGTTTCGCGAATGGAATATTATTTTATTAATTTTAAAAAACAACTAAACATTCAAGAAACATATTCTCTCACACACTCTCACATACATTTGATGGCGTATGCGTGTGGCCGCATCTGTGTACACATTTCCGACCATGGCCGAATATCGCCGAAGACAGGCGGAATTTTTGTGAGATTTTGACATATATATATCGCCCGAGAAATCGGATTCTCGACTTTCGAGGCGCGAGGGGCGTGGCTTCGCGTTGCTAAGGAAAAATATCTGTTAATATGTAACTTACAACATTTACTCTGGTCTCTATCGATAGAGAATAGTCGATTTATATGGCGTAACTAAGCATAGTTTTGGTTATAACCGTATATTTATTGAGAAAATTCGATGTTAAAATTGAGGGGTGAAGGGGGCAGACATTTTTCCTGTAAAGATACACGGGTGCTCGCGGCGACAGCGCTGGCGGCGTCGTTCTGACGACTTGAATGAACATGCCGCGAGACACTACCGTGTCTCTTGATCCAAATACGCTATCGTGTTCGGTATTCCCCTTAAACAGTCTTCCATCTTACGTTGAAAATCACCTGGGCCTGACGCCACCCCTTCTGGCATCTTTCTATACCGAAAATAACCCTTGTGTGTCACGATTGTGAGGCAATCGCGAGACTCTTCCTCCACGAGTATCTGCATGTAAGCATGGGAAAGATCGATCTGAGAAAAAGTTTCTCCCCCTT
>OY783193.1:27478196-27565816 GCA_963678675.1 Xiphydria camelus | reverse complement strand
TCTCTCTCTCTCTCTCTCTCTCTCTCTCTCTCTCTCTCTCTCTCTGCGTTGCCCACTCACTCGCTCCAACTGCCCCTATGTGACCAAGTGATTCAAGCCTTGCTAATTCTTTCTCTACTTTTTCCTTAAGAGCAAATGGCAAATGGCGAGCTTTCAGTGCAACTGGGTGAGCTCCGTCTTTCAGTTTTAGCTTTAGTGTGCCCTTGTTATACTGCCCTACTCCACCATCGAATAGTATAGGAAACATTTTCATTAATTCTGCCGTAATATTCGTTGTACTTAACCTATTCAATCCTGTAACGTTACGCTCAAATGGCCATAATTTAAGCGATTGAAGCCAGTCTCGACCGATTAACGTCGGCCCCTCCGTCGGCATTACATACAAATCTAAACGCGCTGAACGGTCTTTTGCCGTTACCGACACTTGCTTCAGCACTCCTAGCGGTCGAATTATCGAACCCACATAACACCTTAATTCTAACTCCGCCTGTTCCATCGGTAATGTCGCGAGATATTTCATTTTATTAGACTCACTGATTACTGCTACGCCCGCACCGGTATCCATCTCCATATCAATTCGCACTCCGTCGATGCAAACGTCTACGAAGATCGGGTCGACTCGGTTTCCCGGTCGCGAAGGGTTTACTTCCACTTGGTTGAGATCTGTGGCCATGCTGAAAAAATCCTGACCAGACGCTTCGTCCCGATGACTTTCTTCCTCGTCGTGGAGATATCTCAACTGCTATCTCGACGCTCGTTGCCTCGACTGCCAGTTTGTTCTTCTTTCGCCACTTGTAGCTGTCGCTTCGCCTCGGCACATTGCGCGCAGATGACCTCGCTTATTGCACGAGTTACAAATTTTATCTCGATGTCTGCAGTTGCGGTACCAATGATTCTTCCCGCCGCAGCAATAACACGTTCTCGATTCCTCGTTCCGTTGTCCTTGTGCACTGCCCTCGGACCTGGTTTGATCTGTCCGCCCCGTATTTATATTTGATGTTTCTTCAAACCTTTTTTTTTATACTCGGTTTCACTTGCGGCTTCTTCCCGTTTCTTATGTAATTAACTTCTTGCTTCGTCGGTACTCCTTGACCTCCTTGATTCAATGTCCCCGTTGTGTTTGCATTTTTCTTCGCTAATTCACGACCAACTGCCGTTTTATAAGCCACATCGTACGTTAACGCCTCCGTGCGAAATAATTCTACTCTCGTGTCGTGGTCTTTTAGTCCGCATACTAACTGGTCACGTAACACGGTATCTTGGTCCGGAAAATGACAGTGTAGCGCCATACTTTTCATCCTCGCTACAAATTCAGCAACCGATTCTGTTGATGTCTGCGTTGCCTGGTGGAATTTGCATCGTTCCATCGCTTCGGACGGTTTCGGACACAGGTGATCCATCACCAGCTTCGTTAACTCGTCGTAAGTCTTCGCAGCAGGCTTCGTTGGTGCGCAGAGATCCCTTACCAGTGTATACGTTTCCGCACTAATTTTCGTCAATAGCACCGCTCGTTTTTTCTCTTCGGTGGTCACGTCGGTGGCTATGAAGAATAGTTCGAGTCGCTCGACAAATACCTCCCAGTTGTCTCGTCCCAACTGAAAGTCTAATTTTATTGACGTCGTCTTCTCTGTCATCTCGTACGATTCTGCTAATAACACTTGCGCCTTTGCCGAAACTCCTGGTTCGCGCTGCGTAGACGGTTCACTCTCTTCGCTCGAGTGATCGGACTCTCCGATTCTTTTTCCAGCTCCTTGGCTCTTCACTAGCGTGGCTAACTGTCTTCTCAGTATGTCGATTGACACGCCTTCCTCACAGGAAACACCTCGGCCCCGAATATGTTGAATTACTTCCGCTTTGGATAACGAATAAATCCAGCCGGTACCGGTTTTGCCCAACATGTGCACGTGGTTAACCTCACTTTATGCTTATTCGCACTTTTCTTTATACATTTCTTCGTTTAATGCACGCACACGTTCACGTTCGGTTGACCTCGTCGCCAAAATTGTGGTGGATGTGCCGAGGTAACTTTATTACTAACTTAAGAACTTTATTATTAACTAAAGAAGACGGGGTTAACAAAAGAGTTACACTCTTGCCAACGCCGTGGCACGACTTAGACTAACATGCGGTTCGGGGTCCACACGCACAGATCCCGTAACCTACGCACTGGAGCGTATCGCCCTCACACGGACTTTCATTACACTACCATGCATACATCACACTATCGATCGTCGATCGGTGCGTTGCAAGTCAGCCGAGCAGCCCAGCAGATTATTACATGTCGTTTGCTTCTACCGTATGTCCCACTCTGTACGGGCCAGTTTGAAGTTACCTTCAGGGAGGCTTGGTCGGTACTTGAGTAATTTAATACCGGTAGAAGTCAAGTCGGTAGTTAGAGTTGGTGTCAATTCGGGTGATCGAAGCGTCTAACTTTGAAATTATGAATTTGTGAATAATGGAAATTACTTACCATTATTCACAAATTCATAATTTCGAGATTAGACGCTTCGATCTCCCGAATTGACACCAACTCTAACTACCGACTCGACTTCTACCGGTATTAAATGTTTCGATTACCGACCAAGCCTCCCCGAAGGTAACTTCAAACTGGCCCGTACAGAGTGGGACATACGGTATTACCACGACGGAAAAAACTCTACGACAGTCTATGTCCTCCTCCTTCTCCTCCTCCTCCTCCTCTTCCACCTCCACCTCCACCGCTTCCTCCTACTCCACCAACTCCTACAGGAGTTTATTTCTTTTGACCGGTTTTTGCCATAATATAATTATATACTGTAACGACGCTACCCGGCGCTACCGGATAGTCGCACACTTCGGCACGCTCTCTGGCTGGCCCTGCTCGGACAAGGTATTGAGATAATGAAATGTTGGGCGCCAGGTGTTCCAAAACACCAAAGAAAGTCGAAATCGATAGCAGTCAGATCACGTGAACCGGAAACGGAACTCCGCTATCTCAGCCCCGTATCGGCAAAGGAGAGGGGCGGGGTCGTGAGACAAAGAAATGAATTTGAGGCGGCCGATAACAAAGAAATAATACTTAGATTTATTGAGAGACTGACTCACGCGATATAATAGGGTATAAAGAACGCTGCGGTTACGGCAGGATCGGCTTTCGATAACAGTTACTAACAATAATATGCCGAGACTATTAGCGCGACATAATCGACGAGAGCCCGTACAAGGGACGATAGAGATCCTAAATAACGCACGGAAGTAATACCGAAAATACGCGCGAAGAGAACACCGACAATACGCGCGGAGAGAACACCGAGAATACGCGCGGAGATAACACCGAGATCGCGCGCGAAGAAAACACCGAGAATACGCGCGGAGATAACACCGAGATCACGCGCGGAGATAACACCGAGATCACGCGCGACGAGAATACCGAAATCACACGCGAAGAAAACACCGGAAATACGCGCGAAGAAATCACCGAAAATACGCAATAAGATAACACCGAATCGAGTATAAACCCGATAGTCGTTATTCGAGAGAGTCACGACGCACCGCTTATCCCTACGTCGAGCATACAACGGTAGGTCGCCCAGGTCGCAGGGTCTGACCGGGCGCACTCGAAACAAAAGGAGTCACTAAAACTAATGATAATACGGATCGGTACTATACAGCCGAGAGTAGAGAGTCGAGAGTCGAGAATGCGAAACGTTCACTACGGTAATACCGCACTACGGCTACGCACTATTTCTATAATCGGTAACCGCACTACCGGCGATAAATCTCTCTTAATCGATAACGAGCTCAATTCGTCTTAGGAAATTCGGTCGCCTCGTGCTGCCGAATTTCCCAAGCATCCCCAGATAATTACAACGGAATTACTACGCGATCACGCGATCGACAATTAACACGCGAAACAAAATCAATAACGAAATTACGATAATCACCACGGGTCCGTTACACTTTCCTACGATACGCGATAAGGGAACGGTAAGCCTTCCGAAGGCAATCTTTTCAAACGATACGCGATAAGGGAACGATAAGCCTTTCGCAGGCAACCCTTTCAAACGATACGCGATAAGAGGACGATAAGCCTTTCGCAGGCAACGAAATTCGGGATTTCTCTACTAATCTGTCCCGGCCACGTTTTACAAAATTGAAGAGCCGGCTTACCGGAAAGATCAGCTGCGCTGCTGTCAAGATCGTCTGGCCGCGCCGTTAGTCCGCACGAAAAGAGGACGATTTCGGGGATCGCTTCGGCTCGCTAGGAAGAGAGGGCCAGTCCCCACTCTAGGAGTCCTTTTCCGCGATCTAAATGGTGATCGATTTTCCCCCGTTGATTTGCATGCGCGACGCTCTGATTGCCGCTGCGCGCCCGCTCCGTAGATCGCCAATCGAAGACAATATCGCCTTCCTTGTTGGTTCGGGTGTGCGCGCAGCTCGCTGGATTCCCTCGTGGCTCCGGAACTATCCCCTCACGGATGACGACTTGATGGATCCTTCCGGAACATTCCCCTGCGGGATCACGCGGGGGATCCCGATACGGAGTTAGCTTCTGAAGATTCCTCCGGAACATTCCCCTGTGGGATCACGCGGAGAATCTCGATGCGAAGCCAACTCCCAAGTGGTCCATTCGTGCCGAAGAAACGGGGTGCCTGTTTCCACAGGTTGCGTTCCTCGCCGGGTACGCTGCTCGTTTGCAAGTCCCAGTCCTGCGCCTGGCAGGGAAGTCGCCGGCATCTCGCCGCACGGCATCTGGCGCTCGTTGCAGCCCCTTGTCCTCCAGCTCCGGCGTCCTTGTAGCTCTATTCCTAGTTTAGCGGTTCTAGATACGGTAGTCGACTCTAATATAACAAACTAATTACTGGTGCTCTATTTATGCTTCTATTTATATGAATTGCGTAGGAATTGCGTCACATTGTAACGTGCCCAATTTGCAACGTTACAATACATAACATAATACACACGAAAGAATGGTCAGTGCTCATTTACATTGGAAATGGGCATTCGGAATTAAGTAAAAGCACTGTGTTCTCACTACAAAAAATATTCTTTATCAGAATGCGCTTGGAAGAAACTCTTTCACACTCTCCAGGGAACTAACTAAAAGAGAATACGGGGATCATGATATGGACCATCGATGACTGGTTTCTTTCTTTCGTTCTCAGTATAAATCCGAAACTGCATCGCCTCATGAGCGGTGGAATGGGGCACGGTCGAGAGCGTTGAGGGAGGCAGGGTGGAGAGCGCTAGAGTGTGTATTTCGTTAGGCCGAGTGTCCACCGGATCGGGCCGACCAGAATCGGGCCAATCGCTGAGCACTTGGGTATATCTATACATACCCAAGCTGTATATGGGGCATTTCACAAGAAAACGACAAAGCGAAACCCATGGGGGGTCGGGAATTTACTTCATATATTTTTTGAAGTGAAACTTCTATAGGCGCCTTGGGCGTGAATCGGTTTTGCCGGAGTCAGGTATGTGACAAAAATCCGACACCATGAGTCATCACTGTGCCTCATGGGTCGAGCGTTTGGAGAGGGAAGGGAGGAATCTAGGACCGGTAACATCGCGGTTACCATTACCGGCGGACGTTAGCCTAGTAAGTTAGGTGACCCCACTGGCCCCCCCGAATAAATTTAGCGCTTGCGTATACAGCTGACTGGGGACCAGAGCCCCTATTCTCGAACGTCGTGCGAGAATTGTCGTATGCGAATCTTTAGTTTTAACCAATGAAATAGTGGACCGAATGGAATAGCCGAAACGAGATTGGTGAGATTCAAAGATTCGTATACGAAAGTTTCTCGCATGAGCTCGAGAATAGGGGCCCAGTATGGCGTCGTCATTCGTGTGCGTGCTGTAAGTGATATTCATTTGTTTTGTTTTGTGCTATTTTTGAGTGACATTTAATTGAATTATTTTATAATGGCGAAATCAAATGCGCAGAAATGTAAGGAATATCATGAGAGACAACGTAAAAAGGATGACAGTAGTGTAAGAAAAGTGAAAAATTCTGGGGCCCAACGCACGAGGGAGAGTAGGTTACGAAAACAACTGAGAAACACAGTGAATCAAATTTCCGACGATCAGTTATTAACCAGTGAACCTGAAAATCATAATGTGCAAAATTAAAATGACATTTTAGCTCCTAACAATTCATCTTCGGTTCAACCCGCTTTTGTTGACAATGATATCCGCGACGAGCCAAGGCCATCCAATTTATGACGCAATGAACCAGGACCACGCGAACATAATTTATGTCGGGACTTGCCATATAGTCATTATAACCGAAATAAAATCGCTCATACGGAATGCAATAAAAAGTTTATAAATAATTCTTTCGGTCATACGTGCTCTATTTGTGATAGGTTATGGTTTCAAGACGCTTAAAAAATTTCCGTTCGTGAACAAGAGGATATTTTGAACATAGTTCTCCCTCGGATTGATGGGGAAATCATTCAAATCTGCTACACCTGTCGTCAAGCACTCAAAAAGAATACTATCCCTGCAATGGCCACATACAACGGTTTCAAATATCCACCGATACCCGACCATTTACCTCCACTAGATTTGGTATCAGAGCGACTTATATTTCCACGAATCCCTTTATGCAGATTCGTCGATTGAGACATGTAACATGGTCAATATGGAATTTACGCATAGGTCATTAACGTTCCAGTATCTGTGGACACAATGGTTTATCAACTATCGCGAGGCGTTTGTGCATCAAAAACTACATAAGATGTTGGTTATTGATACTGGAGGGGATTACCGTCTGAAATCACATTGTAAAGAGTATACACAACAAATATATAAAACTTCGTTGGTAACCTCAAAAAAAAAACAAAAACGTGTACAGGGTACACGCAACAGAAGTGAAACTTCATGCGTAAATCCACGAAATAGTAATATTGAAAAACAAAATTAGAAAAAAAATAACATTGGAAAACAAAATTAGAAAAATAAAGGTAAGGTGAAAAAAACAGAATAAAATATAATCATGCAGTCAAGAAGGTGACGAGAAGTTTTGCGTATAATCATCAATAAATAAACAGACGCAAAACTTCTCGTCACCTTCTTGAGTGCATGATTACATTTTATTCTGTTTTTTTCACCTTACCTTTATTTTTCTAATTTTGTTTTCCAATGTTATTTTTTTTCTAATTTTGTTTTTCAATATTAGTATTTTTTTCTTAAAGGCTTTTGGGTTCTAAACATACTCCCAAGAGGATTTTTTTATTGCCTTTGTTTAAACGGGATATCTCGACAATATTGAAAAATGTGATTTTCAGGGCTAATTTTCGAATAGAAGAAATGATAATTACAAAAAACTTCAAATACAAAAAGGTTTTGTTTTTGAACGTATTTTCTGGAAAAAAATATGCGGTATTATCAGTACCGGCAAAAACGAAAATAACCACTATTTTTTCGCCTCTTGCACATGAACAAATAATGACTCCAGTGGCTCTCTATGAATGGGCATCTAAGCCGGATAACCTACCGTCACTAACATTTCGTTACTGGGACGCTACGAATTATGATGTGGTAAAATCGGAATTATCAGATCGTTTCTGTCGCGCAAAGCCCATCCGTGATACCTTGCGCTCTCACTGCATTATTCCTGATGAAAATGGAAAAATGAGAACAAAAAGATATTGTAGGAGGGGTAATATGTACAGAGCGCGAATAAACTAGGAACTAAGGTTTATTCGTGATCTGGAATACATATGGTATCGTATGAGCGGGGAAAAAGAAGATCCCAGGAGGGATCGAGCTCGGAGAAGCGTCGGAGGGGGCTGCCGGTCGGGCTGCTCGTAGGCGGTGCGGGTCGTCCTCAGGAACGGCTGCGTTGGTCCTGGCATGCCGGAGCTACTCGAAGGCGGTGCGGGTCGTCCTCAGGAACGGCTGCGTCGGTCCTGGCGTGCCGGGGGCTGCTCGCGTCCCGGGAATCGTCGTCAGGCCGGAGGCGAAGGTAACTCGTCCGCGTAGAGGGTCGCCGGGTAGGCGAGGCGATGTGAGAACGTCGGCTGGAGCGGCGAGGACGCTAGGGTGTTCGTGGAGCGAAAACTGCCGCTAGCGAACCTCGAGCCGGGACGGCGTAGGGCCGTCAGAGATCTACGCGCGAGAGGGGGTTCGCTGACGAAAACTTCACTCTCGGTTGCTCGAGAGTCGACCGGTGAACCACGAGAGTTGCGATGTTCGCTGAGCGAAAACTGTCGCCACTCGTGTGGAGGACGGTCAACTACTAGGGTGTTCGCTGAGCGAAAACTTCCCTAGGGCGTTCGACTGAGACTTTGAGGGATAGTGGTGTTCGCTGAGCGAAAACTTCCACTACCGTGACTCAAGTTGGTCTGCCGGCGATGGCTCGCCGGCCGTCTAATATACCCCGTTTGCGGACCTTGCCAAAAGCCCGCTGATGACCGATGACCGTTAGGTCCTCGGATGACGCGTCCTAACTATAGTCTAAGATCCGAACTAGAGACGTTCTTCACCGATCTGCTTACCAGATGAAAAGTATTTTTTATCAAACCTAATACGTCAATGAATATATCGCGCATGGGTAGGTTAGTAAAATATGCTCAAGGCTACCCTTAAAACTATATAAACAGGTGAGCTGATATGAGCAATTTGCACCGATCTGCTTACCAATTAAAATATATATGAAAACAAAGATAATTTTATTGCAAACACGATGGTATAACCCTACCTGCAAAAAATCGGTCATGAATCACGGTTGTAAGGCTTTGAAATTTACGGAGCTAGCCAAGATGCGCGTACTGCAGTACGAGGAAGCAGCATGTACGCACTCTCTCTCATCTAACCGTCGCGTCGCGCCCACTTCCTACGTTGCGTCCTATAGCAAATTTCCCTGTAGTACACGCATCTTGGCTAGCTCCGATAACTTTCAAAGCCTCTTACAACCGTGATTCATGACCGGTTTTTTGCAGGTAGGGTTATACCATCGTGTTTGCAATAAAATTATCTTTATTTCCATATATAATTTAATTGGTAAGCAGATCGGTGCAAATTGCTCATATCAGCTCACCTGTTTATATAGTTTTAAGGGTAGTCTTGAGCATATTTTATTAGCCTACCCATTCGCGATATATTCATTGACGTATTAGGTTTGATAAAAAATACTTTTCATCCGGTAAGCAGATCGGTGAAGAACGTCTCTAGTTCGGATCTTGTACTACTACCTGCGCGTCCCTTATGACGCGCTCGGGGCTGTCTCCAACCCTTGAATCGTCGGCAGACTGGCGCCTGCCGACTCGGCTGCGATCCACGCGTTACAATATTCATTTTCGCCAGACTTTTAAGTCCTCGATATATTGAAAAAACAGTGAGATGTTATGTCAAATTTTATTAAATAAAACACTTAATAAATATCAATAACATCATAATTCATTATAAATAATATATGAGTCGATTTTTCACAACTTTGTCAGCTACGTTTCGCTCTCCTTATCGCGATTTTTGGTAAATAACCTACTCAACGGTTAATTTTTTTCCTAATTAAGTTTCAGCACATATTGCTAATGAAAAAAAAAAAAATTTTCTTTAATTTTTTTTCCCTAAAATAGTGCATAAAACATTGAAAAATCGATACTCCGTGGCGTTTGACGGCTTAAAAAATTTGTAATTCTTTGAAGATTAATGTTACGTCTTGAAAATTCCTACGCAGCCGTATTCATAGAATTAATAGAGGTACGTGCGAGCGAGCGATAAATAAGTTCTCATAGAGAGATAGAGGATAAGCAATCACGTAACAGCCCGGACAGATCAAATCCCAAACAGGAACAAACACTCTCCTACGCAGCGACGAACGAAACGGAAAGCGAAACACTTCAAGGAGCCTTCAACAGATCATAACTTCATCACACTCTATGGGACGCAATAATGACGTGTCATCGATGCGAGAGGCCGGAAGTTCCGCGAAGACCTCAGCGATGCACGTGCCATCAAAAACTAGATCAAGGCATCTTCTTCCCCCCCCCTTTGCAAAACGTCAAGCTGGACCCCACCTAGGACGAAGAATCAAGCTTGACCATTGGTCGCCCCCACCGGAACAGGGATAGGAACCACCCCCGCGAAAATGAAATAAAAGGAGACTCTCTAATCAGAGAGTGCAGAATATTAGCTCAGCTTCCAGTATCAATTAGATTAGTGCAAGTTTTTAGTGCAGAATCTTAGCGCAGAATTTAAGCAGAATTTAAGCAGAATCTTAGTGCAGAAATTTAGTTGAGTTTCCAGTGCGAATTTGATTGTAATCAGATCAGTGTTTGTGGCTTTGTATCAAGTTCATTAGTTGCTTAAAAATAAAATCCGTTAACCAATCGGTGTTGAGATTCGTGTCGCCCAGTCCTTTGCAAGTAATCGAGAAAGGAAAGCCCTAAGGAGAGAGTAGAGAGAGAGATCCAATCCTCCTAGCAAGGACCACACGGCAACCCGAGAGAGAAAGAGAGAGAGAGAGAGAGAGAGAGAGAGAGAGAGAGAGAGAGAGAGAGAGAGAGAGAGAGAGAGAGAGAGAGAGAGATCGAAAGTCAAAGAAAGGTTAGTAGCAACACAGAATATTCTTTTGCGATATAAAATGTGTTGATTGTATCGATGATCCCTATTGTTTTCCCCGAATTGATAGTTAGTAGTAAATCTAGTTGTCCATTACGTGACAACGCCTTTTTGGTGCATCGGCCGAGTCTGGTCAGAAAGATCGTGGGTTCGATTCCCACTATACGGAAGGTTCCGATCATTTACTCGCAAAGAGTACCGGATATTAGGCTCAATTCCTAAAGTAGCTAGGTGCTATCCGAACTGACCTGTCGAATCTAAATACAGCTAACTATCAATTGCTTTATTTTTAAATTAAAATGAAAAAAAATTTCTTCATAAAATGATTAAGTACTATGTCAGATTCTGAAGACAATCCTTCCAAAAATACTCGATCTAAAAAGAATATTACAGAAAAAACAAATGTACAATTTCTAAATATTACAAGTAAACCTAAAGTAACCCACACTCCTCCTCGAATTCCCAGCGATTCCAACGGGAGCATTATTAGCATATCAGAAGGCCAAAGTCCAAAGAGTACAGCCACTCTCCCCCAAGAACACGAAAATTTAACAGAACAAACTGAAGTAGTTGCACGTACATTAAATTTTAAAACTCCAGTAATAGACGTAAATCGCCCAAGTAGTAGTAGATCAAATAATTTGAATCAAACTACAATAATGGCGAATAATCAGAAAATTTCCCTTAAAACTGCTATAGAAATTGTACCTCGTTTTAATGGCCAAAATATACCTTTAGGCGATTTTCTCGAAGCATGCGAAGAAGCAAAAAATATGTTACCACGAGAATCAGAATCTAACTTATAGTTAAATTAATTCTTACAAAATTAATTGGTGAAGCGAAACGCTGTAGTGTTGGACAAATGTTAAATACAATAGAACAGTTAACAGCATTTTTAGAAGAAATTTACGCCCCAGAAAAAACCGTACATCAATATTACGGAGAATTAAGCGACATTTGCCAATACAAAAATGAAAATGTTATAACTTATCTAAATAGAGCTAGAGAATTAGCTAAAAGAATTACTGACGGTCATAGAATATAAAATCGTAAAATCGATGAAAATTTCGGAGCTGAAGTAAATAAAGATTTATTAAAATATTTTATTCGCGGTTTAAATCCAGACATAAGGTGTAATATGGGAAATGTAGAAGACCTTAAAAGCGCCCAAATTAAAGCAGTAGAACTTGAACGAACTTTAACACGCGTAGAGCAAATGCGAGGTAAAGGACCACAAAATTCAAATGATCAAAATAACCAAAGCATTAAATGTCAAATATGCAATGTAGCAGGTCATTCAGCAGATCACTGTCAATTATATACGAAAGAAAATTTAGGAAAAACCGAAACTACTATCAAATGTCAAATTTGCAACAAAAGAAATCACACCGCGGACGTTTGTAGATTGCGATCACAGAAAATAAATATCGTTCAAACTGAAATTCAAACTTGTCAAATATGTAATCGAAAAGGTCATACAGCAAACAACTGTCGATTGCTATCCCAAAATATCAATACGCAAATGTTCTGTCAAATATGTAAAAGAAATAATCATACTACAGATAACTGTCGTCAACGCTTTAAAAATTTCTCAAATGTAGATATATGTCAATATTGCGGAAAAACAGGCCATAAAGCAACCGTTTGCAGAAATATAATAAGTAACCAAAATTCAAATCGAAATTTTAATAACAGGAATAGACCTCAAATAAAATGTGATTATTGCGGAAAATTTAATCACACCATAGAAAAATGTTTCCAAAGACAAAAAGATAATTCACAACATGTACAAGGTGTCCAAAAATCGGGAAACCCCAACAGTTCCCCCTCACAGGGCGCGGCATGGGGAACAAAATCAAATATTCAAACGCGTCCAATACATTCAGTCCAACAAAATCAAGACCCAATATCCGTTCATCAACAATAAATCTCAGTCAAGGAAGTCGCGTTCCAACAGTTCGCGTGGCCCCTGCTAATCTATGTATCCCGGTAATCTTAATGCTTGACACAGGAGCCGGCCCAAATCTTTTAAAGCAAAGAGTTAATAGTGCCTCAAATTTAGTAGATCATAGTGAAATCATCCAGTTAAGCGGGATTACAGCCCACAAGGTGACGACCTTAGGCCGAATTTCGATAAATGTTTTAGGTTGCAATACCTTTTTTCATTTAGTACCGGATGATTTTCCGATCGAACAAGACGGTATACTAGGCTCAGATTTCTTTATAGATAACGATGCTAAGATTAATTATGCAGGGAATTGTTTGGAAATTAAAGGATATAATATCCCTTTCGAGACTGCAGAAACAGTTGTTGTACCGGCAAGGGCAATTTCAGCAATATATATTCGATTAACACCTACGAATTTAAAAGAAGGATACATACCGCGATTAAAAGTAAGCGATGGAATATATCTCGGTGAAACGTTGGTATCAAACAATAACGGTAAAGCTTATTTAAAAATATTTAATACTACTGAAGAAGAAATTGAAATAATAATCCCGACGTTAGAATTACACGCGTACGAGGAAAAATTAAATAATGAAATCAAAAGTAATAATAATATTAAATCAAATGAATCAAATTATAATACCTATTCTGAGGCAAATCAACGGACAGATCGCAGTATCGCGTTAGAAGACCTTAAAAGAATAGAAGAAATAAATAATGAAAAAAAATACCTATTCTCTCTCTCTCTCTCTCTCTCTCTCTCTCTCTCTAGGGCAAATAAACGGACAGATCACAGTATCGCGTTAAAAGACCTTAATAGAATAGAAGAAGTAAATAAAATAACAGAAAATGTTATTAATAATTCAAAAGATACTCAGCAAATAAATCATAATAAAAAAACGGAAAGAATAAAAGAAATAAAAGAATTATTACGATTAGATCATTTAAACGAAGAAGAAAGAAAAGAAATTGAATATTTAATCGAAATAAAAGTGAGGATAGATTTCATTTACAAGATGATTATTTAGAAGCAACAGACGTACTAAAACATGAAATTCCAACGTTAGATGAGCTACCAATTAATAAACGTCAATATAGATTTCCTCTAGTTCACAAACAAGAAATCGATAAACAAGTCAAAGAATTATTAGAAGGTGGAATAGTAAAACCTTCTCAATCACCTTATAATACCGGTTTGGATAGTTCCTAAAAAGAAAAAAGTCGATTCAGATGAACCGCGTTATCGACTAGTATTAGATTTCAGATCCCTAAACGAAAAAACAATAGGAGATTCTTATCCACTGCCTAATATCGTGGATATATTAGATCAGTTAGGCAGAGCAAAGTATTTTTCGGTGTTCGATTTAGCTTCAGGCTTCCACCAAATAAAAATGAGCGAAAAGGATCGCCATAAAACAGCATTTTCCACACCATATGGCCATTATGAATTTAATCGCATGCCTTTTGGGCTAAAAAATGCTCCGGCAACATTTCAAAGACTAATGGATCGCGTACTAACAGGTTTACAAGGAATTGAATTATTCGTATACCTTAACGATATTGTAATTTATGCTAATTCCTTAGAGGAACATCGGGAAAAATTCATTAAACTCGTAGAACGACTACGAACAGCAAAATTAAGTTTACAACCAGATAAATGCGAATTTTTACGAAAAGAAGTTGCATATCTTGGCCACATAGTAAGTGAAGACGGAGTAAAACCAGATCCAAAGGAAACAGAAGCAGTTAAAAATTTTCTGATTCCTAAAACCCAAAAAAATATTAAACAATTTTTAGGATTAGCCGGTTATTACAGAAGATTTATTAAAAATTTTTCTAAAATTGCCAAATCTTTATCAAATCTATTTAAAAAAGAAGGTAACTTCGAATGGACAAACGAACAACAAATGGCATTTGAGATTTTAAAAAATAAATTATGTGAAGCACCAGTATTACAAAATATCCTGATTTTACGAAACCTTTTATAGTTACAACGGATGCTTCAGGGTACGCAATAGGCGGAATTTTATCGCAAGGTCCAATAGGAAAAGATCGACCCATCGCATATATACTTCAAGGGTATTAACAGATTGTGAGAAAAGATACGATACCTACGAGAAAGAAGCTCTTGCAATAATCTATAGCGTCACTCATTTTCGACCATATTTATACGGACGAAAATTCACATTAGTCACGGATCATAAACCATTAGTTTGGTTTCAAAAATCTAAGGACCCTTGTTCTCGTGTTTCAAATTGGAGAGTTAAACTTGCTGTGAATATGAATTTGATGTAGTATATAAAGCAGGAAAAACAAACGTTAACGCAGATGCTTTATCCAGAAATCCAATTTTAACTGTAAATCAGGAAAAATGATTTAATGAAGAAAATTTAGAAAGAATAAATAGAGATAGTATACCCTTTACACACACACAGAAGAATAATTATTAGAATCTCCATCGGAAACATTTGTAGTAGAAGCTCAAATCCATACCAATCCTATTGATTCTAAACATGTCAATATAGTCCAAAAAGATTTAAATCCTCGAAGAAGCAAAAGAATTCAAAATCAAGTTAAAGCAAAAAAATCAAAAATTACTGAATCATCTAATATACAAACAGATTCCATTACCATAAAACCCAGAAGGAGTCAAAGAATAAAAGAAATTATTCCAAAATATGAACCCGACATTATACAAAAAATGACTGACGACGACTTAGACCTTATACAACCTATAGACGAGGACGGTAATATAATTTGTGATAACGAATCAATCACATCGGAAGATAGCTTACTCATTAATTTCAAATTATGAAGATACTATTGAAAATAAAAATGTCGATACAAAAGAATTACATCAAATTGAAAAAGAAAATCAATCAAATTCAAATTTTACAGAAAGCAAAGATCAAATTTGGATGAGAAAAGATAATTATGCATATTTTATAACAAGCAACGGTGATCCACGAGACGAAGGCTCAAGATCACTCATAGAAAAAAATCAGTTACTTAAATTAAAAAATCTTCAAGTCGGATCTGCTAATGCAATACAAAAAGGACATTGCTTTCACATTGCATTACCAATAGAAGGAACCGAAAAACAATCATTAACAACTACTTTTAGTAATATTACTAATGTAATTCAAAGTTTACGTGAAAAAGCTGACCAATTAAAACTACGGTCACTAAGTATAGCAAAAACAAAAGAAATCCTTAAAATTCCATGGATAGATATTAAAACACAATTCAAAATTGCTTTTCAAGGATCACAAACACAAATAATAATTTGCCATGGAATAATTAAATATCCACCTATTAAAGACAGAAAAAATATTATAGAAGAAAGCCATGCCTCTGCAATAGGAGGTCACAAAGATGTTACAAAAACATATAAAAAAATTAGACAAAAATATTATTGGGAAAATCTTAAAGTAGATATTCAAAAATTCATTCAACAATGTTTAAGTTGCCAATTAAAAAAATTGAAAAGAGTTAAAACAAAAAACCCTATAATTATTTCTGATACGCCAGGTTGAGCTTTTGATAAAATCTCAATGGATATAGTTGGCCCTATGCCAAAATCAAAAAATAATAACGAGTACATTTTAACAATTCAAGATAATTTAACAAAATATTGTATTGCCATACCATTACCTAACGCGACAGCATCCATAATAGCAGATGCTTTTGTAAAACGATTTATATGTATATTTGGTGCTCCAAAAGCAGTTCTAACCGATCAAGGTGCAAATTTCTTGAGTGGATTGTTAAAAAGATTAGCAAAACGATTTCGAATTAAACAATTTAAAACCACTGCATTTCATCCACAATCAAATGGATCACTTGAAAGATCGCACTACGTCCTAGTAGAATACCTTAAACATTTCGTTAATAAAGACGCAGAATGGGATGATTGGTTGGAACTCGCGACTTTCGCTTACAACACAAGCATACATGAAGGTACTGATCATACACCGTTTGAATTAGTTTTTGGACAATTAGCAAGATTACCATCTAATGATCCTATTTGCGACAATGAACAAGTGGAAACATACGATGGATATCTAATTGATCTAGTAACAAGATTACATGACATTCAAGAAGTAGCTAAAGAAAAACTCATAAGTTCAAAATTCAAATCAAAGAAATATTACGATAGAAAAATCAATCCGCAAACATTCAAAGTAGGCGATTATGTATTCTTATTAAAAGGAATTAAATCAGGAAAATTTGGTGATCAATATACAGGACCACATGAAGTCTTAGAAATTATAAATAAGTCAAATGTAAAAATTAGAATTAAGAAAAATACAAAAATAGTCCATGTAAATAGATTAAGAATATCACACATAACCCCAGAAAACAATTAGAATATTCTATAATTGCATAAGAACTTAGAAATCAGAATAAAGATAGATTACAAAACTTAAAAGATCACATTATGTTCCCCACAGAAAAATCAGCAATTATTAATAACATTGTAAGAAGCATGACCGGTAGAGATATTATAGAAAAATATATATCAATACATACATTTTTTTTAGACGAAAATACAATTCATAAAATAGCTGAAAATACGTGGAATAAAAAATGTGGTCTAATTTCTTAACATTCGATACACACACACAGCCAGTGCAGGATTCTTACGAATTATTTTTATATGTAAAATAATAAAATTAGTGACGGATAATATCGTACCATGGATATGCGTTACACACGATATCATATTATACTTCAAATAGAAAGTAATACGTACGCTATGTAATTAACAAACATCAACGAACCGATCCTAAATAAATCCTTTCAAAGTCAGAATCCAAATTCCAAATCAAAAGCAGCAGACTTCCAAAAAATCCGAATTCAAATTCCAAACCCCGTCCAGGTATAAAACCTCACGAAGTGCGCAAAGAAGCCAGTCACAAAACCGAAACGCTTCTTAAGAGATCAATCAGACAGCAAGGAATCGAAATGGAATTACCATACGAACCAACGTCCAGAGAAGTACACCAGCATATCATACAACAATATCTGGAATGGACATGGAACTTCGAAGAGAACGTCTTCCACCTCCGAGAACTCCTCACTCAGGAATACCCGGATGACGAAGCTTGGGACGAACCTTTGTTCGTCATGGAGTGATTCCAGGAGGTAATATGGGGTGAATACAATGAAGCCAGAACAATGAGTACCAGCAAGCCCAGAGAGAAGAGGAACATGTGAATGGAGGAACCACATCGAGCCACCTCCACCAGATCGCTCCTACCTCGAGCGCTTGGACATTTCCATCTACACCCCAGAGGAATGGCAGCGGCTGGACTGGCCTCGGCAGCTGGCGGATAGGACTTACGAGGATTGAGTCCGGGAGCCCATCTACTGGCAGCGCTTTCCAGAAGACTGGGACAGCGCAAATGAAGAGGAAGATGGGGAATTCCCAGACAGCGACGAATTGGTTTGGAACTGAACGTGTGAACAAGAAGACCTGTAATTCTATTTATCCTATCTACAATTTTTCTTTCCTATTTTTTTTTCCTTTCTACAAGTAAATTCCTTCCACACATTATTTCCCTTAATAACTCGTTTTACTTACTTTTCTTTGTTAATTACGCTAATCCATTATAATTTTAATTACTGATTTAATGATTAATTATTGATTTTACAAAACATTTATAATCACAACTTAATTTTATTTTCAATATAATAATCATTTATTTTTGCAATCATCTATAATTTAGTAATCCGTTAATCATTAAATTTAATAACTCAGATATATACAATTTTTGTTAACTTCTTTAAATATTCGAGATACAGTTTTAAGAAAAAAAATCCATGAACACCTCTTAATAATCATATACATTCCTGATTAAATTCAAAAGCTTTAAAAGAGGAATATGAATCCCAACCTTCACGTTAGGCTCACCTAAAACGTTCAGATTTAAGGGGGGAGGTGTTACGTCTTGAAAATCCCTACGCAGCCGTATTCATAGAATTAATAGAGGTACGTGCGAGCGAGCGATAAATGAGTTCTCATGGAGAGATAGAGGATAAGCAATCATGTAACAGCCCGGACGGATCAAATCCCAAACAGGAACAAACACTCTCCTACGCAGCGACGAACGAAACGGAAAGCGAAACACTTCAAGGAGCCTTCAACAGATCATAACTTCATCACACTCTATGGGACGCAATAACGACGTGTCATCGATGCGAGAGGCCGGAAGTTCCGCGAAGACCTCAGCGATGCACGTGCCATCAAAAACTAGATCAAGGCATCTTCTTCCCCCCCTTTGCAAAACGTCAAGCTGGACCCCACCTAGGACGAAGAATCAAGCTTGACCATTGGTCGCCCCCACCGGAACAGGGATAGGAACCACCCCCGCGAAAATGAAATAAAAGGAGACTCTCTAATCAGAGAGTGCAGAATATTAGCTCAGCTTCCAGAATCAATTAGATTAGTGCAAGTTTTTAGTGCAGAATCTTAGCGCAGAATTTAAGCAGAATTTAAGCAGAATCTTAGTGCAGAAATTTAGTTGAGTTTCCAGTGCGAATTTGATTGTAATCAGATCAGTGTTTGTGGCTTTGTATCAAGTTCATTAGTTGCTTAAAAATAAAATCCGTTAACCAATCGGTGTTGTGATTCGTGTCGCCCAGTCCTTTGCAAGTAATCGAGAAAGGAAAGCCCTAATGCTGCGTTTACAGGCTGCTCACTGCCGCGGCAGTGAGCAGGGAAGTGGGCAGGGAAGTGGGCAGCGCGAGTCTGTAAACGGGTCACTCGCGCTGCTCATGCCCACTGCCGCTGGCACTGCCGGCAAGCTGCCTTCGAAAATCTGCGGCAGTGAGCAGGAAATAGGGCAGGGAAGTGAGCAGCGCGAGTCTGTAAACGGGTCACTCGCGCTGCTCATGCCCACTGCCGCTGCCGCTGCCGCTGCCGCTGCCGCACATCCCTTCGGTGGCGGTATTTGGAGCGGCAGTCAAAGGACTGGCAGGATCGTCGTAAATTGTCTCCCGCAGTGCCCATTTGAAGAGGCATCGCCAGAACGCGAATACCGAATCGGCTAACCCATTTGCATCATGCGCCTACTTAGCGTGCCGGACTCAGGTATCAAGGACGGCCAATTGACGACTAAGTAATCCCTATCGTCGCGGGGGGTTGATTGTACGTGTGGGAAATGAACTAGAAATGCTGATGGGGTATCACCGATACAACCCCATTGTTGCATAACATATATGAAATATATGTTCAATTCCTTCTATTATATGAAATAGTTTTTGAATAAAGGCGTGGACAAAACTGTGTCGCCAAAAACCGAATGACGAATTTAGTCGATAGACAACCGGGGAAACTTAATTCAGGTACGAAGTGCATGGGCTGAGTATATAGCCGTTCTGCACTTGTCCAAGGATAGTGCCCGTGCCCTCCCGCGAGGCTCCCGAAATTGGAGAATAGGATCGAGGCATCACCTCGCGCTTTCCGAGACACATCGGCCGCGACCAGTGTCCCGCCGTGAGGGTCCTGAAATTGGACAGCAGGGTCGCGGCGTCTTGCGCTCGCCGCGATGAGAGCGACGAAAATAAACATGCTTGAACGCTTTGCTTTGCTCGACTATTGGCGTATTGCTCTGCGGTCCACTACACGTGTTCCAATAAGAAAGTACAGGTTTGTATTCGCCGCTTTGTTCTCCGCTTTCATCGCTGCTTTGCTCTCCGCTATACTAGGTGCGTAGCCGTAGAAGTAAACAAATTTTGAGAAATTGACCATTAAGCCCCGGCAGACGGTCGGTTTTTGCTACATATATGTGGTACTTTTACTATAAAAACTCAAATCTTGTATCCCGATGAGGTAACTTATTTGCCACTTGGCCGTAGGTCTAGCAGGGAAGTGAATAGCGCGAGTGGCAGCGGCAGCGGCAGCCTGTAAACGGGGCTGCCGTAAAAATATTTAGGGCAGGGAAGTGAGCAGGGAAGTGGGCAGCGCGAGTGGCAGCGGCAGTGGCAGCCTGTAAACGCCGCATAAGGAGAGAGTAGAGAGAGAGATCCAGTCCTCCTAGCAAGGACCACACGGCAACCCGAGAGAGAAAGAGAGAGAGAGAGAGAGATCGAAAGTCAAAGAAAGGTTAGTAGCAACACAGAATATTCTTTTGCGATATAAAATGTGTTGATTGTATCGATGATCCCTATTGTTTTCCCCGAACTGATAGTAGTAAATCTAGTTGTCCATGACGTGACATTAATTTAAAATTTTTTTTCTTGAAATAAAAAATGGCGTATTTTCAGGAGGCGAAAAAATAGTGGTTATTTTTGTATCTGCCGGTACTGATAATACCGCATATTTTTTTCCAGAAAATACGTTCAAAAACAAAACCTTTTTGTATTTGAAGTTTTTTGAAATTATCATTTCTTCTATTCGAAAATTAGCCCTGAAAATCACATTTTTCAATATTATCGAGAGATATCCCGTTTAAACAAAGGCAATAAAAAGTATGCGATAGGAAGGATGGACCACGCGTCCGTCGAAAGAACACGTGCGCCAGTGCGCATTTGTATTTATGACTGTGATACTATTAAACGGTACGAACCGTTGTGTCTAATTCAAAAAGCGCATTTAGTTTACTCTCTCTTAACTCTAACATCGGTACTGTTTAATAGTATCACAGTCATAAATACAAATGCGCACTGGCGCACGTGTTCTTTCGACGGACGCGTGGTCGATCCTTCCTATCGCATCAAGAGACACGGTAGTGTCTCGCGGCATGTTCATTCACGCCAGAGCGCTCTCGCCGCGAGCACCCGTGTATCTTTACAGGAAAGATGTCTGCCCCCTTCACCCCTCAATTTTTACATCGAATTTTCTCAGTAAATACACGGTTATAACCAAAACTATGCTTAGTTACGCCATATAAATCGTCTATTCTCTATTGATAGAGACCAGAATAAATGTTGTAAGTTATATATTAACAAAGATTTTTCCTTAGCAACGCGAAACCACGCCCCTTGCCCCGAAAAGTCGAGGATTTCCTTTCTCGGCTGCGATATATATATGTCAAAATGTCACAATTTTTTCGGCTATCTTCGGGGATAGTCGGTCATGGTCGGAATGTGTACTCAGATGCGACTACACGTATACGCCATCAAATGTATGTGAAAGTGTGTGAGAGAACATATTCCTTGAATGTATATAGGGGCCTATTTCATTGCCGCGACCGTCGCGCGAAATCCCGTGAGTGCGAGTGAGCACGGTATACGAGTGAGTAGTGGCGACTGTATATCATACTCACTCGCACTCACGGGATTTCGCGCGACGGTCGCGGCAATGAAATAGGCCCCTTTTTTAGTCATGGTTTTCAAAGTTAATCAATAAATTTCCATTCGCGAAACGATTTCCCTCGCGTTCATTTCGATCCTCGGACGCGCTTGTTTATAAAAAGTAAAAATTCAGTGTAATCGGAGTAATGAAGGAAGTAGACGTTTCAGTCCGAAAAGCATCTGTCATCTCAATAGTGGTGAATGTGACAGACGCTCGGTAGTTTAATAATCACTTGCATTTTTTGTCGAATAATCGCGATAGTGAACGCATGCAGTGCTTCCCTAGTTACTTGTGCATAAAGAGCAGGAAAGGAGACGGCAGTATCACAGAAGAATTGCATCAGATAAGTTACTTTCTATATAACCGTTTTAACCTCACTTTCGATGAAAGAACAATTATCTTTGTGATAATTTTATTTTTTGTTTCAGCCTCACGCGAGCACGGGACAGAATCGATGGTTTTTCTCAGTCAATTCATCAGGAGATGCAATGGAACTGGATCACAATAATCAAGTAATTACTTTATCATTATTTTTCTCTATCGATATATTTCCTCTTTCGTATCACAAGTTCCAATTTATACACCGACCTGCTAAACCTGAAGTGTACATGTACCTCGCTTCTATTTCATCTCTTCTTCGTCTCCGGTGTAACGACGGTCAATGAGGAGTCAGTGATACCGATTAGGCAGATAAGTGCTGAATAAGGCCGTAAAAGTGTTTATATTAAAATAAATACGGCTTTATATGGTTTAAGATGAAAACAATACAATATGTATTCGAGCTGTATAGAACCGTATTCATTTTCAATACGGAAACTTCTACGAACTTATCCCACTCTTACCTACCAATCTGCCAATGCACGCCTCTTTACAAGGAATGAAGAAAAGGCTAAAGTAAATCAAACCATCGTTACACCAGAGGCGAAGAAGAGATGAAATAGAAGTGAGGTACATGTATACTTCACGTTTGACAGGTCGGTATATAAATTGAAACATGCGATAGTAATATAATACGAAAGAGGAGGTCACGTTTGACAGGTCGGTATATAAATTTTAACATGTGCGATAGTAGCATAATACGAAAGAGGAGATATATCATTTTTAATAATTCTGTCATTATTAGAATTGGTTAACTCAGGTTGATATAGTTTATTAACTTCTACGTCGAGTAAGTTTGGTATATTTTAAATAGTGAAATGCTGCATATGATTATATTATTTACAATTTGTTACAGATCCTATGCGAACCCGAGGGGGTTTTTTTGAAACGAGGGATCATCCACTTGTTCCAAGACAGTTCATTCGGCGAGCTGGATCTGCTGTCTCGAGTGCATGGACGTACGTAACTTTAAATAGATTAACATTTTAACCTTCCGATATCCTCCGAACCGTATTCTTCTGGGACTTCCTAAAATAATTAAAAAAACCCTGTATATAATTCAGCCCGAACAAGTAAAATCTTATCGAGCTGTAACTTATCGAGATCTTTCAACGTAGTGATCCATCGTTACACCAGAGACGAAGAAAAGATGGAATAGAAGTGAGATACATGTACACTTCACGTTTGACAGGTCGGTATATAAATTGGAACGTGTGATAGTATTATACGAAAGTTATACGAAAAAGGAAATATATCGATAAAGAAAAAATAGTAATAAAGTAATTACTCCATTATTTTAATCCAATTCCATTGTATCCCTTACTTTTCTGCCACGACTTTGATTGTTGATAGTGAAGAAAAATCAAATTTATTGGTTGATCCATCCACTATCAACAATCAAAGTCATGGCAGAAAAATAAGGGATATAATAGAATTGGATTACAATAATGGAGTAACTACTTTATTATTATTTTTTCATTCTCGATATACATATTTCCTCTTTCGTATTATACTATCACAAGTTCCAATTTATATACCGACCTGTCAAACGTGAAGTGTATATATACCTCACTTCTATTTCATTTCTTCTTCGCCTCTGGTGTAACGATGGAAATTACAAAATATCATCATTTACATCCCATAAAGCACGTTTTTGCAAGTAACTTTTCTGTTTCCTACGATATTCGTGAACACTACCGTATGTTGGAAATATATATTTCTCAATAAATTCGCGAATGTTGCAAAACATCATAGAAACATTTTGGAATCATTACGTCGAAAGATCTCCTTGATGAGGTACAGTTCGATAAGATTGTACTTGTTAGGGCTGAATTATATGAGGTTTTTATAATTATTTTAGGAAGTCCCAGAAGAATACAGGTACAGCAAAATATCGATGCTGTGCTGGAAATGTATGTACGAGTAAGGGCGAAATTTCAATGGTGCATGCGAAAGGATTTCTTAAAATTATTCCAACATCTCGAGTTAATATATGTAACAGCATATCTTTGCATGAGATGAAATAATTCGTCACGGTCATTGGAAGAGTAAACAGTACGTTCGATGGCAAATTCCAATTTTTGATTAGTCGGGAGTGGTTGGGTCGGTCCTCTAGTCATTAGAATTGGTTTTGGAAGAGTGCGCTGCGGTCTTACGAGCCGAGCGAGAAGTGTCAAAAGTCAGTAGCTGTCAATTCGGGAGATCGAAATATATAACCTCGAAGTCGTTAATATATAAATAATTAATAATGTGTAGAAAGTGATAAGAAATAATCATTCGGGTTTCTCCGGTGAGATTCCCCAAGTGTTTAAGAATCGGCAACTGTTATTTCAACTTCCAGTGATATTAAGTATTACTGTAGGATGAGTAGGATAGAAGATTTTCGTGAAGACAAACGTTTTTCTAACATGTCATCTCGTACAGGTGCAACCGAAGAGGATTTAGCTCCTGTCCTGTCCGTGAAAAGATGACTCGATGGACATCGGAGAACGTCAGGCTTGTCACAGAGCGCCTATTACCCACGGTACATGAATTGCAATACGCGCTTCTCGTTTACACTATTTCAGAGTTAAACAACTCACTTCTTTCAAGCTAATAACCTTTTATGACCTGCTCTAGGTAGGAGGCAGCGATGGCTAATAATAACTCATCGTAGACAAGTTCGTCTATTAATTCGGTTTGCCGAACTACTACTGCGATAATCTGCCCGAGTTCGTGGTCTACTCTGCGATTAACGTTAACGTAATCGTGATTATGCTCGGGTGATGGGTGTTCCAAAAATGATAAAGTTCATATTAAACATCGGACGTTGTAAGCTGACTTGCTAGTGTATGCTTTGCAACTGGAACATCATCGCAGGAATAATTTTTCTACAAGTAATCATAATCATTGATCGCTGCCCCCTACGAAAAACAATTCGTACAAGGTAAATACTTTGAAAGAAGTGAAAGTTATATAAAGCAGGAATAGTTGAACCGAGAAGCGCGTATTGCAATTCATGTACCGTGGGTAATAGGCGCTCGGTGACAAGCCTGACGTTCTCCGATGTCCATCGAGTCATCTTTTCACGGACAGAACAGGAGCTACGTCCTCTTCGGATGCACCTGTACGAGATGACATGTTAGAAAAGCGTGAGTCTTCATGAAAATCTTCTAACTTACTCGTTCTGCAGTAATACTTAATATCACTGGAAGTTAAAACAACAGTTACCGATTTTTAAACACTTGGGGATTCTCATCGAAGAAACCCGAATGATTATTTCTCATCACTTCTACACATTAGTAATCATTATTTACAAATTAACGATTTCGAGGTTAGATGCTTCGATCTCCCGAATTGACAGCTACTGGGAGATAAGACGTTTGACACTTTTCGCTCGGCTCATAAGACTAATATTTCTCCAAAATACTAAGGCAAAGTGAAAAATGTAAGGGCTCTCTAGTTTATAAATCCCTTTCAAAATATGACGAGAATAAATCAAAAGTAACGTGGTTATAATTAATTGGCTCGTATCGGTATAAAATGTGAGACTTTAATTTTGTGGTAGGTAATAAAAAGCTATTCTCCTACATGTACGTATTCTCCTCATGAATAAATTTAAAAAAGTAGTGAAATCCCCCACAAAAACAGATTCTCTGTAAAAAAAAAAGGCGGCATGTTCATTCAGTGCTAATAAAAATTGATACGTAAAATACTATCCAAAAAGATTTGAAATCAATTAAGATCGCCATGTTCAAGATTTATATATAAAAAGTAAAAGGCATCATTTGAAAGGAAAATTATTGTAAATCAAGTTACTAAAAAATCCGACTAAACAAATTTATAAAAAAATTTTAATAAAAAAGAACTTGCCGTGTTTTTTCCTTCAAAATAAAAAATTCAGGCAGAATTATACTCGATGTTTATGCACTTATGATTTTAAATAAATTCATAACACTTATATGATACCACCAGTATACCGAATGAAGGGAAAAAACGCGGCAAGTTCTTTTTTATTAAAATTTTTTTATAAATTTGTTTAGTCGGATTTTTTAGTAACTTGATTTACAATAATTTTCCTTTCAAATGATGCCTTTTACTTTTTATATATAAATCTTGAACATGGCGATCTTAATTGATTTCAAATCTTTTTGGATAGTATTTTACGTATCAATTTTTATTAGTACTGATTGAACATGCCGCCTTTTTTTTTTTACTTTCTACAAAGAAGAATTTCGATGTTTCACATCTAACAATTTTTCTATAAAAACTGTTTTATATTATATGTTATTATACACACACGTATTTTTATCTACAACAAAGTATCTTACATCGATGTGGGCCTAAAGTTCATAGATAATAAGATAATGGCGAATAAATTTCCTTTCCTGGTGAATAAGTTTAGCCTCATATGTTTCTTTGACTTATCAAATCAAGAGACACGGTAGTGTCTCGCGGCATGTTCATTCAAGTCGTCAGTACGACGCCGCCAGCGCTGTCGCCGCGAGCACCCGTGTATCTTTACAGGAAAAATGTCTGCCCCCCTTCACCCCTCAATTTTAACATCGAATTTTCTCAATAAATATACGGTTATAACCAAAACTATGCTTAGTTACGCCATATAAATCGACTATTCTCTATCGATAGAGACCAGAGTAAATGTTGTAAGTTACATATTAACAGAGATTTTTCCTTAGCAACGCGAAGCCACGCCCCTCGCCCCATTAAAGTCGAGATCCGATTTCTCGGGCGATATATATAATTATGTAAAAATGTCACAAAAATTCCGCCTGTCTTCGGCGGTATTCGGCCATGGTCGGAAATGTGTACACAGATGCGGCCACACGCATACGCCATCAAAAATGTATGTGAGAGTGTGTGAGAGAATATATTCCTTGAATGTTTAGTTGTTTTTCAAAATTTAAAAATATTTCCATTCGCGAAACGATTTCCCTCGCATTTTTTCGATCCTCGGACGCGCTTGTTAATAAAAAGTACAAATTCAGTGTAATCGGAGTAGTGAATCTCAATAGTGGTGAATGTGACAGACGCTCTGACAGCTAGCTATTATCAAATCGTTTGGATTTTTTTTTAATAATCAAGATAGTGCAGGGAAGCAGTGTCATTTTTCTCTGGTTGCTGGTGCATGAAGAGCAGGAAAGGAGACATCTGTATCTCGGAAGAAGTGGCATCAGATAAGTAACTTCCTAACTGACTTTCTTAACCTCATTTTCATTCCGTATACAGAACAAATATCTTTGTGGTTATTCTATTTTTTGTTTTCAGCGCCATACGAGAACGGGACGGATTGACGGAAATTTGATTTTTCTTCGCAGTCAAAAATCAACCTAGGTAGAAAAGAATTCTCTAGAATTGAGGTACAATGCCACGGTATGGATATCAGGTTCTACCGACATGACATGCTTCGACAAGGTCTGTATCAACTTCAGCGGTATATTGGGGGCACTGCACTAATCCTGTGGCACATTTTTCTATCAGGGAAAGCATATTATTATGGTAGTACAGCTGTACAGCGTTCCGATAATATACCGTCTTCCCGTACTGACAGTATACATGCATTTTTTACCTCCAATATGCCGGAATTAAAAATCTCTAGAACTCTGCGGTACAATGCCACGGTAGGAATATCAGGTTCTATCGACATGACATGCTTCGACAAGGTCTGTATCAACTTTAGCGGTATATTAAGGGCACTGCACTAATCCTGTGGCACATTTTTCTATCTGGGAAAGCATATTATTATGGTAGTACAGCTGTACAGCGTTCCTATAATATATAATTGGAACTATTGATAATACGAAAGGGGGATTATATCGATAAAGAAAAGATAATAAAATAATTACTTCATTATTGTAATCCAATTCTATCGTATCTCCTACTTTTCTACCACGGCTTTCCCAGATAGAAAAATGTGCCACAGGATTAGTGCAGTGCCCCCAATATATTATATATAATGCTAAAGTTGATACAGACCTTGTCGAAGCATGTCATGTCGGTAGAATTTGATATTCCTACCGTGGCATTGTACCGCAGAGTTCTAGAGATTTTTAATTCCGGCATATTAGAGGTAAAAAATGCATGTATACTGTCAGTACGGGAGGACGGTATATTTCTACATATTGGAGAATCTAAGTCGTGGGAGAAGAACAAAAACATCGGAGTAACTGCAATATCGGGGTAACTATAAAACTTTATTTCTATTTTTTTTCTCATCGGTGCTTGCCCTCTGCCTTCCTACTACAAGTTTCGATTTATATACTAAATTTTACTTTATTTTTAGTTCATCGCCTTCACTCCATCGCCTTCGACTTCTTCTACCCAGTGAGGATTTCTCACGGACCAATAGTGGGCGTTGTGATTATTCGAATAATCACAACGCCCACTATTGGTCCGTGAGAAATCCTCACTGGGTAGAAGAAGTCGAAGGCGATGGAGTGAAGGCGATGAACTAAAAATAAAGTAAAATTTAGTATATAAATCGAAACTTGTAGTGATCACTAATCCTTCGTTGTAGAATTTCGATTCATCTGTGAACAAAATCTTCTGACGAACGAGGAATCGTCCACTTGCCGTTCCAAAAACCAGTCGGAATAGTTCATTCGTCGAGCTGGATTTGCTTTCTCCGGTGCATGTATGTACTTCATTTTAAAAGGATGAACATTCTTTTCTATTTCTTATAGTCTTATTCTCTCTAGGAGAGCATCGATGTTCCACTGCTCTCGTATTCTTTCAGGTCTTTCTAAAATAATTATAGAAATCACATATATAATTCAGCTCTGACAAGTACAATCTTATCGAGCTGTCTTATTGAGCTGTTTCTTTCAATGTAATGATTCCAAAATGTTTCTATAACGTTTTGCAACTTTGTGAATTTATCGAGAAAGATATATTTCTAACATAGGGTAGTGTTCAAAAATATTGCAAAATATCGCAAGAATATCAGAAAAATTACTTGTAAAGACGTGTTTTATGGGATGTAATTTCTTAATTAAATATTTGTTAAGATAATTTAACATAAATCTCTTTCGTAATTTCTGTCGGTTATGAGACTGCTGGATTGTCGTACCTTTGGTCCAATATTGAAAATAAATCTTCTCAAGGCTGAATACGACTTGGGCATGTTTCATCCTTCTAACCGTAGACTTGCTAACCTCTGATTCTAACCTTTCTTGCCATAGCCTGAATATTCTTTCAAGGGTTATTCCTTACTCTTTCTAGCAGAGTATCGATATTTTGCTGCATCTATATTCTTCTGGAACTTCCTAAAATAATTATAAAAACCCTATATAATTCAGCCCGAACAAGTACAATCTTATCGGACTATACCTTATCGGGGAGATTTTTCGACATAATGATTCCGAAACGTTTTTATCGAGAAGTATATATTTCTAACATATGGTAGTGTTCACGAATATTGTAAAATATCGCAGGAATGTTACAGAAAAGTTACTTGCAAGAATGTGCTTTGTGGGGTGCAAATGGTGATATTTTTGTAATCCATCGTTACACCAGAGGCGAAGAAGAGATGAAAGAGAAGTGAGGTACATGTACACTTCACGTTTGACAAGTCGGTATATAAATTTAAACTTGTGATTGTATAATACGAAAGACGAAAAACTTATATCGATAAAGAAAAAAAAATAATAATGTAGTTACTCTATTATTGTAATCCAATTCCATTATATCCCTTATTTTTCTGCCACGACTTTGATTGTTGATAGTGGATGGATCAACCAATAAATTTGATTTTTCTTCGCTATCAGCAATTAAAGTCGTGGCAGAAAAATAAGTGATACAATGTTATTGGATTACAATAATGGAGTAACTACTTTATTATTATTTTTTCTTTGTCGATATAAGTTTTTCCTCTTTCATATTATACTATCACAAGTTTAAATTTATATACCGACCTGTCAAACGTGAAGTGTGCATGTATGTCCTCACTTCTATTTCATCTCTTCTTTACCTTTGGTGTAACGATGGAAATTACAAAATATCATCATTTACACCCCGCAAAGCACGATTTTGCAAGCAACTTTTCTGTAACATTCCTGCGATATTTTACAATATTCGTGAACATTACCGTATGTTAGAAACATTCCTTTTTACTCATAATATATATTTTTCGATAAATTCGCGAATGTTGCAGAACAGCATAGAAGCATTTCGGAATCATTACGTTGAAAGATCTCCTCGATAAGGTACAGCTCGATAAGATTGTACTTGTTAGGGCTGAATTATATAGGGTTTTTATATCCCAGAAGAATATAGGTGCAGCAAAATATCGATGCTGTGCTGGAAATTTATTTACGAGTAAGGGGGCGAAACGCCTAAAAAATGAGATTTCAACAAACAAACAAAAATGATATCAACAAGCTGCAGCTTTTAGTCGCGAAAGATATGATCACATTAAACAATTTCTCAAGAAAAAAAATGTATACCACCCTCACCACCCCCTTAAACTCACTCGACAGCCCGCTTCTGTAACAGCAAACGGAGCTATTGATTGGTGCGATGGACATTGAGCATTCTTCTTCTTATCGCTAATCGCAGAAGCGGGCTGTCGAGTGAGTTTAAGGGGGTGGTGTGAGGGTGGTATACATTTTTTTTCTTCAGAAATTGTTTAATGTGATCATATCTTTCGCGACTAAAAGCTGCAGCTTGTTGATATCATTTTTGTTTGTTTGTTGAAATCTCATTTTTTAGGCAGGTAAGGATCGCCTTTCTCTCTCGACCCACCATTTCACATTTGGAAAATGTTTTTTTTGGGGGGGTTTTCTTTTACTTAGGGCCGGTTTTACCAACACGGTATAAACGCGGTATAGCGCTACACTGAGAATAACCAGCAATAAGCCTTATGGTTATTCTCAGTATAGCGCTATACCGCGTTTATACCTGTTGGTAAAACCGGCCCTTAATGTGTGATTTTGTACTTTGGTGTCACGGCCGAAACCATATTCGACAAATTACCTGATGCACTTTCTTTGTCAGAATATAAAGGAAAATGCGTGATTGTGCATACTTTCTATACAGTAGAATAATGTTTCAGGTTTCTTGCCTAAAATTAATTACACAGCGAACGCAATAGCAAATAAACCACAGTCAGTATTATTTTCTTGTCTTTGAACCTTCGGAAATCGTATGTTATCAAGATTGAAATCAGGATATAATCGTTGAAGAAAAATTTTCTGATGTTCATCGATGTTGCTATTATTCAACGAATCATAAATTAATAATTGATCTTGGCGGCAATCGTAGTAACTGCATACCCAGTGATTTAGTGAAGGCAAAATTTGTATATGATCAGTTTGCGAAGGCACCGGAAAAATTTTAGCAGGTTTTTGGATGTAAATGGTGTCGTAAGGCATGTATTGAGTACTATTCTGGACAATAGAAGTAAAGACACTCATGTGTTTGTCATTAAGACATTCACCGTTCTCAATTTTCTGTATTTCTTCTCGTTGAAGAAGTAGAAGATCCAATAAATTGTGGTAATTTTTGCCACGTTACTACTCTTTTAGTGACCCTTATCACCACTTGTTGCGAAGCATACGAATGTTCAGATAAAATGTAATTCTGAGAATTTGGTATTGATTGTTGCTCTTCACCGGTTTCTACGGGATCGCTGAGGTAATGCGATAAAAAGAAGAATGATCAACGTCCATCGTACCAATCAATAGCTCCCTTTATTTTTAGACTTATCATTGACATCGATACAGATACAAAAATCTAAGCCAGCGTAACATCTATAGATTATTTTGAAGTTACGAAACTGAAAGAATCATTATGAACAGCAACGATATGTGTAGCATTGTCGAGCGTCTTGGTCTTGATATTCCATCGAGTGCCAGGACTTACCTCCACAAAATTAGTACGAGTATGTTTCGCATCCCTTACAATAATTATATATACCGCGTGTACTTCTTCTATCAGCTTCTGTTTTTCATCATCGTCAAAGTTCATGTACCATTTAACCATTTAGCCAGTCGAGTCTTTCCAGCTCTGTTTTGAATTAGAATGAATCGTATCTGTCAAACGGAATTTGCGGTTGCAAATTTCTCCTTTCGTTTCCAGATTATCGTTTATTATTCAAATACACATGCCATTATTTTGTCGGATCGTTACGGTTGACAGATGATAGATAATAATCAATGCTTCGAGAGGTACTGTTTTACCAGCATAGAGCAGACGAAATAGCGATCTCGCATCAAGCTTTTGGCGAAAAGAGCAATCGCCATGTTATCGGCGGAGCGTTTCGTCCCGGAGTCGGCCTGTGGACTCGTCAGTAAGGCTAGGCCGACTCCTGCCTTAGACGCTCTGTGTGCTCTGTCCTCCGTGGTTGTCGAACAGCTTCGGTCTTATGTAGAAACGTACTCGTGTTCGACCACTAGTGAGAAGGGCAGCGCCATCTGGTGGCGGGCCGCCACAGTACTCCCCCCAGTGACGGCTGCTGGAGGCAGGCGTAACGATGTGGAAGATGGTGGTGTGCGTGGCGATGGCTGTGGGAGCGTGGTTCTATGTGACTGGGACATCGTGAGTTGGAAATTCCGCCGGTGTTCGTCACAGCGTGTAAGAGATCGATCCTATGTGTGTGTGTGTGTGTGATGATGCGGCTGCTGCCTGCGTGGGTCCAGCATGGCCGTGTGTGTGCGTGCGCTGGTCTGGGGCTGCTGCCTGCGTGGGTTTAGCATGGCCTTGTGTGTGAGCGCTGGTGCTGTGGCTGCTGCCTGCGTGGGTCTAGCATGGCCGTGTGTGTGTGCGCTGGCATGGCTGGTGCTCTGGGGCGTCGTGGCCGTGTGTGTGTGCTGGCTGGCTGGTGTGGCTGGTGCTGGCTGAGAGCGTCGTGGCCGTGTGCGTGTGGTTGGCTCTGCTTCCGGATGAAGGTGTCCTATCATGGGAGTTCCTTGGTCCAGAAGGTATGTTGCAGGATGATGATCTTCTCCGCTGGATCACGTCGGGGTCACCACTTTGGCGAAAAGAGCGATCGCCATGTTATCGGCGGAGCGTTTCGTCCCGGAGTCGGCCTGTGGACTCGTCAGTAAGGCTAGGCCGACTCCTGCCTTAGACGCTCTGTGTGCTCTGTCCTCCGTGGTTGTCGAACAGCTTCGGTCTTATGTAGAAACGTACCCGTGTTCGACCACTAGTGAGAAGGGTAGCGCCATCTGGTGGCGGGCCGCCACAAGCTATCGGAGAAAACGCCATCTGTGTGAAACTCATGACACTAAAAAACACGGGATTCGGAACGGGTTTTATAATTGTTAAATACGGAGAGTGTTTTCAAGTACGATAATAAACATTAACAAGCATCTTTAACGCGTGTCTTGGCAATATTTATATACATATGACATAAGAAGAGCATTTTTTATAGCGCCCGCTGTTGTCTATAACCATTGTCAGCTGGAAAAACGGTAGTGAAATATCGCGTATAGGTTAAATTTCCGTTCTTTACTGTAAATAAAGCGTCGTTCTCAGAGCTTCATCGTGTCGCCAGCGACACTTGGGTAACCAATAAGAATAAAGCCGCTTCTCCTCACTCTTCTGTCGCTGGCGACACGTCCCAAGTTGAATTTTATTTAACTTTTCTCTCCTGTGGCTGCGACAGTCGCCATATTAAATATCGACGACTGTCGCAGCGACAGGAGAGAAAAGTTAAATAAAATTCAACTTGGGACGTGTCGCCAGCGACAGAAGAGTGGGGAGAAGCGGCTTTATTCTTATTGGTTATCCAAGTGTCGCTGGCAATACGTTGAAGCTCTGAGAACGACGCTTCAGGCTCTGCTGTTCGCCATGGCTATCGCTCTTTCTCTCTCGACCAGGCGAACTAGCGTTCACCTTAATTTCAGCTGTGCATGCAAAAGGATTTCTTGAAACTATTCTAACGTCTCGAGTTAATATGTAACAACATAGTACTGTCATAAGTGGTACCTTTACATATGATTAAACAACTCGTCACGGTTATTGGAAGAGTATACTTAAAGTTAAAGGTAAAATGTCTACATGGATTTCTGTAGACGATCAAAATATAAGAGAAATCCGATGGCCTGTAAATTCGAAAGCGGTATGTTTTATTTCTCCAAAATACTAAGGAAAAGTGAAAAATATAAGGGCACAATCTAGTTTATAAATCCCTTTCAAAATATCACGAGAATAAATCAAAAGTAACGTGGTTATAATTAATTAGCTCGTATGGGTATAAAATGTGAGGCTTTAGTTTTGTGGTAATAAAAAGCTATTCTCCTACATGTACGTATTCTCCTCATGAATAAATTCCAAAAAGTAGTGAAATCCCCCCACAAAAACAGATTCTCTGTAAAAAAAAAGGCGGCATGTTCATTCAGTGCCAACAAAAATTGATACGTAAAATACTCTCCAAAAAAGATTTGAAATCAATTAAGATCGCCATGTTCAAGATTTATATATAAAAAGTAAAAGGCATCATTTGAAAGGAAAATTAATTTAAATCAGGTTACTAAAAAATTCGACTAAAAAATTTATAAACAAATTTTAATAAAAAAGAACTTGCCGCGTTTTTTCCTTCAAAATAAAAAATTCAGACAGAGAATTATATTTGATGTTTATGCACTTATGATTTTAAATAAATTCATACACTTATATGATACCACCAGTATACCGAACGTCGCACGGGAAACCGATCAGGCGGGAGCCTTCTGGATTTCTCTGAATTTGACTTCGACAGTGCAATTTATGAATCACTCTAGCACAGTCCAAGCACTGCCAATATTCGGTATAGTGGACAAAATATGAAACTTAAACGCGGCAAGTTCTTTTTTATTAAAATTTGTTTATAAATTGTTTAGTCGAATTTTTTGGTAACCTGATTTACAATAATTTTCCTTTCAAATGATGCCTTTTACTTTTTATATATATCTATTTACAATCGTGATGTATTATAGATTGTACACACATACGTACCATATGAGGCTAAACTTACTTGCTAGCGAAGAAGTTTCAATTACTATTATCTCATTATTTATGAGCTTTTGACCTATATCGATATGACTTTTCTATGCATGGTGGGAGAAGGAAATTCTTCGAAACCACGGAGCTGGAGCATGAAAATTGGCGCCGGGAGAGTACGCAGATTCAGCGCCGTTCGGTTGGTGCTATCCCCGAAGAAGTACACGTGCACCGCAATAGTCAAATTTATTGCGGGTCTGCACTTTGTCCGAGGAGAGCATAAAAGGCAGAGGGTTTCTGTTGCCTCCCTCGAGGCTCCTGAAATCCGAGCACGCGGTCGAGGCCCTTCGCTTGCGACCCGGCGCCTATCACTCTCGCTAGACTGAGTTACTATCTATTTAGCCGGTCAAATAGGCTGAAATTTATCTGGCAGTAAATTTTTATCGTGTATCCACTGCAATCTAGCTAGATTTATTTTTCTCAACCGAGATTCTAGACTAACTCTCGCTAGATTATTCTCAATGCTGTGTCCACTTGAGTAAATCTAGCTGAAAAAGAAAGAACACATTCGCCAGTGCGCATTTGTATTTATAATTGTGATACTATTAAACGGTACAAACCGTTGTGTCTAATTCAAAAAGCGCATTTAGTTTACTCTCTCTTAACTCTGCCATCAGTCGCTGTTCCGTCTCGCGATAAACGGAATTCGACACAACGGTTCGTACCGTTTAATGGTATCACAGTCATAAATACAAATGCGCACTGGCGCACGTATTCTTTCAACGGATGCGTGGTCCATCCTTCCTATCGCATACTTTCTACAAAGAAGAATTTCGATGTTTCACATCTAACAATTTTCCTATACAAACGGTATTTAAATGTTATTTTTAAACGTGCTAACCAATGATCAATCAATCCTCATGCTTTCATTAATGAGGGTAAATACTGCTTCATACACCGATACAGTGAGCGTGTAGTAGTAAGTGGTTAAGCTAGGGCTCGGTGAAAGGGGACCATCGAGTCGTGGCGGAGAGAGCCGATGCGTCCCGAGTTAGGCCAGGCGAACGTTGGGACGCAGTTCAGTGAGGAGACGCAGGGTGACCGTTGCCTCTATATCTATATATAGAATAGATATAGATATAGAGGCAATGTTCAACGTTCGCCTGGCCTTAGAGTATTTAGCCACTCCAGCGACGTTTCACGAGCAGCCGGTCTCACCCCCGAAGCGCGGCATAAGATATTTCACGTCAAAAGTAAAAATTCAGTGTAATCGGAGTAGTGAATCTCAGTAGAGGTGAATGTGATAGACACTCCGTATAGTTTAATAATCGTTTGTATTTTTTTCGAATATCGAGATAGAGTGAACGCGCGGATGCAGTGGTATTCTTCTCTAGTTGCCTGTGCATCAAGAAAGGAGCAGGAAAGGAGACGGTCTCAGAAGAATTGCCATCAGATAAGTTTAATTGCCATATGACAGCTTTAACCTCACTTTCACACACACAATGGAAGGACAATATCTTTGTGTTCGTTCTCTTTTTTGTTTTGAGGGTCATGCGTGCACGGGAAAAATCGAAGGTTTTTTTTCTCATTGTCATGTCAGTCATCAATACAAGCCGTGGCAGAATAGGAGATGAAATGGAATTGGATCACAATAATCAAGTAATTACTTTATCACTATTTTTCTCTATCGATATATTTCCTCTTTCGTACTATCACCAGTTCCAATTTACACACCGACTTGTCAAACCTGAAGGGTACACGTACCTCACTTCTATTTCATCTCTTCTTCGTCTCCAATGTAACGACGGTCAATCAAGAGACACGGTAGTGTCTCGCGGCATGTTCATTCAAGTCGTCAGAACGACGCCGCCAGCGCTGTCGCCGCGAGCACCCGTGTATCTTTACAGGAAAAATGTCTGCCCCCTTCACCCCTCAATTTTAACATCGAATTTTCTCAATAAATATACGGTTATAACCAAAACTATGCTTAGTTACGCCATATAAATCGACTATTCTCTATCGATAGAGACCAGAGTAAATGTTGTAAGTTACATATTAACAGAGATTTTTCCTTAGCAACGCGAAGCCACGCCCCTCGCACCATTAAAGTCGAGAATCCGATTTCTCGGGCGATATATATATGTAAAAATGTCACAAAAATTCCGCCTGTCATCGGCGGTATTCGGCCATGGTCGGAAATGTGTACACAGATGCGGCCACACGCATACGCCATCAAAAATGTATGTGAGAGTGTGTGAGAGACTATATTCCTTGAATGTTTAGTTGTTTTTCAAAATTTAAAAATATTTCCATTCGCGAAACGATATCCCTCGCATTTTTTCGATCCTCGGACGCGCTTGTTAATAAAAAGTACAAATTCAGTGTAATCGGAGTAGTGAATCTCAACAGTGGTGAATGTGACAGACGCTCTGACAGCTAGCTATTATCAAATCGTTTAGATTTTTTTTTAATAATCAAAACAGTGCACGGAAGCAGTGTCATTTTTCTTTGGTTGCTGGTGCATGAAGAACAGGGAAGGAGACATCTATATCTCGGAAGAAGTGGCATCAGATAAGTAACTTCCTAACTGACTGTCTTAACCTCATTTTCATCCCTTATACAGAACAAATATCTTTGTGGTTATTCTATTTTTTGTTTTCAGCGCCATACGAGAACGGGACGGATTGGTGGATTTTTCTTCGCAGTCAAAAATCAACCTGGGTAGAAAAGAATTCTCTAGAATTGCGGTACAATGCCACGGTGTGAATATCAGGTTCGACCGACATGACATGCTTCGACAAGGTCTGTATCAACTTTAGCGGTATATTAAGGGCACTGCACTAATCCTGTGGCACATTTTTCTATCTAGGAAAGCATATTATTATGGTAGTACAGCTGTGCAGCGTTCCGATAATATACCGTCTTCCCGTACTGACAGTATACATGCATTTTACCTCCAATATGCCGGAATTAAAAATCTCTAGAACTCTGCGGTACAATGCCACGGTATGAATATCAGGTTCTACCGACATGACATGCTTCGACAAGGTCTGTATCAACTTTAGCGGTATATTAAGGGCACTGCACTAATCCTGTGGCACATTTTTCTATCTGGGAAAGCATATTATTATGGTAGTACAGCTGTACAGCGTTCCGATAATATATAATTGGAACTTTTAATAATACGAAAGGGAAAATATATCGATAAAGAAAAGATAATAAAATAATTACTTCATTATTGTAATCCAATTCTATCGTATCTCCTACTTTTCTACCACGGCTTTCCCAGATAGAAAAATGTGCCACAGGATTAGTGCAGTGCCCCCAATATAATGCTAAAGTTGATACAGACCTTGTCGAAGCATGTCATGTCGGTAGAATTTGATATTCCTACCGTGGCATTGTACCGCAGAGTTCTAGAGATTTTTAATTCCGGCATATTAAAGGTAAAATGCATGTATACTGTCAGTATGGGAAGACGGTATATTTCTACATATTGGAGAATCTAAGTCGTGGGAGAAGAACAAGTCATCGGAGTAACTACAATATCGGGGTAACTATAATACTTTATTTCTATTTTTTTCAGAACGATTCTCAGATAGAAAAATGTGCCACAGGATTAGTGCAGTGCCCCCAATATAATGCTAAAGTTGATACAGACCTTGTCGAAGCATGTCATGTCGGTAGAATTTGATATTCCTACCGTGGCATTGTACCGCAGAGTTCTAGAGATTTTTAATTCCGGCATATTAGAGGTAAAATGAATGTACACCCGTGCTCACGGAATCTGTCGCTGGTGACTTTTTTTAAACCTTATTTTTAAACGTACTAACCAGTGAACAATTAATTCTCATGCCCTCATTAGCTACGGTGACGTCTACTCTCGTTAATGAAAGCACGAGGATTGATTAATCATTGGTTAGTACGTTTAAAAATAACATTTAAAAAAAGTCACCAGCGACAGATTCCGTGAGCACGGGTGTATACTGTCAGTATGGGAAGACGGTATATTTCTACATATTGGAGAATCTAAGTCGTGGGAGAAGAACAAATCATCGGAGTAACTACAATATCGGGGTAACTATAATACTTTATTTCTATTTTTTTTCTCATCGGTGCTTGCCCTCTGCCTTCCTACTACAAGTTTCGATTTATATACTAAATTTTATTTTATTTTTAGTTCATCGCCTCCACTCCATCGCCTTCGACTTCTTCTACCCGTTAATATGGCATGCTAATGGTTTGCGAAGTCAAAACGAATTTCATGACAATATTACGTTGCAACTATACGGTAAAACCCAATTTACTTATTTTTTACATAATCCTTAATATTTCATCTGTCAAATTACTAGTCTTTCAAAGTCTAAAGTTGGCGGAATGTGTGTTAAAGTCAGTGATAATCTACCTTAGTACATTCGTCTGCCATAAGGCGATATGTTAAAAGTGGTCAACTTTAGAATAAAATAACGAAGAAACTATAGATGGTCTATATTGCTCAAATTTTCGTATTAGTTGTGTAAAGTATTCGTGTATATCATATAAAAAAATTAGGGCTGTAAGTTGGTTTTCGTCTGATAGTCGAACCTCCTTAAAGCAGGAATAGTTGGAACGAAAAGCCCATATTGCAATGAAAGTACTATGGGTACTATGGATGAAGGCGCTCGCTGACAAGACTGACATTCTCCGATGTCCATCGAGTCATCTTTTTACGGACAGGACACGAGTTAGATCCTCTTCGGTTGCACCTGTACGAGATGATATGTCAGAAAATCGTGAGTCTTTATGAAAATCTTCTAACCTACTCGTTCTGCAGTAATACTTAATAATAAAAAACTATTCTCCTACATGTACACCCGGGGACACGGCATCTGTCGCTGGTGACTGTTTTTAAACGTTATTTTTAAACGTACTAACCAATAATTAATAATCCTCATACTTTCATTCACGAGAGTAGATGTCACCGTAGCTAATGAGCGCATGAGAATTAATTATTCATTGGTTAGTACGTTTAAAAATAACGTTTAAAAAAAGTCACCAGCGACAGATACCGTATCCCCGGGTGTACATATTCTCCCGATGAATAAATTCCAAACAGTAGTGAAATCCCCCACAAAAACAGATCCTCTGTAAAAAAGGCGGCATGTTCATTCAGTGCCAACAAAAATTGATACGTAAAATATACAAATATAGATAGATAGCGTGTAGCATACGATGGACTGAACTAAAGAATAGCGTGTAATATATAAAATATACCTGTTGTTAATTCTATCGACATATAAGTAGGTAAACGCACGGTAGACACATCCATATCGGAGATAGGATATCCACGGTATCAGCGAGAGAAGTATTTCAAAAAATAATCTAAGCATTTTATAAATAAAATTTTTTATTTGTTACATTTGTTTGTGTGTGTTTATATTTTCCCCAGAACAATTCGTTCGTGAAAGGATTTCCATAAATACCGCTATTAATATCACTGTTGGTATGGAATATTATTTAATCTTCAGAACAATTCGTTCGTGAAAGGATTTCCATAAATATCGCTATTAATATCATGGTTGGTATGGAAGATTAATTAATTACTGACATAATACATAACTATAAATGATACGATAGTCGATAATATAGGTATCATGGTTGGTATGGAAGATTAATTAATTACTGACATAATACATAACTATAAATGATACGATAGTCGATAATATAGGTATATTGTGGACATAGGACGATATGGCACGTAGTGATTTATAGACTCTAGGATGTACCTATGCTATTGGTCGGAGACGCAAGGACGCCGAACGATTGGCTCTATCTATCGTTGGCAGACGCCAATCGTCGCGAGAGAAGTTCCCTAGGGCGTAAGCACCTAGCAGACGAGAAAGTGGCGGGTGACGCGTATAGTTCCAGAATCTTGAGTCACTCGCAAGAGAAACGTATATGGTTCTTAGCGAATAGACCAATCCGTAACCCCACCACAACGGAATACTTAATCCTGATTGGTCTATTCGCTAAGATGCGTATACGCAACTTTGCGAGCGGTTCGAGAAAGGGGCCCTAGGGGGCACTGTTCGCCGGATCGTGCGGCTTCCCTATAGGCCCCTAACTGTCATTACGTGTAACGTGTTATTATATTGATACAGCGCGTGTTGCAATTTTTTATGAATTTGGTGAGTATTTGTATCTCGTTTAAATTTTCTTTTCATATGATACTCTCTCACGGGTAGTTATATTCATTTGTTTGTTTTATTTTTCAGATTATCAAATCATAAATAATTTCATTTTATGATAATCAACTACAGGTTTCATTTCCTGTACAAAAATCGAGGCTTATTCGCCAATCTGCACATCAAATACCATTGCAGTTCGATTTTCTGCATTTTAAGAGCAGTTCTCGTTATATATACTAATCTATTATTGTCACTTATTGACAATTCTATATATATATAACCTGCACGCAACAGTTTGCCGCAGTACAATTTCTCTGCATTTGTAAGCTGTGTATAACAATATCTGCATCATAATTGCAGTTCTAGTCTAAAATATTGTTATACCGAATACATATAAATATAATTACAAACAATTTTTTAAATACATTGTATATATTGTATTTTCCAATTTATTCATTGGACGTCCTTTCCTGAGTAGTCCTTAATATTTTGAGTTATTTATCATGGACGAGGAATTTTATAAAATTATAATAGATAATGGATGGCTAACAGGCGATCACATTGACCTTTTTTCTCAATTATTGGGACATAAATTCGGGTATGAAATTCGCGAAAGTTGGATGCAAATGTTGACTCATTACGCCATACCAATTCCAAGTCACCAAAAGCACCCAGATAGCACAAATGTCAAAATTGCGTCTAGAAGACGTCTTTTTGAAGACCTCTTCAAGCAGACGTCTTAAAGACGTTTTCAAGTAGTCGTGTTACTGACGTCTTGAAAGAGTCGTCTAAGAGATGTCTTTTTAAAGACGTCTTCATGTAATCGTCTTAAGGATGTCTTTGCGAAGACGAAGTGTAAATTCGATCGGGAGAAGAAAAGACGAGCAAAGGAAGGCCGCCATTTCGTCGCACATATGTCCATGCATCATTCGTACGATCCAGATTTTATCCGTAATTTGCGTAAATAATGGTAAGTAATAATAATCCAGTAACTGCATAACTTTCACAACCAATTGTAGTTATATAATTTGTATACTACAGATTGATAATAACGTACAAATGCAACATATCATATATTACATTTGTAGGTTAAAATATACACTTTTTGCTTGTCTTTTTTGCGTGCTACACTTTTCTGAAATTTATCAGTACAATCTTCTAATCTAATCCGAACTTACGCTTTAGGAAAGTGTAGCGAATATACATAAACGTACAAATAAACTAATACCCGTTAGGTATAACTGCCTTATATAAGCATTATTTATAACGGCTATGTTTATTGTGTTTTCTGGAAAATTATAGCTTATCTACTAAATATTTAGTCAGTGGAAAGGAACTCGACCGGAAAAGACTCTTGCGGAGTTTTCTCATCTATATTGGCACTCGACTTGAAGAAACTGGTGCGGAGTCGTCTCATATATATTGGCGACATACATTGAAGACAGATATTTTAAAGGTATAATGTTAGCAATTCTAATGAAGCATTAGTGATAGTATTATAAATAAATAGAATTAATAATTCACAGAGAGCAATGCCAAAAAGAAAAAATTATTTAGAACTGTCACAATTTCGGTTTACCCCTTCTCTTTTGTTACAGATGTTTTACGTCATCTTGTATGACAATTTTTGTACTGCCATACCTGAGCAGTGGATTGATATAGATACCCAAACATTTATGTGGCCTCCAAAAAGAATGAAAGTTGGAACTGCAAAATTTTTGAAATTGCAGCCAGACGAGACATGGGATAAAGCGACGTACAAAAAAGTGTTCGGTCCATATGGTATGTCTATTAAAACACCGTTATTTAGTCCCTATTACTACTCCCTATTTGATAGTACATACATTTCCCATTTTTCAGATACTCTCGCAAAAGCGAAAGAAGTGGAGCGCGTAGCTGCCGATCTGAGTACATCAGAGGATGCCCAGAATTGTTTAGAACAAAAGAAATCAAGAAACAAACGTCTTATCAAAAAGCCCGCACCATTCAGCGATAGCGAATCAGGTATACTTATTCATGTATACGAGTAATTATTGTATCTTCCAAGTAGACTATTAGTCTTATTATATTGTATTTCTATTAGATGACCATTCTATAAACGATAGGAAAGAGAAACGCTCGAAACATTTAAAGATTTACGGTGACAGTAACAGCGACCCTGAAGAGAGAAACGAGAACGGTAATTACTAATTATACTGCTCCCAAAATTCGTCCAATATTTACCCCGAAAATAGTTGCATTCTGAATATCTAATTCTGTAGTTGCACTTCAATATATTGAGGCAAACATACAGTGCTATCAACAAAATCAGGGGACACCGAATAATGATGACGCAATGATACTTGAATACCTGGATTTTTCACACAAACCTTCCGAATACAACGCCCTTACTTCCGAGAAGAATAATGAAGAAACAAACGACGTAACTCGTTCAAACATGAACACCTCAAGAACACTGATCCCTTCGAAGGACGATGGGAATGGCAATAGAGTTGAAGCTTCAACTGCGGCTCATAACAATTGTTGTGGTGAGTATGAATAGTTATACCGTGTGATTATGAGGAAGTTGATCAAAGGCTCGAATGTACCATACGATTGGCTGTGACGACTTACCAGCCAGTATTCGGCAAATGTTTTAGAAAAATATCTCTAGTGTCTGATAAAGTCTGATCGGCTGAATTAAACATTACGGATCTTCTCTTGAAACGTTTGCTAAGTACTGCACATCAACAGAGAAATCAAATGACGCTCTTTGGTCTTTGGCCAATAGTATACAACTTAGAGTTCCACACAACAAACGCAAATGCATCCTCCTATGATTAGCTTCCTCTCGTAATCACACGGTGTACACAATGATGTTACTGCAGATTTGAATTAGTATATTTATCAATAATAGAGACATTAATAATATGCATATATTAAATTCCTATGGTTGCCTCTCATTAATTATAACGATTATTTATAGACATTTGCAGAAAAACCTTATTCAGAAAGCTGAATCATATTATCAACTTACTGGAAGGACGTGTCGGAAATAATGGGACTTTGGCTAACACATCGTTACTCCCACCATTTCCTTTATCTCAACTGTCGGAGCTACAGGAATTTGAGAAGAATTGACAGCAAAACAAAGAAGTTCGACACCAATTTGTAAGTATAGTTTAGTTTGTTATCTTATTATTATAACTAATTCTTTAAAGTTTACTATTACCACTTTCTTTGTTGAGTTTATTGCTGCATAATTATATCGCTTCTTTATTCAGTTTTAAAATACCGTGGTGTTGTGATTCTGCAAAATACTTCTCCCCTTCACAAATATTCTATATCGCAGCTGATTATATCTACAGTGTATTCCTCATACTGTTGTACATAGCAAACGTATAAGTACGAGAGAGAACACATCGGTGAATGCATAAAAGCCTCTCTTCCTCTCGACTGCTTCAGTTCGAGTATGTGACAAAGAAGCTGTTGTGCATTCATCATTGGCATTCTCGCTCCTATTCACGCGTTTGCTATGTAAAACGGCGTGAGAAATACACCGAATAATCCTTGCATGGGTTTCTGTATATCTTGCATGAATGTACAGAAGAACGCGATTCGTATCATTGGAGGTCCAACGGGAGATAAATTTTTACGCAACATTCTTTGCCACATACTAACAAATGAAGTAGCACGGCAATTATCGTGGACAGGACAAAAAAGTACCATTCCCTTCAAAGATACTTTAACGTCTAGCATTGCTATAGGTATGTCACCCTTATTGTTTCTTATACTTACAGCACCTGTTCGGCTTTAATTGTCATTACAGTGTCAAATTCAGGAAAAAAGTCTAGAATGCCCCTGCTCGGTTTTTCGTAAGACATACTGTATGTACTCTTGGTGTCATGGATTTTGTCGCTAGTGACTTTTTAAAATATCATTTGTAAATGTACTAACTAATAAATAATCAATTCTCATGCCGCCGTAGCTAATGAGAGTATGAGAATTAAATGTTCATTGATGTTCATCATAGATGTTAATCCGTGATGCCGGGAGTATGGAATTAATTAAGCTTTCTGCGTCTTTTTTTTAGAAACAGTCTTGTACTCATCAAACGACTCCTCCATCACGATTGCCAAACTTCAACATTGTTGTCAGGATTGGCTAAGACATGCGGGAGATAGGCTACGAGCCCACATAGCGAAGAGGATAAACAATAAATAAATAAAAACCCTTAATTCGCTCTCTCTTCCTCTTTTAAAACAATATCATGCTTATGAAATGATGTGCATTTAGAGCTACAGATGTAATTTTTTTTTTTAATAAATATGAGGTCTTTATGTTTATATTTTGAATTTAAATAAGGCTGACTATTTTCACAGGCAGCAATGTTACTGCGGCAGTAGCTCACCTTCAGCTCATTTACGAATCATTACTACACCGCGTAATACTTTATGTATATATTAATTGAGCATATGCAGGTGAGCTATATGTGAGCTACTGCCGTAGTAACTTGCTGCCTGTGAGAATCCAGCCTAACAATTACTTTTATACAAATGTCTCAAAATGGACATATCCCAGACATTCTAAAGACGTCTCCCGTAAGTCGTCCGGAAGACGTCTTAATAGAATGTCTTAAAGACGCAATTTCAATGGACATAACCTGTCTCCAAGACGTCTTTACGACATTTGAATGAGACGTCTTTAGGGATTTGAAGACGTCAGAAAGACAACTCATGGACGTCTTTGTGCTATCTGGGATATTCAATTGCTTCACAGATTAGATGGAGAATATTCCGATTCTAAAGCTGGTGAAATGTCAGGTGGTCATTGGGTGTGTAGTTATTATGATACAAAACAGATATTCATTTTCGACTCTCTAAATAAGAAGGTTCTCGATGGGCACTTCAAAAGATTTTTACAGGTGCTTTATCCATATTATTCTTTCGACGTTAACCCTGTGATATTTCCGGATGTACAGCAACAACAAAATTCTAATGATTGCGGTGTGTTTGCGATTGCTTTCGCTGTTTCACTAGCATTAGAGGAAAAGCCCGAAAATGTTAGGTATAATGTGGATTTATTACGAAAACACTTAATAGGCATTTTCCAAACAAATGTTATTACACATTTTCCGTTAGTTAAGCACCTGCAATCGCATCCACAAACAGTTCGATTCCCTGTCGTTATAAATGATGCTGATGAATCATCATTATTGACTTCTAACGTGAATAATACACAGTTGAATAACGGCAAAGTAAAACCATTAGCGAAGTATAGTAAACGTAAAAGGCGCGCAATTCAAATTACTACTCTTAGCGAAGATGAGAAACATAAAATTTCGCATGGTCTTAAATTGAACGACGCACACATATGGAAGTTCGGAACAATAATGTCAACATTTTCTAATTACATTCACTGTGATACCTTATTATTGCAAAAACCAAGTTTAATTGAACCGATACCACTTTGGAAAAAACATATCCAAATATTACATAGTACTTATGATAATCCTGATCTGAATCATTGGGTGTGTTCATTTTATGATGGTAAAGAAATCAAGAGACACGGTAGTGTCTCGCGGCATGTTCATTCAAGTCGTCAGAACAACGCCGCCAGCGCTGTCGCCGCGAGCACCCGTGTATCTTTACAGGAAAAATGTCTGCCCCCTTCACCCCTCAATTTTAACATCGAATTTTCTCAATAAATATACGGTTATAACCAAAACTATGCTTAGTTACGCCATATAAATCGACTATTCTCTATCGATAGAGACCAGAGTAAATGTTGTAAGTTACATATTAACAGATATTTTTCCTTAGCAACGCGAAGCCACGCCCCTCGCGCCTCGAAAGTCGAGAATCCGATTTCTCGGGCGATATATATATGTCAAAATCTCACAAAAATTCCGCCTGTCTTCGGCGATATTCGGCCATGGTCGGAAATGTGTACACAGATGCGGCCACACGCATACGCCATCAAATGTATGTGAGAGTGTGTGAGAGAATATGTTTCTTGAATGTTTAGTTGTTTTTTAAAATTAATAAAATAATATTCCATTCGCGAAACGATTTCCCTCGCATTTTTTCGATCCTCGGACGCGCTTGTTAATTCAGTGTAATCGGAGTAGTGAATGTCAATAGTGGTGAATGTGACAGACGCTCCGTATAGTTTAATAATCGTTTGTATTTTTTTCGAATATCGAGATAGTGAACGGGTGCAGTGGTATTCTTCTCTCCAATGCCTGTGCATCAAGAAAGGAGCAGGAAAGGAGACGGTCTCAGAAGAATTGAAATCAGATAAGTTTAATTGCCATTTGACAGCTTTAACCTCACTTTCCATGGAAGGACAATATCTTTGTGTTTGTTCTATTTTTTGTTTTCAGGGTCATGCGAGCACGGGAAAAATCGAAGAAAATCAATCACCAACACAAGCCGTGGCAGAATAGGAGATGAAATGGAACTGGATCACAATAATCAGGTAATTACTTTATCACTATTTTTCTCTATCGATATATTTCCTCTTTCGTACTATTACAAGTTCCAATTTACACACCGACCTGTCAAACCTGAAGTGTACACGTACCGCACTTCAATTTCATCTCTTCTTCGTCTCCGGTGTAACGACGGTCAATGAGGAATTACTCATACCGATTAGGCAGATAAGTGCTGAATAACGTAGTATAATACGAGAGAGGAAATATATCATTTTTAATAATTCTGTAATTATTAGAATAGAATTGATTAACTGAGATATAGTTTTTTAATTTCTACGCTCGAGTAAGTTCGGTATATTTTAAATAGTGAAATGCTACATATGATTATGTAATTTACAATTTGTTACAGATCGTATGCAAACCCGAGGAGGTTTCTTTCGAAGGAGGGATCATCTACTTGTTGTTCCAACAAGAACCAGTTGCTTAGTTGCATTCATTGCATTTGACAGGTCGGTATATAAATTGGTTCTTAATTTTTATGCTGAGTAACTTCGGTATATTTTAAAAGTGAAATGCTGCATATAATTGTGTAATTTACAATTTGTTACAGATCGTTTGCGAACCCGAGGAGGTTTCTTTCCAACGAGGGATCATCCAGTTGGTGTTTCCAACAAGAACCAGTTGCATTCATTGCATTTGACAGGTCGGTATATAAATTGGTAGTATAATACGAAAGAGGAAATATTCTGTCATTATTAGAATTGGTTAACTTAGATTAATATAATCTTAGTTTCTACGTTTAGTTAGTTCAGTATATTTTAAATTGTTTGTGTTATTTACAATCTGTTACAGATCGTATGCGAACTCGAGGGGGTTTCTTTCGAACGAGGAATCATCGTCTTGTTGTTTCAAGAACCTGCTGCTTTGGTTCATTCGGCGACCTGGATCTGCTGTCTCAAGTGCATGGACGTACGTCACTTTAAATGGATGAATATCCTTAATATCATCCGAACCGTAGACTTACTAACCTCTGGTTTTAACCTTTCTTGCCATAGCCTAAATATTCTTTCGAGGGTTATTCCTTACTCGTTCTTCCTTACTATTTCTAACATACGGTAGTGTTCACGAATATTGTAAAATATCGCAGGAATGTTACAGAAAAGTTACTTGCAAGAACGTGCTTTGTGGGGTGCAAATGGTGATATTTGTAATCCATCGTAACACCAGAGGCGAAGAAGAGAGTAAAGAGAAGTGAGGTACATGTACACTTCACGTTTGACAGGTCGGTATATAAATTTAAACTTGTGATTGTATAATACGAAAGAGGAAAAACTTATATCGATAAAGAAAAAAAATAATAAAGTAGTTACTCTATTATTGTAATCCAATAACATTGTATCACTTATTTTTCTGCCACGACTTTAATTGCTGATAGCGAAGAAAAATCAAATTTGTTGGTTGATCCATCCACTATCAACAATTAAAGTCGTGGCAGAAAAATAAGGGATATAATGGAATTGGATTACAATAATAGAGTAACTACTTTATTATTATTTTTTCTTTATCGATATAAGTTTTTCCTCTTTCATATTATACTATCACAAGTTTCAATTTATATACCGACCTGTCAAACGTGAAATGTACATGTATGTACCTCACTTCTATTTCATCTCTTCTTTGCCTTTGGTGTAACGATGGAAATTACAAAATATCATCATTTACACCCCGCAAAACACATTTTTGCAAGCGACTTTTCTGTAACATTCCTGCGATATTTTACAATATTCGTGAACATTACCGTATGTTAGAAATAGTAAGGAAGAAAGAGTAAGGAATAACCCTCGAAAGAATATTTAGGCTATGGCAAGAAAGGTTAAAACCAGAGGTTAGTAAGTCTACGGTTCGGATGATATTAAGGATATTCATCCATTTAAAGTGACGTACGTCCATGCACTTGAGACAGCAGATCCAGGTCGCCGAGACTTTAATTTTGTGGTAATAAAAAGCTATTCTTCTACATGTACGTATCTTCCTCATGAATAAATTCCAAAAAGTAGTGAAATCCCCCCACAAAAACAGATTCTCTGTAAAAAAAGGCGGCATGTTCATTCAGTGCCAACAAAAATTGATACGTAAAATACTCTCCAAAAAAGATTTGAAATCAATTAAGATCGCCATGTTCAAGATTTATGTATTAAAAGTAAAAGGCATCATTTGAAAGGAAAATTATTGTAAATCAAGTTACTAAAAAATTCGACTAAAAAAATTTATAAAAAAATTTTAATAAAAAAGAACTTGCCGCGTTTTTTTCTTCAAAATAAAAAATTCAGACAGAATTATACTCGATGTTTATGCACTTATGATTTTAAATAAATTCATACACTTATAATATGATACCACCAGTATACCGAATGTCGCACGGGAAACCGATTAGGCGGGGGCCTTCTGAAATTCTCTGAATTTGACTTCGGCAGTGTAATTTATGAATCACTCTAGCACCGTCCAAGCACTGCCAATTATTCGGCATAGTGGACAAAATATGAAAACTTAAACGCGGCAAGTTCTTTTTTATTAAAATTTTTTTATAAATTTTTTTAGTCGAATTTTTTAGTAACTTGATTTACAATAATTTTCCTTTCAAATGATGCCTTTTACTTTTAATACATAAATCTTGAACATGGCGATCTTAATTGATTTCAAATCTTTTTTGGAGAGTATTTTACGTATCAATTTTTGTTGGCACTGAATGAACATGCCGCCTTTTTTTACAGAGAATCTGTTTTTGTGGGGTGAGGAATTACTGATACCGATTAGGCTGATAAGTGCTAAATAACGTAGTATAATACGAAAGAGGAAATATATAATTTTTAATAATTCTGTCATTATTAGAATAGAATTGATTAACTCAGATATAGTTTTTGAAGTGAAACTTTTATGCTGAGGGTACTAAAATCGCGCGCCCGACACGACGCGTCCGTAACGAAACCCACACACTCCAGCGCTTTCGACCGTGACTCACTCATACAGCGCTCTCGACCCTGCTCCAATACACCGCTCTCAACTCTGCCCCATTCCACCGCTCTCTACCGTACGTAGACGCCGTACCGTCTATCGCCTTTGCCAGGCAAAGCCATGTGTCGATTTTGCGAGGCTGGAGCGCCAGGCCGCCGTACGACTATAACTCATGCGGCGAGGCTCACTATTATCGCAACCTCAGTAAAAAACGCACTAATCTAGATATCATCTGTACATCGGTCGCAACAGCGAGGCAGGCGGTATGTTTTGGTGAATGGGGGTTACGAATGCGTTCGCAGTCCCACACATTTCCCTCAAAACTACCTCTCAGTGTATCTAATTGTAAACCACGGCTACATCACGGAATTACTATATCTCTTTGAATCCAATATAATCACCAGTAATATTGTGAGTGCAGTGTTACATCATTTCAACTAACCCCGATACGGTTTAAATCCACCACTCTACGTTTTCGGTCACTATTCGTGTCACGCAGTAGTGCCTTCGGGATTTACGACCTCGAGGAGATCTACTCTTGATCGCACATGTTATAGTTATTAACTTGAAACTGAAGAAAAATAAGGCAAAAATCAATCGCTGTTTAGACTGTGCAGAGGGAGTCAGGTTTGTGTTGCTCGAGAGGGTTTCTTCGGGCGATGGAAGCTATTGTTCGTATTATGAGGCGACGCAGTGTCGCACCTCCACTAATTGTAAGAGGACTGTTTAGTCTCACCATAAATCCAGCGTTTAGGACCCTTTTTTGGGTGTACCCGTAAGATATATGAGAAGCCAGACTAGAGGGCGCAGAGTTACTCTTGTGAGTTGTTTGTATTTCGTTTGCACATTTTCAGTTTTCCGGATTTTACCGCGTCGAGTGGCCGGCTATACGGAGCTCGTGTAGTCTGCGATCGGAGTCGTGATCTTTCTCGAGTAACCACCGTGCATTACTGTACATTCTTGTGTGTGTGTGTGTGTGTGTATGTATGCGTGGGTGTATTAATTTATAACAAAATACCTAAAACTGATGCAGAACTAAGTCGAAAATGGAGAGAGAGTATTAAATTAACACAATCAAATATTGCTATATCTGCTAATGCAGATCAACACCAGTCCCAAACCCTGGAGAATGTAATAGATTTTCAAGTCCCTGGAGGATCCAATATCGGTGAAAATACATCCAGTGAATATGATATTCCTTACACTACATTTTGTGCCCATAAAAAAACACAAAACGTGTGGCCGCCACACGCGGAAGAAGTGAAACTTCGATATCTGTTTCTCTGAATTTGATTCCGGTGGTATTAGTTTCAATTGGCTCTACGAAGAAGCATTGTAAAAGACTTGTATAGAGCCAATTGAAACTAATACCACCTGAATCAAATTCAGAGAAACTGATATCGAAGTTTCACTTCTTCCGCGTGTGGCGGCCACACGTTTTGTGTTTTAATTTCTACGCTCGAGTAAGTTCGGTATATTTTAAATAGTGAAATGCTGCATATGATTATTAAATTTACAATTTGTTACAGATCGTATGCAAACCCGAGGAGGTTTCTTTCGAACGAGGGATCATACACTTGTTGTTCCAACCACAACCAGTTGCATTCATTGCATTTGACAGGTCGGTATCTAAATTGGTAGTATAATACGAAAGAGGAAATATATCATTTTTCTTAATTCTGTCATTATTAGAATTGGTTAACTTAGATTAATATAATCTTTGTTTCTACGTTTAGTTAGTTCAGTATATTTTAAATTGTTTGTGTTATTTACAATTTGTTACAGATCGTATGCGAACCCGAGGGAGTTTCTTTCGTACGAGGGATCTTCCACTTGTTGTGTTCCAAGAACCTGCTCTTTGGTTCATTCGACGACCTGGATCTGCTGTCTCGAGTGCATAGACGTATGTCACTTTAAATGGATGAATATCCTTTAATATCCTCCGAACCGTAGACTTGCTAACCTCTGATTCTAACCTTTCTTGCCATAGCCCGAATATTAGTTCGAGGGTTATTCCTTACTCTTTCTAGCAGAGTATCGATATTCTTCTGGAACTTCCTAAAATAATTATAAAAACCCTATATAATTCAGCCCGAACAAGTAAAATCTTATCGGACTATACCTTGTCGGGGAGATTTTTCGACATAATGATTCCGAAACGTTTTTATCGAGAAGTATATATTTCTAACATACGGTAGTGTTCACAAATATTGTAAAATATCGCAGGAATGTTACAGAAAAGTTACTTGCAAGAACGTGCTTTGTGGGGTGCAAATGGTGATATTTTGTAATCCATCGTTACACCAGAGGCGAAGAAGAGATGAAAGAGAAGTGAGGTACATGTACACTTCACGTTTGACAGGTCGGTATATAAATTTAAACTTGTGATTGTATAATACGAAAGAGGAAAATCTTATATCGATAAAGAAAAAAAAATAATAAAGTAGTTACTCTATTATTTTAATCCAATTCCATTATATCCCTTATTTTTCTGCCACGACTTTGATTGTTGATAGTGGATGGATCAACCAATAAATTTGATTTTTCTACGCTATCAGCAATTAAAGTCATGGCAGAAAAATAAGTGATACAATGTTATTGGATTACAATAATGGAGTAACTACTTTATTATTATTTTTTCTTTATCGATATAAGTTTTTCCTCTTTCATATTATCACAAGTTTCACACAAGTTTCAATTTATATACCGACCTGTCACAAACGTTAAGTGTACATGTATGTACCCCTCACTTCTATTTCATCTCTTCTTTACCTTTTAGTCCAGTCAATGGGGGCGAAAATAACTTTTTTGGTATTATCTCCTTTTTGGTTGCTTCCAAAAAGTACCTATTAAAAAATTGTAGAGGACTCAATTCTCTGTAAGTTTTGTCTGAAACATTTTTCTATTAAACAAATGGTTGCTGAGCTATATTATATCAAAGTAGGGCATATTTCTTAAAATCGCAAAAACGCGCCCTTTTCACAGGAAATTGCACTTATTATTTACGAATTATCTGCTAGTAATCAATTATATTCGTTTCCACACCACCATGAGGTAGAGTAAACGGCGCGTTTTTTTTATTGTGGTTTCCCCAGTAGGCCTACTCCACAAGTGTCTTTTTAAACTATTCTTGATCGTTTGGATGCTCTAGAAGGACCAGGTTGATCAATGTCAATTTCTGGGATTGGTTGAGTGTCATCGTCCTCTTCGATATCCTTCTCTTCGGCAGCCTCTTCGGTATCCTCCTCTTCTTCGATTTCCTCGTCAATCAGAATTTCGGTGATATTTTCCCAGTCTCCGTTGCAGTGCATGCAAATGATAGAGCATTTTAAACCCATCTTTCTACAGCCACATGCTGGACCACATCCTTTTTTGCATCTGCAGGAAATGAATTTGAGGAGTGCTTCCGGAGCAGAGGATCTGTAGTTGTTGTCACTGGAGTAAGTCCAGTCTTACTCCTCTTCCATCCCCATTGTTCCGGATTGATGTTTATATCGTACCAAGCCTAAACTTGATGATAAGTTCGGAGAGAATGCTGTCGTGCAGCTGCTGTTGCAGGTGGAAGTGAGGCAAGATTGAACTTACTTTTGGTGACCGATCTTGTGAATTGTTATGTAGATTCTGACACTATAGCTGCGGCAGGAGAACAATTCTTGGCCTTAGTACCTTTACATGTGATTAAACAATTCGTCACGGTTATTGGAAGAGTATGCTTAGAGAGTTAAAGGTAAAATGTCTACATGTGGATTTCTGTAGATGACCAAAATATAAGAGAAATCCGATGGCCTGTAAATTCGAAAGCGGTATGTTTTATTTCTCCAAAATACTAAGGCAAAGTGAAAAATATAAGGGCACTCTAGTTTATAAATCTCTTTCAAAATATCACGAGAATAAATCAAAAGTAACGTGATTATAATTAATTAGCTCGTATGGGTAGAAAATGTGAGACTTTAATTTCGTGGTAATAAAAAGCTATTCTCCTACATGTACGTATTCTCCTCATGAATAAATTCCAAAAAGTAGTGAAATCCCCCCATAAAAACAGATTCTCTGTAAAAAAAAAGGCGGCATGTTCATTCAGTACAAACCAAAATTGATACGTAAAATACTCTCCAAAAAAGATTTGATCAAAATCAATTAAGATCGCCATGTTCAAGATTTATATATAAAAAGTAAAAGGCATCATTTGAAAGGAAAATTATTGTAAATCAGGTTACTAAAAAATTCGACTAAAAAAATTTATAAAAAAATTTTAATAAAAAAGAACGCCGCGTTTTTTCTTCAAAATAAAAAATTCAGACAGAGAATTATATTCGATGTTTATGCACTTATGATTTTAAATAAATTCATAGACTTATATGATACCACCAGTATACCGAACGTCGCACGGGAAACCGATCAGGCGGGGGCCTTCTGGATTTTTCTGAATTTGACTTCGACACTGCAATTTATGAATCACTCTAGCATAGTCCAAGCACTGCCAATATTCGGTATAGTGGACAAAATATGAAAACTTAAACGCGGCAAGTTCTTTTTTATTAAAATTTTTTTATAAATTTTTTAGTCGAAATTTTTAGTAACCTGATTTACAATAATTTTCCTTTCAAATGATGCCGTTTACTTTTTATATATAAATCTTGAACATGGCGATCTTAATTGATTTTATCAAATATTTTTTTTAGAATATTTTACGTATCAATTTTGGTTTGCACTGAATGAACATGCCGCCTTTTTTTTTACAGAGAATCTGTTTTTATGGGGTTTGCAATACAAACGAATGGGAGAATTGCACGGCAAGAGACGCGCTGAAAGAGGCTTTTGCGTAGCTGGAAGGGGTACGCGTTTCACGATATTTAAAAAAAAATCATATCTCGTAAAATAATCAATTAATGAAAAAAATGCAAGAGATAAAAAATACTTGAAAAAGTCAAACAATATTATGCTTAGAATAAAAGATTTTTATATTCTTTTTTTTCATTTATTTATAACAAATTCGCATAAACAATTGGCAGGAACAAAGAAAAAAATATTCAGAGATTTGCACAAGTGAACCATTTTAAAAAATCGATTAAAAATATGTAAATATTGAAAGATAGAATCTACATACACGGGAAACGGTCTCGGAATTTGTTTTTCAACGATTTTTAAAATAACGGTGGGGTGGACAATAAAAGTGCAAGGGATCAAAGATGAAGATAATTCTATGACGAAAAAATTGCTTTATAGGTCATCCCGATACGTCAATTAGTTTAAAAGTTAAGCGATTTCAAATGATATGAAAAATGGTAAAAGAAGTGTGAAATAAATTGAGCGCAAAAAATCCGAAAAATGCTAGAAACAAATTTCCCTTATTGCGAATTATTCTTCGAATCGTTAAGTAACGTCCTGAATTTTTCCAGATTTTTAAAATCATTTGTTAAGTTAAAAAATTCATTTCACAATAAAAGCGGCACTTTCTACTTTCGTTGGAGGCGGCGCGTTTTGAAGTACGGCTTCGAACGCTCATAACGGGAAAATTATAAGCTTTAGGAAAATGTCGTCAAGGACTTTTTTGAAGGAAATTTTATGCGCTTTAACTTTAGTTCTGTCCATTTCTTACGTATCTCTAACCGTTTGGCCGGGGGAGGTCAAAAACCGCACCGGGGTCACCCTTTTTTAACGTTTTTCGTTGTTTAAACAATTATGGCCGACTTGTATCACCCACAAATCAAATATTTCATTATCGACTATATTTCGAAGGATAATTTGATATTATTGTGCATTAATAAATTATACGGGTTTCAGCCCGAAAAAGAGAGTTATTTGACTGGCCTATGCCTTGATATTTGAGGTGGTCAAGTTAGGTGAAGCACCCTGTATATACAGGGTGATTCAGAAATAAGTGGCACAAACTTAATATCATAGATCTTGTCGAAATATGAAAAAAAGTTAAATCAAATTTTTTTCTACGCCTCACCGTTTAGAATATACAGGGTGTTAAAATTGAATGTTTTAAAAAGTTTCTCCATAATATCTCTTGATGGCCGCAAAACAATTTTACGAAATTTGGTATACAGGGGTTTCTTGGGACAAGGAATCGAAATTTGATTTTGTTACTTTATTTAACACCTCTAAGTCTGGGACAAATTTCACAGGCAATTTAGTATGCTACGATAGAGTAAACTGTAAATATCTTGAAAACGAATGGATTTATTGGAATAGAACAAGTGTGCGTTTTTGGTGTTAAAAGGTTTTAAGAGGAAAAGTCACATACAGTGTAGCACAAAAAAGTTGAGATTTGTAATAACATTAAGGCTTGCATGTGGCGCCCTCTACAATATTCAACAAAAAGGTCATCAAATTTTGATTCCTTGTCCCAAGAAACCCCCTGTATACCAAATTTCGTAAAATTGTTTTACGCCCATTAAAAAATATTATTGAAAAACTTTGTAAAACATTCCATTTTAACACCCTGTATATTTTAAACGGTAAGGCGTAGAAAAAAATGTCATTTAACTTTTTTTCATATTTCGACATGATCTATGACATATTAAATTTGTGCCACTTATTTCTGAATCACCCTGTATATCGCGGAGACAGTTTATTAATAGTTAATAACTCTAATTTCAAATACATACGATGAAATAAATATTTTGTTAAAACAAGAAAATGAATTATTAAAATGTTCATTTCATTAAAATGATTGCCTCAAGGAATATCATTGTACAAAATAAATATCGTAACAGTTAACGAATATTTACTTGATCTAATACAATTATTATTTCGCCATATTTAAACAAACATTTATTAGCTACAAATACTAGTAAACTATTTTCTTGGTATATGAGAAATTCGTATGTCTACAATATAATTACCCCCATGAGGACCATCGAACCGTTAGTGCCAAAGATGCCATCGTCCGGCCACACATATGCCTTGATAATATTTTCCCAAGTCAATACTTACAATAACGGCGATCCATTTCAAAGATATCATAAACGAGGAAGCACTTACCTGGAACACATAAACGAGAAGAAAACATAAGTAAAATTGCCCTGGTTATGGAAACGTAGCGAGAAACGTATGTCGTCAAAAAACGGCAAAGATGAGAATCTGCCTATAAAAAAGTTCCTGTGACACGTGCGATCATAAGCGTGGGAGCGACGAATCGACTCTCAGCTCCCATCGTTACTGTCGAACCAGCGAACAAAATCGGGAAACGTCTCCTCCCTTATATCACAAATGCTAATTTAACGACGTGGAAAGGGTTGAGGTCGACGAAACGAAATCGCGGTAAAATAGTCTCTACCGTTGAAATTGATTGGAGAGACTCCGGCATCGGAGTCGCAAAACAGCGGCCAATATATTATGTATAATACATATATGTCTGTCCGTCAAGCATCGTCCGTGAACGCAGACAACCGTGAGACGCGAAACGACACCTCCGCGTCGTAAAACTCCTTATCGCTCCGTAATAGTCGAGAGTGGAATTTAATTGCGAAAATGACGCGCGGAGACTTCGAATGCTTATATTGCTTAAATTTTAATTAAGAAATAACTTGCAATAGATATGTAAACATTTGGCAGAACAATGCTGCGTGGAAGTGATGTGGGTATATTCGGTTACAGACAATTATTTAAAAAATGATGGTTTTTTGTTCTAATAACTATTTAACCGAATATACCCACATCACTTCCACGCAACATTGTTCTGCCAGATGTTAACACATCAATTAGATAAGTTTTCCTTGCAATCACATACTATTTCACATGGCTGGAAGGGAGATATCAAATTGATGTGTTTTAACATCTGGCAGAACAATGTTGCGTGGAAGTGATGTGGGTATATTCGGTTAAATAAAGTTATTAGAACAAAAAGACGATCATTTTTTGAATAATTGTCTGTAACCGAATACACCCACATCACTTCCACGCACCATAGTTCTACCAGATGTTTACACATCTATTGCAACTTAGAATGACTAACTCGTTTTTAGTTTTTCCCCACCTACCGTACCTCCACTCGCATTTTTCGCGAGATTCCTATATAAATTCCGCGTAAAGTACCTTGAGTTTGTGAGGGGACATTTTCGACGCAAGTTGTGAAGAATGGGAATGAAATTTTAATTTTCGAATGCCGCGATGTTTGTATACGAAAATGTAGCGTGGAAGTGATGTGGGTATAATCGGTGAAAGGAAAATATGAAAACCAAAAATCAAAGTGTGTGGAAATGTTCTACAGGTTTAAGTGTAGTTGTGTATTCACATTTCATTTGTACACGACAATCATTTATGTAGTAATTTGTAGTTTGAACTGGTAAAATGAAATAGTGATTAATAATGTACAGAAATTTGAAAGAAGTGGAAGGCAGAGTACATGAGAAACTATGAACAAAAAGAAATGTGAGGAGGAACATAAGAATGCAGCACGACATGAGGCGGTTGTAATTGCGAGGTTGTTGTAACCAAATGGACAGACTATTCTGTCAATCGTTTGGTGATTGCAACGTATTGTAATTGTCCTGCATATACACCAGTTATTAATAATTGGTTAGACGCTCCGATCTCTCGAATGGACACCGACTCTAACTACCGATTCGATTTTTACGGTTTAAATGACTGGAGTACCGACCGAGCCCGGCCGAAGGTAAATTTCAAGATCCCTGCAACTGCCCCGATAGCAAGGTGGCTCCACAGTGGTGGCACTGTGGGACCACGCGGTGACTTTGAGAAACATCACAGTGATGTCTTGGTGCGTGCCCAATGGGTTACCACTGTGGCATCACACAGTGTAAGCACTGACAAGGAAATGTTTCGAGGCCGCCGCTTCCGATCTTGATGAAACTTCGTAAATTTAAAGTTTATCGAAAAATAAGAGACCCCTATTTTTTTATAGCGGTCCAATTTTTGTTTAAGGGGGTGAAATGGACCCCTGAATTTTCACCCCCTTCGAGCTATCTCCGAAACGAAGCGAGATAGATGAAAACTTTCAATGTACGTTTTGTTTGGTTTTTTTAGTATAATAAAATCCCCTAAACAGATTTTGAAAAAAAGCATTATTTTTCAAAAAAAAAAAATTTTTTTATCTAATTTTTCGAAATTTCGGTTTAGTCATGTGGACAAAAATTTAGGAAATTTTATTACAAATTCAACCATGTATGACATGATATATTTCCCTCCTACAGTTTTGCAAATTTCTAACTTTTATGTCTGATAATGAGCGGGCTACCAATGGCAGTGACGAGATAGGTCGGGGGTTATTACTTCTATGTGTTTTAATGCCACTTTTCTTTTACTTAATAAAGTTCAACTTCTATGGCTCATAATTATGACAATAATGGTATTCCGTGAAAACATGTTTCATACAAAGTTGTTTCTTACACCAAGCACACGTAATAACGGCAATATCGCCACATATGTGGCATCGTGGTTCCGAGTCCTGTGCAAAACAAAATTCTACAGGATGTTCAAATTCAGGAGGTCTCCTGAATATATATCCACTCTTGAACCACGAATATTTAATAAAGTTAGTAAACCGTGGTGAAGAAAACTGATTATGAGTAAGAGATTGAAGTTTAAAAATATTATCTCTCGAATGAAGGTTAATATCGTAATTGAAAAGAGTTACAATATCTGAAAACCTCCTTACAAAATTCTTCCACATTCGAAATCCGTATACGTCTAGCGGTTGAATCAGTCCGGTGGTGCCTTGTGGAATCGTCATTAATATTATTGTCTTGTCTTCTGGTGTAGCTTCTCGAACACTTCGCTCACATTGTCCACTCCAAGGGTCCAGCAGTAAGACGCTTGTAGATCCAGTGTTAGGGAAGTAAACTTCTTGCAGCCATGTTTTCATGAGATCGGTTGTAAGTTTCCCAGATTTGGAAGCCATGAAGTATACATTTGGCGGCCTAAACACGGTTTGTTGCACTCGTTCTCCCAATTGCCCACTAGCCTCTTTTAATACCACATAAAGAGGCGACAGTAGTTTTCCATCAGCAGATATGGTGGGTTGTATAGTATAGCTGTGGGTTGTAGAAGATATTGATTGTACCACAGCTTCAATTTTTTTTTGCCCCGATGTAGCTAAAGTTCGGCCAGAATGTATTTCTAAATTAAATCCACTCTGATCAGAGTTAAATACATTTTGTGGTCCATATTGTGTAATGAGTGGCTTCACTTGTTCTACGAAGGCATGGCTTCGTACTTTCAAACTTTCCTCACCCTCAACGTTTTTTCTCGTTACAAACTTTGTGATCTTTCGAGAGACAATTCTATATGCTTTCTTGAATGACCTCAACCATGTTTGACTTGCTTTGAAGGTTGGAAGATTCTCTACTTCTTTTGCTTGTAAAGCCCATCGTTTAAGGTCTACATCATGTACTATTATTTTCGATCTACTAGCTTCTACAAATTTATCAAAAGTATATTTCGCTATGCGTATTAATTTATAATTTTGAGTACCCCCCTGTCCTACTTGCGCAGCCCATCTTCGTAATTGTCTATCAGATTTCACTTTTTTAAACTGATGTTGAACTGCTGCTACGGTTCGACGTCTTTTCTTCCCACTGTTCCAGTAATCTATGGCACTTTGTTTATATTCAAAGCTAACCGCTTCTTCATCGGGTGTACAGGGATATGGTTCTGGAGGTATAGAGGTTTCTACGTGAGGAACATCTTCGACATCCGATTCCAGCCAGTCAGTATTAACAGCGTGCATTTCACTATCCTCGATTGAATCTTCCAATTCCAATTTATTTTCATGTTCGACTCGAAATGATGAATCCTCCATGCTACGTATAATAATATTTTGTAATAAATCTTTCAATTGCACTTCTGCACTATTCATTGGAGTTTCTCTTCTATTTGGTACACTGAAAACGGCCACCAATAAAGTTAACACATTGATCGGATTTATAATTGCCATAATAATAATATGAACTGCTGTGCACCATAGAAACTGAATATTCAGACTAAAAAGCTTTCTCTTTCGCTTCCTTATATATAATGAAGTCGCCTCACAAGAACGAAACAGACTGGAGAGGGTGGGAGGTCCGACTTCCCAAAAAGGGGCCATCATCCTCGGAGTCCGCGTACGAAACTCGAGAGCGCGTACGAAAATATTTTTACATGGGCACAGAGCCAACTAATAATAAAGCTTGTCCAAAGAACTAAACTCCCTCTTTCGCATCACCGGGGCCATATAAGGCAACCCTACAAATAACAGGAATGTTGTTTACGGCATTTTCGAGGAGTATATATACAGGGCCGAGAAGCAAAGAGCTTCAGTTTCATTGGCTGCGTCTATCATTCAAGTGATGGGTTCAAACGAGTTACCGACTTTTGAGAAGATCGTGGAGGATCTTAAAAATGGGCACATACCATTGCCGTCTCCCGGGAAATCGCTGGATCTGACATTCCGCACAACAGGACCATCCATGGCCGAAGTAGAACGAGAGCTGCAAGAATGTGAGGAGTACTGGAGGAAACAGTACGCGAAGAAGAAAAGTAAAGAAAAAAATGATTCCAACAAAAAACTAAAAATTCAGACAATTTTATCTAACCTGTGAGTGAATTATTAGTTACTTACACACAAACAGAAAATAATATAAATAAATTAACGGTCGGATTTATTAATAAGATTTCTGAACAATTTTTGTCCATTTTATTTTGATAATATTCCGCTAGACGTATACGGCTTTCGAATGTGGAAGAATTTTGTAAGGAGGTTTTCAGATATTGTAACTCTTTTCAATTACGATATTAACCTTCATTCGAGAGATAATATTTTAAAACTTCAATCTCTTACTCATAATCAGTTTTCTTCACCACGGTTTACTAACTTTATTAAATATTCGTGGTTCAAGAGTGGATATATATTCAGGAGACCTCCTGAATTTGAACATCCTGTAGAATTTTGTTTTGCACAGGACTCGGAACCACGATGCCACATATGCGGCCTCGAAACGTTTCCTTGGGAGTGAGGTTACGGTGACCTCACAGTGGATAAAGTAGGAGGTGTACTAATGAACGGGAAATTCACGCAGTGATGACACCGTGGGAACACTGTGACGCCAAGAAATGAACGTACCTAACTTTTGTTATTCTACTCATAAAAGTTGTTAATAAATTACTCATTTTTACTTTATAAAACAAGAAAAGGTTTATTTATTTCATACATACATATACGTACAACGCAAGTGAATGAATGTATATAGTATATAGGCAACACATTTTGAAAAATGAACATTACAATAATGAAACAATTAGGACATTTAAAATAAGTACATTATTTCACTAGAGTAACTGAAATATTTTTAATAGAATTTTCTCGTCTGTAGTTCTATTTAAAATTTGAATTTTTAATTAAATTTTTTTATTTTCAAATGAGAAGAATTCCAAATTCTACTAATGAAGAGAAAATTGTATCAAAAACATTCTGTCGATTCATTTCTGATCTGAAAAAGCTCATAAAAACCAAACTAAGAATGATATTTACATAATTCAAAAGACTACGTATTACGGAAGAAAGTAAGAATAATATACCTAATGCTAAATGAATCTATGTATATAGGCAACAAATTTTGAAAAATGAACATTACAGTAATGAAACAATTAGGACATTTAAAATAAGTACATTATTTAACTAGAGTAACTGAAATATTTTTAATAGAATTTTCTCGTCTGTAGTTTTATTTAAAATTTGAATTTTTAATTGAATTTTTTATATGACTTCGCCATAGTCGCGAACTCAAGCGCGACACGGTATCGGCGTCGTGGTGGCCGTCATTGCAACGTGCCACGGGCCGTTGCACGTCGCTTACATTTCACTTCCCTACACTGATTTCACGCTCATCTCGGATACTCCTGAGGGCCTCCTCGGTGCCTCGGAGTTCTCGGAGTAGATTCTCACGCGATTTATTCACGCACTGTGTTGTTGTGTTGTGTTTCGCTGGGAGTGCGAACACAAGCACGGCACGTCGTTGGCGTCGCTGTCGCCGCTATTAGCACGTGTCACTTTCCGTTGCGCGTCGTTTACGTTTCACTTATCCACACTGATTTCCCGCTGGTCTCGGTCGCTCCTGGGGCCTTCTCGGTGCCTTGGAGCTCTCAGAGCAGAATCACACGGGGTTTATACGCGCATTGTTTCACTGGGAATGCAATACGAGCGCGGCGCGACTTTGGCGTAGCTATGGACGCCATTAGCACGTGTCGCGGTCACTTGCGCGTCGTTGGCATTTCACTTCACTACAGTAATTCCGCACTTAGTTCGACCACACTTGCAGGGCTTTTCGGTGTCTCGGAATCTCCGAAGTGAATTCTCACAGGTTTCACTGGTCTGGTGACTCTCCTGCAGTCGTCAGAGTCCTAGTTAAGGTATCGCCATAGTTAAGTAGCGCCATCGTGTGATTTTTTGGTGAAAGTCACTCTTGGCTGTCGGGGAGGGTCTCCTCGCGAAATGTCACGTGGTGTGCTCAGTGTGTAGCCACAGTGATTTCCCCTTCTGGCGATCACTACGTGATCCCACAGTGAAGCTACGGTGGCAACACCAAGTAGCGCCACCGCGTGACTTTTTGGTGAAAGTCACGCTTGGCTATCGGGGTGGCCAGTACAGCGCGGGGTACTGTGGGCCCGGTGGTGTACGCCATCTGATGGCGGACCGACCAATTATTGCCGAGCTGACACGGACACACACTAACGCTGTTAAGCTCACATGGACGCACACTAACGCAGGTCACGGTTCCCCCACCACTTCCCCGAAATCACTCCCAAGCGAGCCTAAAGATTTTTACACATCAAAAATACACAGTCAGCATCAAACTGTAATGAAACATAGTCGGAAATGATATCCCTTATACGATACTCTCTCTGTTGCAAAACTTACTCGCCGATGTAACAGGCTCCGTATCGGTTAAACGGAGAAAAAGGAGCAGTAAAAATCATTAGAAAACCAATGAATTTTTACAGTTATCCCAGTAACAGAGCTCTTCGAGGTGAAACACATTGAAGTTTTTAATAGACCACAACGTACTTTTTAGAGTTCGTAATAGTATAAACATCAGTTTATACATTAATATTTACCAATTTCCCGCCAATGTGTCGGGTTTTTAAGGGCTTATACAGTTGCATGCAAACTGTAAAAAGTACGCTGTATCTGTTAAAAATTAAATATTTCACTTCGAGAAGCCTTGTTATTGGAACTTACTATAACAATTACTAATCTCTTTTCTCTATGCAAGTTCACCTCGTCCACTCTGGTTTCCTGTAATTTCGTGATAATACCGATAACCAACCTTCGATCCAAATGAAACTATAATATAGTTTATAATTATAGTTATATTATAATATCAGTCCAAGAAACGTGTGGGTCATTTCAATACTCGTTCGCATTTTTTAGAATAACCGAGGAAATAAACGTAAGCGATACCTACTATTTGGCTCGTACACGGAGAAAAAGGAATAGTAATTTTACAGTAAATCCCAGTAACAGGGCTCCTCGGGAGATAAAACAGCATACTATTATAGTTCTAGAGGAGCCCTGTTACTGGAATTTACTGTAAAATTTACTAATCCTTTTTCTTCATGTATTTTTCATGTTGGTACTACCACGAAAATACAGCGGATGGGGTATGCTTACCGATACGGAACATGCTTCACTGATGAGTAAAATTTCCAACAATTTGTATGTATGTTACCACCTCCCCGTATTGTCCCCGCATTTTCCCTTATATTTTCTTATGATTAACATATTTATATCCTATGCACAATTGGAAATTTTGTGTTGGAATCGGTCCACCCAACTTTGTATGTTAAAATAGACCGATTCTTCATGTTAATTCAATATTTCTTATGTTGAAGTTAGCACGAAGAATGTTAAAGTAAAAACAAAGACTGTTAAATTAATACAGAGAATTAGTCGATTTTAAATTGGTAGACCGATTCTAACACACAATTTCCAACTGTGTACTAACCCGAACAACACACAACCTCTTAGATAATATATTTATGTGTAGGTATGTCACGAAGACACGTCTGAAAACCCAGCCAAGACCCAATTGAATGATGATATTATTTTTCGTAAAAATTAAGTAAATTTTACACATTACTGTAATTCGGTAAGTTAAATTTTGTTGAAATTTTGTTTACAACAAATTGTTTCACGAAATTTAGATTATAGCATGATTTAAATTTGATTGAGATATTTGAATTTCTCAAACACAATATATTTCAATGGGACGTTTCACAAATATTTCAATGCAATTGTGTAAGGACATAGGGACCTACGTATAAGGCGGTTAGAATGTCATATTTATATTTTGCGACATTGCGAAATTAATACAGATTTCTAGAACATTTCCGCAATATTTCAGAACATCACATCATGTGGTTCGTATAATAGTCATATTTTACGATTTAATTAATCTACCCGGACGGGTATACAAGAAACCACGGGTACACATAGTTCAGTCATTGAAGTCCTGAATTAGAAATAATTATAGAGTGGCTGAATTTTTTACAGAACGTACTGTTTGCATCCTACAACAACTTCCTGATATTTTGAAGGATCATCCCCCGTCCGATTGTTGAAAAAAGAGATGTAAACAAAAAAAAACGATTTTTTGCGAATATCTCTTCAACTTTTAAAAATAACGAGAAAATCTTCAAACAAAAGTCGTAAACAATCGAATTCATAATAAAAAATTCTTATTGAAATTTTTACCTGTATGCAATAGGGAAGCAGCAAAATGCGTTCAAAGTTTGCGCACCCCCTAAGGGAGCATGCTGCGCTTTAAAAATTCATAAGAAATTGAAAAATTACTCTTTTTCGATGATCTTTTTTTAAATTGCATCTACAGGAGTAGACCTACATTTTGAGAGATATAGAAAAAAAAGTTAATGCATTCTTAATGCGATTGTTGACTATTTTAGTTTTTAAACCGACTCTTTTCACTATAAACATTGGGGAAAATTTTTGAAGTGAAACTTCTTTGCTGAGGGTACTAAAAGCGCGCTCTATGCAACGAAAAAAGAAGTGAAACTTCGATACCAGTTTCTCTGAATTTGATTCAGATAGTATTAGTTTCAATTGGCTCTATACAAGTCTTTTACAATGCTTCTTCGTAGAGCCAATTGAAACTAATACCACCGGAATCAAATTCAGAGAAACTGGTATCGAAGTTTCAATTCTTTCGCGTGTGGCGGCCACACGTTTTGTTTTTTTTATCAGATACATCACTATTTGATTGTGTTAATTTAAATCTCTCTCTCCATTCTCGGCTTCGTTAGCTATTGCCTTCGTAATCGCTTTCGTCATCGCTTTCGTTATCGCTTTCTTTACACGTTGCCTGTCACGAAACTATTACCCGTTGTTTTCCTGTTTTTGCCATAATAATTTCATTACACACACACATACACACAGACACACATACGCACACACAATAATGCACAGTAATGCGCGGTGGTTACTCGAGAAAGGTCGCGACTCCGATCGCAGACTACACGAGCTCCGTACGGCCGTCCACTCGACGCGGTAAAATCCGGAAAAATAAAAATTGGTTCTACGAAGAAGCATTATAAAAGACTTGTATACAGCCAATTGAAACTAATACCACCGGAATCAAATTCAGAGGAACTGGTATCGAAGTTTTACTTCTTCCGCGTGTGGTGGCCACACGTTTTGTTTTTTTTTTCTTATTTTCATCCAAGGAACCCATCCTTGAAGTTTGTCGCAGTATTAAAAAATCACCGAGTATATTTACTTACTTGGTTCAACAAAATATTTTTCCGCCATAATCAAGTATACGCTTATAAATTGCAAAGAAACTCTTTTCTGAGTATACGAAGTAACTGATCGAACGAACGAAGTGTTCAATAAACTGACAACTTTCTAGAAAATCATAAACGGAATCAAGGAATTTTACTACCAAATTTGACAGTGATTAAACATTAATCGCTGTTTCTCAGAATTTCACACACATTACAAATTCTATTACAGTGCACATTATAGTGCACGCAGTTCGGATGGTACATTTCGTCAAACGAGGACTGCTTATGTATTCGCAGTCCTGCACCTTTCCCGGAAGGCTAATTACCGAACGAATTGTAATGAACCACTCCTCGCAGATACCGCTATATTTCGAATGCATTCGAAATGCATAAAGCTTTGTAAATGAGAGAAATGACGATTTCAATAGATAACCGAATATTTCGGCAAAGGTTCATTCCGATTCCTCCAGTAATTAACCCTTTCAGGAAAGGTGCGGGACTGCGAACTCATTAGCAGCCTGGATTCGCCGAAATGTACTGCTTCGCTGATGGCGAGATGAACCCTAGTTTGACGAAGTATTTATGATCGCGATGCTATTGGGTTGAAAAATAATTTCGTAGCGTTTTCTTTTATTTTCTTTCATTTTACAACGATTTGTTTGCTGTTCCGCAGTGTTTATATTCATTCGAAAGAGCTCTTTCTGCTCTACAAAACTGTTATAATTGTTTATTCGAATAACAATTTTTATTATTTTTCAGGCTTAGAAATGGAATATCCAGGAGGAAAAAATCAGAATTTTCGACATCTCTTTCGACAAAACCGTAACGAAATCCACACACTCTCTCCAGCGCTACCGCTCGTGCCTCACTCATACAGCGATCTCGACCCTGCCCCATTACACCGCTCTAGGCTAGACCCCATCCCACCGCTCTCCACCCTTCCCCATTCCACCGCTCGCGACCGAGCGTTGACTAAAGCCATGTGTCGACTTTGCGCGGCGGCCTCGCTAGCCAGCCTCGCAAAATATGTATTCCCCGTCGCAAAGGGGACTTCTACGTTATTTCTTACCGATCACTATTATCGCAACATAAGTAACGCGTTAATCTAGATCTAATCTGTATATTGGTCGCAACGGCGAGGCGGGCGGTATATCTTGGTGAATGTAGGTTGCGAATGCGTTCGCAGTCCCTCACATTTCCTTTAAAACAACCTCGCAGTGTGTCTAATTGTAAACCACGGCTACATCACGGAATTACTGCATCTCTTTGAATCCAATATAATCACCAGTAACCCAGATAGAAAAGTTCCTCCAGAATAGCGGTACAATGCCACGGTAGAAATGTCAGGTTCTACCGACACGACGTGCTTCGACAAGGTCTGCATCAACTTTGGCGGTATATTGGCGGCACTGCACTAATCCTGTGGCACTTTTCTATCTGGGAATATTGTGAGTACAGTGTTAAATCATTTCAACTAACCGATACGGTTTATATCCACCTCTCTACGTTTTCGGTCACTAGTCGTGTTACGCAGTAGTGTCTTCCAGATTTACGACCCCGAGGAGATCTACTCTTCATCGCACCTGTTATAGTTATTAACTTGAAATTGTAGAATAAATGATGCAAAAATCAATCGCTGTTTAGAGACTGTGCAGAGGGGGTCTGGTTTGTGTTGCCTGAGAGGATTTCTTCGGACGATGAAAGCTATTGTTCGTATTATAAGGCGACGCAGTGTCGCACCTCCACTAAGAGAACTGTTTAGTCTCACCATAAATCTAGCGTTTAAGACCATTTTTTGGGCGTATCCGTAAGATGATATGAGAATCCGGATTAGAGGGCGCAGAGTTACTTGTGAGTTGTTTGTATTTCGTTTATACATTTTCAGTTTTCCGGATTTTACCGCGTCGAATGGTCGGCTATACGGAGCTCGTGTAGTCTGCGATCGGAGTCGTGACCTTTCTCGAGTAACCACCATGCATTACTGTACATTCTTTCGCGATTAATGTTTTATCACTGTCAAATTTGGAAGTAAAGTTCCTTGATTCCGTTTATGATTTTCTAGAAATTTGTCAGTTTAGTGAATACTTCGTTCGTTCGATCAAAGTTACTTCGTATACTGAGAAAAGAGTTTATTTGCAATTAATAAGTGTATACTTGATTATGGCGGAAAAAATATTTTGTTAGACCAAGTAAGTAAATATACTGGGTGATTCTTTAATATTGCGACAAACTTCAAGGATGGGTTCCTTGGATGAAAATAAGAAAAAAAGAAAAATTGTTAGATGTGAAACATCGAAATTCTTCTTTGTAGAAAGTATGCGATAGGAAGGATCGACCACGCGTCCGTCGAAAGAACACGTGCGCCAGTACGCATTTGTATTTATGACTGTGATACTATTAAACAGTACCGATGGTAGAGTTAAGAGAGAGTAAACTAAATGCGCTTTTTGAATTAGACACAACGGTTCGTACCGTTTAATAGTATCACAGTCATAAATACAAATGCGCACTGGCGCACGTGTTCTTTCGACGGACGCGTGGTCGATCCTTCCTATCGCATACTTTCTACAAAGAAGAATTTCGATGTTTCACATCTAACAATTTTTCTATAAAAACTATTTTATATTATATGTTATTATACACACACGTATTTTTATCTACAACAAAGTGTCTTACATCGATGTGGGCCTAAAGTTCATAGATAATAAGATAATGGCGATTAAATTTCCTTTCCTGGTGAATAAGTTTAGCCTCATATGTTTCTTTGACTTATCAAATATCTATTTACAATCGTGATGTATTATAGATTGTACACACATACGTACCATATGAGGCTAAACTTACTTGCCAGCGAAGAAATTGCAATTACTATTATCTCATTATTTATGAACTTTTGACCTATATCGATATGACTTTTCTATGCATGGTGGGAGAAGGAAATTCTTCGAAACCACGGAGCTGGAGCATGAAAATTGGCGCCGGGAGAGTACGCAGATTCAGCGCCGTTCGGTTGGTGCTATCCCCGAAGAAGTACACGTGCACCGCAATAGTCGAATTTATTGCGGGTCTGCACTTTGTCCGAGGAGAGCATAAAAGGCAGAGGGTTTCTGTTGCCTCCCTCGAGGCTCCTGAAATCCGAGCACGCGCGGTCGAGGCCCTTCGCTTGCGACACGGCGCCTATCACTCTCGCTAGACTGAGTTACTATCTATTTAGCCGGTCAAATAGACTGAAATTTCTCTGGCAGTAAATTTTTATCGTGTATCCACTGCAATCTAGCTAGATTTATTTTTCTCAACCGAGATTCTAGACTAACTCTCGCTAGATTGTTCTCAATGCTGTGTCCACTTGAGTAAATCTAGCTGAAAACGAAAAAACACGTTCGCCAGTGCGCGCATTTGTATTTATAATTGTGATACTATTAAACGATACAAACCGTTGTGTCTAATTCAAAAAGCGCATTTAGTTTACTCTCTCTTAACTCTGCCATCAGTCGCTGTTCCGTCTCGCGATAAACGGAATTCGACACGACGGTTCGTACCGTTTAATGGTATCACAGTCATAAATACAAATGCGAACTGGCGCACGTATTCTTTCAACGGATGCGTGGTCCATCCTTCCTATCGCATACTTTCTACAAAGAAGAATTTCGATGTTTCACATCTAACAATTTTTCTATACAAACGGTATTTAAATATTATTTTTAAACGTGCTAACCAATGATCAATCAATCCTCATGCTTTCATTAATGAGGGTAAATACTGCTTCGTACACCGATACAGTGAGCGTGTAGTAGTAAGTGGCTAGTTGTAAGTGTAGTAGTAAGCTAGGGCTCGGTGAAAGGGGACCATCGAGTCGTGGCGGAGAGAGCCGATGCGTCCCGAGTTAGGCCAGGCGAACGTTGGGACGCAGTTCAGTGAGGAGACGCAGGGTGACCGTTGCCTCTATATCTATATATAGAATAGATATAGATATAGAGGCAATGTTCAACGTTCGCCTGGCCTTAGCATATTTAGCCACTCCAGCGACGTTTCACAAGCAGCCGGTCTCACCCCCGAAGCGCGGCATAAGATGTTTCACATCAAAAAACAAAACGTGTGGCCGCCACACGTGGAAGAACTGAAACTTCGATACCAGTTTCTCTGAATTTCATTCCGGTGGTATTAGTTTCAATTGGCTTTACGAAGAAGCATTGTAAAAGACTTGTATAGGAAGAGCCAATTGAAATTAATACCATCGGAATTAAATTTAGAGAAACTAGTATCGAAGTTTCACTTCTTCCGCGCGTGTGGCGGTTTATTATTTTCCTTGCTTAGAAATGGAATATCCAGGGGGCAAAAATCAGCAGTTTCGATATCTGCTTTTCTTGGCTTTTCATCGAAGTCAAAAAACTGCCGTATACGGAGAAGGTATTATAGGCGAGTCTCTTTGATAAATTATAATTTAGCTACCTGATGATTCATGACATATATTTTGCTGTACGAAATCGGTCGAGTAGTTTTCGAGATAAAAATGTTTTCGTTTTTCGGTTTTTTGACGATAATTTTTGATTAAATGAGTATTTTGATCTAAAAATTTAAGGAGCACTTTCTTATACACAAACACAATATACCTGAATGGGAAAATAATAATTTTCTCCGATTAAGCTCCACCTACGAATATAGGCTCATTAAAATATAATATAAAACAGTTTTTATAGAAAAATTGTTAGATGAGAAACATCGAAATTCTTCTTTGTAGAAAGTATGCGATAGGAAGGATGGACCACGCGTCCGCTGAAAGAACACGTGCGCCAGTGTGCATTTGTATTTATGACTGTGATACTATTAAACAGTACCGATGGCAGAGTTAAAAGAGAGTAAACTAAATGCGTTTTTTGAATTAGAGTCAACGGTTCGTACCGTTAAATAGTATCACAGTCATAAATACAAATGCACACTGATGCACGTGTTCTTTCAACGGACGCGTGGTCCATCCTTCCTATCGCATACTTTCTACAAAGAAGATTTCGATGTTTCACATCTAGCAGGCGTCCCGTGACGCATATTGTGTTTTTCTTTTAACTTAATATTCGTTAGATTATTATCTAAAAAAAGTCCTCTACGGCTTCGCACTGATTATCTTCTGTGTCGAGATATAATATAATATAATACAGCTGATTTTCTGCTGAGGGGCAGTCCTGAATGAAACCTGTGGCTGCACCACTGTACGAGGGACCGACAGAGTACGCGCATATCTTCCCGACTCTCTCTTAGGGCCGATTCCACCAACTCTGATTAAATGCTTGATTACCTAATCACGATTATATTTAATCGGCGTTCTAATCATGATTAACTGCACAATTCGTTCCACCATGAATTTTTAACCCCCGATTATCTAATCATATACCCTCTTCGCAATAAGTTTTGGTTTTGTTGTAACGGTGATTCTGATTGGTTCATCAACGGAACTTGTAATGGAGTAGGAGGAAAACCTGACGTGATCAACTGACGCGCTGCAAGCCGAGCTCAGTGAGCTGCCGAAATCTCCAACAGAATTTAAAAAGGAACCAGTTGCATAATACCGGAGAGCAAGCAGGAGTTGTACTCTGGGTGCAATAGCGTGGTTTCTGAAATGTGCACTCCCTTTATTTAGTAAAGATACAGAAAATTCTACGCGATTTTTAACGTAATATGATAATGTTGCTATATATTAAAATAGATTATATATTATTTTTAAGAAGTAATTTATCTTTCTCTGTAGCGTATTGCAAATTATGTACAATCTCCAGAAACAAAGCTTCAACACTGTCTTTCGATAACCGAAAACGCGTAATGAAATCCAAATCATCCAAAGTTTGGAAATAATTAATTCGTTCTTTAATTAAATGTGGCCTTCTATCAATTTCGATACCATTTTCATCATCAGATGATGACAAAATATCGTCGTAAAATAAATTCATGTCCGATATAGTATTGCACAGCAGTGAAACTTCGACTTTGAGGTTATGTTGATCCACGTTAATCACTGGTTAGGTTCCTAATTGGCAAAAAATGGCTGATTAAGTTCAACGGTGATTATCTCACTTTAATCATGGTTTAAAAATTGGTGGAACGCAAGAGCATGATTAAATTAAGCTAATCGGAAATTAACAATTTAATCAGAGTTGGTGGTTTCGGCCCTTAGTCATAAACGCGTTTTGTACTGCGCGAAGCTGTCTGTGCCTCTACCAAAGAGTAGGTATCCAACTACCTGCTCTCTTTGCCTCTATAGACCTTCGGCACGCTGCCAAAAAGTGCAATGGTAGTATCATATATGCCCTTTGAGGTTTCGGTAAGAATGCATACGGGGTATAATTTCTGAAGTGTACCACCTTCGAAAATGGAAGTTGTCCGATCGGGCTAAAAATTGGCCCAATTGTAGTCCTATTAGGTAGTACTCCTCACACCAAAAATTAATTCATTTTGATAATTATTTATCAAAGTGGAGGGGGTACAATTTTTGGGTTATTTAAGCAAAGCCTTACTATTAAACATCTGTAACTCTTTTGAAGTGAAACTTCTTTGCTGAGGGTACTAAAATCGCGCGCGGCGACACGAGGGACCGTAATGAAACCCAAACACTCCAGCGCTCTCGACCCTGCCCCAATACACCGCTCTCAACTCTTCCCCATTCCACCCCTCAATTGACCCTGCCCCACCGCTCTCTACCATACGTAGACTATCGCCTTTGCCAGGCAAGCCATGTGTCGATTTTGCGAGGCTGGAGCGCCAGGCTGCCGTGCGACTATCACTCACGCGGCGAGGCTCACTATTATCGCAACCTAAGTAACGCACTGATCTAGATATCATCTGTACATCGGTCGCAACAGCGAGGCAGGCGGTATGTTTTGGTGAATGGGGGTTACGAATGCGTTCGCAGTCCCACACATTTCCCTCAAAACTACCTCTCAGTGTATCTAATTGTAAACCACGGCTACATCACGGAATTACTGTATCTCTTTGAATTCAATATAATCACAATTAATATTGTGAGTGCAGTGTTAAATCATTTCAACTAACCGACACGGTTTAAATCCACCACTCTATGTTTTCAGTTACTATTCGTGTCACGCAGTAGTGCCTTCGGGATTTACGACCTCGAGGAGATCTACTCTTGATCGCAGATGTTATAGTTATTAACTTGAAACTGAAGAAAAATTTCGTAAAAATCAATTGCTGTTTAGACTGTGCAGAGGGGGTCTAGTTTGTGTTGCTCGAGAGGGTTTCTTCGAGCGATGAAAGCTATTGTTCGTATTACAGTGGTCCCTCTATTACTCGCGTCCTCCATAATTCGCGCGAGAGGGGAAGCGATTGCCCCCACTCCTCCCGTGACGCCATGACTGCTGCGATAGCATGAAGTGCGCACAGAGGTGCGCATGAAAATATAGAGAGGAGAAGCCGGTATGTATGGAGAGACGTGCTACCTAACTTCAAGCTTCACCACTAGTTACGCACGATCGTTCGCCGTATCCCCTCCAAGCAGCTGCACGGTCCAAATTTCACCAGAGCCGCACGCAACTTATCGTGTGTTCTCTGTCTAAAAACTACGCTGTCTCTTTCTTTTGCCACGCCTCCATTGAGGTGAGTGGGGGCTGAAGCGAAGCTTCTCTAACTCATAATTCTGCGAATTTACAGCCCCGAAACGCGCGAGTTATAGAGGGACCACTGTATGAGGCGACGCAGTGTCGCACCTCCACTAAGAGGACTGTTTAGTCTCACCATAAATGTAGCGTTTAGGACCCTTTTTTGGGCGTATCCGTAAGATGGTATGAGAAGCCAGACTGGAGGGCGCAGAATTACTTGTGCGTTGTTTGTATTTCGTTTGTACATTTTCAGTTTTCCGGATTTTACCGCGTCGAATGGCCGGCTATAAGGAGCTCGTGTAGTCTGCGATCGGAGTCGTGAACTTTCTCGAGTAACCACCATGCATTACTGTACATTTCTTCGCGCGCGCGCGCGTGTGTGTGTATGTGTCTGTGTGTATTAATTTATAATTATTGTTGCAAAAAAAACAACAGAACGGTCAAAAGAGTACAGTGACAGGCACCGTGTAAAATAAACATTCAATTTCGTTAACGTCAATGAACACTGAACATTCTTTCGCGTAGGTATGTGTTATATTAAAATTATTATGGCAAAAAAAACAGGAAAACAACGGGCAAAAGAGTTTCGTGACAGGCACCGTGTAAAGAAAACAATGACGAAGACACTACCTAAAACTGATGCAGAACGAAGTCGAAAATGGAGAGAGAGAATTAAATTAACACTATCAAATATTGCGATATCTGCTAATGCAGATCAACACCAGTCCCAAACCCTGGAGAATGTGATATTCCTTGTACTACATTTTGTGCCCATAAAAAAATTCATATTGAATTCAACAAAAAACACATAACGTGTGGCCGCCACACGCGGAAGAAGTGAAACTTCGATATCAGTTTCTCTGAATTTGATTCCGGTGGTATTAGTTTCAACTGGCTCTACGAAGAAGCATTATAAAAGACTTGTATAGAGCCAATTGAAACTAATACCACCGGAATCAAATTCAGAGAAACTGATATCGAAGTTTCACTTCTTCCGCGTGTGGCGGCCACACGTTATTTTTCCTATTGCCTTAAACAAAATTTCACTAGAAATGTTTTTCATAGATTTTTCCACAAAATTTCTGGTGGCCATAACAATTTTTAAAAAATTAAAAATTTGACCCTAATTTTTGAAAATCAAAAATAAATTTGATTTTCTTTAATTTGGACAATTTTCTCATTTTTTAAAATCATTTCAGAAGAAAGCTGAGATTTTTTCCTTTAAGACCTCCAAGTTTCAGAGAGTGGCAAATTAATTCTTCTCTGAGTAATAATACGATACGTAAAGCTGGTGGGAGATGTAACGCGCACGTATTCGTAGATCTCTGCAAATGATGTGGTGGGAGGTCGAGCTGAACGCAATTCCGTAGCCGCGTGCTATCTTGTGCTACAACTGCTACATCGAAGGGACCGGTGAGTAAATTGGCGGGATATTTGAAAATATCGTGACTTTGGTCATTCTTATCTGAAAAAAGTACTTTTTTTACGATGTCCTCTAAAAATATGAATAAAATTTGGAAGGATAGATGTATTAATCCTTTTCAAAAGGCTGATGACCTTCTAAAAAAACTGATGAAGGTGTTCAATATATATATCCTACATCTATCCTTCTAAATTTTACTCATATTTTTAGAGGACATCGTAAAAAAAAGTACTTTTTTTCAGATAAGAATGACCAGTCACGATATTTTCAAGTATCCCGCCAATTTACTCACCGGTCCCTTCGATGTAGCAGTTGTAGCACAGGATAGCACGCGGCTACGGAATTGCGTTCAGCTCGACCTCCCACCACTTTATTTGCAGAGATCTACGAATACGCGCGCGTTACATCTCCCACCAGCTTTACGTATCGTTCTATTACTCAGAGAAGAATTAATTTGCCACTCTGAAACTTGGAGGTCTTATAGGAAAAAATCTCAGCTTTCTTCTGAAATGATTTTAAAAAATGAGAAAATTGTCCAAATTAAAGAAAATCAAATTTATTTTTGATTTTCAAAAATTAGGGTCAAATTTTTAATTTAAAAAAAAATTGTTTTGGCCACCAGAAAGTTTGTGGAAAAATCTATGAAAAACATTTCTAGTGAAATTTTGTTTAAGGTAATAGGAAAAAAGTTACAGATGTTTGAAAGTAAGGCTTTGCTTAAATAACCCAAAAATTGTACCCCCTCCACATTGATAAGTAATTATCAAAATGAATTAATTTTTGGTGGTTTAGTACTATCTAATAGGACTACAATTGGGCCAATTTTTAGCCCGATCGGACAAGTTTCATTTTCGAGGGTGGTACACTTCAGAAATTATGCCCCATATGCTGATAAATGACCAAGCAAAATTGGCAGGTCCCCGTGGAACTTATGTTATCGTCAAACTAGGGTTCATCTCGCCATCAGCGAAGCAGTACATTTCGGCGAATCCAGGGTGCTAATAAGTTCGCAGTCCCGCACCTTTCCTGGAAGGGTTAATTACTGGACGAATCGAAATGAACCTTTGCCGAAATATTCGGTTATCTATTGAAATCGTAATTTCTCTCCTTTACAAAGCTGAATGCATTTCGAATGCATTCGAAATATAGCGGTATCTGCGAGAAGTTGTTCATTACAATTCGTTCGGTAATTAGCCTTTCGGGAAAGGTGCAGGACTGCGAATACATAAGCAGTCCTCGTTTGACGAAATGTACCACCCGAACTGCGTGCACTATAATGTGCACTGTAATAGAATTTGTAATGTATGTGAAATTCTGAGAAACAGCGATTAATGTTTTATCACTGTCAAATTTGGAAGTAGAATTCCTTGATTCCGTTTATGATTTTCTAGAAAGTTGTCAGTTTATTGAACACTTCGTTCGTTCGATCAGTTACTTCGTATACTCAGAAAAGAGTTTATTTGCAATTAATAAGTGTATACTTGATTATGGCGGGAAAATATTTTGTTGGACCAAGTAAGTAAATATACTCGGTGATTTTTTAATATTGCGACAAACTTCAAGGATGGGTTCCTTGGATGAAAATAAGAAAAAAAACAAAACGTGTGGCCACCACACGCGGAAGAAGTAAAACTTCGATACCAGTTCCTCTGAATTTGATTCCGGTGGTATTAGTTTCAATTGGCTCTATGGAGAAGCATTGTAAAAGACTTGTATAGAGCCAATTGAAACTAATACCATCGGAATCAAATTCAGAGAAACTGGTATCGAAGTTTTTAACAAACGTTAATGGTTATATACATATAATACATACGTGGTTTACCCGTAGCACCAATCTTAGTTCCTCTGTGGAATTCTCTGCTAGAAGGGATTTAACGTATAGACCATTTATGTAGGTATTTAGTATACATATGAACGTTGTTTTTGGAATTTAAAATACGCAATTTTCAAACTCGAGAAACCTTAAAATAATTCAAAGTTATGGAATAGAATTCGTATAATTATACGAATTACATTAGAAAAGTTTTGTGCTTCCAATATTACTTTACTTGTATCTAATAATTCTAAAACGATGTAACCGATTGGTAATAAGTGAATGAACAACTAACAAAGGACCCCGCACAATCCTTATGGGAACTGGCTCCCGGTGGATTTGGCTGAGCTGCATATATGTTGTAGATCTTGATGTTCTGATTAAAATTTATCATTGCCCCAACATCGGAATATGGACAGTTGTTTAATTTTGAGACCTTAAAGTTCAGACTTTTTGCTTTCCGTCATACGGTCTATTAAATCTGATAAAAATCACGTATTTTATAGTTAGTGAGCTACCGATTCAGGTGTCACCCGGTCAAACAAAAAATAAGCAGTTCTAGGAGGAATTTCTCTTTTTCAGTCAATTCAATCACACATTCAAGATCATGTGCGAACTTGTGAACACGTCTTTGCCTCGTTATGCGTGAGTGTGTGCGTGCGTGTGCATAGATTAAAATTTTTTATAATTTTTTTCGTTTCTGCATTGTATTAGCGCACAAATCTTATGGAAACTGGTTCTGTACTGAAATCTTCCTCGACCAGCCTATCCGATGTATTTTTTGACGCTGATTCCGAAAAACGCTATTAGTAGGTAAGCTAGGCTGGTTCGGCGCCACCTACCCCCACTTCCTGCCTACGTGAGCGGGAACTTGACCTCCCCCTCCCAAACCTCGCGGTTGGTGACGTCATGCATGCAGGTTAGGCTTGATTCGGGTAATCTCGCTTTCGATACCCCCTTCCTAACCTCACCCCGAGCAATCTCGCTTTCGACACCCCCTTCCCTAGCCTCGTCTCGAGCAATCTCGCTTTCGATATACTATCTTCGATTGTACATTGCGCGTAGGGGATGTTATCATGACGTGCAAGCATGCAGGTTTGACCTTGATCCAGGGGCAATCTAACTTTCGACCGTGATCTTCGGTTGCACATCGCACCGCACGCTTGCGTCGTGGTTGGGGATTTGAATCCGTGCTACAGTCACCGATATCATGGTGGGGGATTTGAATCCATGCTACAGTTACCGATAGTGTTGCAAGATTGCTCGGAGCAAGTCGGAACCTGGATACGTGCACGTCACCGCATTTCCTCTGAAGCGTCATCGTGGTAAACAGTTTTCTCCTTATCGTACGGAAAGATCCATGTTATAGATACCGATGAGTGCTACAAGATTATCCCGAAGCCACTCGAAACCTGCATGCGTGCACGTCACCGCATTTCCTCCGAAGCGTCATCGTGGTAAACAGTTTTCTCCTCATCGTCCGGAGCCGCAATTTCCCCTACTACCGAGTAGTGATTGACTATAAGAACCTCAGGTCTTTGGGTTATCACCATCAGTCGCAGCTAGAGAAACAGCTAACTTCGCAAACCTGAACAAGCTCAGCAAATCGGCTGGATATCTGGAGGTAAAAAAGTTGGCAGAACTGGAAATCGGGAAGGAGTTCCCAATTACGAAGGTGACAAAAGTACTCACAAGATATGGACTCAAGATTGTGGTGTAGCTGCAGAAGAGCTTCGAAGTCTACCTCCCATCACACATTAACAAGATCTTCGTGGGTGACGATGGTGATGAGGAGTTTAACAAGCTGCTGAAGGCGTGCGACGAAACAAGCTCTACCTGAAGAGCTTCGGCGGAAAGTACAATTCATTCGAGTTTGTTATAAAGTGAAATATGAAATATATGGATTTTATGAATGAAAAAAATATATATACATTTTATTCCTTTCCTTTTTAGGCCAGTCGCCAAGTCGTATAAAATAGCTGATTGCGGGAGCAATTCCGGACAAGCTGGAAATAATTTTAATTTGTTTAATTTGGTGTTAAAAAAAGCACGTATTAAATTCGCACCCCACAGAAAAAAAGCCCGGATTTGGCCGCCACCTTAAGAAAAGGGGCTAAAAAAACGTTTTTTTTTTCTTTATTATTTGTCAATAACTCGATTTCTATCAACTTTATAGCAAAAATGTAGTTACAAAAATTAAAGCAAATTAAATTATCTATAAAAATGTTCTATATATTTTTTTCCGTCCGACCATTTGGTTCGAAGTTATATGGGCATCAAAAGCTGGATATATTATAGGCATTTGTTATTTTCTTTATTCTAGGCATATTTAAGGAAAAGCAACTGCGATTCTGCTTTCATGATTGCATTTATATTTGTTTTCTGTCGGCCAACCCTACTCATGTTGTATACGGAATGTTTAACTCAAGTTCATTAACCCTGTAAGCACCTAGATAAGGAATGTCGGGTATAAGCATCTAGACAGGGAAAGTCGGGCTTTTTTTCCCGATCGAGCATCCGTTGGGGTGTTACCAAGGACGGTTCGAACCATTTGATAAATCACAATTGGAAACACCTCGCGAAACATACGGTTAATCTTGCCAGGTAAAAGCGAACTAATTCGGCGAACGTAGGCCGCGATCGTCGCGAGCCATTTCTGCAATGTCTACTCGATGGGGAATCGCCAGAATGCGTATGCCGAGCCGGATTAAAGGGAGGGAATGTTGAATTCATTCGATGGCCAGGGGAAATCCAATGATTGTGTATCCAGGTGTTAGGAAATCAATTCACGGTCCGAAGTAGTCTGACGCATTGTCACGGTCAAGAACGATCATCCGGTCTTCTTAATCGTTGAGTGCGTCACTCGGAAACAGTTAACAACAGCACCTTCGCCCTTAGGACACAGACTCGGAAACTTCCCCAGCGTCATCTTCGGTTCCACCGACATTTTTTCCTCGGTTAATCAGTGTGCATTTCGTCACCCACGCTATCCCTATTTAATATTAATATAATAATAGCTGTATAATATTTATTTTCTAAAGTCAGGCAGGGGAAAGTCGCAAAGTAGAATGTATGGACCCCATAATATGAATTTGGATGCTTCAATTATGCTATCAATTATTAGAAAGAAAAAGAATTACAGAAAGCTATACAAATATTTAAAGACCCAAACGCATCCCCAGCGGATATAGACAAAGTTGGAGAACAATTTCTTTTTCATCTGTATGGATCAAACAAATACGACTCGTTAAATAAATACAAATACCAGTGTTTCGTACAATCTATTACCAAAAGCTTACCAAACCTAGCATCGTTACCGCCAACCAAAAATGCAGCTCGCTTGCACTCCTTCCGTACTCGCCCTGAGATACAGCTATAGTATGGAAATAAAAAAATCAGCTTTAGATTGGAGATGGAAAAATTCAAAGAATGGATTAATGCCCATTGCTACTTTACAAGATGCAGCTCCCCAAGAATTACTGAAACTTATTTCTTGTAAATGCACTAAAGGTTATAATGCAGCTTGTAGCTGCCGCAAAGCAGGTTTGTATTGCTCAGTACTGTGTGCATTTTGCCAGGGCAAATCTTATTAGAATACTTCGGAAGTGGTCGAATTAGATGTCGAAGACTACGAGAAGAATTTCCCTATCGATATAGAAAGAGATATAAACCAATCAATAGAATATTCTAGACATTATGAACCAGATCCGGAATATGAGGCAGATGTTTTAGACATTCAGGATGATATTGAGGGTTATATTGAACAACCAGTAACATCAAAAAGGCGACAAAACTCTGATGAGCCTACAACCTCAAAAGAAACTTGAAGTTATCTAAGTTGGTGGCATAGTGGATTAGGCCTATTGGGGAGATCACATTAAAAAAGCGCGCCGGGTACTTTACCTCTACTTTACCTTTACCTTTACATGGTGTGGAAGTAAGTACAAGCACGTGATATGATTTCTTTACCAAAAAGAAATGTATATCACCAAAAAGCAATTGAATGTGTTTAAGGGTGCCTACGATAAGAAAATTATTAAGTTTCGAGAGTTCGACACCAATAACTTCAAAACAGGTAGTCGTACAAAAAAATGTACCTACATAACGTTTTTAATAGAGTATCTACTCTTCTTTAATATTGATAACTACATATTTTGCTATAAAATTGATACTAATCGAGATATATGCTAATATTAAGAAACAATTCCTTTTTTTGGCCCTTTTTCAGCATAGCGGCTAAATCCGAGACTGTGAGGGTGTAGAATTAATAGGTATCTTGTTGGTTAAAGGACAACAGATTAAAATTTATTCCAGCTTGTCCATATTTGCTCTCGCTATTAATGCACTTATCGACTGGCAACTCGAAATTGCGGGCATTGAAAAATGCCCGAGAAAAAGCGACAGACCGTCCTTGGTAACACCCCAATGGGAGGCTGGATCAGGAAATCCCGACTTTCCCTGTCTAAATGCTTATACCCGACATTCCTTGTCTAGGTGCTTACAGGGTTAATGAACTTGAGTTAAACATTCCGTATACAACACGAGTAGGGTTGGCCGACAGAAAACAAATATAAATGCAATTATGAAAGCAGAATTGCAGTTGCTTGTTCTTAAATATGCCTAGAATAAAGAAAATAACAAATGCCTATAATATATCCAGCTTTTGATGCCCATATAACTTCGAACCAGATAGTCGCACGGAAAAAAACACATAGAACATTTTTATAGATAATTTAATTTGCTTTAATTTTTGTAACTACATTTTTTGCTATAAAGTTGATAGAAATCGAGTTATTGACAAATAATATAGAAAGAAACGTTTTTTTAGCCCCTTTTCTTAAGATGGCGGCCAAATCCGGGCTTTCTGGGGGGTGCAAATTTAATACGTGCTTTTTAACATCAAATCAAACAAATTAAAATTATTTTCAGCTTGTCCGGAATTTTTTCCGCTATAAATGCACTTGTCGACTGGCCTATTTACCTTTATTCGTAAAAATACATTTTATTCCCGAACGAACGAACGAATGAACGAACGAACGAATGAACGAATGAACGAACGAACGAACAGAACGAACGAAAGAACGAAAGAACGAATGAACGAACGAACGAACGAAATGCGCAGTGATTGTTGAAGCGTTGATTAGTCGACTCTCGTATCCGATCGCGTCAACATGCACAACGGTGACGGTGACGAGATACGCAAGGAGCAAAACGTTCAACGAAAGCATCGAGCGATAAAACTGAACTGAATACTCCGATAGTCTTAGAACGTAATCTTATTCGCGTGGGTGATGCGGTTTACCGAAGCACCAGAGGCCTGATTGAGCTACTGCTGAAGAAGATGCCTGACGAGACCCTCGTGAGTCAAGATGATTTGAACAATTATGGAAAAATCATCCTCGCCACGAGTGCGCACAAAAAGTATTACATCGAGAATGGACCGATACGCAGAAGCAATAGTACCAAGTTCAACAACATTATCGCGAGAGCGATCGGCTACCATGCAAAATCACCAAAACGCAAAGGGGTAGGGCTACCACGATACACGGTTGCCGAGAGTGGTAAACGAGTAGATTACACGTACTGGGATGATCCCAACGAACTCGTAGATCGCCTTCGTCTGCTGCTGGCGTCTCAGACTGCCGGTAAATCGGGCCACTCCAACGAAATCATATCCATCGTCGAGGAATTGCGCGAAGCCGATATCATTTATTAGTGGGACCGCAAGGTGCTTTCTACTAGGAGAAACTCACCGCAGTCGATCATCTCAACGTCTACCTCGTGGAGAAAGTGCTCAAGAGACGTGGAAATAGAATATTTGTGAAATGGTAGGGTTTCAATGATTCACACAATAGTTGGATAAATAAATAATTCATTTTATTCCTAAAATTCTATATTTGCATTGGTAACCCTATCAATTTATTTCTCCAAATCCATATGTACACTCATAACTCTATTCATTTATTCCGTCACATCTATATTCGCAAATTGGTGATTACACCTGTGCGGATGCGTCCATCGGGTGCTGGCTGAAGATATCTACATGAGACTCGATCGTTGCATTTCTGCTTATGCTCATTCAGACGTTCAACCCTCACGAGCAAGTTCCTGAGTTTTCGGTTGTAACATTCTACTCGCCGAATGGTGACCAAGTACCGTTGTTTGGCGGATACCGATGTCCCTTCTCGACATTTCAATCGATTGAGGCCGCAAAATCTCGATTCCACGTTGGATCCATCGCGTGATCTTGGCGGGGTCAACGTTTTTATGAGCGTCACCGCTCGAAGATCTGTCGATACACGTTCACGATATTTTTACACTGATCGGAAGTCATGTTGTTCTTTCAAAAGTGCGTTGTCACTGATGGCGGTACCCCAAAGACGTGTGAGGCTTTTATAATCAATCACTACTACCGTGCTATCTTTCACTGCTCAGTAGTCAGGGGAATTGCAGTGGCCGAGAGATTGATTGATTAATTGATTGATATTTTTATTTATGATTCACAGTTGGACCAAATATACATGCAGCGAACTGCAGGAACAAGCGGAAAATAACAATCATTAGCATAGTAAATAAACATAAGTAAATTTAATAGACATAAGCATGTAAATAACTTCAGGTTTAGCAGTGGGAGAGTAGCAGTGAAAGATTTGCTCTCTAAAGCAATATATTGTAGACCTGTCATCCCGCGACAACACTTGGGATGGCATAAATAACAGATTTATAAGGGGAAAAAAACGAGAAAAATGAATGAATGAGTGACATTAATTAGTTGACGAGGCCGTAGTTAGTGAGCTTTCTTGTTTAACGAGGTAGGCTTTTAAGTTCGTCTTGAAACAACTACGAGATGATGAAGCTTTTATCTCAGCCGGAAGAGAGTTCCAAATGGATGGTGCGGAGACTGCAAATGCGTACTTGTATGCATCAGTACGGTAATTAGGAACAAGCAGTTGTTGGCTATGGAGGCCTCTAAGAGGCCGTGGCGTGCTACAAGAAATAAGTAACTCTGCAAGGAAAGATGGGCCGTTCTCGCGTAGAGCTGTGTAAGTCAGACAAGCCACTGCTTGTTTCCTGGCATCGTTGACAGTGAGCCGTCCCAATTCACGCCTATAAGGGGTGATAGACGCGTCACGTGGGAGATAAAAAATGTGCCTGATACCTCTGTTTATCAGCCTCTGCAGCTTCAGGTCGTTGACTACCCCCGCACCAAGAAGGACAGTAGAACAGTAGTCTATGTGCGGAAGCACTAGTGCAGAAACTAGGCATTTGCGCAAGCTGCTGTCGGTGTACTCTCGCATCTGTTGGAGTTTGTAGATAACTCCATTCACCTTTGACGTGACGCTGGCGATATGCTGGTGGAACGTCAAATTCGAGTCCAGTGTAACTCCCAGGTTTTTAACAAATTTGACGAACGGAATTTTATTAGAGGAAAAGCCAAGCGTGTGGGAAGATCCGAAAAGTTGATTTGGTTTACCAAGCGGTTATTGCCAAGAATGATTGCCTTAGTCTTATGGGGGTTTAGATGAAGTCGATTTCTCCGGGCCCAGTCTTCAATACCTGCAATGTCATTGTTAAGGCCTTGGATACTATTGGGCAAGTTCGAAAGTGGACACGTAGTATAAATTTGGAGGTCGTCGGCAAATGAGAGCCGCTTGGCAAATCCTATCGATGTCCCAATATCATGTATGAACAATGAGAAGAGTAAGAGCCCCAAAACGGAGCCTTGTGGGACTCCGGTGTTAGTGCTAATCCAACTGGTGCAGGAGCCACCGTCGAGCTTGACTGCCTGTTGCCTATTACAGAGGTACGAAGCGAACCATTTAATTGCCACCTCAGAGAATCCCATCTTTCGAAGTTTGCGAAGAAGAATGTCGTGAGAGACCAAGTCAAATGCCTTCGAAAAGTCGAAGAGGACCAAGACAGTAACTTGACGACTTTCCATTCCTCGCCTAACATCATTGAGAAGTTTAGTCAGCGCAGTTGCTGTACTGTGACAAGGTCGAAAACCACATTGCCACGGGTCCAGGACCGAGAAGCGCTTAATGTAGAGACCGACCTGATCATAGGTGAGGCGTTCCAGGATCTTACTCAAGATGGGTAACAGTGAGATCGGTCGATAGTCACTGGCTGATATAGGGTTGGCAATCTTATTAATTGGCACAATTACGGCTTTTTTCCAAGCTGTTGGGAACCAGCCGTCAACTATAGAGCGATTAAAAATTACAACTAGAGGAAGCCTATCACCGCAGTCAGGACAGGCACAAGCATCCACAGGCTAAGGCCGTCAGCTCCAGTGGCATTCGATTTAGCCGCGTGCACTGCTTCCTCAATGCTAGTAGCTGAGATAGGTTCGAAAGAGAATTCCGGCCTGTCAGGAAGCAGCAGATTGTCGTCAGCCTCAGTAGGATCAGGTGAAAAATCATTTATTGATACCCGGGCGAGAGCCGCATTGAGTTCTTCAGCCGGGATGGCCAATGGGGGTATGCACGAGGCGTTAATCAGGCCTAAATTGCGCAGTTCAGCTCTCATACTAGTAGGAGACAGTCCAGCAAGTCTAGCACGATAGTAGTCAACTCTGGCTTGAATCAGTTGTGCACGTAGATTATCGCGAGCTGACCTGTATTCTTGGAGTTCATGCCGTCGCCTGTTCCGACGGTAGCGATTATAGATGGTATGTAGTCTCCGTTGGGCTCTGCGAAGTGTAGACGTAACCCAAGGAGCATGCTTCAGTGAATTGACTCTCATGGATGTAACGGGTGCAATGGAGTCGAGTGCGACAAAGAATTTTAGGTAGACATTTTCCAGAGCTGAGTCAATAGCGAGGTCTCATTCAGCAAGTTCCGTCCAGTTTATTCCATTGAATAGGCTCTGAGCTTCGGTATTAGAAAGCTTGCCAAGGAGACGTGTATTGATAACCTTGGGTATAGGGCGGACACCTTTGACCATAAGTTCAGCATAGATCAAGTGATGACCAGCCCCTATCGGTGTCTCTGATTTGCCCCAAGAACAGACTTGATCAGATTCATCTACTATGAAGAGGTCGAGCCAAGTTTCAGAGTTAGCAGATAAGTGGGTAGCTCCATGGTTGATTAGTTTAAGCGATAGATCACTCATAAGCGTCCTAATGTAGCCGGCATCAGAGGCAGAGCCAAGTTGATCGGCATTAAAGTCGCCCAATTCGTTATCTTATGCGTATAATCACCCATAGCAGATGCGATTCTCAATCCGAGGTCGTCCGGGGTCGTGAAAGCAACGTGAGGAGCGATAGATGATAGCTACAAAGATTGGCGGGACGGAGAGAGAGAGAGAGAGAGAGAGAGAGAGAGAGAGAGAGAGAGAGAGAGAGAGAGAGA
>OY783193.1:27310709-27477996 GCA_963678675.1 Xiphydria camelus | reverse complement strand
AAAATTTAATTTAAATCAGTGCTAGTGCCTAAGAGATTATTTACAGCGATTCTAGTCGGAGGCAGAGTTAGGTGATGGATTGGCCCCCTCAACCATAGGTTTCAGCATATGTCGTTTTAAGGCTAATTTGAAGGATACCCGGGAGGTGGAAAGTTTTATTTATGTCGTCAGGAATACCGTTCCAGATGATAGGAGCCGCAACGGAAAAAGAGCATTTATAGGCGTCTGTTCGGAATTTAGGTATCACCAATTGTTGGCCTTGAGTGTTACGCCGCGATCGTGTAGTGGAATGAACTAGTAAAAGATCTTTAATAAATGCAGGATAGTTATAACGTACAGCTGAGTAAGTGAGACTGGCGACACTAAGATTCCTGAAGCAGCTAACAGGCAGCCATCCGAGTTGTCGGCAATACTGGGAGATGGAGACATCACGTGGTAGATTAAAAATAAATCGGATGCCCTTGTTGACTAGCCGTTGGAGCTTTAAGTCATTGACAGTGCCAGCGCCGAGTAGAGCCACCGCGCAATACTCTACGTGAGGCAACATGAGAGCAGAGACCAGGTTCTTGCGAAGGGTAATATCCGTGTAATCCCTCAGTTGTTGGAGCCTGTAGAGGACTCCACTAACCCTTGATGTGACATTGGCGATATGGGGATGGAATGTCATTTTCGAGTCGAGTATGACTCCAAGATTCCGTACTGTAGAAACAAGTGGAATGTCTAAAAGACCATCACCGAGTGGTGGTAAGTCCCTATGATTAATTTGGTTGATGAGTCTATTGTTTCCTAGGATGATTGCCTTCGTCTTTTGGATGTTAAGTCGGAGGCGGTTATCAGTAGCCCAATTGCTGATGGCAGAGATGTCTCTGTTTAAATTTTGAATGCATGCGTGCAGATCAAGTGGCGAGCAAGTGGCATAGATTTGAAGGTCGTCTGCGAATAGTAAGCGTTTAGAGAATCGTATTGATGTGCCAATGTTGTTGATAAAAAGTGAGAACAGCATCGGGCCTAGTACTGATCCCTGCGGGACACCCGTGTTGGTCGAAACCCAGCTGGTCAAGGTGCCACCATTCGTCTTGAGCGCTTGCTGCCTGCCTTTAAGGTAGGACGCCATCCAGTCGGTGGCGTTCTGGGAAAAGCCCATTTCACGCAGTCTCCGAAGCAACAGATCGTGGGGAACAGTGTCGAATGCCTTAAAGAAGTCGAAAAGAATCAGTACTGTCACTTGGCGTTGATCCATTCCCAGCCTCACGTCGTTCAATAGTTTTAATAGAGCCGTTGCCGTGCTGTGTCCTGGTCGAAACCCACACTGATATTGGTCGAGAATATCGTGCTGTTTGATGTAATCGGCTATCTGGTCGTAGACAAGTCGTTCCAAAATTTTACTCAAAGTTGGTAGTAGAGCGATAGGCCGATAGTAATTTGCTGATTTAGGGTTCGCTGTTTTGTTAATTGGAACGATTAGAGCTCTCTTCCAAGATGTTGGGAACCAGCATTCAGATAATGAACGATTATAGAGTTCGACTAGGAAGCTGCGGATCGTCGGGAGCACCGGCAGGATCATCCGCAGGCACAGTTGGTCAGCTCCAGAGGAATTAGACTTGACAGAGTGAACAGCTCTCTCCACTTTTCCGGCGGTGATTGGTTGAAGACGAAATTCAGGTCTATCCAGGGGTGGCAGGTTATCTTCGCCTAGTTGCTCATGGGTCATAGGGTTACTGATAGACACCTGGACTAATGCCAAGTTTAACTGCTCTGCTGGAAGAGCAAGTGGTGGAGAAGTAGTCGTTTTGATCAGACCAAGTTTTCTTAACTCGGACCACATGCTAGTTGGTGAAAGCCCTTCAAGCCTGGTGCGATAATATGTGATACGAACAGCGTTTAGCTTATCTTGGAGAGCATGCTTTGCTTCGCGGTAAGCTAGGAGTTCGAGTCGGGTTTTGTTGCGTCTATAGCGGCGATACATCGTCCTTAGTCTACGTTGGGCGATGTAGAACTCATTGGTAATCCAAGGAGCATGCTTGGTGGAATTTACTTTAATGGTGGTGACTGGAGCAATACCATCGAGAATTTCGAAAAACTTTAGGTAGAAGTTATCAAGACCAGAGTTAATAGCAGCGGCCTCAGTGATTAATGCTTCCCAGTCGATATTGGAGAACTGCTCCAGGACATCAGAGCTAGTTAGTTTATTCAGTCGCCGTGTCGAGATAAGTGTTGGCGTAGGATGTATCCCTTCAATGTCAAGGTCAGCATGTATGAGATGGTGGCCTGCGCCCATCGGAGCGACGGATTTGCCCCAGGAGTTGACTTGATCGCATGCATCAACAAAGCAGAGATCTAGCCATGTTTCAGAGGTGCCAGTAACGTGGGTGACTCCATGGTCGATGACCTTGAGTGACAAATCGCGTGAAAGCGATCTCATGAAGTTGGCATCATGGCTGTGGCCCAGTTGATCTGCATTGAAGTCGCCCATGATTATTTTGTGGGAATAGTTCTCCATAGCCGACTGCAGGGTCGCACCAAAGTCCATGGGAGTTGTAAATGGAACGTGCGGCGGTCGGTAGACTACTGCGATGAAGATGGGTTGAGTTCCAGGACTAGTAATTTCACACATTAGGTACTCAATCATTCCGGTTTTGTTTGAGGTGTCAGAGGAAGCAATGATGTTAGCTGAGAAAGAGTCACTTACGAAGAGTGCCACTCCGCCACCATGAACATTTCTGTCGTTCCTGAGGACAGTAAATCCAGATAGACTGATGATAGTGTCTGGAACTTGCGGAGAGAGCCAAGTTTCGGTGATAGCAATGGCTTGATAGGGCGGATTAGTGTCGAGATGCAGTTTAAGGACGTCTAGGTGTGAGCGGAGAGAATTAGAGTTGAGGCAGCAGCAGCGGAAGTTTCGTACGGGTTTAGTTTTGCTGTTATGACGTCCATTGATTGAGTGAGCAGGTTGCGTGCATAATTCAGGTTGGTTTTTATATAGTTGAGCGATCCTAGGGATGTCTGCCGGGGAGTTCACAATCTGAATGAGACTGTCGTCTGAGGCCCTTGCAAAAACTGTACCATTTCTGCACCAGATGCGCTTAAATCCGACTGTCTTCAGGTCTAATTTGGCTGCCAGCAGCAGCTTAAAGGTGGGCGCCGGAAGCAGTTCATTCACATTAATGTATGGGTCACCATTTTGTCCACCAGAGAGATCTAGATGAGTGAGGGTAGCTGCATCGAGCTGAGAGTACTTGAGAGGGCCAGTAGACCGTTTAGCTGCCAGCAGCCGCGCCACGATGGAAGGCTCACTACACACTACTGCAAAGGAGGTCTTGGCTACAGTTGTGGCTGAAGAGTTTGGCTCCTGAGCTTGAGCCAGATTAGTTTTCTGAAGAAGTCGAGCGCTAACCAGATCACCAGGACGTAGTTCAACTTTTAGAACTCCTGTAATAGCCGTGGCCAACTGGAGCAAAGCCTCGCCAGAGATTAACCCGAAGGAAAAGCCAGAGATTGCAAGCTCAGCTTGCTTAGTGTAGCTCAACGGTCTCCGCTGTAGACTGAGAGCGCTGGCATCTGCAGCTGTTTCCAACTTGGATAGGCCGGATGATGAGGAGAAACATGTATCTATTGTTGATGTCAGTCGATCTAGTCTTGTCTCGAGCGTCTTGACCGAGATTCGCAGGTCTTCATTTTCCTTGGACAGTTGTTCATGCCCAGTGGTGAGTGAGTTAATCTTGTCAGTTAGCTGTACTGTGGTTGATCGTAGTACAGTCACCTCGCCACTAATTGACGGTAACTCTCAAACTGGCCAGTACAGAGTGGGACATACGGTATATGGATTAAATCTCAAAGGGGAACCGAGATACCGATGATCTCTCGTGAAAAGAATTATTTTTTTGTACATATGATCGCTGATATCTTATATTTCCTTTGCGATATCGAACTAATTATACTCTCGACCAGCCTATGCAATGTATTTTTTGACGCAGATTACGAAAATAGCTATCGTATTGATCAAACCTCAAAGGAAGACCGAGATATCAACCGATATTTGGTAACTGTGGTAACATCTTTGGTAACTTTGGAAACTTGGAAACATTGGAAACTTGGAAGCTTTCCAAAGTTTCCAAAGTTTCCAGGTTTCCAGGTTTCCAAGTTTCTAGTTTCTGATGTTTCCAGTTTCCAAGGTTTCCAAGTTTCCAAAGTTTCCAGTTTCCAAAGTTTCCAAAGTTTCCAAGTTTCCAAAGATTCCAAAGTTTCAAAGTTTTCAAAGTTTCCATGTTTCCAAAGTTTTCAGTTTCAAGGTTACCAAGTTTCCAAGTTTCCAAGGTTCCAAAGTTACCAAAGATGTTATCAAAGTTACCAAATATCGGTCGATATCTCGGTCTTCCTTTGAGATTTGATCAATATGATAGCTATTTTCGTAATCAGCGTCCTAAAATATATCGGATAGGCTGGTCGAGAATATAATTAGGTCGATATCACAAAGGAAATATAAGATATCGGCGATCATATGTACAACAAATAATAATTCGTTTGACGAGAGATCATCGATATCTCGGTCCCCCTTCGAGATTCGATGAATATGATAGCGTTTTTCGGAATCAGTGTCAAAAATACATCGGATAGGCTGGTTAGAGTCCAATTAGGTCGATATCGTAAAGGAAATATAAGATATCAGCCATCATATGTACAAAAAAAATAATTCTTTTTACAATAGATCATCGATACCTCAATCCCCCCTTTGAGATTTGATCAATATATGGGGTATTCCATGCGTACCGAGACAAGTTTTGGCCGTGAGTTTCAAAATTTTTCGTCCGTTAATATATCGTTTTCTTAAATCATATAAAAACATTTCCATATAGTTATGAACTCCAATTAAGACTAAGTTCTAATCGAAAAATAAAAAAATGAAATATTTTAGATACCTTCAATTCTGTCCTTTAAGTGTCAGTACAGCAAAAATTTAATCTGAACAGCGCTTTTTAACTGGAAAAAGCCCTCTTTTCAATAAAGCTAATGGAATATTAATGTGATTTGTAAAGAAAAATTTATAGCCAAAAACCGGAGAAAAAACATATTTTTATTTTTTTTCGGCCCTTAGGGTCTACTGAATGTTATCAAAAATTTTACAGGATATAGTTCAACACGTGAGAAACGTTCGGTAAAATTTTCAGCTTGCCTTTATTTCTTGTTCACTGGCAATCAAATGTGTAGTTACTCTGAAATAGTCGACGCTTCCTTCCCATCGGAACTCGTTTCGTAAAAACTGGACACCGCTTATCGGTGCTTACAATTAGTTGGAAGACTCTCATGGCATTTGATTGGTGCGTTAGTTGGGACACAATACTCGCACGTGATTGGGCGAAGCACCCCATTCGGATGGTCTGGTCGACGGAACTGCCTCTCTCCACGGTCCGCGTGAACCGTGATAACCAGCTGGTTTATCACAGCTACGGTCTGTTTAATGAACAACTTGAAAAGGTCTACATTTTACAAACATAGACGATCCACTTGGTTTATTTGTGTTGGTGAGAAACTACTGCCACAATCTGTTCAACAAAAAAAATCATAAAAACAAGCGTGCGCGCGTGAAACTGGTGACTATGCACGAAATCGAGAGGGAGCCATCATTGACATTAGGACTTTATTTTTGTAAACAATGTCGAATGACAATACAATGTCAACCTCTGGCCTTGCATGGACTTCCGCTACCGAATGAAGAAATTGAAGATATTCGATGTGGGCCGGAACCGGGAAAAAGCATTTGGATCTTCAGATAAATCGGATTGCATCGAATTTTCCATAAGTCAGCCTGGACCTTCTAACAAATCGGATATCATTGATGTCGCTATGAATCAACTTGATCCTGAACATTCAGCAAAATGCGATGCTGGTAATCTCGCTACAAATCGACTCAGATCAGTAACTCAAGATGATAGTGACACGGAAAATCACACAAGTCAACCCGGAGGTTATTCTCAATATTCGTCAGTTAGTGGAGGAAAATCTGAAGCAACTTCATCATATCAAAGTTTCGCAATTTCCAGTCACAATAGTGGACTTCGAAGATTGCTCGAAGTCGTAGATGAGTCACCAATTTTGAAGAAACGTAAACACATCGTTAAATACTCTTCTGCTAAAAAGCAGAAAGTTATTGGGAAGGTAAGCGAATTTTTGAAAACTGGTTTGAATGAATCCGCAAAGACAGTTGAAGAAAAGAAATGTCGGCTGTACGATGAGATGATACAGCAAATTCACGGCAAATTTGATAAGGAAACGACTTCTCGTCGAGATAAAACAGCTTCTCACTTTTTTGCCGCAAACTCTGTCGATAAGAGAAGTAATGTCTAAGTTTAATACAAGTAAACTGATGGTACAAATCGCTAAATAGCTATACTCTGAAACGGGAATGTTACCGACGCCTACTGCCAAAGCTGGAAATGTGCTTGATTCAACAACGTCAACAACAGTATAAGCATTTTATCTTGACGACGAGAATAGTCGCATCCTAGCAGGAAAAAAAGATTTCGTCTCTGTTAAGCAACCTTCTGGCCTGCGCGAAAGAATGCAGAAGAGATTAGTTCTCTGCAATCTGAAAGAGTTGTATCATATCAGAATTTTCGAGACAAGCATCCAGACATGAAAATTGGATTTTCACGATTTGCTACTTTACGACCACCGTTCTGCGTTTTAGCGGGGCAGAGTGGTACGCATACTGTGTGCGTTTGTACTTCGCACCACAATGTTAAACAGAAGCTCGATGCTTGCAAAATCGGCCAGCTTACTTCAGACTGGATCGTTCCGCTGAATGATTACAAGGATTGCTTGAAATTTATAGTATGCAAAGACCCCACGGTAGAATATTTTTCAAGTACGTGCAAACAATGTCCCGGCACCGAACCATTGGCCGAGATGCTTAAAATGAAGTTTGATGAGGCGATGATTGATACAATCAAATTTTCTCGTTGGATTTCAGTAGACAGATCAACGTTAGAAACTGTGTAGATGTCTGCGGATGATTTCGTAGATACTTTATGTTCTGAGCTAAAAGCGTTGCTTCTTCACGATTTTATCGCAAAGCAACAAGCGTCGTACCACTGCACGATCAAGGAAAATCTTCAAGAAGGAGAATTCGTCGTCGATTTGGACTTTGCCCAGAATTACGCATTCGTTGCACAGGACGCTTCTCAGGGATTTCACTGGAATAATGACCAGGCATCGATTCACCCGTTCGTGATTTATTATAGGTCTGAAAATGGAATTGTCAACAAAAACCTGACGGTCACCTCTGATTGTCTTGATCACGTAACGAGTTCAGTGTATGCCTTTCAACGGATTCTCGTTCAATACTTGAAAGTCCAATTTTCGGCGAAAACAATTTATTACTTTTCCGATGGAGCCCCACATCAATAAAAGAATTGTAAAAACTTCATCAACTTGGTCCATCACAAAGAAGACTTCGGTGTGGATGCTGAATGGCATTTCTTTGCCACAGCGCATGGAAAAGGTGCTTGTGACGGAATATCAGGCACAGTAAAGAGACTTGCCGCACGTGCAAGCCTTCAACTATCTCCAGAGAGAGACAGATTTTGATACCACAACGGTTTTTCGATTGGGCGAAGCAGAATATCAAAGGGATCGACTTTTGCTATAGCGCGAAAAGCGAGTATGATTCAGCAGTGACATTTTTGAAGGAATGGTACGCGAAGGCTAAGACCGTACCTGGGACACTAAAGTGTCACGCGCCCATACCGACTGAAGATAAAAAAATTAATTCCAAAACGTATTCCTCTTCTACAGCACCTGTAGAAAGTAATCGTGAAGCGTTAAAAGCACTGCAAAAAACGGGCCTTTTCAGGGACACCATATACTAACGAAGGGATATTTCATGTCACAATAATAGATTTCATATATCAATAATCTCGGTCGAGATTATCGAATTAATAAAACCGTCCGACCGTCCGACCGACCCTCCAACCGAGAGTATCTATACAGGAATTGGAACGTCTTTCCGTTCAATAGTAAATACGAGATTTTGGCATTTCGTGCTTTCGCCACTGGTCTGCTGGCGTCGCCACCGTCCGGCCTTCATACTCACGTACACTTCCCTTTGTGGCGACGACCCGTGACCAGTCGGTATTTGTACAAAGCCCAGCCGACGGTAAATTTCGAGGTCCCTGTAACTGTGCGGTTCTGCTCTGGTCGGGATATCATGTACGCGTGTGTACGAAGGCTCGCACACTGGAACGCGCTATCCATACAAAGCTTTAAAGAACGCTCCGTACTGCTTCGTACACCAATACAGTGAGCGTGTAGTAGGTATGTTCGTTCATCTCGGCGTAAAGCGAGCAGCGAGAACCCGTGTATCTTAATGTCTGCCCCCTTCACCCCTCAATTTTTACATCGAATTTTCTCAATAAATATATGTATGGTTATAACCAAAATTATGCTTAGTTATACCATATGAATTGATTATTCTCTAATCATAGACTGATAAAGACCAGAATAAATTTTTCATTTATACCGGTAGAGATCGAGTCGGTAGTTAGAGTTGGCTTACAGCCCGTAAAAACTGTGCAGTTTATTCACTGTTTCGATAATTTTAATAAATCGGTGCAAATCGAATGCTATGTTATGAACATAATATCCGGTTTGCACCGATTCGTTAAAATTACTGAAACGGTGAATAAACCGTATAATTTGTTTATTTACGATTTTTATGACTTCTTTCACGAATGAATTGTTCTGGGGAAAATGTAAATATTATCGAAACATTAATTATAAAATCATTACATGTTGATGATTTTATTTATCATTCATAATTTTTAAATCAGTCATCTAGGCTGAAAACATTTTTACCGATTTTCCGTTTATCATTGAGTACGCTCTAGTTGCGAAATTCGATGTTCAATTGTTTTCAAACTGTTAACATGCGATACGTCGGCTGACAACAATGAATGTGTAGTGACGCGCGACGCCGCTCTTTTCTCCGCCTTGTCGGAAACTACACGATAAAGCGATAGAGGGGCCCCTTTCTCTAACTCACTCGCAAAGTTGCGCATACGCATCTTAGCCAATATACCAATCAGGATCAAGTATTCCGTTGTGGAGGGGGTCCTGATTGGTCTACTCGCTAAGAAACGTATACGTTTCTCTTGCGAGTGAGTCAGAGAAAGGGGCCCCAGGGGACTCCTTACCTGAGAACCCTGCCTACGTCACAACTAAGGGCCTTTGCACACGACGTTTTTTAAACTAGCTGACGACGCGCGTTATACGCGATTAGGACGCTCAGCGAACGCAAGGCAGTCGGCAAGTTGTGACTTTTACAGACGATCCTTGCTAATACAACCTGCTAATACGCGCTGATGACGCGCAGCGAATGCGCTCATCAAAAAGGCGCATCGTCAGCTAGTTTAAACAAACAAAACGTGTGGCCGCCACACGCGGAAGAAGTGAAACTTCGATACCAGTTTCTCTGAATTTGATTCCGATGGTATTAATTTCAATTGGCTCTATACAAGTCTTCTACAATGCTTCTTCGTAGAGCCAATTGAAACTAATACCACCGGAATCAAATTCAGAGAAACTGGTATCGAAGTTTCACTTCTTCCGCGTGTGGCGGCTACACGTTTTGTTTGTTTTTGATGTGAAACATCTTATGCCGCGCTTCGGGGGTGAGACCGGCTGCTTGTGAAACGTCGCTGGAGTGGCTAAATACGCTAAGGCCAGGCGAACGTTGAACATTGCCTCTATATCTATATCTATTCTATATATAGATATAGAGGCAACGGTCACCCTACGCATCGGGCGCATCGGCTCTCTCCGCCACGACTCGATGGTCCCCTTTCACCGAGCCCTAGCGTAACCACTTACTACTACACGCTCACTGTATCGGTGTACGAAGCAGTATTTACCCTCATTAATAAAAGCATGAGGATTGATTGATCATTGGTTAGCACGTTTAAAAATAACATTTAAATACCGTTTGTATAGGAAAATTGTTAGATGTGAAACATCGAAATTCTTCTTTGTAGAAAGTATGCGATAGGAAGGATGGACCACGCATCCGTTGAAAGAATACGTGCGCCAGTGCGCATTTGTATTTATGACTGTGATACCATTAAACAGTACGAACCGTTGTGTCGAATTCCGTTTATCGCGAGACGAAGCAGCGACTGATGGCAGAGTTAAGAAAGAGTAAACTAAATGCGCTTTTTGAATTAGACACAACGGTTCGTACCATTTAATAGTATCACAGTCATAAATACAAATGCGCTCTGGCGCACGTGTTCTTTCGACGGACGCGTGGTCCATCCTTCCTATCGCATACTTTCTAGAAAGAAGAATTTCGATGTTTCGCATCTAACAATTTTTCTATAAAAACTGTTTTATATTATATTTTTTCTTATTTTCATCCAAGGAACCCACCCTTGAAGTTTGTCGCAATATTAAAGAATCACCCAGTATATTTACTTACTTGGTCTAACAAAATATTTTTTCCGCCATAATCAAGTATACACTTATTAATTGGAAATAAACTCTTTTCTCAGTATACGAAGTAACTTTGATGGAACGAACGAAGTATTCACTAAACAGACAAATTTCTAGAAAATCATAAACGGAATCAAGGAATTTTACTTCCAAATTTGACAGTGATAAAACATTAATCGCTGTTTCTCAGAATTTCACATACATTACAAATTCTATTATAGTGCACATTATAGTGCACGCAGTTCGGTTGGTACGTTTCGGCAAACGAGGACTGCTTATGTATTCGCAGTCCTGCACCTTTCTCGGAAGGCTAATTACCGAACGAATTGTAATGAACCACTTCTCGCAGATACCGCTATATTTCGAATGCATTCGAAATGCATTCAGCTTTTTAAAGGAGAGAAATGACGATTTCAATAGATAACCGAATATTTCGGCAAAGGTTCATTCCGATTCGTCCAGTAATTAACCCTTTCAGGAAAGGTGCGGGACTGCGAACTAATTAGCAGCCTGGATTCGCCGAAATGTACTGCTTCGCTGATGGCGAGATGAACCCTAGTTTGACGAAGTGTTTATGATGGCGATGCTATTGGGTTGGAAAATATGTTCGTAGCGTTTTCTTTTATTTTCTTTCATTTTACAACGATTTGTTTGCTGTCCCGCAAAGTGTTTATATTCATTCGAAAGAGCTCTTTCTGCTCTACAAAACTGTTCTAATTGTTTATTCGAATAACAATTTTTTATTATTTTTCAGGCTTAGAAATTGAATATCCAGGAGGAAAAAATCAGAATTTTCGACATCTTTTTTATCAAAGACTCGCCTATAACACCTTCTCCGTATACGGCAGTTTTTTGACCTCGATGAAAAGCAAAGAAAAGCAGATGTCGAAACTGTTGATTTTTGCCCCCTGGATATTCCATTTCTAAGCCATAAAAATAATAAAAAATAAATCGGCTTATGATAGCTAAAAAAAATAAATAAGTGAGTCGGAGTAGAGCTGATCGACGAGGAGTTACTCCAACTCACTTACTGTACATGGCGAACACCACTTCCATAAAACATTGTTCTGCCAGATGTTTACACATCAATTACAAGTTAGAATGACTAATTGATGTGTAAATATCTGGCAGAACAATGTTGTATGGAAGTGGTGTTCGCTATGTACACTAAGTGAGTTGGAGTAACTCCTCGTCGATCGGCTCTACTCCGACTCACTTATTTATTTTTTTTAGCTATCATAAGCCGATTTATTTTAGCTATCAAATCTCGCTCACTAGATGTTTACACATCAGTGTCTCGAGTACTAGCAGACTCGTTTTGTGTTTTTTTTAGCTATCATAAGCCGATTTATTGTAGCTATCAAATCTCGCTCACTAGATGTTTACACATCAGTGTCTCGAGTACTAGCAGACTCGTTTTGTGTTTTTATTCATTAAATCAATTGTATAATATATATGTATATATGTCATGGCAATATTTCGTAACCTCAAAATACTCTAAAAATACTCTAATAACATCGCACAGTACAGCATTTAATATTTACAGTAATATTCTGTAATAATAATACTTACTGGCAGCTTCAATCGGAGTGGATTAATTCACTGCTGTTGCATACCGAGCCGGTCCAGGTCGTCTGTAGATGGCGGGTCGTGGCCGTGGAGCGCTAAACCACTCTGCCTTCAAAGGTGCGGAAACGGGTAACGAATAAACTGAACACTGCACTCACTATAAGACTGATATGGATATATTTAAATGATACAAGATGCGTTGATGACTGATACAATTAAGAGAAGGCAAGAGAAGACGCCGGAAGCCTCCTATCTTCGTCTTACATAGTTCGGAACGTAGCAACTTTTCGATCAACGGAGGGGATAGCGTGGGCGACGCTATCCACCCTGATTAGCTAATTAGAGGAGAGTGGTGGAACAGCCGATGACGCTGGGGCTGTCGGAGTCCGTGTCCGAAGGTCGAAGGTACCGTTGCTAACTTTAAGGTCCAGATACACATGCTAGTAAAAAGCATGCTTATGAGCATGCTTAAAAAAAGCATGCTTATGAGCATGCTTAAAAAAAGCATGCTCTTTTAACGGCTACACTTGCTCGATATGAGCATGCTACTTTTAAGCATGCTTTTAAATAAGCATGCTTAAAGCAAGCACTCGGATACACATGCTAGTTCCTAACAGGCTGTCTGCCAGTGCAGTGGAAAAGATGGAACACCAAGTGGCTATCCGCACAGAAGTGAAAAAAATAATTGTATTACTTGCAATTCAATGCATACGAAATCTTCTATTGAAAGAGAAAAGAAAAGGAGGAATAGGAATATTCATCAAAGTTTCAATTTTTGAGAAAGAGTAAAGAACTTCCTACGTTTCACTCTTAAAATAATATACTTTTAAGAAAAAAAAACAGTATTACGAGTTTTGAAAAAAGTATATTTATTTTACAGTTTGAAGATATTAATTTTCATGAAACTCGTACAATCAAATAGGTCGGTTTTGAACGTGTAAAATAAAGTGAAAAAAACTTTTTATGAGAAAAATATATATTTTATTACCATGGAGTCCACTGGACCCCGTGTGACCACTACGAATTAATAAATTATTAATAAATTGTCTGTCGCATATTCGCCCAAATGCTCTTCGCATTTGGGCCGTAGACCGGTGTGAGGGAGAAATTCGACACTCCTCGGGCTCTTTGAGCCATAAATTAGATCCGGGAAAGTTCCTCATTGCCACGGGGTCGAAGAGCAACCAGTACGTTCGAAAACCCCCGAGCGACCGGAACAGCTCGCAAATAAAGTTAATGCATTGTTTGTCTTCCCTTACAAATTGATGTAATTTTATTCATACTAAACCCACCACGCAAGATTAATTTGGCGCATAGTCCGTCGCTCGAAGACGGAACATTGTTTATTAGAATAGGTATTGCGGGGAACGGCTTATTTCGATCCGTCCGTTAATTAACCTTTTCCGGAAAAGGTGTGCGACGGAACACAGACTCTAGTCTTCATGACCATCCCGTCGCGTCGTTTGACGGAAAGGATCGGAAGCGATGAACCCCGTCTGCGACGGTCCCTGCCACATGTTGTCCCTGCTGGGCCGTGTCTTGCCGGACAAGTGGGCGGTAGTACATTTATTTGTATATACTAGCTTTGCTCCCCAACCCCCGGGGGGTAAGTACCTGGCTCCTCGCATCGGGTCCCGAGGTCGTCGGGGTTTTTGGCGACACGGTTTTGTCCACGCATTTATTAAAAAACTATTTTATATAATAATAAAATAAAAAAGGAGAAGGAAAGGATTTGATCCAGTCAGTATTTTGACGGGCGATGACGCGATTAACCACTTTCGTGCGTGGTTCTAAAAATTTACCATCGCCGCGGCGACGATCCTGTCAAGAAATTTGCGCAGCGGCGTCGACGGCGATTAAATATAAATCACTTTGTTGAATTACACTCATAACCCCACACTCACTGTAGAAACTGGTAAGGTTGCGCGCGGCGCGACACGCAAAATCAAACTCAGCCAGATCTCGTCGCGCCAAGCCTAGACCTGACAGAGCCATCAGTTTTGTGCCACAAACGGTCGCATTTGCACGCACGCATTGGCTCTTCGTGCAAATGTGACAGTTTTGCCTCACCGTGTATGGGCATTCCAGTGTGCCCAAATTTTCATTTCACATTTGCTCGCGTGCAAGCACGCTTCAGTTTTACCTCACCGTGTATGGGCCGGTTATTAGCAAACACCGTCTACACTTGCTCATAAGCGTTCCCCTTTTCACCCCCGCCTCAGGAAGCATGCTCGAAAATCAACCGTCGGTCGATTTGTGAGCATGCTTATTTTAAGCATGCTCGAAACGAGCAAGACTTGGATACACATGCTACTAGGAGTAGTTCCTGGAAAAAAGCATGCTTGCGTGCTCGAAACTAGCATGTGTATCTGGACTTCTAAATAAGCATGCTTAAAGCAAGCACTCGGATACACATGCTATTTACTAGGAGGCTGTCTGTAGCAGGCAGGCTGTAATTCGTGACAAACTGCAACTGGCCAATATTTGTTATCGCGCTCAAAGATAAAAGAGGAAATGTAATTTGTAATGTATGTCACATTCTGAGAAACAGCGATTAAATTTTTATCACGGTCAAATTTGGAAGTAAAATTCCTTGATTCGGTTTATGATTTTCTAGAAATTTGTCAGTTTAGCGATTACTTTGTTCGCTCGATCAGTTACTTCATATACTGAGAAAAGAGTTTATTTGCAGTTAATAAATATATAATTGATTACGACGGAAAAAATATTTCGTTAGGCCAAGTAAATATAATATTAATTATTACAATGTCTCTTTCATTCAAACAAAAATACAGTAATAGCTAATGAATATTTACTTGGCCCAAAGAAACATTTTTTTCGCCATAATCAAGTACTCTGAGGGAAGAAGTCTAGTTAAATACAAACCTATAAGACAAAAATTTATTTGAGATAAATAGACATTTATTTACATCGAATAAAAGTTTATTTACATTAAATTAATGTTTTGCATATTTTTTTAATCGAGTACGAACCTAGTAGAACATTTATCTAATTCAAATAGAGTCTTATTCAATGAGAATAAATTCCTTTTCATCTCAAGTAAAATTTTTATTAGGTCCAACTAGACACGACGGAACACGACTAGACGCGAGGGATATGAGCATGCTTATTAGCAAACACCGTCTACACTTGCTCATAAGCGTTCCTCTTTTCACCCCCGCCTCAGGAAGCATGCTCGAAAATCAACCGTCGGTCGATTTCTGAGCATGCTTATTTTAAGCATGCTCGAAACGAGCAAGACTTGGATACACATGCTTCTAGGAGCACTTCCTGGAAAAAAGCATGCTTGCGTGCTCGAAACTAGCATGTTTATCTGGACCTTTACGCTTTCCCGAGCGCCGCACTCACGGATCAAGAATGTCGACCACGAGGACCCGCCGGGCTACCTTAAACGGTTAGTTGTTTCTCTCGTACCTGGATAAGCCGGGTACTGCATTGCCGTATGTCCCGCACAGAACCGCACGCAGTTATTGGGACCGCTATTTACCGATGGCGGCGCTCGCGGCGCTGCGGAAACATGGCGGATATTAGGCGTTCAGCACGCCGCGTATTTCAAATTCTGGCGACCAGTAGTATACAGTTGATCCGAATGAATTCGTTTCATTGTTTGTGAAAATAAATGTCTATATCTCGTTCTAAAAATGTTCATTTTTTTAAAAATTTTGGAGCAAATTAACGCTTTTCAATTACGAACCAAACCAAAACGCCAATATCGGCCATGTTTTTTAGTACACGCTTTGCCGCCAGGTACCGCATTCATTTCTAGCGTCCCCAATAGGGAACTTGAAATTTTCTTTCGGCCGTGCTTGGTCGGTATTCGAGCAACTTTTACCGGTAGGTAGAAGTCGAGTCGGTATAGAGTCGGTAGAGTTGGTATCAATTCGGGAGATCGAAGCGTCTAACCTCGAAGTCGTGGATTTCTGAATTATGGTGAGTAATTACCATTATTCATAATTCATAAATTCACGATTATCCCGTAAGAAACGCAACGAGCGACATTTACCGTCGGCAGTATTTGCCAACGGTGCACATACCTATAAAAGACTCAAACACCGTCAGTAAATACTGCCCAAAAAAAATGTCGCTTGTTGCGTTTCTTACGGGACGTGCGGTATACGGTATTATTGTATATATAGATAGATGTTCAAGATTTATGTATTAAAAGTAAAAGGCATCATTTGAAAGGAAAATTATTGTAAATCAAGTTACTAAAAAATTCGACTAAAAAAATTTATAAAAAAATTTTAATAAAAAAGAACTTGCCGCGTTTAAGTTTTCATATTTTGTCCACTATGCCGAATAATTGGCAGTGCTTGGACGGTGCTAGAGTGATTCATAAATTACACTGCCGAAGTCAAATTCAGAGAATTTCAGAAGGCCCCCGCCTAATCGGTTTCCCGTGCGACATTCGGTATACTGGTGGTATCATATTATAAGTGTATGAATTTATTTAAAATCATAAGTGCATAAACATCGAGTATAATTCTGTCTGAATTTTTTATTTTGAAGAAAAAAACGCGGCAAGTTCTTTTTTATTAAAATTTTTTTATAAATTTTTTTAGTCGAATTTTTTAGTAACTTGATTTACAATAATTTTCCTTTCAAATGATGCCTTTTACTTTTAATACATAAATCTTGAACATGGCGATCTTAATTGATTTCAAATCTTTTTTGGAGAGTATTTTACGTATCAATTTTTGTTGGCACTGAATGAACATGCCGCCTTTTTTTACAGAGAATCTGTTTTTGTGGGGGGATTTCACTACTTTTTGGAATTTATTCATGAGGAAGATACGTACATGTAGAAGAATAGCTTTTTATTACCACAAAATTAAAGTCTCGGCGACCTGGATCTGCTGTCTCAAGTGCATGGACGTACGTCACTTTAAATGGATGAATATCCTTAATATCATCCGAACCGTAGACTTACTAACCTCTGGTTTTAACCTTTCTTGCCATAGCCTAAATATTCTTTCGAGGGTTATTCCTTACTCTTTCTTCCTTACTATTTCTAACATACGGTAATGTTCACGAATATTGTAAAATATCGCAGGAATGTTACAGAAAAGTCGCTTGCAAAAATGTGTTTTGCGGGGTGTAAATGATGATATTTTGTAATTTCCATCGTTACACCAAAGGCAAAGAAGAGATGAAATAGAAGTGAGGTACATACATGTACATTTCACGTTTGACAGGTCGGTATATAAATTGAAACTTGTGATAGTATAATATGAAAGAGGAAAAACTTATATCGATAAAGAAAAAATAATAATAAAGTAGTTACTCTATTATTGTAATCCAATTCCATTATATCCCTTATTTTTCTGCCACGACTTTAATTGTTGATAGTGGATGGATCAACCAACAAATTTGATTTTTCTTCGCTATCAGCAATTAAAGTCGTGGCAGAAAAATAAGTGATACAATGTTATTGGATTACAATAATAGAGTAACTACTTTATTATTTTTTTTCTTTATCGATATAAGTTTTTCCTCTTTCGTATTATACAATCACAAGTTTAAATTTATATACCGACCTGTCAAACGTGAAGTGTACATGTACCTCACTTCTCTTTACTCTCTTCTTCGCCTCTGGTGTTACGATGGATTACAAATATCACCATTTGCACCCCACAAAGCACGTTCTTGCAAGTAACTTTTCTGTAATATTCCTGCGATATTTTACAATATTCGTGAACACTACCGTATGTTAGAAATAGTAAGGAAGAAAGAGTAAGGAATAACCCTCGAAAGAATATTTAGGCTATGGCAAGAAAGGTTAAAACCAGAGGTTAGTAAGTCTACGGTTCGGATGATATTAAGGATATTCATCCATTTAAAGTGACGTACGTCCATGCACTTGAGACAGCAGATCCAGGTCGCCGAATGAACCAAAGCAGCAGGTTCTTGAAACAACAAGACGATGATTCCTCGTTCGAAAGAAACCCCCTCGAGTTCGCATACGATCTGTAACAGATTGTAAATAACACAAAAAATTTAAAATATACTGAACTAACTAAACGTAGAAACTAAGATTATATTAATCTAAGTTAACCAATTCTAATAATGACAGAATATTTCCTCTTTCGTATTATACTACCAATTTATATACCGACCTGTCAAATGCAATGAATACAACTGGTTCTTGTTGGAAACACCAACTGGATGATCCCTCGTTGGAAAGAAACCTCCTCGGGTTCGCAAACGATCTGTAGCAAATTGTAAATTACACAATTATATGCAGCATTTCACTTTTAAAATATACCGAAGTTACTCAGCATAAAAATTAAGAACCAATTTATATACCGACCTGTCAAATGCAATGAATGCAACTAAGCAACTGGTTCTTGTTGGAACAACAAGTAGATGATCCCTCCTTCGAAAGAAACCTCCTCGGGTTTGCATACGATCTGTAACAAATTGTAAATTACATAATCATATGTAGCATTTCACTATTTAAAATATACCGAACTTACTCGAGCGTAGAAATTAAAAAACTATATCTCAGTTAATCAATTCTATTCTAATAATTACAGAATTATTAAAAATGATATATTTCCTCTCTCGTATTATACTACGTTATTCAGCACTTATCTGCCTAATCGGTATGAGTAATTCCTCATTGACCGTCGTTACACCGGAGACGAAGAAGAGATGAAATTGAAGTGCGGTACGTGTACACTTCAGGTTTGACAGGTCGGTGTGTAAATTGGAACTTGTAATAGTACGAAAAAGGAAATATATCGATAGAGAAAAATAGTGATAAAGTAATTACCTGATTATTGTGATCCAGTTCCATTTCATCTCCTATTCTGCCACGGCTTGTGTTGGTGATTGATTTTCTTCGATTTTTCCCGTGCTCGCATGACCCTGAAAACAAAAAATAGAACAAACACAAAGATATTGTCCTTCCATGGAAAGTGAGGTTAAAGCTGTCAAATGGCAATTAAACTTATCTGATTTCAATTCTTCTGAGACCGTCTCCTTTCCTGCTCCTTTCTTGATGCACAGGCATTGGAGAGAAGAATACCACTGCACCCGTTCACTATCTCGATATTCGAAAAAAATACAAACGATTATTAAACTATACGGAGCGTCTGTCACATTCACCACTATTGACATTCACTACTCCGATTACACTGAATTAACAAGCGCGTCCGAGGATCGAAAAAATGCGAGGGAAATCGTTTCGCGAATGGAATATTATTTTATTAATTTTAAAAAAACAACTAAACATTCAAGAAACATATTCTCTCACACACTCTCACATACATTTGATGGCGTATGCGTGTGGCCGCATCTGTGTACACATTTCCGACCATGGCCGAATATCGCCGAAGACAGGCGGAATTTTTGTGAGATTTTGACATATATATATCGCCCGAGAAATCGGATTCTCGACTTTCGAGGCGCGAGGGGCGTGGCTTCGCGTTGCTAAGGAAAAATATCTGTTAATATGTAACTTACAACATTTACTCTGGTCTCTATCGATAGAGAATAGTCGATTTATATGGCGTAACTAAGCATAGTTTTGGTTATAACCGTATATTTATTGAGAAAATTCGATGTTAAAATTGAGGGGTGAAGGGGGCAGACATTTTTCCTGTAAAGATACACGGGTGCTCGCGGCGACAGCGCTGGCGGCGTCGTTCTGACGACTTGAATGAACATGCCGCGAGACACTACCGTGTCTCTTGATTACTAGCAGCCCATCCCGGCTTCGCACGGGTAGATTGTGGATTGATTTTGTCCGTCCACCATTGTTTAAGTACATTTTTAATACAAAACTTGTAGTATTTTTCCCGGGCTACGCAATGGTATATTGGATTTGACCTTGACCACGACCTTCAAGGTTATATCGAGGTCAAATTAATTTTTTTTCACGTTCAAATGTGTCCTTGAGCATTTTTGTCATGTTACCTTTATTGTCAGCGGAGGTCAAATTTAGGTCAAGTATAGTTCGACTTTTTGAACACCCTGTATAAGATTTACTAACTCAGAAACCTTCGCGGATATGCGTCCAACTGTTCCCCAAATTTTCATCGCAATCGGATGAACGGTTTAGGAACGCATAATAATCATCCGTACCGGTACTTTTTGAACACCCTGTATAAGATTTACTAACTCAGAAACCTTCGCGGGCATGCGTCCAACCATTTCCCAACTTTTCATCGCAATCGGATGAACGGTTTAGGAAGGCATAATAATCATCAGTACCGGTACTTTTTGAACACCTTTTATAAGATTTACTAATTCAGAAACCTTCGCGGGCATGCGTCCAACCATTCCCCAAAGTTTCATCGCAATCGGATGAACGGTTTAGGAAGGCAAATAATCATCCGTACCTGTACTTTTTGAACACCCTGTATAAGATTTACTAACTCAAACCTTCGCGGATATGCGTCCAACTGTTCCCCAAATTTTCATCGCAGTCGGATGAACGGTTTAGGAAGGCATAATAATCATCAGTACCGGTACTTTTTGAACACCTTTTATAAGATTCACTAACTCAAAAACCTTTACGGGCATGCGTCCAACCATTCCCCAACTTTCCATCGCAATCGGATGAACGGTTTAGGAAGGCATAATAATCATCAGTACCAGTACTTTTTGTGAACACCTTTTATAAGATTTACTAACTCAGAAACCTTCGCGGACATGCGTCCAACCATTCCCCAACTTTTCATCGCAATCGGATGAACGGTTTAGGAAGGCATAATAATCATCAGTACCGGTACCTACTTTTTGAACACCTTTTATAAGATTTACTAACAATAAGAAACCTTCGCGGGCATGCGTCCAACCATTCCCCAAAGTTTCATCGCAATCGGATGAACGGTTTAGGAAGGCAAATAATCATCCGTACCTGTACTTTTTGAACACCCTGTATAAGATTTACTAACTCAAACCTTCGCGGATATGCGTCTAACTGTTCCCCAAATTTTCATCGCAATCGGATGAACGGTTTAGGAAGGCATAATAATCATCCGTACCGGTACTTTTTGAACACCCTGTATAAGATTTACTAACTCAAAAACCTTTGCGGGCATGCGTCCAACCATTCCCCAACTTTTCATCGCAATCGGATGAACGGTTTAGGAAGGCATAATAATCATCTGTACCGGTACTTTTTGAACACCTTTTATAAGATTTACTAACAATAAGAAACCTTCGCAGGCATGCGTCCAACCATTCCCCAAAGTTTCATCGCAATCGGATGAACCGGGGAGAGAATTAGGAAGGCATTTGATATTACCTTAAAGGTCACGGTCAAGGTCAAATCCAATACGACCACTGGGTAGCCAAGGGAAAATCCTTAAAGTTTTGTATTAATCATTTTTCTCTAAAATGTTTTTCCGCTGAGATAATCAGCCGTACCGGGACTTTTTGAACACCCTGTATAAGATTTACTAACTCAGAAACCATCGCAGGCATGCGTCCAACCATTTCCCAAAATTTCATCGCAATCGGATGAACGGTTTAGGAAGGCATACGAGACATACAGACAGACAGACAGACAGACAGACAGACAGACAGACAAACATTCATTTTTATATATATAGATTTAGACAGAGATACACAAGTGTTAGCTGTTTACGGAGCGCGTGGGGAAGCTAGGAGAAAGTGACTAGGCTTGTGTGCATCACCAATGCTAGCTGCGCCATTAGTATCGTATCTCCCACTCTGTACGGGCCAGTTTGAATTTACCTTCGGGGAAGCTTGGTCGGTACTTAAGTGATTTAATACCGGTAGAAGTCGAGTCGGTAGTTAGAGTTGGTATCAATTCGGGAGATCGAAGCGTCTAACCTCGAAATTATGGATTTAAATGGAATGAAAATTACTCACCATTATTCACAAATTCATAATTTCGAGGTTAGATGCTTCGATCTCCCGAATTGACACCAACTCTAACTACCGACTCGACTTCTACCGGTATTACCGTATGTCCGTCTCTGTACTGGCCAGTTTGAAAGTTACCTTCGGATAGGCTTGGTCGGTAATCGAGACATTTATACCGTAATTATATAATTATTTTCGTAATTTCCATTATTCACAAATTCACAATTTCGAGGTTAGACGCTTCGATCTCCCGAATTGACATCAACTGTAACTGCCGACTCGATTTCTACCGTATTAAATGACTCGAGTACCGACCAAGCCTATCCGAAGGTAACTTTCAAACTGGCCAGTACAGAGACGGACATACCGTAAATCACTCAAGTACCGACCAAGCCTCCCCGAAGGTAACTTCAAACTGGCCCGTACAGAGTGGGACATACGGTAGGTTGTATAGCGATTTACTATATCGACATCATCGACAAGAAAATGTAATACCACCCTAGGCCGCAAGTGCTGAAGTAGCTGCGCACGAATCACTGCGCACTAATCACATCCGGCTTCACATTTCCATCCCATTTCGCGAGGTTTACCCTCATACCGCCGTAATAGATGTTTACACATCAAAAATTTAATTATTCGAAATAACAATTATAACAGTTTTGTAGAGCAAAAAGAGCTCTTTCGAGTACATATAAACATTGCCAAACAACAAAATAGATCGATGTAAAATAAAAGAAAACATAATTGTGCGACGGAACAGTCTCGGCGACGCGAGTATCGGCCACTTGAGCATGCCGGTCGCGGGAGTATAATATACCCCCACAAAAACAGATTCTCTGTAAAAAAAGGCGGCATGTTCATTCAGTGCCAACAAAAATTGATACGTAAAAGACTCTCCAAAAAAGATTTGAAATCAATTAAGATCGCCATGTTCAAGATTTATATATAAAAAGTAAAAGGCATCATTTGAAAGGGAAATTATTGTAAATCAGGTTACTAAAAAATTCGACTAAAAAAATTTATAAAAAAATTTTAATAAAAAAGAACTTGCCGCGTTTAAGTTTTCATATTTTGTTCACTATACCGAATATTGGCAGTGCTTGGACAGTGCTAGAGTGATTCATAAATTGCACTGTCGAAGTCAAATTCAGAGAAATCCAGAAGGCCCCCGCCTGATCGGTTTCCCGTGCGACGTTCGGTATACTGGTGGTATCATATAAGAGTGTATGAATTTATTTAAAATCATAAGTGCATAAACATCGAATATAATTCTCTGTCTGAATTTTTTATTTTGAAGGAAAAAACGCGGCAAGTTCTTTTTTATTAAAATTTTTTTATAAATTTTTTTAGTCGAATTTTTTAGTAACCTGATTTACAATAATTTCCCTTTCAAATGATGCCTTTTACTTTTTATATATAAATCTTGAACATGGCGATCTTAATTGATTTCAAATCTTTTTTGGAGAGTCTTTTACGTATCAATTTTTGTTGGCACTGAATGAACATGCCGCCTTTTTTTACAGAGAATCTGTTTTTGTGGGGGGATATCACTACTTTTTGGAATTTATTCATGAGGAAGATACGTACATGTAGAAGAATAGCTTTTTATTACCACAAAATTAAAGTCTCACATTTTATACCGATACGAGCCAATTAATTATAACCACGTTACTTTTGATTTATTCTCGTGATATTTTGAAAGGGACTTATAGACTAGAGAGCCCTTATATTTTTAACTTTGCCTTAGTATTTTGGAGAAATAAAACATATACCGCTTTCGAATTTACAGGCCATCGGATTTTTCTTATATTTTGGTCGTCTACAGAAATCCATGAAGACGTTTTACTTTCAACTCTCTAACAAGAGAGGCTCAGGCTTTCGGGTCACCGATTTGGCCGAATCTTTACTCATTTATAGAGCACCACTAGTATAGTACATCACCACAACCCTAGGGTGCAACACTCAAAAAGAAGAGAAAAAATCACCTCTAAAGTTGAGCTTGTAAGTATTTGTACAAGTTCTCAACAACGACTTTCCAAGAGGCGGCGTGGCCGAGCGGTTAAAGCGCTAGTCTGCTAACTCGGGGATCGCGTGTTCGAGGCTCCTCATGTGCTTCTTTTCTTTTGCAAATAAAATGTTCATTTAATCATAATTTGATAACAATCAACGTTATTAAATAATATTTTTTTTCCAACGTGAATGAAGTATGCTTTCCTTTAAATAAATTGAAGACTCCCTGCGCTTGCAGCAATACCGGTTTTATCTCCTGTAGTCATTGTCAACTTAATTTATGTTTTGAGTGCTTTTATGACAATTATCATCCCACAAATTGTAAGCCTGAGCTCACCGAAAGCGAATAATAACTGCTATTTTTCTACAATTTTAATTTTTTTCAACACAGCTCCCAGAATTAAAATATAATTGAAATTAAAAAAAATATTGATTAGTAACGTTGATTGTTATCAAATTATGATTAAATGAACATTTTTATTTGCAAAAAAAAAGAAGCACATGAGGAGCCTCGAACACGCGATCCCCGAGTTAGTAGACCAGCGCTTTAACCGCTCGGCCACGCCGCCTCTTGGAAACTTATTGTTGAGAACTTGTACAAATACTTACAAGCTCAACTTTAGAGGTGATTTTTTCTCTTTTTTTAGAGGTATTATTGCAGAACGAGTAGGTTAGAAGATTTTCATGAACTCACGATTTTCTGACATGTCATCTCGTACAGGTGCAACCGAAGAGGATCTAGCTCATGTCCTGTCCGTAAAAAGATGACTCGATGGATCGGAGAATGTTAGGCTTGTCACCGAGCGCCTTTCACCCATAGTACTTTCATTGCAATATGCGATTTTCGTTTCAACTATTCCTGCTCTAAGTAACTTTTACTTCTTTCAAAGCATTTACCTTGTACGAATTGTTGATCGTAGGGGGCAACGATCAATGATTGTGACTAATCGTAGACAAATTATTCCTGCGATGATGTTCCAGTTGCACACCAATTGCCTTTTAGTTTTAATAGACGAACTTGTCTACGACGAGTCTCTATTATCGATCGCTGCCTCCTACCACGAACAGTTCATAAAAGGTTATAGATACTGGAGAGGAAGGCGGAATTCTGCTGATAGAAGAAGAAATTTTAAAAAATTGCTGTTTATTTTTAAAAAAAATACAAACACCCGCGCGCGCACGCACGAACACACACACACACACACACACAAACAAATGTACCAAATAAAGAATTTTATTTTTAAATTGCTTAGATTATTTTTTGAAATACTTATCTCGCGCTGATACTATGGATGTGTCTACCGTGCATTTACCTACCTATATGTTCTTAACGATAGAATTAACAACAGGTTTTCTATATTACACGCTATTCTTTAGTTCAGTTCGTATGCTACACGCTATTACTATATTTGTATATTTTATACCGATCACTCGCGAAATGGCAGATCCGAGCCCTCTGGAGATCTTCTAATAGCTGTCCATTTGGGAGATCGAAGCGATTCGTGTAACCTTAAAATATAAAAGTTTTGAATTAGTATTGAATTGAATTAGTATTTAAAACTGGACGGGAGCGTCAGTGGTGAACGAGTTCTACAAAGTGGTGTGAGCGATACGTAAGGTACGAGGAACAGGATTGAGAATGAATCGTCGGTTGGTGAGTATCAGTCGACATATCAATTGAGAAAACAGTAATCAACGAACCTTTCTTCTCGCACAGATTTGGTTCACCTTCCTTCATTTTCTACATCGAGCCTCTGTTGGGTTGACGGTCAAAACCAGAGGCGCCGATACAGCCAGCCAGCGATGCCAGAGTGGTCGGACTTTGCCTCGGCGACCGAAGAGGCAGTGAAAATCGCTTTCCTGGCGACCATGTTGACGATAACCTTCACGGCTGCCAGCGGCACTAGCTTCTCTCTGCAATTAGGTATGAGGTGTGTAATTCGGTTATTAGGCATCGAAAAAATCCGAATGATCATTTCCTCTCACTTCTAAAAATTACTTACCATGGCTGTGGACGCGATGCGTTTTACTTTCAGCGAGCGAAACTCCTCGAAGCTTCTCGCGCGAACGCTGCCGTCAATCATCCGAGATAGGAAGATAATCACCCAGGCGACATAAGGATAGGTTATGGAAGATAACCTCGCAGCGATCGTCGCTCGGACGTCAACGAGGAGCGCGGAGAGACTTCCTCGAGGAATAAATTTCCGTCGGGGAGAGTCCACCATGCGGTCGCGGGTGCACGAGCGAGGGCCGTGGGAGGAAAATCACTAGGAGGCGGGATAAAACCGATTCCTCGAGCAGTCGCTTCCACTTTTCCGCCGTCGCGTCGAGAGCGAAGCGCGAGGAATTGGAGTTGGAAAAATGATAGGGAGGCACTATTCACTCCGATCACTCACGAAATGTCGGATCCAAGCCCTGGAGACGCTCCTCGGGTGCACTCGCGGTGACACATCGCGCCTATCGGTCGCACTTTTGTACACGCACTTTCGATCGATCATCACCGAACACGATCATCACTGAACAGTCGATCGACGATGGAAGCCGAAATATATCCCACACATTTGATGGCGCTTGTATGTGTTTCCGACCATTGCCGAAGATAGCCGAAAAAATTGTGACATTTTGACATATATATATCGCAGCCAGAAAGGAAATCCTCGATTTTTCGGGGCAAGGGGCGTGGCTTCGCGTTGCTAAGGAAAAATCTTTGTTAATATATAACTTACAACATTTATTCTGGTCTCTATCAATAGAGAATAGACGATTTATATGGCGTAACTAAGCATAGTTTTGGTTATAACCGTGTATTTACTGAGAAAATTCGATGTAAAAATTGAGGGGTGAAGGGGGCAGACATCTTTCCTGTAAAGATACACGGGTGCTCGCGGCGAGAGGCGAGAGCGCTCTGGCGTGAATGAACATGCCGCGAGACACTACCGTGTCTCTTGATAGCATCTCACCGACGAAAGTCGCGTCGCGTGGAGTGTGTACACTCGTCGAGTATCGTATACCTGCGTAGCGTTGTGTGCGAAGGGCCTAAGGCCGACATTACACTATAAAAGATCAATGACAAAGATCTTTTATCATATATCTCTTTTATAAAATTTCTTTTATAAAATTTCTTTTAAGGAGCTGAATGCACATATTACACTGTTTCAAATCTTTTGTCAAATACCAGTAAGCCCCAGCTACACATGCTGGTAAGTAGCATGCTTTCGTGCTACTTTCGAGCATTTGCAACCTAGTAGCATTTGTGTGTCCAAAACCTTGCTAGTATCGAGCATGTTAGAAAGTAGCATGTTCACAAATCGATCTAACATAAAATTCTATTTGAATTGGATAAATGTTCTACTAGGTTCGTACTCGATGAAAAAGATATGCAAAACATTAATTTAATTTAAATAGACTTTTATTCGATATAAGTAAATGTCTACTTGTGTCAAATAAATGTTTCTATTGGGTTCTTATTTAACTAGATCTCTTCGCTCGGAATACTTGATTATGGCGAAAGAAATATTTCTTTGAGCCAAGTAAATATTTATTAGCTATTACTATATTTTTGTTTGAATGAAAGAGAGATTCGAATAACACAGGCCTGCGAAATTAAAGTTTTTGAAAAATACAAGAGAAGTTTTCGCTGATTTTTATGTTATTTGGTGTAGGTACTGATTTCTAAAATGACCTCCATTTTTTTCCATCACGTCAGGATTTTTTGTAAAATCGATATCGCTATTTTTACTAGAATCCTATTTGAAAATTAATTATCTCGAACAATTTTGCGTACTATCTGGCAACAGTGGTTTTTATCTATTGAAATATATGTAAAATAATCGATTCTTGGTGAGGCAAATTAATTTTTCAGCAATCGATTATTTTGTATAGGTTTAAATGGATGAAAACCACTGTTCGACCAGATCGCAGGAGCCGCCTCTGGTCGAGAGGAAAACTGAACGTTCCCTTGGGTTTAAACTTAAATACATCAACTTATGGTGTAGTTTCTAGAGAAAAATCACCAACACATACTATTTTAATTTCTTTTTAAACCCTTTGCGGTGGAGGGGCGCCTTAGAGGCGCCCGGGTAGTGTCTAGCTTCCGCGCCCGGCGGTTCGATCCGTCACTCAGCGACGCCGAACTCGATATGTTTCGACTCCACGTGCGAGAAAACATTAAACATTCTCGCCCAGATTGTTTGAGAAGTCCACTCGACCGGCACTGCACCGTATTTTCACACATAAACACGATATGTTTATTTCCGATGCGCGAAAAGATTTATCGCTCGGGCGGTACGACGCGTCCATTCGAAGTGTGCCCGTACCTATACTGTGCCCTGGCGCTTTCGAACTCGATAGGTATGTTTATTCATTCACAGGCGACAGAGGGGTTTTCGGTAGGCTTCACCACGGTAGAATCATGGTCAGACAGGGAGGCAAGAAATTCAACGCCAAAAAAATGTGTTTACAGTAAATGTTCATAAAAATCCAAGTAAACTTGAATTTTTCAAAAAAATCACGTGATAGAACTTTTTTTATTATTTTTTTTCTCAATCAACACCAAAAAAGACATAAAGTTCAGTTGTCACTTCCCTTGTATTTTTTTCATCGCAGGCCTGTGTTACGTCCTAGGGACATGATTTTAGGATTTTGTCGGGTTAAACAGCCACCACTATGCGTGGATGAAATAACTATTGCTTTATTTATAGGTATTATTAAGTTTAAGAGGTTGTCAATGTAGGTAAAGTTGAAAAAATTGCGCTCGCTGGATAACTTAGTGTATGTACCCGGTGCGGTAAGTCAGGGAGACCTGACTTCGAAGAAGGTTAAATGTGAAGTGAAGAGAACGTTGTGCCAGAGTCTGCTTCGAGAATAGAGGAGTTTTTAGATAGAGGAGGGATAGATGAATTCTAACTGGTTGGCCTGATCGAAAATTGTGATTAGAGGGATGAGATTGGTTGCAGTTGGAATATAGTGGGGTCTTTGTGGCGTTCGCAGAGCTCTGCCTTTCCCACGGCCGGACCTTCCTAGCGAGTGCGTTCGATTCAGAGTAGTAGACTAAACATCCGTAGTTATTCACACTCGCTGTTTAGGCTGGACCGTGGTGAGAATGAAATGAATGAGCTGTTAACGCTAAACAATAGAGTCGCTGTTCCTGCCAGACTAAGCTGTATAGTGTGAAAAAATAGATTGGTGGGTAATAAGTTAGTTCGAATAGGTGCACCTGAGAAAATATTAAATTGAGTTGCTATTGGGACGTAACACCTGTGTAATTAATATATATTTCCTTGGCCCAACAAAATATTTTTTCCGCCGTAATCAAGTATTAACTGCTTTATGTTATGAGGCGACGCGGTGTCGCACCTCTTTTAAGTGGAGTAAAGAAAGAAACCAGACATCAACGGTCCAGGTCACGATCCCCATATGCCCTTTCTGTCAGTTCCTTGCAAAGCGCGAAAGATCAAAGATGCATCCTTCGAGCGACGCATAATATTGTGTTCATAACAGTGTGAATAATTTAATCTGTGAACTCTCTTTTCCCAATAATCAATAAAAATGGATGACCGTTTATTTGCCTGTGGCGCGACAATCAGTGCAATTATAGTAATAAGTTTAATACTAAAAAAGAAGGAAAAAAGGAAACGCTTATGGGTGAGACCATGGATTGAGAAACGTGGTTTAAGGGGTATCCATCAAAATTTACTTCGAGAGCTACAATGTGAAGACATAAAAAGTTATGAAAACTACTTAAGGATGGATGAAGATACTTTTCAATTTGTGGCCATGAAAATAGCACCATTTATTTGTAGAGAAGAAACACATTTAAGAAGTCCTATTAGTGTCAAAGAACGACTTATGGTTACACTTCGGTTTTTGGCAACAGGAGAAAGTTATACAAGCTTACAAAAAATATAGTACTCGCATACCCCAATGCACTCTGTCTGGTATAATTCCAGAAACTTGTAAGGCCATTTATTATGCACTGAAGGATGAATTTTTAAAGGTAAGTAAATGAAACATTTCATTTACTTATTGATTACAAAGCAATATTATTTACCGTTTAAGTGCTGAAGAATTTTCTTCTATATACATATGCTAGAAGTGCGGAATGAAATGCGTAGTTATGTTTTTTTTGGAAAATAACAGAAACGGTTATAATTAACGTAAATTATTATACAAAAAATAATTTTTTACCAACAAAAATATTTTGTATTCTCACTTTTTACAAGAGTTTTTCGTACTTCTATGCATTTTTGGCACAACACAAGAGAAACGCGATAGCGCTTCGCCGCATTCAAACGGTTCACAATGTTATTTGAAAAATAAAACATTGATGAATGATAACTGAACCAAATTAGTAATATTCTGAATTTATAATACATTTAAAAATCTCAGTAAAAACATACATGAAACTAATCCTTCCCTTCAATGAAATTAATCCATTGAAGTATATTGTAGAGAACTATCTTCTCTTGTTATATGAGCGACATGTACAGCATTATGAAATAGGTGAATCAAATGAAGGTTCCTCTACATGTTCAGGAGTAGGAAGTGAATAACTAGAATTTGAATTGCGGTGAAGTTGAGCTGATGTAACTAATGTCCGGTGACTCGACGATGCTTGGGATACAGAACAGTTTGGTAGAAATGATTGCGAGTCAATTACATCCCAAATGTCCATTAGAACCTGCTGTATTTTTTTTAACTTGTCGCAACATAAGTTCATTACTCGCCCGTTGGATACTCTTTAGTTCACCGACTATAAATTGACCAAAAGTATCGATTGGATCCTGCGCCAGTTCATTTACTGGTTTTACTTTTACAAGATTTGACATGTGGGACATGGTGTTTGTTGCTTGTACCAATAAGTTATCATACGAACTCATTCTTTTTGCTCTTTTTGTGGGATTCCGTATAAGAGATACAGTTTCGGATGTACTTTTGGCATTCGCTATTGATGCATTTGAGGGTGCAGCATTCGAGTTGTCACTTAAATTAGGGATCCGTTCCTGAAAATAAATAAAATTTATCATTGTAATACTAAATTATCTTCTCGTCAATGGTATAATAAACACGTGTTATGTAGTGTTAGAGTAAGAAATATCGAAATAGTACTAGTTAAAATGTATAAAAATATCGATTTTTAAAGTATCTGTTCCACAGGTACCAACAACGAAAAAGGAATGGGAAAATATTGCTGAAGATTTTGGAAAAAAAATGGAATGTGTTTAATACAATTGGTGCAATGGACGGAAAGCACGTGCGCATAACTTGTCCAAAACTGGGTGGATCCCATTTCTATAATTATAAATCCTATCATGGTATTGTTTTATTTGCGCTTGCCGATGCCAACTACAAATTTCTATATGTCGATGTTGGAACAAATGGTCGAGTTGGTGATAGCGGAGTAGGATATGTAAAAGTAAATTAAAGGAATGTTTAACGAATAGAGCATTATTGAACATACCCGACGCAAAGCAACTTCCGAATTCTAATATTACTATCCCTTATGTAGTACTCGCCGACGATGCTTTCCCATTAAGTTACAATGTAATGAAACCGTTCCCTCTAAAACGTATTACGAGAGAAGAGAAAATATTCAACTACAGGTTATCACGCAGAAGGCGAATGACTGAAAGCAGTTTTGGAATTTTGGCAGCTCGATTTAGGATTTTTTTAACTTCTATCAATTTATCTCCCGAAAAAGTTAAATACATTACTCTTGCAGCATGTACGTTACATAATGTGTTAATGGAGAGAAGAAAACAATTATATTCGTTACAAACATTTACTTCTCGACATGAAAATGATAATCAGTTTTTGGACACTGCAAATAATGAGGAACTAGAAGAAATGCAACCTCTTTCTAGACAAGTACATACTGCAGGAAACCGTCATGGCTCTGAAACTAGAGAGGCGCTAAAAATATATTATAATGGTTCAGGCAGTGTACCATGGCAGGAGAATTACCTTTAACACGTTGAGTGCCACGTCGGTCACCAGTAACTGATACTAACTTCTCGTTCAGGCCGCGTCAACCACCGGTGACTGACAGTGTGAAGTATGACATAAAACTAAAAATGTACATTGTTTTAAGTAATTACTGAAAATTAGGCAATATACTAGCACTTCTAGGTAGCGCACGTGGCCTGACGGGGATATTCTTATGAATTCGCGTGGCGCTAATATGACGTCACAAATAATTACCTCTTCTACAACTGCTCCACCGTGTTCTATGACTTCTGGATTACAAGAGACATTTAGATTCGTTTGAGATTCATCAGGATTGGTTGATTGCTCCAAAAATTTCATAAGTGGAAACCAGTACACTGTTGGCTTATAAACATCGTCTCCATCTGCACCACTCTTAAGGCTGTTTAAAATCTACAAAAAGTAGTGAGAGAAAAATTAGACTGCGTTATGCATAACTTGACTAAACGCCAAGTCGCCAATTTCGAGATAAGATCGCTATGTAGTGCCTATAGATGTAATCTGATTATGGAAAAATAATGGGCTTATTGAAACCTTTCTTTTAAAAGAAATTATCACAAAAGCTAAACGCCAATATGCTACATAATTTTCCAATTATAGGAGTATTTTGTACCATTTATATGTATAAGCTAGTTTATCAAGAGACACGGTAGTGTCTCGCGGCATGTTCATTCACGCCAGAGCGCTCTCGCCGCGAGCACCCGTGTATCTTTACAGGAAAGATGTCTGCCCCCTTCACCCCTCAATTTTTACATCGAATTTTCTCAGTAAATACACGGTTATAACCAAAACTATGCTTAGTTACGCCATATAAATCGTCTATTCTCTATTGATAGAGACCAGAATAAATGTTGTAAGTTATATATTAACAAAGATTTTTCCTTAGCAACGCGAAGCCACGCCCCTTGCCCCGAAAAGTCGAGGATTTCCTTTCTGGCTGCGATATATATATGTCAAAATGTCACAATTTTTTCGGCTATCTTCGGCAATGGTCGGAAACACATACAAGCGCCATAAAATGTGTGGGATATATTTCGGCTTCCATCGTCGATCGACTGTTCAGTGATGATCGTGTTCGGTGATGATCGAAAGTGCGTGTACAAAAGTGCGACCGATAGGCGCGATGTGTCACCGCGAGTGCACCCGAGGAGCGTCTCCAGGGCTTGGATCCGACATTTCGCGAGTGATCGGAGTGAATAGTGCCTCCCTATCATTTTTCCAACTCCAATTCCTCGCGCTTCGCTCTCGACGCGACGGCGGAAAAGTGGAAGCGACTGCTCGAGGAATCGGTTTTATCCCGCCTCCTAGTGATTTTCCTCCCACGGCCCTCGCTCGTGCACCCGCGACCGCATGGTGGACTCTCCCCGACGGAAATTTATTCCTCGAGGAAGTCTCTCCGCGCTCCTCGTTGACGTCCGAGCGACGATCGCTACGAGGTTATCTTCCATAACCTATCCTTATGTCGCCTGGGTGATTATCTTCCTATCTCGGATGATTGACGGCAGCGTTCGCGCGAGAAGCTTCGAGGAGTTTCGCTCGCTGAAAGTAAAACGCATCGCGTCCACAGCCATGGTAAGTAATTTTTAGAAGTGAGAGGAAATGATCATTCGGATTTTTTCGATGCCTAATAACCGAATTACACACCTCATACCTAATTGCAGAGAGAAGCTAGTGCCGCTGGCAGCCGTGAAGGAAGAGGTTATCGTCAACATGGTCGCCAGGAAAGCGATTTTAACTGCCTCTTCGGTCGCCGAGGCAAAGTCCGACCACTCTGGCATCGCTGGCTGGCTGTATCGGCGCCTCTGGTTTTGACCGTCAACCCAACAGAGGCTCGATGTAATCATAAAATGAAGGAAGGTGAACCAAATCTGTGCGAGAAGAAAGGTTCGTTGATTACTGTTTTCTCAATTGATATGTCGACTGATACTCACCAACCGACGATTCATTCTCAATCCTGTTCCTCGTACCTTACGTATCGCTCACACCACTTTGTAGAACTCGTTCACCACTGACGCTCCCGTCCAGTTTTAAATACTCCTTAGACACGCGCGGAAATAATTTCTGAAACAAATAGGTATAAGGCGTGTCATTCAGTTGGACATCAAAAAACCCGAATGATTATTTCCTCTCACTTCTAAACATTACTTACCATTTATTCAAAGATTCACAATTTCAAGCTTCGACTTCGATCTCCCAAATTAATGGCCATCGGAAGATCAGACGTTTCGCACTTTTCGTAAGAACGTATATATGTGAAAGCGACAAGCGTCGTCTGATTTCCTGATGGCTGTCAATTCGGAAGATTACTTATCATTATTTTTCACCACCTCTACAAGTCATTCAATACTAATTCAAAACTTTTATATTTTATGGTTACACGAATCGCTTTTAACTGCCTCTTCGGTCGCCGAGGCAAAGTCCGACCACTCTGGCATCGCTTCCCTTGTATCGGCGCCTCTGGTTTTGACCGTCAACCCAACAGAGGCTCGATGTAATCAGAAAATGAAGGAAGGTGAACCAAATCTGTGCGAGAAGAAAGGTTCGTTGATTACTGTTTTCTCAATTGATATGTCGACTGATACTCACCAACCGACGATTCATTCTCAATCCTGTTCCTCGTACCTTACGTATCGCTCACACCACTTTGTAGAACCCGTTCACCACTGACGCTCCCGTCCAGTTTTAAATACTTCTTAGACACGCGCGGAAATAATTTCTGAAACAAATAGGTATAAGGCGTGTCATTCAGTTGGACATCAAAAAACCCGAATGATTATTTCCTCTCACTTCTAAACATTACTTACCATTTATTCAAAGATTCACAATTTCAAGCTTCGACTTCGATCTCCCAAATTAATGGCCATCGGAAGATCAGACGTTTCGCACTTTTCGTAAGAACGTATAATAAAATTAATTTATACAATTTTATTCATAAATGCTTTTGTTTTTTTGCAGTTCTCAACGAACCGGCAGATAGACGACCGCGTGGCGGTCGCAATTTACATGCACGGAATCGAAGGTATAGAATCTGTCCTTCTTTCATTAATTTACTAATTTACCTAGGTAGTTTATTAATCTGTCCTTCTTTCATTAATTTACTAATTTACCTAGGTAGTTTATTAATTAGGCTTTGACATTTTGTTGTTACAGATACTGGAGAGGAAGGCGACACGCCGAGGAGAAGCGAAGGAATTTTAAAAAGTTCTTAAGCTTGTTTTAAACCAACTTCAGATACGCATCAAGAGACACGGTAGTGTCTCGCGGCATGTTCATTCAAGTCGTCAGAACGACGCCGCCAGCGCTGTCGCCGCGAGCACCCGTGTATCTTTACAGGAAAAATGTCTGCCCCCTTCACCCCTCAATTTTAACATCGAATTTTCTCAATAAATATACGGTTATAACCAAAACTATGCTTAGTTACGCCATATAAATCGACTATTCTCTATCGATAGAGACCAGAGTAAATGTTGTAAGTTACATATTAACAGAGATTTTTCCTTAGCAACGCGAAGCCACGCCCCTCGCCCCATTAAAGTCGAGAATCCGATTTCTCGGGCGATATATATATGTAAAAATGTCACAAAAATTCCGCCTGTCTTCGGCGGTATTCGGCCATGGTCGGAAATGTGTACACAGATGCGGCCACACGCATACGCCATCAAAAATGTATGTGAGAGTGTGTGAGAGACTATATTCCTTGAATGTTTAGTTGTTTTTCAAAATTTAAAAATATTTCCATTCGCGAAACGATATCCCTCGCATTTTTTCGATCCTCGGACGCGCTTGTTAATAAAAAGTACAAATTCAGTGTAATCGGAGTAGTGAATCTCAACAGTGGTGAATGTGACAGACGCTCTGACAGCTAGCTATTATCAAATCGTTTAGATTTTTTTTTAATAATCAAAACAGTGCACGGAAGCAGTGTCATTTTTCTTTGGTTGCTGGTGCATGAAGAACAGGGAAGGAGACATCTATATCTCGGAAGAAGTGGCATCAGATAAGTAACTTCCTAACTGACTGTCTTAACCTCATTTTCATCCCTTATACAGAACAAATATCTTTGTGGTTATTCTATTTTTTGTTTTCAGCGCCATACGAGAACGGGACGGATTGGTGGAAATTTGATTTTTCTTCGCAGTCAAAAATCAACCTAGGTAGAAAAGAATTCTCTAGAATTGCGGTACAATGCCACGGTGTGAATATCAGGTTCTACCGACATGACATGCTTCGACAAGGTCTGTATCAACTTTAGCGGTATATTAAGGGCACTGCACTAATCCTGTGGCACATTTTTCTATCTAGGAAAGCATATTATTATGGTAGTACAGCTGTACAGCGTTCCGATAATATACCGTCTTCCCGTACTGACAGTATACATGCATTTTACCTCCAATATGCCGGAATTAAAAATCTCTAGAACTCTGCGGTACAATGCCACGGTATGAGTATCAGGTTCTACCGACATGACATGCTTCGACAAGGTCTGTATCAACTTTAGCGGTATATTAAGGGCACTGCACTAATCCTGTGGCACATTTTTCTATCTGGGAAAGCATATTATTATGGTAGTACAGCTGTACAGCGTTCCGATAATATATAATTGGAACTTTTAATAATACGAAAGGGAAAATATATCGATAAAGAAAAGATAATAAAATAATTACTTCATTATTGTAATCCAATTCTATCGTATCTCCTACTTTTCTACCACGGCTTTCCCAGATAGAAAAATGTGCCACAGGATTAGTGCAGTGCCCCCAATATAATGCTAAAGTTGATACAGACCTTGTCGAAGCATGTCATGTCGGTAGAATTTGATATTCCTACCGTGGCATTGTACCGCAGAGTTCTAGAGATTTTTAATTCCGGCATATTAAAGGTAAAATGCATGTATACTGTCAGTATGGGAAGACGGTATATTTCTACATATTGGAGAATCTAAGTCGTGGGAGAAGAACAAATCATCGGAGTAACTACAATATCGGGGTAACTATAATACTTTATTTCTATTTTTTTCAGAACGATTCTCAGATAGAAAAATGTGCCACAGGATTAGTGCAGTGCCCCCAATATAATGCTAAAGTTGATACAGACCTTGTCGAAGCATGTCATGTCGGTAGAATTTGATATTCCTACCGTGGCATTGTACCGCAGAGTTCTAGAGATTTTTAATTCCGGCATATTAAAGGTAAAATGCATGTATACTGTCAGTATGGGAAGACGGTATATTTCTACATATTGGAGAATCTAAGTCGTGGGAGAAGAACAAATCATCGGAGTAACTACAATATCGGGGTAACTATAATACTTTATTTCTATTTTTTTCAGAACGATTCTCAGATAGAAAAATGTGCCACAGGATTAGTGCAGTGCCCCCAATATAATGCTAAAGTTGATACAGACCTTGTCGAAGCATGTCATGTCGGTAGAATTTGATATTCCTACCGTGGCATTGTACCGCAGAGTTCTAGAGATTTTTAATTCCGGCATATTAAAGGTAAAATGCATGTATACTGTCAGTATGGGAAGACGGTATATTTCTACATATTGGAGAATCTAAGTCGTGGGAGAAGAACAAATCATCGGAGTAACTACAATATCGGGGTAACTATAATACTTTATTTCTATTTTTTTCAGAACGATTCTCAGATAGAAAAATGTGCCACAGGATTAGTGCAGTGCCCCCAATATAATGCTAAAGTTGATACAGACCTTGTCGAAGCATGTCATGTCGGTAGAATTTGATATTCCTACCGTGGCATTGTACCGCAGAGTTCTAGAGATTTTTAATTCCGGCATATTAAAGGTAAAATGCATGTATACTGTCAGTATGGGAAGACGGTATATTTCTACATATTGGAGAATCTAAGTCGTGGGAGAAGAACAAATCATCGGAGTAACTACAATATCGGGGTAACTATAATACTTTATTTCTATTTTTTTCAGAACGATTCTCAGATAGAAAAATGTGCCACAGGATTAGTGCAGTGCCCCCAATATAATGCTAAAGTTGATACAGACCTTGTCGAAGCATGTCATGTCGGTAGAATTTGATATTCCTACCGTGGCATTGTACCGCAGAGTTCTAGAGATTTTTAATTCCGGCATATTAAAGGTAAAATGCATGTATACTGTCAGTATGGGAAGACGGTATATTTCTACATATTGGAGAATCTAAGTCGTGGGAGAAGAACAAATCATCGGAGTAACTACAATATCGGGGTAACTATAATACTTTATTTCTATTTTTTTCAGAACGATTCTCAGATAGAAAAATGTGCCACAGGATTAGTGCAGTGCCCCCAATATAATGCTAAAGTTGATACAGACCTTGTCGAAGCATGTCATGTCGGTAGAATTTGATATTCCTACCGTGGCATTGTACCGCAGAGTTCTAGAGATTTTTAATTCCGGCATATTAAAGGTAAAATGCATGTATACTGTCAGTATGGGAAGACGGTATATTTCTACATATTGGAGAATCTAAGTCGTGGGAGAAGAACAAATCATCGGAGTAACTACAATATCGGGGTAACTATAATACTTTATTTCTATTTTTTTCAGAACGATTCTCAGATAGAAAAATGTGCCACAGGATTAGTGCAGTGCCCCCAATATAATGCTAAAGTTGATACAGACCTTGTCGAAGCATGTCATGTCGGTAGAATTTGATATTCCTACCGTGGCATTGTACCGCAGAGTTCTAGAGATTTTTAATTCCGGCATATTAAAGGTAAAATGCATGTATACTGTCAGTATGGGAAGACGGTATATTTCTACATATTGGAGAATCTAAGTCGTGGGAGAAGAACAAATCATCGGAGTAACTACAATATCGGGGTAACTATAATACTTTATTTCTATTTTTTTCAGAACGATTCTCAGATAGAAAAATGTGCCACAGGATTAGTGCAGTGCCCCCAATATAATGCTAAAGTTGATACAGACCTTGTCGAAGCATGTCATGTCGGTAGAATTTGATATTCCTACCGTGGCATTGTACCGCAGAGTTCTAGAGATTTTTAATTCCGGCATATTAAAGGTAAAATGCATGTATACTGTCAGTATGGGAAGACGGTATATTTCTACATATTGGAGAATCTAAGTCGTGGGAGAAGAACAAATCATCGGAGTAACTACAATCTGTAAAAAAAGGCGGCATGTTCATTCAGTGCCAACAAAAATTGATACGTAAAATACTCTCCAAAAAAGATTTGAAATCAATTAAGATCGCCATGTTCAAGATTTATGTATTAAAAGTAAAAGGCATCATTTGAAAGGAAAATTATTGTAAATCAAGTTACTAAAAAATTCGACTAAAAAAATTTATAAAAAAATTTTAATAAAAAAGAACTTGCCGCGTTTAAGTTTTCATATTTTGTCCACTATGCCGAATAATTGGCAGTGCTTGGACGGTGCTAGAGTGATTCATAAATTACACTGCCGAAGTCAAATTCAGAGAATTTCAGAAGGCCCCCGCCTAATCGGTTTCCCGTGCGACATTCGGTATACTGGTGGTATCATATTATAAGTGTATGAATTTATTTAAAATCATAAGTGCATAAACATCGAGTATAATTCTGTCTGAATTTTTTATTTTGAAGAAAAAAACGCGGCAAGTTCTTTTTTATTAAAATTTGTTTATAAATTTTTTTAGTCGAATTTTTTAGTAACTTGATTTACAATAATTTTCCTTTCAAATGATGCCTTTTACTTTTAATACATAAATCTTGAACATGGCGATCTTAATTGATTTCAAATCTTTTTTGGAGAGTATTTTACGTATCAATTTTTGTTGGCACTGAATGAACATGCCGCCTTTTTTTACAGAGAATCTGTTTTTGTGGGGGGATTTCACTACTTTTTGGAATTTATTCATGAGGAAGATACGTACATGTAGAAGAATAGCTGTTTATTACCACAAAATTGAAGTCTCACATTTTATACCGATACGAGCCAATTAATTATAACCACGTTACTTTTGATTTATTCTCGTGATATTTTGAAAGGTACTTATAGACTAGAGAGCCCTTATATTTTTAACTTTGCCTTAGTATTTTGGAGAAATAAAACATATACCGCTTTCGAATTTACAGGTTAAGTATTACTGCAGAACGAGTAGGTTAGAAGATTTTCATAAAGACTCACGATTTTCTGACATATCATCTCGTACAGGTGCAACCGAAGAGGATCTAACTCGTGTCCTGTCCGTAAAAAGATGACTCGATGGACATCGGAGAATGTCAGTCTTATCAGCGAGCGCCTTCATCCATAGTACCCATAGTACTTTCATTGCAATATGGGCTTTTCGTTCCAACTATTCCTGCTTTAAGGAGGTTCGACTATCAGACGAAAACCAACTTACAGCCCTAATTTTTTTATATGATATACACGAATACTTTACACAACTAATACGAAAATTTGAGCAATATAGACCGTCTATAGTTTCTTCGTTATTTTATTCTAAAGTTGACCACTTTTAACATATCGCCTTATGGCAGACGATTGTACTAAGGTAGATTATCACTGACTTTAACACACATTTGGTCCGTGAGAAATCCTCACTGGGTAGAAGAAGTCGAAGGCGATGGAGTGGAGGCGATGAACTAAAAATAAAATAAAATTTAGTATATAAATCGAAACTTGTAGTAGGAAGGCAGAGGGCAAGCACCGATGAGAAAAAAAATAGAAATAAAGTATTATAGTTACCCCGATATTGTAGTTACTCCGATGATTTGTTCTTCTCCCACGACTTAGATTCTCCAATATGTAGAAATATACCGTCTTCCCATACTGACAATATACATTCATTTTACCTCTAATATGCCGGAATTAAAAATCTCTAGAACTCTGCGGTACAATGCCACGGTAGGAATATCAAATTCTACCGACATGACATGCTTCGACAAGGTCTGTATCAACTTTAGCATTATATTGGGGGCACTGCACTAATCCTGTGGCACATTTTTCTATCTGAGAATCGTTCTGAAAAAAATAGAAATAAAGTATTATAGTTACCCCGATATTGTAGTTACTCCGATGATTTGTTCTTCTCCCACGACTTAGATTCTCCAATATGTAGAAATATACCGTCTTCCCATACTGACAGTATACATGCATTTTACCTTTAATATGCCGGAATTAAAAATCTCTAGAACTCTGCGGTACAATGCCACGGTAGGAATATCAAATTCTACCGACATGACATGCTTCGACAAGGTCTGTATCAACTTTAGCATTATATTGGGGGCACTGCACTAATCCTGTGGCACATTTTTCTATCTGAGAATCGTTCTGAAAAAAATAGAAATAAAGTATTATAGTTACCCCGATATTGTAGTTACTCCGATGATTTGTTCTTCTCCCACGACTTAGATTCTCCAATATGTAGAAATATACCGTCTTCCCATACTGACAGTATACATGCATTTTACCTTTAATATGCCGGAATTAAAAATCTCTAGAACTCTGCGGTACAATGCCACGGTAGGAATATCAAATTCTACCGACATGACATGCTTCGACAAGGTCTGTATCAACTTTAGCATTATATTGGGGGCACTGCACTAATCCTGTGGCACATTTTTCTATCTGAGAATCGTTCTGAAAAAAATAGAAATAAAGTATTATAGTTACCCCGATATTGTAGTTACTCCGATGATTTGTTCTTCTCCCACGACTTAGATTCTCCAATATGTAGAAATATACCGTCTTCCCATACTGACAGTATACATGCATTTTACCTTTAATATGCCGGAATTAAAAATCTCTAGAACTCTGCGGTACAATGCCACGGTAGGAATATCAAATTCTACCGACATGACATGCTTCGACAAGGTCTGTATCAACTTTAGCATTATATTGGGGGCACTGCACTAATCCTGTGGCACATTTTTCTATCTGAGAATCGTTCTGAAAAAAATAGAAATAAAGTATTATAGTTACCCCGATATTGTAGTTACTCCGATGATTTGTTCTTCTCCCACGACTTAGATTCTCCAATATGTAGAAATATACCGTCTTCCCATACTGACAGTATACATGCATTTTACCTTTAATATGCCGGAATTAAAAATCTCTAGAACTCTGCGGTACAATGCCACGGTAGGAATATCAAATTCTACCGACATGACATGCTTCGACAAGGTCTGTATCAACTTTAGCATTATATTGGGGGCACTGCACTAATCCTGTGGCACATTTTTCTATCTGAGAATCGTTCTGAAAAAAATAGAAATAAAGTATTATAGTTACCCCGATATTGTAGTTACTCCGATGATTTGTTCTTCTCCCACGACTTAGATTCTCCAATATGTAGAAATATACCGTCTTCCCATACTGACAGTATACATGCATTTTACCTTTAATATGCCGGAATTAAAAATCTCTAGAACTCTGCGGTACAATGCCACGGTAGGAATATCAAATTCTACCGACATGACATGCTTCGACAAGGTCTGTATCAACTTTAGCATTATATTGGGGGCACTGCACTAATCCTGTGGCACATTTTTCTATCTGAGAATCGTTCTGAAAAAAATAGAAATAAAGTATTATAGTTACCCCGATATTGTAGTTACTCCGATGATTTGTTCTTCTCCCACGACTTAGATTCTCCAATATGTAGAAATATACCGTCTTCCCATACTGACAGTATACATGCATTTTACCTTTAATATGCCGGAATTAAAAATCTCTAGAACTCTGCGGTACAATGCCACGGTAGGAATATCAAATTCTACCGACATGACATGCTTCGACAAGGTCTGTATCAACTTTAGCATTATATTGGGGGCACTGCACTAATCCTGTGGCACATTTTTCTATCTGAGAATCGTTCTGAAAAAAATAGAAATAAAGTATTATAGTTACCCCGATATTGTAGTTACTCCGATGATTTGTTCTTCTCCCACGACTTAGATTCTCCAATATGTAGAAATATACCGTCTTCCCATACTGACAATATACATTCATTTTACCTCTAATATGCCGGAATTAAAAATCTCTAGAACTCTGCGGTACAATGCCACGGTAGGAATATCAAATTCTACCGACATGACATACTTCGACAAGGTCTGTATCAACTTTAGCATTATATTGGGGGCACTGCACTAATCCTGTGGCACATTTTTCTATCTGAGAATCGTTCTGAAAAAAATAGAAATAAAGTATTATAGTTACCCCGATATTGTAGTTACTCCGATGATTTGTTCTTCTCCCACGACTTAGATTCTCCAATATGTAGAAATATACCGTCTTCCCATACTGACAGTATACATGCATTTTACCTTTAATATGCCGGAATTAAAAATCTCTAGAACTCTGCGGTACAATGCCACGGTAGGAATATCAAATTCTACCGACATGACATGCTTCGACAAGGTCTGTATCAACTTTAGCATTATATTGGGGGCACTGCACTAATCCTGTGGCACATTTTTCTATCTGAGAATCGTTCTGAAAAAAATAGAAATAAAGTATTATAGTTACCCCGATATTGTAGTTACTCCGATGATTTGTTCTTCTCCCACGACTTAGATTCTCCAATATGTAGAAATATACCGTCTTCCCATACTGACAGTATACATGCATTTTACCTTTAATATGCCGGAATTAAAAATCTCTAGAACTCTGCGGTACAATGCCACGGTAGGAATATCAAATTCTACCGACATGACATGCTTCGACAAGGTCTGTATCAACTTTAGCATTATATTGGGGGCACTGCACTAATCCTGTGGCACATTTTTCTATCTGAGAATCGTTCTGAAAAAAATAGAAATAAAGTATTATAGTTACCCCGATATTGTAGTTACTCCGATGATTTGTTCTTCTCCCACGACTTAGATTCTCCAATATGTAGAAATATACCGTCTTCCCATACTGACAGTATACATGCATTTTACCTTTAATATGCCGGAATTAAAAATCTCTAGAACTCTGCGGTACAATGCCACGGTAGGAATATCAAATTCTACCGACATGACATGCTTCGACAAGGTCTGTATCAACTTTAGCATTATATTGGGGGCACTGCACTAATCCTGTGGCACATTTTTCTATCTGAGAATCGTTCTGAAAAAAATAGAAATAAAGTATTATAGTTACCCCGATATTGTAGTTACTCCGATGATTTGTTCTTCTCCCACGACTTAGATTCTCCAATATGTAGAAATATACCGTCTTCCCATACTGACAGTATACATGCATTTTACCTTTAATATGCCGGAATTAAAAATCTCTAGAACTCTGCGGTACAATGCCACGGTAGGAATATCAAATTCTACCGACATGACATGCTTCGACAAGGTCTGTATCAACTTTAGCATTATATTGGGGGCACTGCACTAATCCTGTGGCACATTTTTCTATCTGAGAATCGTTCTGAAAAAAATAGAAATAAAGTATTATAGTTACCCCGATATTGTAGTTACTCCGATGATTTGTTCTTCTCCCACGACTTAGATTCTCCAATATGTAGAAATATACCGTCTTCCCATACTGACAGTATACATGCATTTTACCTTTAATATGCCGGAATTAAAAATCTCTAGAACTCTGCGGTACAATGCCACGGTAGGAATATCAAATTCTACCGACATGACATGCTTCGACAAGGTCTGTATCAACTTTAGCATTATATTGGGGGCACTGCACTAATCCTGTGGCACATTTTTCTATCTGAGAATCGTTCTGAAAAAAATAGAAATAAAGTATTATAGTTACCCCGATATTGTAGTTACTCCGATGATTTGTTCTTCTCCCACGACTTAGATTCTCCAATATGTAGAAATATACCGTCTTCCCATACTGACAGTATACATGCATTTTACCTTTAATATGCCGGAATTAAAAATCTCTAGAACTCTGCGGTACAATGCCACGGTAGGAATATCAAATTCTACCGACATGACATGCTTCGACAAGGTCTGTATCAACTTTAGCATTATATTGGGGGCACTGCACTAATCCTGTGGCACATTTTTCTATCTGAGAATCGTTCTGAAAAAAATAGAAATAAAGTATTATAGTTACCCCGATATTGTAGTTACTCCGATGATTTGTTCTTCTCCCACGACTTAGATTCTCCAATATGTAGAAATATACCGTCTTCCCATACTGACAGTATACATGCATTTTACCTTTAATATGCCGGAATTAAAAATCTCTAGAACTCTGCGGTACAATGCCACGGTAGGAATATCAAATTCTACCGACATGACATGCTTCGACAAGGTCTGTATCAACTTTAGCATTATATTGGGGGCACTGCACTAATCCTGTGGCACATTTTTCTATCTGAGAATCGTTCTGAAAAAAATAGAAATAAAGTATTATAGTTACCCCGATATTGTAGTTACTCCGATGATTTGTTCTTCTCCCACGACTTAGATTCTCCAATATGTAGAAATATACCGTCTTCCCATACTGACAGTATACATGCATTTTACCTTTAATATGCCGGAATTAAAAATCTCTAGAACTCTGCGGTACAATGCCACGGTAGGAATATCAAATTCTACCGACATGACATGCTTCGACAAGGTCTGTATCAACTTTAGCATTATATTGGGGGCACTGCACTAATCCTGTGGCACATTTTTCTATCTGAGAATCGTTCTGAAAAAAATAGAAATAAAGTATTATAGTTACCCCGATATTGTAGTTACTCCGATGATTTGTTCTTCTCCCACGACTTAGATTCTCCAATATGTAGAAATATACCGTCTTCCCATACTGACAGTATACATGCATTTTACCTTTAATATGCCGGAATTAAAAATCTCTAGAACTCTGCGGTACAATGCCACGGTAGGAATATCAAATTCTACCGACATGACATGCTTCGACAAGGTCTGTATCAACTTTAGCATTATATTGGGGGCACTGCACTAATCCTGTGGCACATTTTTCTATCTGAGAATCGTTCTGAAAAAAATAGAAATAAAGTATTATAGTTACCCCGATATTGTAGTTACTCCGATGATTTGTTCTTCTCCCACGACTTAGATTCTCCAATATGTAGAAATATACCGTCTTCCCATACTGACAGTATACATGCATTTTACCTTTAATATGCCGGAATTAAAAATCTCTAGAACTCTGCGGTACAATGCCACGGTAGGAATATCAAATTCTACCGACATGACATGCTTCGACAAGGTCTGTATCAACTTTAGCATTATATTGGGGGCACTGCACTAATCCTGTGGCACATTTTTCTATCTGGGAAAGCCGTGGTAGAAAAGTAGGAGATACGATAGAATTGGATTACAATAATGAAGTAATTATTTTATTATCTTTTCTTTATCGATATATTTTCCCTTTCGTATTATTAAAAGTTCCAATTATATATTATCGGAACGCTGTACAGCTGTACTACCATAATAATATGCTTTCCCAGATAGAAAAATGTGCCACAGGATTAGTGCAGTGCCCTTAATATACCGCTAAAGTTGATACAGACCTTGTCGAAGCATGTCATGTCGGTAGAACCTGATACTCATACCGTGGCATTGTACCGCAGAGTTCTAGAGATTTTTAATTCCGGCATATTGGAGGTAAAATGCATGTATACTGTCAGTACGGGAAGACGGTATATTATCGGAACGCTGTACAGCTGTACTACCATAATAATATGCTTTCCTAGATAGAAAAATGTGCCACAGGATTAGTGCAGTGCCCTTAATATACCGCTAAAGTTGATACAGACCTTGTCGAAGCATGTCATGTCGGTAGAACCTGATATTCACACCGTGGCATTGTACCGCAATTCTAGAGAATTCTTTTCTACCTAGGTTGATTTTTGACTGCGAAGAAAAATCAAATTTCCACCAATCCGTCCCGTTCTCGTATGGCGCTGAAAACAAAAAATAGAATAACCACAAAGATATTTGTTCTGTATAAGGGATGAAAATGAGGTTAAGACAGTCAGTTAGGAAGTTACTTATCTGATGCCACTTCTTCCGAGATATAGATGTCTCCTTCCCTGTTCTTCATGCACCAGCAACCAAAGAAAAATGACACTGCTTCCGTGCACTGTTTTGATTATTAAAAAAAAATCTAAACGATTTGATAATAGCTAGCTGTCAGAGCGTCTGTCACATTCACCACTGTTGAGATTCACTACTCCGATTACACTGAATTTGTACTTTTTATTAACAAGCGCGTCCGAGGATCGAAAAAATGCGAGGGATATCGTTTCGCGAATGGAAATATTTTTAAATTTTGAAAAACAACTAAACATTCAAGGAATATAGTCTCTCACACACTCTCACATACATTTTTGATGGCGTATGCGTGTGGCCGCATCTGTGTACACATTTCCGACCATGGCCGAATACCGCCGAAGACAGGCGGAATTTTTGTGACATTTTTACATATATATATCGCCCGAGAAATCGGATTCTCGACTTTAATGGGGCGAGGGGCGTGGCTTCGCGTTGCTAAGGAAAAATCTCTGTTAATATGTAACTTACAACATTTACTCTGGTCTCTATCGATAGAGAATAGTCGATTTATATGGCGTAACTAAGCATAGTTTTGGTTATAACCGTATATTTATTGAGAAAATTCGATGTTAAAATTGAGGGGTGAAGGGGGCAGACATTTTTCCTGTAAAGATACACGGGTGCTCGCGGCGACAGCGCTGGCGGCGTCGTTCTGACGACTTGAATGATATCGGGGTAACTATAATACTTTATTTCTATTTTTTTCAGAACGATTCTCAGATAGAAAAATGTGCCACAGGATTAGTGCAGTGCCCCCAATATAATGCTAAAGTTGATACAGACCTTGTCGAAGCATGTCATGTCGGTAGAATTTGATATTCCTACCGTGGCATTGTACCGCAGAGTTCTAGAGATTTTTAATTCCGGCATATTAAAGGTAAAATGCATGTATACTGTCAGTATGGGAAGACGGTATATTTCTACATATTGGAGAATCTAAGTCGTGGGAGAAGAACAAATCATCGGAGTAACTACAATATCGGGGTAACTATAATACTTTATTTCTATTTTTTTCAGAACGATTCTCAGATAGAAAAATGTGCCACAGGATTAGTGCAGTGCCCCCAATATAATGCTAAAGTTGATACAGACCTTGTCGAAGCATGTCATGTCGGTAGAATTTGATATTCCTACCGTGGCATTGTACCGCAGAGTTCTAGAGATTTTTAATTCCGGCATATTAAAGGTAAAATGCATGTATACTGTCAGTATGGGAAGACGGTATATTTCTACATATTGGAGAATCTAAGTCGTGGGAGAAGAACAAATCATCGGAGTAACTACAATATCGGGGTAACTATAATACTTTATTTCTATTTTTTTCAGAACGATTCTCAGATAGAAAAATGTGCCACAGGATTAGTGCAGTGCCCCCAATATAATGCTAAAGTTGATACAGACCTTGTCGAAGTATGTCATGTCGGTAGAATTTGATATTCCTACCGTGGCATTGTACCGCAGAGTTCTAGAGATTTTTAATTCCGGCATATTAGAGGTAAAATGAATGTATATTGTCAGTATGGGAAGACGGTATATTTCTACATATTGGAGAATCTAAGTCGTGGGAGAAGAACAAATCATCGGAGTAACTACAATATCGGGGTAACTATAATACTTTATTTCTATTTTTTTCAGAACGATTCTCAGATAGAAAAATGTGCCACAGGATTAGTGCAGTGCCCCCAATATAATGCTAAAGTTGATACAGACCTTGTCGAAGCATGTCATGTCGGTAGAATTTGATATTCCTACCGTGGCATTGTACCGCAGAGTTCTAGAGATTTTTAATTCCGGCATATTAAAGGTAAAATGCATGTATACTGTCAGTATGGGAAGACGGTATATTTCTACATATTGGAGAATCTAAGTCGTGGGAGAAGAACAAATCATCGGAGTAACTACAATATCGGGGTAACTATAATACTTTATTTCTATTTTTTTCAGAACGATTCTCAGATAGAAAAATGTGCCACAGGATTAGTGCAGTGCCCCCAATATAATGCTAAAGTTGATACAGACCTTGTCGAAGCATGTCATGTCGGTAGAATTTGATATTCCTACCGTGGCATTGTACCGCAGAGTTCTAGAGATTTTTAATTCCGGCATATTAAAGGTAAAATGCATGTATACTGTCAGTATGGGAAGACGGTATATTTCTACATATTGGAGAATCTAAGTCGTGGGAGAAGAACAAATCATCGGAGTAACTACAATATCGGGGTAACTATAATACTTTATTTCTATTTTTTTCAGAACGATTCTCAGATAGAAAAATGTGCCACAGGATTAGTGCAGTGCCCCCAATATAATGCTAAAGTTGATACAGACCTTGTCGAAGCATGTCATGTCGGTAGAATTTGATATTCCTACCGTGGCATTGTACCGCAGAGTTCTAGAGATTTTTAATTCCGGCATATTAAAGGTAAAATGCATGTATACTGTCAGTATGGGAAGACGGTATATTTCTACATATTGGAGAATCTAAGTCGTGGGAGAAGAACAAATCATCGGAGTAACTACAATATCGGGGTAACTATAATACTTTATTTCTATTTTTTTCAGAACGATTCTCAGATAGAAAAATGTGCCACAGGATTAGTGCAGTGCCCCCAATATAATGCTAAAGTTGATACAGACCTTGTCGAAGCATGTCATGTCGGTAGAATTTGATATTCCTACCGTGGCATTGTACCGCAGAGTTCTAGAGATTTTTAATTCCGGCATATTAAAGGTAAAATGCATGTATACTGTCAGTATGGGAAGACGGTATATTTCTACATATTGGAGAATCTAAGTCGTGGGAGAAGAACAAATCATCGGAGTAACTACAATATCGGGGTAACTATAATACTTTATTTCTATTTTTTTCAGAACGATTCTCAGATAGAAAAATGTGCCACAGGATTAGTGCAGTGCCCCCAATATAATGCTAAAGTTGATACAGACCTTGTCGAAGCATGTCATGTCGGTAGAATTTGATATTCCTACCGTGGCATTGTACCGCAGAGTTCTAGAGATTTTTAATTCCGGCATATTAAAGGTAAAATGCATGTATACTGTCAGTATGGGAAGACGGTATATTTCTACATATTGGAGAATCTAAGTCGTGGGAGAAGAACAAATCATCGGAGTAACTACAATATCGGGGTAACTATAATACTTTATTTCTATTTTTTTCAGAACGATTCTCAGATAGAAAAATGTGCCACAGGATTAGTGCAGTGCCCCCAATATAATGCTAAAGTTGATACAGACCTTGTCGAAGCATGTCATGTCGGTAGAATTTGATATTCCTACCGTGGCATTGTACCGCAGAGTTCTAGAGATTTTTAATTCCGGCATATTAAAGGTAAAATGCATGTATACTGTCAGTATGGGAAGACGGTATATTTCTACATATTGGAGAATCTAAGTCGTGGGAGAAGAACAAATCATCGGAGTAACTACAATATCGGGGTAACTATAATACTTTATTTCTATTTTTTTCAGAACGATTCTCAGATAGAAAAATGTGCCACAGGATTAGTGCAGTGCCCCCAATATAATGCTAAAGTTGATACAGACCTTGTCGAAGCATGTCATGTCGGTAGAATTTGATATTCCTACCGTGGCATTGTACCGCAGAGTTCTAGAGATTTTTAATTCCGGCATATTAGAGGTAAAATGAATGTATATTGTCAGTATGGGAAGACGGTATATTTCTACATATTGGAGAATCTAAGTCGTGGGAGAAGAACAAATCATCGGAGTAACTACAATATCGGGGTAACTATAATACTTTATTTCTATTTTTTTTCTCATCGGTGCTTGCCCTCTGCCTTCCTACTACAAGTTTCGATTTATATACTAAATTTTATTTTATTTTTAGTTCATCGCCTCCACTCCATCGCCTTCGACTTCTTCTACCCAGTGAGGATTTCTCACGGACCAAATGTGTGTTAAAGTCAGTGATAATCTACCTTAGTACAATCGTCTGCCATAAGGCGATATGTTAAAAGTGGTCAACTTTAGAATAAAATAACGAAGAAACTATAGACGGTCTATATTGCTCAAATTTTCGTATTAGTTGTGTAAAGTATTCGTGTATATCATATAAAAAAATTAGGGCTGTAAGTTGGTTTTCGTCTGATAGTCGAACCTCCTTAAAGCAGGAATAGTTGGAACGAAAAGCCCATATTGCAATGAAAGTACTATGGGTACTATGGATGAAGGCGCTCGCTGATAAGACTGACATTCTCCGATGTCCATCGAGTCATCTTTTTACGGACAGGACACGAGTTAGATCCTCTTCGGTTGCACCTGTACGAGATGATATGTCAGAAAATCGTGAGTCTTTATGAAAATCTTCTAACCTACTCGTTCTGCAGTAATACTTAACCTGTAAATTCGAAAGCGGTATATGTTTTATTTCTCCAAAATACTAAGGCAAAGTTAAAAATATAAGGGCTCTCTAGTCTATAAGTACCTTTCAAAATATCACGAGAATAAATCAAAAGTAACGTGGTTATAATTAATTGGCTCGTATCGGTATAAAATGTGAGACTTCAATTTTGTGGTAATAAACAGCTATTCTTCTACATGTACGTATCTTCCTCATGAATAAATTCCAAAAAGTAGTGAAATCCCCCCACAAAAACAGATTCTCTGTAAAAAAAGGCGGCATGTTCATTCAGTGCCAACAAAAATTGATACGTAAAATACTCTCCAAAAAAGATTTGAAATCAATTAAGATCGCCATGTTCAAGATTTATGTATTAAAAGTAAAAGGCATCATTTGAAAGGAAAATTATTGTAAATCAAGTTACTAAAAAATTCGACTAAAAAAATTTATAAACAAATTTTAATAAAAAAGAACTTGCCGCGTTTTTTTCTTCAAAATAAAAAATTCAGACAGAATTATACTCGATGTTTATGCACTTATGATTTTAAATAAATTCATACACTTATAATATGATACCACCAGTATACCGAATGTCGCACGGGAAACCGATTAGGCGGGGGCCTTCTGAAATTCTCTGAATTTGACTTCGGCAGTGTAATTTATGAATCACTCTAGCACCGTCCAAGCACTGCCAATTATTCGGCATAGTGGACAAAATATGAAAACTTAAACGCGGCAAGTTCTTTTTTATTAAAATTTTTTTATAAATTTTTTTAGTCGAATTTTTTAGTAACTTGATTTACAATAATTTTCCTTTCAAATGATGCCTTTTACTTTTAATACATAAATCTTGAACATGGCGATCTTAATTGATTTCAAATCTTTTTTGGAGAGTATTTTACGTATCAATTTTTGTTGGCACTGAATGAACATGCCGCCTTTTTTTACAGAGAATCTGTTTTTGTGGGGTAGGTACATACATCGATACCTGAAAGCAACAGTGAGATAAACCCCAAACTCTATCTTGAGCTAACTATGTGAAACGTAAGCTAAAACCGACCTTTATACAATGCAATACTGAGATATCACGGCAAAAATATTTAAATAAATATTCAATTTAAATATTTTTGCCGTGATATCTCAGTATTGCATTGTATAAAAAGGCCGGTTTTAGCTTACGTTTGACATAGTTAGCTCGAGATCGAGTTTGGGGTTTATCTCATTGTTGCTTTCAGGTATCGACATACCCCTTCATTCATTCATTGTACAGTCACATTCATTGTATACACATATAATAAAAAGCTATTCTCCTACATGTACGTATTCTCCTCATGAATAAATTCCAAAAAGTAGTAAAATCCCCCCAAAAAACAGATTCTCTGTAAAAAAAGGCGGCATGTTCATTCAGTGCCAACAAAAATTGATACGTAAAATACTCTCAAAAAAAGATTTGAAATCAATTAAGATCGCCATGTTCAAGATTTATATATAAAAAGTAAAAGGCATCATTTGAAAGGAAAATTATTGTAAATCAAGTTACTAAAAAATCCGACTAAACAAATTTATAAAAAATTTTTAATATAAAAGAACTTGCCGCGTTTTTCCTTCAAAATAAAAAATTCAGACAGAATTATACTCGATGTTTATGCACTTATGATTTTAAATAAATTCATAACACTTATATGATACCACCAGTATACCGAATGAAGAGAAAAAACGCGGCAAGTTCTTTTTTATTAAAATTATTATTATACCTATAGGAAATAAACAAATGTAGTTCTTATTAGTTACTTTCATTTTTTCTGCTAAATATTGGCTTCTCAAACCGTTGATCTTTTTCTTCACATCCTCTACTGTGCAACCATCACCGCTAGTCGCACTGATTGCATCAGCGATTTTTTTATACACATTCAATCTTTTATTTCGATTTTTATAATCTTGATGGTAACTGTTATATAACATTTCATATCCCTCGTACTCCGATATTAATAATGTTGTTGATGCAATGTTCCACACAAATTTGCCTTCCGACATCTTGGTATTCAACTTGTTCGAAGGACCGAATAAATCACGTTTGAGGAGGGAGAGAGAGTGGAATCGGGTTCAAGAGGAAAACGCGGGTTGACGGATGCGACGAAACTGGGACGAGAGAAACTGGACTTTATTCCACAGTTAACAATTAACGCTTGTGAACACTGGGAATGCAGTGCGGTGAGAGTGCGGTGCGTGGTCAAGGGAGGAAGTTCTCGCGAGGAGCTGAGCAGAAAGCGACGCGCACTCGGAGACGAATTTTTCTCAACTGATGGGAAGCGGGTAGAAAGGTAGGGGTACGCTTTGGCATAAAGATGAATTTTTGCGCTCTATGATGGAAGGGGAAAATTTCGAGAAAGTTAAAAAAGTGCGCAGGTACGTCGACATCCCTTGGTGCGGTCCAAGGACAGCCGTATGTGCGTTTCGGTGCCTTCATTTACGATAGATCGACCCTGAAGGCAAAGAGTGTCCGTACCCTCTCGCGAGTCCGGTGAAAGTTGAGAAAAAGGTCGAGGCGCATCGCGCTTGCCGAAACACAACTACACGGAGAGAAATCGTCAGTACTATTTGCCTGAAATTCAGGGAAAAAATACCCAACTAGTACGGTAATCGTGTTGCATTTGGTCAGTGAGGTAAACAATATCATGCATTCAAAGAGTTTTTCATGTTCTCGAAAGTAAAATGTGACCTCTGTATCAAATAAAAAATGTGGTTGGAATAGATGAAAATTATGGCTGAGATAGATTGAAAGTGTCAAACAATGAGAAAGATTTTACTGTTTTCGGGGTAGAAACTGCTGCACCGGTACGGTAAAATATACTAACCTGTACTGTGAAATTATTACTAAACTCAAGGATTATTTTTTTCCCACCAATTAGAATATAAATTTACCGTTCAATGTGATACTTTTTATTTTACGTTTTTATATTTTTTATTTATCCGTGAGCAAATTTTCTTCACCTTATTAAGTGAAAATTAATTATTAAATTAAAAATTGTATGGAAATTTTCATATATTTTGTTCTAATTACTTGTTTAATATCGGGAATTGAATTCTTTTCCTGACATTTGAGCTAAGTGCGTTTATTTGTGACCGTTGCTATCGAGCATCGCGTCGTTCCGCGTCTTTCGTACCAGTGCAGTGCCGAAAAATTCGCATCACGGAGGAAGTCGCGGCATCGGGATACGTACCCGCGCTTGTCTGTGCCAGAAATAGCAGTTTATTGCGGCCAGGTAGTAAACGATCGCTGCAAACGACGAGTATTTCTAACTTCCTTGTTACGCGTTCATTACTAAGGAAAATTCGACAGCTTTTGTAGGAAATATTTCCCGAAAGAACAGTTTATTGATGAATGCGACTGATTGTGAGTTACAACGTGATGAATGTGACTGCGACTTGACTTCAGCTCTTCGCCGAAGTAGCTCTTGCGATGGTCGAAGGAGAGAATGACCACCGAGCTGCCCAAGCCGTCCTTACGCCCGCGGCTCGTCCCTTCTTCCGAGCCGATCACCGTGCGTTCTCAGGTAGCGTCGGTGTCCTGTTAGTCGGATGATCGGTATGGTCGTCCGTGCGTTATCGAGGATGTTCCGTTAACGGCCCGCAGACCCTAGGTTTTCTCCGTAAAATCGTTCTTCACACTTTTCTGCTCAGAAGAACAAATGACATACAAAATTAAATAGATTAAAATTTTTCAATGAAAATCTTATCTGCTGAGACTCTATGTATTGTAAGCTATATTCGACGCGGTAGACTCGACGCGGCTGCACGATAAGTCCTGAAGCAATCCTCGATGAGACTCGAATCACGATCCGATATGCACGCTGGTTGTCGATCAAATGGCTTCCTTTGATTGCCTGGAGGAGCATAAGACCCCCTTACTCCTTCATCCTGGGCCTGCATTGGAAAGCCCCGTTGCCTTGACGTCATTATGGGGGAAACTGCCCGCTTCTACCTGGCTTCGTGAATCACCCTTGCTTGACGCGTCCACTCCTAACGGTGCCTTGAAATTTCAGTATAGAATTTTTTTGCATGAATTTCCCCAATTTTTCTTCTAGTCTTCTCTTCTTATTTATAACGAAAAAGAAATCACCAGAATTTCCCATCAAATACTCCTGGTAATGGACAAAAATGGGGAGACTTCTCCGTATATCAGGCAAAAAATATGATTAAAAAATCTACTAACATTTTCCCATAAATCTTCTAAATAAAATCACTTACCTCAAAAGCCGCTTTCACCAGACAGTAATTCGTCTTTTTAAATAATTGTTTTTTTTTATAAATGTATTAGTTTAAGCACTTTATTTTTTCTGGAACAACTCGCACCGGTTCTAATGGCCACAACTCACAACGTGCGTCGACTTCTGACGATCGGCCGAAAACGGCCGAACTGACGCGAACTGACGCTCACGTGATCGCTTTTATAGATGTCATTGGTAGAATCTATCTACCCGGATAGGTAAAAATTCCGTTACTCTAGGGTAATTGTGCAGTAACGTAATAATAAAAATTAAGGCGCACAACTTGTTACAATTTAAGGACCGAATGATAATTTTTGCTGCTATTATACGATAACATTTATTAACGGAGGGATACTTTCTATATTGTGCAGGCATAAAAATTCCTGTTCGGGTAAAATTGTAGAGTTGGAACGGTAAAAATTCTGGAACGTTCGTCAAAATATATCGGTTGATTGTTAATTCCTGACCAGCGCCTCTACAAAATTAACCGTAAAACACCGAATGCTACACGCTTACCCTACTATTTAGGTAATTTTTACCGAAAATTTCTCTCCGTGTACTACAAGTTTTATAAAATGTAACAGTTTCCTATTACTTGTATAAAAGAACTTTTATAGCAGAAATGTTTTATTTCGATAAAGTTTAAAAAGTAAAAACGTGAGAAAAACTCGGGAAAAAAGCGCGCAGGTACGTCGACATCCCTTGGTTCGGTGCAAGGACAGTCGTGCGTGCGTCTCGGGGTGTCTTAATTTATGATAGATCGATCCTGAAGGCAAAGAGTGTCCGTACCCTCTCGACAGTCTGGTGAGGGAAAAGGGTCGAGGCGCATCGCACTTGCCGAAACACAACTAGGACTACAAGTTTTATAAAATGTAGCAGTTTCCTATTACTTTTATAAAAGAACTGTTATAGCAGAAATGTTTTATTTCGAAAAAGTTAAAAAAGTAAAAGCGTGAGAAAGACTCCGGAAAAAGCGCGCAGGTACGTCGACATTCCTTGGTGCGGTCAAAGGGCAGCCGTGCGTGCGTCTCGGTGTCTTAATTAATGATAGATCGACCCTGAAGGCAAAGAGTGTCCGTACCCTCTCGCGAGTCTGGTAGAAGTTGAGAAAAAGGTCGAGGCGCATCGCGCTTGCCGAAACACAACTACTACAAATTTTATAAAATGTAACAGTTTCCTATTACTTGTATAAAAGAACTTTTATAGCAGAAATGTTTTATTTCGATAAAGTTTAAAAAATAAAAACGTGAGAAAAACTCCGGAAAAAGCGCGCAGGTACGTCGACATCCCTTGGTGCGGTCCAAGGACAGCCGTGCGGGCATCTCGGTTTCTTAATTTATGATAGATCGACCCTGAAGGCAAAGAGTGTCCGTACCCTCCCAAGAGGCTGGCGAAAGAAAAGGGTCGAGGCGCATCGCGCTTGCCGCCACAACTAGGACTAAAAGTTTTATAAAATGTAGCAGTTTCCTATTACTTTTATAAAAGAACTTTTATAGCAGAAATGTTTTATAAAATGTGACACATTACACAGTCAAATTTTTCGTCAAATATATTTTATAACAGATCTTTGTCAAAGATCTTTTGTAGTGTAATGGGGCAGGGTCGAGATCGGTGTATGAGTGAGGCACGTACGATAGCGCTTGAGTGTGTGGGTTTCGTTACGGTTTTTGAGGAATTTTCGTTGCATACCACGCTTTTAGTCCCCTCAGCAAAGAAGTTTCACTTCAAAAACGTCGTGTGCAAATGTCACGTCATGGACAACTAGATTTACTACTAACTATCAATTCGGGGAAAACAATAGGGATCATCGATACACTCAAGACATTTTATATCGCAAAAGAATATTCTGTTGCCACTAACCTTTCTTTGACTTTCGATCTCTCTCTTTCTCTCTCTCTACTCTCTCCTTAGGGCTTTCTCTCTCTTCCTTCTCGTTCCTTTCTTTATTCGATTACTTCAAGAGGATGGGACAAGACGAATCACAAAACTGATTAGCTAACAGACTTTATTTTAAGCCACTGATTAAAAGTCAAAAGCACTGATCTAATTACAACAAAGTTGACACTGGAAACTGAGCTAATATTCCGCACTAAAAACATTTGCTTAAGATTCTGCATTAAAAAAACATTTGCACTGATCTAATTGATACTGGGAGCTGAGCTAAAATTCTGCATTCTCTGATTAGAGAGACTCTTTTTATTCCACTTTCGCGGGGGTGGTTCCTATCCCTGTTCCGGTGGGGGCGACCAATGGTCAAGCTTGATTTTTCGTCCTAGGTGGGATCCAGCCTGATGTTTTTCAAAGGGGGGAAGAAGATGCCTTGATCTAGTTTTTGGTGGCACGTGCATCACTGAGGGCTTCGTGGAACTTCCGGCCTCTCACGTCGATAACACGTCGTTATTGCGTCCCATAGAGTGTGATGAAGTTATGATCTGTTGAAGGCTCCTTGAAGGGTTTCGCTTTCCGTTTCGTTCGTCGCTGCGTAGGAGAGTGTTTGTTCCTGTTTGGGATTTGATCTGTCCGGGCTGTTACATGATTGCTTATCCTCTATCTCTCCATGATAATTTATTTATCGCTCGCTCGCACGTACCTCTATTACTTCTATGAATACGGCTGCGTAGGAATTTTCAAGACGTAACACCTCCCCCCTTAAATCTGAACGTTAGGTGAGCCTAACGTGAAAAGGTTGGGATTCATATTCCTCTTTTAAAACTTTTGGATTTAATCAGGAATGTAGGTATATGATTATTAAGCCGTATTCATGAATTTTTTTCTTAAAACTGTATCTCGAATATTTAAAGAAGTTAACAAAAATTGTATATATATTTAAGAGTTATTAAATTTAATGATTAACGGATTACTAAATTATAGATGATTGCAAAAATAAATGATTATTATATTGAAAATAAAATTAAGTTGTGATTATAAATGTTTTGTAAAATCAATAATTAATCATTAAATTCGTAATTAAATATATAATGGATTAGCGTAATTAACAAAGAAAAGTAAGTGAAACGAGTTATTAAGGAAAATAATGTGTGGAGGGAATGTACTTGTAGAAAGGAAGAAAATAGGAATGAAAAGTTATAGACAGGATAAATAGGATTACAGGTCTTCCTCTTCACACGTTCAGTTCCAACCCAATTCATCGCTCTCTGGGAACTCCCAACCTTCCTCTTCATTCGCGCTGTCCCAGTCTTCTGGAAAGCGCTGCCAGTAGATTCTACTGCTGCCATTCGCCAGCTGCCGAGGCCAGTCCAGCCGCTGCCATTCTTCTGGAGTGTAGATGGAAATGTCCAAGCGATCGAGGTAGGAGCGATTTGGTGTAGGTGGCTCGATGTGGTTCCTCCATTCATCTTCCTCTTCTCTCTGGGCTTGCTGGTACTCGTATTCTTCGAGGGCTCCATGACGATCTCATGTTCGTCCCAAGCTTCGTCATCCGGGTATTCCTGAGTGAAGAGTTCTCGGAGGTGGAAGACGTTCTCTTCGAAGTTCCATGTCCATTCCAGATATTGTTGTATGATATGCCGGTGTACTTGTCTGGACGTTGGTTCGTATGGTAATTCCATTTCTATTCCTTGCTGTCTGATTGATCTCTTCAGAATCGTTTCGGTCTTGTGACTGGCTTCCTTACGCACTTCGTGAGGTTTTATACCTTGACGGGGTTTGGAATTTGAATTCGGATTTTGGAAATCTGCTGCTTTTGATTTGGAATTTGGATTCTGACTTTGGAAGGATTTATTTAGGATCGGTTCGTTGATATTTGTTAGTACTTATTATATAGCGTACGTATTACTTTCTATATATTTGAAGTATAATATGACCCCCCACAAAAACAGATTCTCTGTAAAAAAGGCGGCATGTTCATTCAGTGCCAACAAAAATTGATACCTACGTAAAATACTCTCCAAAAAAGATTTGAAATCAATTAAGATCGCCATGCTCAAGATTTATATATAAAAAGTAAAAGGCATCATTTTAAAAGAAAATTATTGTAAATCAAGTTACTAAAAAATTCGACTAAAGAATTTATACAAACAATTTTAATAAAAAAGAACTTGCCACGTTTAAGTTTTCATCTTTTGTCCACTATACCGAATAATTGGTAGTGCTTGGACGGTGCTAGAGTAATTCATAAATTGCACTGCCGAAGTCAAATTCAGAGAAATTCAGAAGGCCCCCGCCTGATTAGTTTCCCGTGCGACATTCGGTATACTGGTGGTATCATATAAGTGTATGAATGTATTTAAAATCATAAGTGCATAAACATCGAGTATAATTCTGTCTGAATTTTTTATTTTGAAGGAAAAAACGCTGCAAGTTCTTTTTTATTAAAATTTTTTTATAAATTCTTTAGTCGAATTTTTTAGTAACTTTATTTACAATAATTTTCCTTTCAAATGTTGCCTTTTACTTTTTATATATAAATCTTGAACATGGCGATCTTAATTGATTTCAAATCTTTTTTGGAGAGTATATTACGTAGGTATCAATTTTTGTTGGCACTGAATGAATATGCCGCCTTTTTTTTACAGAGAATCTGTTTTTGTGGGGGGATTTCATTACTTTTTGGAATTTATTCATGAGGAGAATAAGTACATGTAGAAGAATAGCTTTCTATTACCACAAAATTAAAGTCTCACATTTTATACCGATACGAGCCAATTAATGGGCATGTTCACAACTTTTTGTACAACTGTTTAAACTGCGTGAATCGGAAGAGATTAGGGTATTAAAGTAATGTAGGTAAAAAATGGGTCACTAAAAAAATGTTTTTCCATTATTTTTGAGATGTTAAAAAAGGCATTCGTTTTAAAGCGTCGCACTTTCACCGCCATTTTAACTGACCAATCAGAGTCGGGTAACAGATTCTCCACCATTCACAAACCCGGGTTTGGCCCCTTGCCAATGGCTTTAGTGACGTCACTAAGGATTTCGTCTGAATCGAAGTCAAACTTTGAACATTAAAAGAAAAGAAATTCGTGCTCAGAAAAAAAAACACATCTTATTAATAAGCACAGAAAGTATTAACGAATGATAAAAAAAAATCGTGAACATGCCCATTATAACCACTTACTTATTTTTGATTTATTCTCGTGATATTTTGAAAGGGATTTATAGACTAGAGAGTCCTTATATTTTTCACTTTGCCTTAGTATTTTGGAGAAATAAAACATATACCGCTTTCGAATTTACAGGCCATCGGATTTTTCTTATATTTTGGTCGTCTACAGAAATCCATGAAGACGTTTTACCTTCAACTCTCTCTCTCTCTCTAAGTATACTCTTCCAATGACCATGACGAATTGTTTCATCACATGTAAAGATACCACTTATGACAGTATATATGTTGTTACATATATTAACTCGAGACGTTGGAATAGTTTTAAGAAATCCTTTTGCATGCACCGCTGAAATTTCGCCCTTGCTCATAAATAAATTTAATGTAATTATTACTACATCATTTACAGCTTCGATGCTGACCTTACGACTCATTTCAATCCGAGTAGAACATGCATTGCAAATATCATCATAAACATGCCAATGCGAATAAAAATCATCTATTAACTGTTGCAGATCAAGTATTCCGTTGTGGTGGGCGTCCTGATTGGTCTACTCGCAAAGATGCGTATACTTTCTTAGCGAGTAGACTAATTAGGACCCCCGCCGCAACGGAATACTTGAACCTGATTGGTCTCTTCGCTGAGTTGCGTGCACGCAAAGATACGAGTGACTCGAGAAAGGCCCCCCTGATCTCCCGGTAGCTGTCAATTCGGGAGATCGAAGCATGTAACCTCGAAATCAAGTGTACAAGTGATAAGATAATTATTCGGGTTTCTTCGGTGAGTTTCCCCAAGTGTTTAAAGTAGTTACTCCATTATTGTAATCCAATTTTATTGTATCCCTTATTTTTCTGCCACGACTTTGATTGTTGATAGTGGATGGATCAGCTAATAAATTTGATTTTTATTCACTATCAACCATCAAAGTCGTGGCAGAAAAATAAGGGATACAATGGAATTGGATTACAGTAATGTAGTAACTACTTTATTATTATTTTTTCTTTATCGATATAGTCCCTCTTTCGTATTATACTATCCCACACAAGTTCGAATTTATATACCGATCTGTTAAACGTGAAGTGTACATGTACCTCACTTTTATCTCATTAAGTATTACTGCAGACTCTGACATGTCATCTCGTACAGGTGCAACCGAAGAGGACCTAGCTCGTGTTCTGTCCGTAAAAAGATGACTCGATGGACATCGGAGAATATCAGACTTGTCACCGAGCGCCTACTACCCACGGTACATTTATTGCAATATGCGCTTTTCGTTACAATTATTCCTGCTTTAAATAACTTTCACTTCTTTCAAAGTATTTACCTTGTACAAACTGTTCATCGTAGGGGGAAGCGATCAATGATTGTGACTAATCGTAGACAAATTATTCCTGCGATGATGTTCCAGTTGCAAAGCATACACTAGCAAGTCAGCTTACAGCATCCGATGTTTTGTATCAACTTTACCTCTTTTGGAACACCCATCACCTGAGCATAATCACGATTACGTTAATGTTAATCGCAGAACAGACCGTGAGCTCGGGCACATTATCGCAGTAGTAGTTTGGTACAACGAATTGCTTTTTAGTTTTAATAGACGAACTTGTCTACGACGAGTCGCTATTATCAATCGCTGCCACCTACCACGAACAGTTCAAAAAAGGTTATTAGCTTGAAAGAAGTAAAAGTTATTTAACGCTGGAATAATTGAAAGGAGAAACGCGTATTGCAATTAATGTACCGTGGGATATAGGCGCTCGGTGACAAGTCTGACATTCTCCAATGTCGATCGAGTCACCTTTTTGTGGACAGGACACGAGCTAGATCATCTTCGGTTGCACCTGTACGAGATGACAAGTCAAAAAATCATGAGTCTTCATGAAAATCTTCTTACCTACTCGTTCTGCAGTAATACTTAATGAAATAAAAGTGAGGTACATGTACACTTCACATTTGACAGGTCGGTATATAAATTCGAACTTGTGGGATAGTATAATACGAAAGAGGAAATATATATCGATAAAGAAAAAATAATAATAAAGAGTAGTTACTACATTACTGTAATCCAATTCCATTGTATCCCTTATTTTTCTGCCGCGACTGATTGTTGATAGTGAATAAAAATTAAATTTATTGGCTGATCCATCCACTATCAACAATCAAAGTCGTGGCAGAAAAATTAGGGATACGCAATGGAATTGGATTACAATAATGGAGTAACTACTTTATTATTATTTTTTCATTATTTATATATTTTCTCTTTCATATTATACTATCACAAGTTCCAATTTATATACCGACCTGTCAAGCGTGAAATGTACATGTACATCACTTTTATTTCATCTCTTCTTCGCCTCTGGTATCAAGAGACACGGTAGTGTCTCGTGGCATGTTCATTCAAGTCGTCAGAACGGCGCCGCCAGCGCTGTCGCCGAGCACCCGTGTATCTTTCCAGGAAAAATGTTTGCCCCCTTCCCCTTCAATTTTTACATCGAATTTTCCAAATAAATATATGGCAAAACTATGCTTAGTTACGCCATATAAATCGACTATTCTCTATCGATAGAGACCAGAGTAAATGTTGTAAGTTACATATTAACAGAAATTTTTCCTTAGCAACGCGAAGCCACGCCCCTCGCCCCTCAAAAGTCGAGAATCCGATTTCTCGGGCGATATATATATTTAAAAATGTCACAAAAATTCCGCCTGTCTTCGGCGGTATTCGGCCATGGTCTCGGAAATGTGTACACAGATGCGGCCACACGCATACGCCATCAAAAATGTATGTGAGAGTGTGTGAGAGAATATATTCCTTGAATGTTTAGTTGTTTTTCAAAATTAATAAAATATTTCCATTCGCGAAATGATTTCCCTCGCATTTTTTCGATCCTCGGACGCGCTTGTTAATAAAAAGTAAAAATTCAGTGTAATCGGAGTAGTGAATCTCAATAGTGGTGAATGTGACAGACGCTCTGACAGCTAGCTATTATCAAATCGTTTGGATTTTTTTTTAATAATCAAGATAGTGCACGAAAGCAGTGTCTTTTTTCTCTGGTTGCTGGTGCATGAAGAGCAGTAAAGGAGACATCTGTATCTCGGAAGAAGTGGCATCAGATAAGTTACTTCCTAACTGACTGTCTTAACCTCATTTTCATCCCTTATACAGAACAAATATCTTTGTGGTTATTCTATTTTTTGTTTTCAGCGCCATACGAGAACGGGACGGATTGATAGAAATTTGATTTTTCTTCGCAGTCAAAAATCAACCTAGGTTGAAAGGAATTCTCTAGAATTGCGGTACAATGCCACGGTATGAATATCAAGTTCTACCGACATGACATGCTTCGACAAGATCTGTGTCAAATTTAGCGGTATATTGGGGGCACTGCACTAATCCTGTGTTACATTTTTCTATCTGGGAAAGCATATTATTATGGTAGTACAGCTGTACAGCGTTCCGATAATATACTGTCTTCCCGTACTGACAGTATACATGCATTTTTTTTACCTCCAATATGCCGGAATTAAAAATCTCTAGAACTCTGCGGTACAATGCCACGGTAGGAATATCAGGTTCTACCGACATGACATGCTTTGACAAGGTCTGTATCAACTTTAGCGGTATATCGGGGGCACTGCACTAATCCTGTGGCACATTTTTCTATCTGGGAAAGCATATTATTATGGTAGTACAGCTGTAGAGCGTTCCGATAATATACCGTCTTCCCGTACTGACAGTATACATGCATTTTTTACCTCCAATATATGCCGAAATTAAAAATCTCTAGAACTCTGCGGTACAATGCCACGGTAGGAATATCACGTTCTACCGACATGACATGCTTCGACAAGGTCTGTATCAACTTTAGCGGTATATTGGGGGCACTGCACTAATCCTGTGGCACATTTATCTATGTGGGAAAGCCGTGGTAGAAAAGTAGGAGATACGATAGAATTGGATTACAATAATGAAGTAATTATTTTATTATCTTTTCTTTATCGATATATTCCCCCTTTCGTATTATCAAAAGTTCCAATTATATATTATCGGAACGCTGTACAGCTGTACTACCATAATAATATGCTTTCCCAGATAGAAAAATGTGCCACAGGATTAGTGCAGTGCCCCCAATATACCGCTAAAGTTGATACAGACCTTGTCGAAGCATGTCACGTCGGTAGAACCTGATATTCCTACCGTGGCATTGTACCGCATAGTTCTAGAGATTTTTAATTCCGGCATATATTGGAGGTAAAAAAAATGCATGTATACTGTCAGTACGGGAAGACGGTATATTATCGGAACGCTGTACAGCTGTACTACCATCAATAATCTCGGTCGAGATTATCGAATTAATAAAACCGTCCGACCGTCCAACCGAACCCTCCGACCGAGAGTATCTATACAGGAATTGGAACGCCTTTGCGTTCAATAGTCAATCCATCCATCCATACGAGATTTCGTGGTTTCGTGCTTTCGGCACTAGCCTGCTGGCGTCGCCACCGTACGGCCTTCATACTCACGTACTCTTCCCTTTGTGGCAACGACTCGTGACCAGTCGGTATTTGTACCGTATGTCCCACTCTGTACGGGCCAGTTTGAAGTTACCTTCGGGGAGGCTTGGTCAGCAATCGAAACATTTAATACCGGTAGAAGTCGAGTCGGTAGTTAGAGTTGGTGTCAATTCGGGAGATCGAAACGTCTAATCTCGAAATTATGAATTTGAAAATAATGGTGAGTAATTTCCATTATTCACAAATTCATAATTTCAAAGTTAGACGCTTCGATCACCCGAATTGACACCAACTCTAATTACCGACTCGACTTCTACCGGTATTAAATGACTCAAGTACCGTCCAAGCCTCCCCGAAAGTAATTTCAAACTGGCCCGTACAGAGTGGGACATACGGTACAAGGCCCAGCCGACGGTAAATTTCAAGGTCCCTGTAACTGTGCGGTTCTGCTCGGGTCGGCACATCATGTACGTGTGTACGAAGGCTCGCACACTGGAACGCGGCGTCCGTACAAGAACGCTCCGTACTGCTTCGTACACCAATACAGTAAGCGTGTAGTAGGTATGTTCGTTCATCTCGGCGTAAAGTGAGCAGCGAGAACCCGTGTGTATCTTTATGTCTGCCTTCTCCACCCCTCAATTTTTACATCGAATTTTCTCAATAAATATATGTATGGTTATAACCAAAATTATGTTTAGTTACACCATATAAATTGATTATTCTCTAATGATAGATTGATAAAGACCAGAATAAATTTTTCATTTATACCGGCAGAGATCGAGTCGATAGTTAGAGTTGGCTTACAGCCCGTAAACACTGTGCAGTTTATTCACTGTTTCGATAATTTTAACAAATCGGTGCAAATCGAATGCTATGTTATGAACATAGTATCCGGTTTCCACCGATTCGTTAAAATTACTGAAACGGTGAAAAAACCGCATAGTTTGTTTATTTACGATTTTTATGACTTCTTTCACGAACGAATTGTTCTGGGGAAAATGTAAATATTATCGAAACATTAATTATGAAATCATTACATGTTGGTGATTTAATTTATGATTCATAATTTTTAAATCAGTCATCTAGGCTGAAAACATTTTTACCGATTTTCCGTTTATCATTGAGTGCGTTCTAGTTGCGAAATTCGATGTTCAATTGTTTTCAAACTGTTAACACACGATACGTCGGCTGACAACAATGAATGTGTAGTGACGCGCTACGCCGCTCTTTTCTCCGCCTTGTCGGAAACTACGCGATAAAGCGATCAGGGGCCCCTTTCTCTAACTCACTCGCAAAGTTGCGTATACGCATCTTAGCCAATAGACCAATCAGGATCAAGTATTCCGTTGTGGTGGGGGTCCTGATTGGTCTACTCGATAAGAAACTTATACGTTTCTCTTGCGAGTGAGTAAGAGAAAGGGGCCCCAGGGATCTCCTTACCTGAGAACCCTGCCTACGTCACAACTAAGGGCCTTTGCACACGACGTTTTTTAAACTAGCTGACGACGCGTGTTATACGCGATTAGGACGCACAGCAAACGCAAGGCAGTCGGCAAGTTGTGACTTTTACACACGATCCTTGCTAATACAACCTGCTAATACGCGCTGATGACGCGCAGCGAACGCGCTCATCAAAAAGGCGCATCGTCAGCTAGTTTAAAAAACGTCGTGTCCAAAGGCCCTTACGATTGGCAGCTTTATCGCAGCGTTCCATACCCCGAGGTACATATGTCGGTCCCTCGTCGAACCCTTGTCTCACGGTGTACGGAATTTCGCTGGAAAAGCAGTCGGTCTTGAGCTTCAGATGCGTACAGTGTTGCGTATTTTTTTTCTATCCACTAAAGCAAGTAGATAACAAACCATACAGTAAATGTATAATATTAATAAGCTTCATATCACGCTTCAGTTCAATACACAATCGAACTCGGCAATAATAATAACTGACCACATTCTATCATTGAAAAAAATGTTTCTTATTTATCTGACAAAAGAGCACGAAAGAAAATTAACGAAAAAAGAAATGAAATCCCCCGCCCCCCCCTTCAAAACATCGACGATGTATGATAGCACGAATTAATAAAATAGCTCCCTTTCCAAAGTAATCATGTAACAACTTACGAATCACCAAAGATAATGAAAAAATTATGATAAAATTAATGAAATCATTACCGCCAAGTTAATGAAAGCAAGTGTGTTGTCAAGGTATGTTGCGTTAATGAGAGAAATAGTACATAATTCCATACAATGGTAAACTTTACTACAGAGACTAAAAATAATACAGAGGGAAAAAAAACCAAGAGAGAAGTTCCCCTGAAACTGAGAATATATCCTCAATTAACCAAATTGTATGGAATTATGTACTGTTTCTCTCATTAACGCAACATACCTTGACAACACACTTGCTTTCATTAATTTGGCGGTAATGATTTCATTACTTTTTTATCATAATTTTTTCATTATCTTTGGTGATTCATAAGTTGTTACATGTGATTACTTTGGAAAGGGAGCTATTTTATTAATTCGTCGAATGTACTACTGTTGCGCCCCGGCCAAGAAGGCGCATGAATCAGCGCCTCCGGAATGTCCGAGGGTTTCCACCCACCACGGACATCCCGAGAGGCTCCGCTTGCCGCGTAACCTGCCAATAGGTCCCACCAAGGGAGCGTTCGGTGACAGGTACCTCCGGAACGTTCGAGAACTTGCGTACGTTCCGGAGTTTGCAAAATTCCCGTTCGCCCTCGCTACCTGCGAGTGCGTATCGGGGAGAAAAGGTGGAGAGTCAGTTGTAAGCGAGCAGCCAAGCGCTTCGGTAGTGAGTAACCTTTCGCGGAGATATAACAGTGGCGCAGTCGTAATGGCTAGAGAACCCAGTTCCACCGAGCTACTACAGCTAATGTTGAAGCAGCAGGATGTGATGATGGCAATGATGAAGAAATTGGACACAATACCATCAACAAGGCCACACCCACCAGTAGCCGCATCCAGTCAAGCAATCAACACACAAGCCATCCAGCTCCAGGAATTCATCCCAGATGACGACGACCCGTACGTTTTTGACAGTTGGATGAAACGCTTCGAGTTGGCAGTAGATTGTGCTTTCCCGGATGTAAAGCCACCATATACGGAGGAACAAGACACGTACCGGGTGAAACTAATCATCAGCAAACTCTCCAGTACGGCATTCCGTGAGTACCAAAGGAACTGCTTACCTAAAGACGTACTCGAGTTCAAGTATTCCGAGACAATAGAACGACTAAAAAAGCTATTCGCACGTCCGGCATCAATAGAACTTGACCGTCTCGCGTTCCTCGAAATCACGAAAACCGACGGAGAGCAATTCGACACTTTCACCAATCGTTTTCGTGACGCGTATCGGCGATATAACTACTCCGAACTATCAGAGGAGCAGTTCAAGTGTTTCATGTACATGGTCGCGATGAAATCACCAGCGGACAATGCAGCCCGTACACGTGTGTTGCACCAGCTCCGTAAAAAGGGAGAAAACATCGCGTTCGACGAGTTGGTCGAAGATGTTCGAGCGTTCCTGAAAACATCATCCGAAGCAAGATTGTTCGAAAAAGCACAACCAAAGGTCAACGCCATTCAGGTAAAGAAGACCGACAGGAAGGAGCGAAGGGGATCGGAACCACCGAAAACCAACTGCTTCCGCTGTGACGGACTACACTGGTCGAAGGAATGCCCTTATACAAAGCACGTATGTACAAAGTGCAAAGAGAAAGGACATACGGAGAAAGTCTGCGAAGCCGTACACGAATATCGCCGAACCAAAGGACACGCTAAAAAAGTGAACTACGTGCGGGTAAACAGCATCAGCCAGACGAGGAACTTAATTCGCTGCGACGTACAAATCGACGGATCGCCAGTCAATTTCATGATCGATCCTGGCTCGGAGGTCACCATTATCAATGAGGACACAGATCGCGCGATAGGTTCGCCGGAGCTCGCTAGCTGCAACACACAGGGACAGGCGTTCGACGGAACAGCATGCAGCACATTCATCGGACAGCTCAGAACGACGTTGAGTTTCAATGGCCGCTCAACACAGCAAGGTATATGCGTCGCTAAAGCAGGAGCCGATAACTTATTAGGCATCTATGCTTGCGACGCACTGGGATTCCTAGACGTACCACTAAAAAATTACTGGACTATTAATGCCGTACACATGCTACCGACCGAGATTTTCAAGTCGATCAGTGAGAAATTCCAGGACGTTTTCGCACCAGGACTCGGTTTGTGCACTAAACTAAAGGCTCAGCTGCAGGTGAAACAAAACGTGTTACCTACTTTCAAACGCGCGCGTGTCATCGCATACGCAAGTCGGGACGCCGTCAGAGACGAACTAAACCGACTCCAGAGCCTCGGCGTCATCACACCAGTATCATACGCGGAATGGGCGGCACCCATCGTAGCCATACGAAAACCGAATGGAGCAGTCCGTGTATGCAACGATTACTCAACTGGACTTAACCAAGCATTGGAATTAGACAGCCATCCGCTTCCACGTCCAGAAGATATCTTCGCTACGCTCAATGGAGGAACGATTTTCAGCAAAATCGATTTTTCAGACGCCTATCTCCAAGTAGAGTTGGACGACCAGTCCAAAAAGGTATGCACTATTAACACGCCTCAAGGATTGTTCCAGTACAACCGTCTCCCATTCGGCGCGAAACCAGCACCAGGAATATTCCAGCGGATCATGGACTCCATGCTCGCCAAATTCAACTTCGCGATCGCATACCTGGATGACATCATCGTCGTCAGTAAATCGAGCAAAGAACATTGCGAGCATTTACACGCCGTATTCGAAGCAATTTCAGAATACGGTTTCAAGGTCAAGGAGGAGAAGTGTCATTTCGCCCAACCATCGATCAAATACCTGGGGCACATCATTGACAAAAACGGCCGCCGACCTGACCCAGAGAAGATACAAGCCATCGCAAAAATGCCAGCACCAACCGACGTCGCGGCTCTCCAATCCTATCTGGGCATGGTAAATTACTACCAACCATACGTTGCGAATATGGTTAAGATGCGGAGGCCATTGGATCTTCTACTCAGGAAGGACAAAACATGGAATTGGAGCCACGAATGCAAACAAGCATTCCAGCAGCTCCAAAACGTTTTCACGTCCGACCTACTCCTAACACACTACGATCCAACTCTTCCAATGATCGTAGCTGCCGATGCGTCAAATCAAGGAATTGGCGCGGTGTTGCTACACATCATGCCTGATGGATCCCGCAAAGCAGTCGTTCATGCTTCCCGCGCACTCACTTCGGCTGAACAAAATTACAGCCAAATCGAGAAGGAAGGACTCGCATTAATTTTCGCCGTAACGAAATTCCACAAAATGGTCTACGGTCGACGTTTTACGCTTCAAACGGATCACGAGCCGCTACTGCGAATATTCGGTTCCAAGAAGGGGGTCCCAGGATACGCAGCAAACAGACTCCAGCGATGGGCACTTATACTGCGGTCATATGACTTCCACATCGAGTATCAACGGACTCACAATTTCGGACAAGCTGACGCATTGTCGAGATTGATCGCCAGCACCACCACTAGCTCAGATGACGCGGTTGTCATCGGCGCGCTCAGTGTCGACGACGAACTGGGCGCAAGACTCGCCGAAGATGTTCGAAACCTGCCCATCACTTTCACCGATCTGGTTAACGCAACAATGAGCGACAAGACGTTAACGATGGTGAAAACCGCACTCCGAGAAAACGATTGGCCAATCGATGACGACGTCCAGCTTTTCTACTGCCAAAGGGAGCACTTAACGATAATTCAAGAGTGCGTCATGTTTAAAGAACGTGTCGTAGTACCGCAACGCTACCACTCAGCTGTTCTCAAACTCCTTCATCAAGGTCATCCCGGGATTCAACGCATGAAACAATTGGCTAGAGCATACGTCTACTGGCCACACATCGACAAATATATCGAGAAGATCGTAAAAGCATGTCGGCAATGCGCAGAAGCAGCAAAAAATCCGATCAAACACGCCCTTCAACCATGGCCCAAGACTACGTACCCGTGGCAACGTGTACACATGGACTTCGCAGGACCAATCAGCGGCAAGTGGTTCCTTATCATCGTGGATAGCTACTCGAAGTATCCCGATGTCTGCGTCATGCCTCACCCGACATCTTCAGCAGTGATTTCAAAACTCAAATCGCTATTCGCTCTTTTTGGACTTCCCGAGCTTCTCGTAACCGACAATGGCACACAATTCAGCAGTGCGACATTCAAGGAGTTTTGCACAAGCCAGGGCGTAAAACAAATGTTCTCTCCGCCATATCACCCACAATCAAACGGGCAAGCCGAGAGATTTGTCGACACTTTCAAAAGGGCGTTGTTGAAAACTAAAGAGGGAAGAAACGTGACGGATACGGTCACCGAATTCTTGCTTCATTACAGAACGACGCCGTGCCAGTCAGCACCCAACGGAAAGTCGCCGGCTGAGGTGTTCCTAGGACGAATGCCGCGGACAGGTCTCGGACTCCTCCTACCATCAAAACGCGGAACGGACCGCGACCAAGCAATGGCAGCTCAATACAATAAACACCATGGAGCCCGAGTCCGGGCATTTGCGCCAGGCGATTTAGTCTACGCCAAGCGTTCGGAAAATTCCCGATGGGAAGCAGGACAAATAGAGAAGAGGCAAGGAGTCGTGTATACCGTCAAAAGCGAAACGGGAGCAGGACAATATCACGTCAACCAACTGCGACCACGAACGGATGTTGACGAGGAATAACTCCACCTATTTCTGGACACATTCGATTTACCAGTACCTACCACAGCTGAGGCCGAACCTTCGACGCCGGAGCCGCAAACGACCTCGGCAACCATAGAGCAACCCCGACGCTCCTCACGGACACGCAGACAACCAGACCGTCTACAATACCAAACGGAACCGGCGAGGTCAAAGCGCAATTAGCAGCAAGCCTAAGGAGGGAGGTGTTGCGCCCCGGCCAAGAAGGCGCATGAATCAGCGCCTCCGGAATGTCCGAGGGTTTCCACCCACCACGGACATCCCGAGAGGCTCCGCTTGCCGCGTTACCTGCCAATAGGTCCCACCAAGGGAGCGTTCGGTGACAGGTACCTCCGGAACGTTCGAGAACTTGCGTACGTTCCGGAGTTTGCAAAAGTCCCGTTCGCCCTCGCTACCTGCGAGTGCGTATCGGGGAGAAAAGGTGGAGAGTCAGTGGTAAGCGAGCAGCCAAGCGCTTCGGTAGTGAGTAACCTTTCGCGAAGACATAACAACTACCATACATCGTCGATGTTTTGAAGGGGGGGGGGGGGGGGGGAATTTAATTTCTTTTTCGTTAATTTCCTTTCGTGCTCTTTTGTCAGATAAATATGAAACATTTTTTTAAATGATAGAATGTGGTCAGTTATTATTATTGCCGAGTTCGGTTGTGTATTGAACTGAAGCGTGATATGAAGCTTATTAATATTATATATTTATTGTATGGTTTGTTATCTACTTACTTTAGTGGATAGAAAAAAAAAAGAAGTAAAACTTTGATACCAGTTTCTCTGAATTTGATTCCGATATGGTATTAATTTCAATTGGCTCTATACAAGTCTTCTACAATGCTTTGGTGATTCGTAAGTTGTTACATGATTACTTTGGAAAAGGAGCTATTTTATTAATTCATGCTATTATACATCGTCGATGTTTTGAAGGGGGGGGGGGGGTAATAATATGCTTTCCCAGATAGAAAAATGTGCCACAGGATTAGTGCAGTGCCCCCAATATACCGCTAAAGTTGATACAGCCCTTGTCGAAGCATGTCATGTCGGTAGAACCTGATATTCATACCGTGGCATTGTACCGCAATTCTAGAGAATTCTTTTCTACCTAGGTTGATTTTTGACTGCGAAGAAAAATCAAATTTCCATCAATCCGTCCCGTTCTCGTATGGCGCTGAAAACAAAAAATAGAATAACCACAAAGATATTTGTTCTGTATAAGGGACGAAAATGAGGTTAAGATAGTCAGTTAGGAAGTAACTTATCTGATGCCACTTCTTCCGAGATACAGATGTCTTGTTTCCTGCTCTTCATGCACCAGCAACCAGAGAAAAATGACACTGCTTCCGTGCACTGTCTTAATTATTAAAAAAAAATCTAAACGATTTGATAATAGCTAGCTGTCAGAGCATCTGTCACATTCACCACTATTGAGATTCACTACTCCGATTACACTGAATTTGTACTTTTTATTAACAAGCGCGTCCGAGGATCGAAAAAATGCGAGGGAAGTCGTTTCGCGAATGGAAATATTTTTTAATTTTGAAAAACAACTAAACATTCAAGGAACATATTCTCTCACACACTCTCACATACATTTTTGATGGCGTATGCGTATGGCCGCATCTGTGTACACATTTCCGAGACCATGGCCGAATATCGCAGAAGACAGGCGGAATTTTTGTGACATTTTGACATATATATATCGCCCGAGAAATCGGATTCACGACTTTTGAGGGGCGAGGGGCGTGGCTTCGCGTTGCTAAGGAAAAATATCTGTTAATATGTAACTTACAACATTTACTCTGGTCTCTATCGATAGAGAATAGTTGATTTATATGGCGTAACTAAGCATAGTTTTGGTTATAACCGTATATTTATTGAGAAAATTCGATGTTAAAATTTAGGGGTGAAGGGGGCAGACATTTTTCCTGTAAAGATACACGGGTGCTCGCAGCGACAGCGCTGGCGGCGTCGTTCTGACGACTTGAATGAACATGCCGCGAGACACTACCGTGTCTCTTGATCGAACCCACGATCTTTCTGACCAGACACGGCCGATGCACCAAAAAGGCGTTGTCACGTCATGGACAACTAGATTTACTACTAACTATCAATTCGGGGAAAACAATAGGGATCATCGATACACTCAAGACATTTTATATCGCAAAAGAATATTCTGTTTCCACTAACTTTTCTTTGACTTTCGATCTCTCTTTTGATGTGAAACATCTTATGCCGCGCTTCGGGGGTGAGACCGGCTGCTCGTGAAACGTCGCTGGAGTGGCTAAATACGCTAAGTCCAGGCGAACGTTGAACATTGCCTCTATATCTATATCTATTCTATATATAGATATAGAGGCAACGGTCACCCTACGTCTCCTCACTGAACTGCGTCCCAACGTTCGCCTGGCCTAACTCGGGACGCATCGGCTCTCTCCGCCACGACTCGATGGTCCCCTTTCACCGAGCCCTAGCGTTACTACTTACTACTACACGCTCACTGTATCGGTGTACGCGAAGCAGTATTTACCCTCATTAATGAAAGCATGAGGATTGATTGATCATTGGTTAGCACGTTTAAAAATAACATTAAATACCGTTTGTATAGGAAAATTGTTAGATGTGAAACATCGAAATTCTTCTTTGTAGAAAGTATGCGATAGGAAGGATGGACCACGCATCCGTTGAAAGAATACGTGCGCCAGTGCACATTTGTATTTATGACTGTGATACCATTAAACAGTACGAACCGTTGTGTCGAATTCCGTTTATCGCGAGACGGAGCAGCGACTGATGGCAGAGTTAAGAAAGAGTAAACTAAATGCGCTTTTTGAATTAGACACAACGGTTTGTACCGTTTAATAGCATCACAATTATAAATACAAATGCGCACTGGCGAACGTATTCTTTCGTTTTCAACTATATTTACTCAAGTGGACACAGCATTGAGAACAATCTAGCGAGAGTTAGTCTAGAATCTCGGTTGAGAAAAATAAATCTAGCTAGATATTGCAGTGGATACATGATAAAGATTTACTGCCAGAGAAATTTCAGCCTATTTGACCGGCTAAATAGATAGTAACTCAGTCTAGCGAGAGTGATAGGCGCCGGGTCGCAAGCGAAGGGCCTCGACCGCGTGCTCAGATTTCAGGAGCCTCGCGGGAGGCAACAGAAACCCTCTGCCTTTTATGCTCTCCTCGGACAAAGTGCAGACCCGCAATAAATTCGACTATTGCGGTGCACGTGTACTTCTTCGGGGATAGCACCAACCGAACGGCGCTGAATCTGCGTACTCTCCCGGCGTCAATTTTCATGCTCCAGCTCGGTGGTTTCGAAGAATTTCCTTCTCCCACCATGCATAGAAAAGTCATATCGATATAGGTCAAAAGTTCATAAATAATGAGATAATAGTAATTGAAACTTCTTCGCTGGCAAGTAAGTTTAGCCTCATATGGTACGTATGTGTGTACAATCTATAATACATCACGATTGTAAATAGATATTTGATAAGTCAAAGAAACATATGAGGCTAAACTTATTCACCAGGAAAGGAAATTTAATCGCCATTATCTTATTATCTATGAACTTTAGGCCCACATCGATGTAAGATACTTTGTTGTAGATAAAAATACGTGTGTGTATAATAACATATAATATAAAACAGTTTTTATAGAAAAATTGTTAGATGTGAAACATCGAAATTCTTCTTTGTAGAAAGTATGCGATAGGAAGGATCGACCACGCGTCCGTCGAAAGAACACGTGCGCCAGTGCGCATTTATATTTATGACTGTGATACTATTAAACGTTACGAACCGTTGTGTCTAATTTAAAAAGCGCATTTAGATTACTCTCTCTTAACTCTACCATCGGTACTATTAAACGGTACAAACCGTTGTGTCTAATTCAAAAAGCGCATTTAGTTTACTCTCTCTTAACTCTGCCATCAGTCGCTGTTCCGTCTCGCGATAAACGGAATTCGACACAACGGTTCGTACCGTTTAATGGTATCATAGTCATAAATACAAATGCGCGCGCACGGGCGCACGTATTCTTTCAACGGATGCGTGGTCCATCCTTCCTATCGCATACTTTCTACAAAGAAGAATTTCGATGTTTCACATCTAACAATTTTCCTATACAAACGGTATTTAAATGTTATTTTTAAACGTGCTAACCAATGATCAATCAATCCTCATGCTTTCATTAATGAGGGTAAATACTGCTTCGCGTACACCGATACAGTGAGCGTGTAGTAGTAAGTGGTAACGCTAGAGCTCGGTGAAAGGGGACCATCGAGTCGTGGCGGAGAGAGCCGATGCGTCCCGAGTTAGGCCAAGCGAACGAGGAGACGCAGGGTGACCGTTGCCTCTATATCTATATATAGAATAGATATAGATATAGAGGCAATGTTCAACGTTCGCCTTGCTTTAGCGTATTTAGCCACTCCAGCGACGTTTCACGAGCAGCCGGTCTCACCCCCGAAGCGCGGCATAAGATGTTTCACATCAAAATTCTGACAGAGAATTATATTCGATGTTTCTACACTTATGATTTTAAATAAATTCATACACTCTTATATGGATACCACCAGTATACCGAATGTCGCACGGGAAACCGACCAGGCGGGGGCCTTCTGAATTTCTCTGAATTTAACTTCGGCAGTGCAATTTATGAATCACTCTAGCACCGTTCAAGCACTGCCAATTATTCGGTATAGTGGACAAAATATGAAAACTTAAAGGCGGCAAGTTCTTTTTTATGAAAATTTGTTTATAAATTTTTTAGTCGAATTTTTTAGTAACTTGATTTACAATAATTTTCCTTTCAAATGATGCCTTTACTTTTTATATATAAATCTTGAACATGGCGATCTTAATTAATTTCAAATCTTTTTTGGAGAGTATTTTACGTCTCAATTTTTGTTGGCACTGAATGAACATGCCGCCTTTTTTTACAGAGAATCTGTTTTTGTGGGGGGATTTCACTACTTTTTGGAATTTATTCATGTTTCTCTCTCTCTTTCTCTCTCGGGTTGCCGTGTGGTCCTTACTAGGAAGGCTGGATCTCTCTCTCTCTACTCTCTCTTTAGGGCTTTCTCTCTCTTCCTTCTCGTTCCTTTCTTTATTCGATTACTTCAAGAGGATGGGACGAGACGAATCACAAAACTGATTAGCTAACAGACTTTATTTTAAGCCACTGAATAAAAGTCAAATGCACTGATCTAATTACAACAAAGTTGACACTGGAAACTGAGTTAATATTCCGCACTAAAAACATTTGCTTAAGATTCTGCATTAAAAAAACATTTGCACTGATCTAATTGATACTGGGAGCTGAGCTAAAATTCTGCATTCTCTGATTAGAGAGACTCTTTTTATTCCACTTTCGCGGGGGTGGTTCCTATCCCTGTTCCGGTGGGGGCGACCAATGGTCAAGCTTGATTTTTCGTCCTAGGTGGGATCCAGCCTGACGTTTTTCAAAGGGGGGAAGAAGATGCCTTGATCTAGTTTTTGGTGGCACGTGCATCACTGAGGGCTTCGTGGAACTTCCGGCCTCTCACGTCAATAACACGTCGTTATTGCGTCCCATAGAGTGTGATGAAGTTATGATCTGTTGAAGGCTCCTTGAAGGGTTTCGCTTTCCGTTTCGTTCGTCGCTGCGTAGGAGAGTGTTTGTTCCTGTTTGGGATTTGATCTGTCCGGGCTGTTACATGATTGCTTATCCTCTATCTCTTCATGAGAATTTATTTATCGCTCGCTCGCACGTACCTCTATTACTTCTATGAATACGGCTGCGTAGGAATTTTCAAGACGTAACACAAAGCCCCTTACGGTTGCCAGCTTTATCGCAGCGTTCCGTACCCCGAGGTACATATGTCGGTACCTCGTCGAACCTTTGTCTCACGGTGTACGGAATTTCGCCGGAAAGGCAGTCGGTCTTGAGCTTCAGATGCGTACAGTTGCGTATTGAAGTGAAACTTCTTTGCTGAGGGGACTAAAAGCGTGGTATGCAACGAAAATTCCTCAAAAACCGTAACGAAACCCACACACTCAAGCGCTACCGTACGTGCCTCACTTATACACCGATCTCGACCCTGCCCCATTCCACTTATGGTGCCCATCCACGTACAGTCGGACTGCAGTCCCGGACTGTGAGCGATCCCGCCTTCAGTCCAAATTTCACCATACACGTACAGTTCGCCTGCAGTCCGTCGCCTGCAGTCCGTTGAAACTGTTAGAAAACTGTGCGTGTGTGGCGGTTGATCTACAGTCCAGACCTGTCGTGCTAAACTTTTATTGATATGAAAAATTGTCTGTCAGTTGCACTCCACGCTCGTTCGACGCTCTCATTCCACGGGCACCGCTACAGTGCCCGGGCGGTTGACGCTTCCACTCGAGCGGTGCCTCTACGTTATTCGGGCGGTTTGGTACTCGATATGTTTTATTTCCGATGTGCGAAAAGATTAGCGGTGCTGCTACAATGCCGTCTACAATTAAAAAGCAGAATCTGCAGGAACAGTAAAAACGAGAAAATTGATGCTGCAGTCCCGAACTGTAAGCGATCCCGCCTGTAGTCCAAATTTCACCATACACGTACAGTTCGCCTGCAGTCCGTCGCCTGCAGTCCGACGAAACTGTCAGAAAACTGTCCGTGTGTGGCGGTTGATCTGCAGTCCAGGCCTGTCGTGCTGAACTTTCATCGATGTTAAAAATTTTCTGTCAGTTCAGGGGGGTGGAAAGGTGATGGAGGGGGTGGAAAGATGGAAGGGTAGGGGAGCGGCGGCGACGGCGGCGTCGTCACGCTGGCTGGTAAGCGATTGGTGGGAGACGGAGTTTTGAATCGATCGTCGATCCGAAAAACTATTTTATATACTTAACTCTAGAGCTGACCCGACGAACTTCGTACCGCCTCAGAATCAATAAATGTTGTGTTAACTTAAAAACGAAATGTATTTTTATTATATTTAAACTAATTTAATTCACTTTACAGTAAGGCATTTGCTTTATTGAAATGAATCTATATATTCTGCTATTCATCGCGGAGACAAATCCAAGAGTCAAAAGTCATAAAAATCTGTCCAGCCGTTCTTTAGTTATAAATTATGTAACTAACCCGACTTTATTTTATATATACAGATAAAGAGATTTTTGTTGCCAATAAAGGTACCTACTTCTCCAGTTTGCTAGGGTGAAATCAGAAAAACGACTAATCTTCTTTGAATTTATCATTTCAAAGTTCTTTCGAAAAGTCAGTTGGTCTAGCTTGTTTTGGACCACAGATGACGTACTCGTAATCAGTTTCGATACCTCCTCGCAACGAACGCTCGTAATCTTTGACTGAAGGCAGAGAATACCGATGAAAAACTATATGTACACGTGGAGCATCAGAACTGTATAGAATTTGTAGAATTTTCTTTGAAATATTGCCGAACGACTTTGGCACATCTTTAATACGACGAATTTAAAAAAAATCCATTAACAATTACGACATCGATTGCGGGAGGTGACGTACTGGAATTTCGCAAAATTTTCGTCATCCTTCAATTTCTGAGCCGTTGAAACGTGAAACGCGGTATTGCATCATACACAGTCAAACAGTGGTATCTACAATAACCGTCGGTGCACATACCGCTTTTTACCTAAGCAGTTAGCATATACCGCATTTAGATTATCGAAATGTTAAAGGGTATAGCCGGATAAGCACATGAAAACTACCCCCGCTTGAATTTCTCGCTTGAATTAAAAAGGAAGAAATCGTACTATTTGAATTCCCACTTCTTAATTTGATAAGAAATACAACAACCGCTTGAAGCACTGATCGATTATCATTATCGCGCATAGAAGGAAGCATATTTCGTTTTTAATTTATATTTTTATATGAGAAACTAGTCAGTAACTTCACTTGATCTTCAGGATAAGAGAGAAATGACTTATATATTATTCCTATAAGTAAAGAATCGCGGCCTCCAGCAAGATTATCTAACAATTTTTGTAGATCAGAGGATTCTACAAAACTTGAATTAAAAATCACTTTTAAAAGGAACAGATCGTCTTCGTAGAACTTTTCTTTGATCAAATGATTTTTGCAGCATCGATTTCCGATAGGAATAAATACTCTTTGTTTAATATACGCTTGCTTTCGAGCTTCAAAAGGAATGACAGTTATGTTGTTCGCTGATCCGCAAACACCGCAATACTTATGCGCAGAAACAACTCTTGGCAATAATAATTCGATACGTTCGGATTGAATCTCTTCATTTCCACGATGTAAATTAAATTCATAATCAGGATCATCTGTACATTGGCATTCTTTTACCTAAAAACGTTGCCGATTTCTCGTATGTCGATAACTTAACAACATAATTATAAGGAACAAAATAAGCTTCCCTTTTCTCACAACCATGTTAAATATTAGACACAAGGGGTATAGATGCAAAACCCGCCAAGTTCATTTTTGTCAAATTTGAGGTAGATACGGGAATTTGTTCTTTATAAGTACGTGCATAAGGTCGAACATAATTTAGGTGCAAATTCCACCTTAAACCGTTAATAATAATATAAGGTAGAAAATACGCTTGTCAATGCAAGGCAATGGCCGTCTGCACCAGCTTTTGACGTTTCCTGTGAATTGCTATTGGGACCGTGCAACTGCTTGGAGGGGATACGGCGAACGGTCGTGCGCAACTAGTGGTGAAGGCTGGAAGTTAGTGGGCACGTCTCTCCATACCTATAACACATTGACTGCCAGCCACCACCGCTGCCGGGTTAAAGTACATTATATGGCGGTCAACGTGTCTGAAAGTGAATAAACCGGCCCTAAATGTTATGCTTACTGTTTATTGCAATTCTATACTTATAAAAAATTGCTATAAAATACACCTGATGAAAAACATTCATATTGTTGTTCACTAATTGGTTTTGCCGAGGATTTCTATATTCTTGTCGTATTTGGTACTGTATAAAAGTGCCGATTTTTCGCCGACTACTGCCACCAGGTGTCACTGTACGGATGTTGCACGGTCCCAATAAATGTGACTTGGCGGGTTTGGCATCTATACCCCTCATATATTTCTTCTTCCAAACACAATTGATCGAACTGAACTGACTCATGAACTGTGCGTGTATGGCGAATCATCCGGCGGCCTGCAGTCCCTGGACTGTCCGGTGACGGCCTGCAGTCCGCAGAACTGTACGTGTGTGGTCAATGACAGGCTAGTGGCGAAAGCACGAAACCACGAAATCTCGTATGGATGGATTGACTATTGAACGAAAAGGCGTTGCAATTCCTGTATAGATACTCTCGGTCGGAGGGTTCGGTTGGACGGTCGGACGGTTTTATTAATTCGATAATCTCGACCGAGATTATTGATCAGACACAAGTTCCAATTTATATACCGACCTGTCAAACGAGAAGTGTACATGTACCTCGCACTTCTATTTCATCTCTTCTTCGCCTCTAGTGTAGCGATGGAAATTACAAAATATCATCATTTACACCCCACAAAGCATGTTTTTGTAATAACATTTCTGTAACATTCCTACAATATTTTACAATATACGTGAACATTACCGTATGTTAGAAATATAAATTTATCGATAAATTCGCGAATGTTGGAAAACATCATAGAAATATTTCGGAATCAATAAGTCGAAAGATCTCCTCGATAAGGTACAGCTCGATAAGATTGTTCTTGTTAGGGCTGAATTATATAGGGTTTTTATAATTATTTTAGGTAATCCCAGAAGAACACAAGTGCAGCGAAATATCGATGTGTTGTGCTGGAAATTTATTTACGAGCAAAGGCGAAATTTCAGCGGTGCATGCAAAAGGATTTCTTAAAACTCTTCCAACGTCTCGAGTCAATATATGTAACAACATACATACAGGGTCAGTCGCACTATACACGCCAGCGCAAATGGGTTGCATATCGCTCGGCGCTTAGGAGATACCGACGATTCCTGTAATTTAATGATAATTTGATTAGCCCGGACTCAAACCCCGATAGCCCGGACTCAAACCAAAGAGCCGTATCAATTCCAAAAACATCGGCTAACTTTTAGTGTAGGTGATGGGTGCTCCGAAAAATGTGACAGCAGTTTGTGTTTTTATTATCAATAAATAGAAATCGTGCTATTTTTCTGTAGTCATTCATCGAACATAGACAGCAGAAAAGGAGACGAAATACAATCAGATAAGTTAATTTCTGAATTACTTCATTTAACCCCATTTTGATAACCTATAAAGAATACATATTTTTGTGATCACTTCTTTTTTTCTTTCAGCATTGCATATGAGGACGGGACGAACTCTTTGAGGACTAACAATAAGCGGAATTAATCTTTCTACATATTGGAGAATCTAAGTCGTGGGAGAAGAACAAAAACATCGGAGTAACTACAATATCGGGGTAACTATAATACTTTATTTCTATTTTTTTTTCTCATCGGTGCTTGCCCTCTTCCTTCCTACTACAAGTTTCGATTTATATACTAAATTTTATTTTATTTTTAGTTCATCGCCTCCACTCCATCGCTTTCGACTTCTTCTACCCAGTGAGGATTTCTCACGGACCAATAGTGGGCGTTGTGATTATTCACTAATCCTTCGTAGTAGAATTTCGATTCATCTGTGAACAAAATCTTCTGACGAACGCGAGGGATCGTCCACTTGCCGTTCCAAAAACCAGTCGGAATAGTTCATTCGTCGAGCTGGATTTGCTTTCTCCGGTGCATGTATGTACTTCATTTTAAAAGGATGAACATCCTTTTCTATTTCTTATAGTCTTATTCTCTCTAGGAGAGCATCGATGTTCCACTGCTCTCGTATTCTTTGAGGTCTTTCTAAAATAATTATAGAAATCACATATATAATTTAGCTCTGACAAGTACAATCTTATCGAGCTGTCTTATTGAGCCGTTTCTTTCAATGTAATGATTCCAAAATGTTTCTATAACGTTTTGCAACTTTGTGAATTTATCGAGAAAGACATATTTCTAACATAGGGTAGTGTTCAAAAATATTGCAAAATATCGCAAGAATATCAGAAAAATTTCTTGTAAAGACGTATTTTATGGGATGTAATTTCTTAATTAAATATTTGTTAAGATAATTTAACATAAATCTCACTTTCGTAATTTCTGTCGGTTATGAGACTGCTGGATTGCCGTACCTTTGGTCCAATATTGAAAATAAATCTTCTCAAGGCTGAATACGACTTGGGCATATTTCAGCGTACAATTAGCTAGATCCAGCTCGACGAATGAACTATTCCGACTGGTTTTTGGAACGGCAAGTGGACGAGCTTTACAGCTGTTTCGCTGCCGTGTTGCCAAGTCTCTCACCGTTAATATGGCGTGCTAATGGTTTGCGAAGTCAAAACGAATTTCATGACAATATTACGTTGCAACTATACGGTAAAACCCAATTTACTTATTTTTTACATAATCCTTAATATTTCATCTGTCAAATTACTAGTCTTTCAAAGTCTAAAGTTGGCGGAATGTGTGTTAAAGTCAGTGATAATCTACCTCAGTACAATCGTCTGCCATAAGGCGATATGTTAAAAGTGGTCAACTTTAGAATAAAATAACGAAGAAACTATAGACGGTCTATATATTGCTCAAATTTTCGTATTAGTTGTGTAAAGTATTCGTGTATATCATATAAAAAAAATAGGGCTGTAAGTTGGTTTTCGTCTTATAGTCGAACCTCCTTAAAGCAGGAATAGTTGGAACGAAAAGCCCATATTGCAATGAAAGTACTATGGGTACTATGGATGAAGGCGCTCGCTGACAAGACTGACATTCTCCGATGGCCATCGAGTCATCTTTTTACGGGCAGGACACGAGTTAGATCCTCTTCGGTTGCACTTGTACGAGATGATATGTCAGAAAATCGTGAGTCTTCATGAAAATCTTCTAACCTACTCGTTCTGCAGTAATACTTAATAATAAAAAACTATTCTCCTACATGTACATATTCTCCTGATGAATAAATTCCAAAAAGTAGTAAAATCCCCCACAAAAACAGATCCTCTGTAAAAAAGGCGGCATGTTCATTCAGTGCCAACAAAAATTGATACGTAAAATACTTCCCAAAAAAGATTTGAAATCAATTAAGATCGCCATGTTCAAGATTTATACATAAAAAGTAAAAGGCATCATTTGAAAGGAAAATTATTGTAAATCAAGTTACTACAAAATTCGGCTAAAAAATTTATTTAAAAATTTTAATAAAAAAGAACTTGCCGCGTTTTTTCTTCAAAATAAAATATTCAGACACCGAATTATACTCCGTTTATGCACTTATGATTTTAAATAAATTCATACACTTATATGATACCAGCAGTATGTAGTGGACAAAATATGAACTCTCTCTCTCTCTCTCTCTCTCTCTCTCTCTCTCTCTCTCTCTCTCTCTCTCTCTCTCTCTTAAACGCGGCAAGTTCTTTTTTATTAAAATTTTTTTATAAATTTTTTTAGCCGCATTTTGTAGTAACTTGATTTACAATCATTTTCCTTTCAAATGATGCCTTTTACTTTTTATGTATAAATCTTGAACATGGCGATCTTAATTGATTTCAAATCTTTTTTGGGAAGTATTTTACGTATCAATTTTTGTTGGCACTGAATGAACATGCCGCCTTTTTTACAGAGGATCTGTTTTTGTGGGTATATTATACTCCCGCGACCGGCATGCTCAAGTGGCCGATACTCGCGTCGCCGAGACTGTTCCGTCGCACAATTATGTTTTCTTTTATTTTACATCGATCTATTTTGTTGTTTGGCAGTATGTTTATATGTACCCGAAAGAGGTCTTTCTGCGCTACAAAACTGTTATAATTGTTATTTCGAATAATTAAATTTTTTATTATTTTTCTGGCTTAGGAATGGAATATCCAGAGGACAAAAATCAGCAGTTTCGAAATATAGCGGTATCTGCGAGAAGTGGTTCATTACAATTCGTTCGGTAATTAGCCTTCCGGGAAAGGTGCAGGACTGCGAATACATAAGCAGTCCTCGTTTGCCGAAACGTACCACCCGAACTGCGTGCACTATAATGTGCACTATAATAGAATTTGTAATGTATATGAAATTCTGAGAAACAGCGATTAATGTTTTATGACTGTCAAATTTGAAAGTAAAATTCCTTGATTCCGTTTATGATTTTCTAGAAATTTGTCAGTTTAGTGAATACTTCGTTCGTTCGATCAAAGTTACTTCGTATACTGAGAAAAGAGTTTATTTCCAATTAATAAGTGTATACTTGATTATGGCGGAAAAAATATTTTGTTAGACCAAGTAAGTAAATATACTGGATGATTCTTTAATATTACGACAAACTTCAAGGATGGGTTCCTTGGATGAAAATAAGAAAAAAAACAAACAAAACGTGTGGCCGCCACACGCGGAAGAAGTGAAACTTCGATACCAGTTTCTCTGAATTTGAATCCGGTGGTATTAGTTTCAATTGGCTCTACGAAGAAGCATTGTAGAAGACTTGTATAGAGCCAATTGAAATTAATACCATATCGGAATCAAATTCAGAGAAACTGGTATCAAAGTTTTACTTCTTTTTTTTTTCTATCCACTAAAGTAAGTAGATAACAAACCATACAATAAATATATAATATTAATAAGCTTCATATCACGCTTCAGTTCAATACACCACCGAACTCGGCAATAATAATAACTGACCACATTCTATCATTTAAAAAAATTTTTCATATTTATCTGACAAAAGAGCACGAAAGGAAATTAACGAAAAAGAAATGAAATTCCCCCCCCCCCCCCCCTTCAAAACATCGACGATGTATGGTAGTACATTCGACGAATTAATAAAATAGCTCCCTTTCCAAAGTAATCACATGTAACAACTTATGAATCACCAAAGATAATGAAAAAATTATGATAAAAAAGTAATGAAATCATTACCGCCAAATTAATGAAAGCAAGTGTGTTGTCAAGGTATGTTGCGTTAATGAGAGAAATAGTACATAATTCCATACAATGGTAAACTTTCCTACAGAGACTAAAAATAATATAGAGGGAAAAAAACCAAGTGTTCCACTGAAACTCAGAATATATCCTCAGTGAACCATTGTATGGAATTATGTACTATTTCTCTCATTAACGCAACATACCTTGACAACACACTTGCTTTCATTAATTTCGCGGTAATGATTTCATTACTTTTTTATCATAATTTTTTCATTATCTTTGGTGATTCGTAAGTTGTTACATGATTACTTTGGAAAGGGAGCTATTTCATTAATTCGTGCTATCATACATCGTCGATGTTTTGAAGGGTTTTACTAATGTTAAACTGGTACAGTATTAGTATTCACATTGAGTCACATTTTCACTTCAATGGAGTTCTCGTAACACAATACCAAAAAAGATTTGAAATCAATTAAGATCGCCATGTTCAAGATTTATATATAAAAAGTAAAAGGCATCATTTGAAAGGGAAATTATTGTAAATCAGGTTACTAAAAAATTCGACTAAAAAAATTTATAAAAAAATTTTAATAAAAAAGAACTTGCCACGTTTAAGTTTTCATATTTTGTTCACTATACCGAATATTGGCAGTGCTTGGACAGTGCTAGAGTGATTCATAAATTGCACTGTCGAAGTCAAATTCAGAGAAATCCAGAAGGCCCCCGCCTGATCGGTTTCCCGTGCGACGTTCGGTATACTGGTGGTATCATATAAGTGTATGAATTTATTTAAAATCATAAGTGCATAAACATCGAATATAATTCTCTGTCTGAATTTTTTATTTTGAAGGAAAAAACGCGGCAAGTTCTTTTTTATTAAAATTTTTTAATACATTTTTTTAGTCGAATTTTTTAGTAACCTGATTTACAATAATTTCCCTTTCAAATGATGCCTTTTACTTTTTATATATAAATCTTGAACATGGCGATCTTAATTGATTTCAAATCTTTTTTGGAGAGTATTTTACGTATCAATTTTTGTTGGCACTGAATGAACATGCCGCCTTTTTTTTTTACAGAGAATCTGTTTTTGTGGGGGGATTTCACTACTTTTTGGAATTTATTCATGAGGAAGATACGTACATGTAGAAGAATAGCTTTTTATTACCACAAAATTAAAGTCTCACATTTTATACCGATACGAGCCAATTAATTATAACCACGTTACTTTTGATTTATTCTCGTGATATTTTGAAAGGGACTTATAGACTAGAGAGCCCTTATATTTTTAACTTTGCCTTAGTATTTTGGAGAAATAAAACATATACCGCTTTCGAATTTACAGGCCATCGGATTTTTCTTATATTTTGGTCGTCTACAGAAATCCATGAAGACGTTTTACTTTCAACTCTCTAACAAGAGAGTCTCAGGCTTTCGGGTCACCGATTTGGCCGAATCTTTACTCATTTATAGAGCACCACTAGTATAGTACATCACCACAACCCTAGGGTGCAACACTCAAAAAGAAGAGAAAAAATCACCTCTAAAGTTGAGCTTGTAAGTATTTGTACAAGTTCTCAACAACGAATTTCCAAGAGGCGGCGTGGCCGAGCGGTTAAAGCGCTAGTCTACTAACTCGGGGATCGCGTGTTCGAGGCTCCTCATGTGCTTCTTTTTTTTTGCAAATAAAATGTTCATTTAATCATAATTTGATAGCAATCAACGTTATTAAATAATATTTTTTTTCCAACGTGAATGAAGTATGCTTTCCTTTAAATAAATTGAAGACTCCCTGCGCTTGCAGCAATACCGGTTTTATCTCCTGTAGTCATTGTCAACTTAATTTATGTTTTGATTGCTTTTATGACAATTATCATCCCACAAATTGTAAGCCTGAGCTCACCGAAAGCGAATAATAACTGCTATTTTTCTACAATTTTAATTTTTTTCAACACAGCTCCCAGAATTAAAATATAATTGAAATTAAAAAAAATATTGATTAGTAACGTTGATTGTTATCAAATTATGATTAAATGAACATTTTTATTTGCAAAAAAAAGAAGCACATGAGGAGCCTCGAACACGCGATCCCCGAGTTAGTAGACTAGCGCTTTAACCGCTCGGCCACCTCCTCTTGGAAACTCGTTGTTGAGAACTTGTACAAATAATTACAAGCTCAACTTTAGAGGTGATTTTTTCTCTTTTTTTAGAGGTATTATTGCAGAACGAGTAGGTTAGAAGATTTTCATGAACTCACGATTTTCTGACATGTCATCTCGTACAGGTGCAACCGAAGAGGATCTAGCTCATGTCCTGTCCGTAAAAAGATGACTCGATGGATCGGAGAATGTGAGGCTTGTCACCGAGTGCCTTTCACCCATAGTACTTTCATTGCAATATGCGATTTTCGTTTCAACTATTCCTGCTCTAAGTAACTTTTACTTCTTTCAAAGCATTTACCTTGTACGAATTGTTGATCGTAAGGGGCAACGATCAATGATTGTGACTAATCGTAGACAAATTATTCCTGCGATGATGTTCCAGTTGCACACCAATTGCCTTTTAGTTTTAATAGACGAACTTGTCTACGACGAGTCTCTATTATCGATCGCTGCCTCCTACCACGAACAGTTCAGAAAAGGTGATTACCTTGAAAGAAGTAAAAGTTATTTAACGCTGGAATAGTTGAATGAAACGAGAAGCGCGTATTGCAATTAATGTAACTTGGGTACTAGGCGCTCGGTGACAAGCCTGACATTCTCCGATGTCCATCGAGTCATCTTTTTACGGACAGGACACGAGCTAGATCCTCTTCGGTTGCACCTGTACGAAATGACATATCAGAAAATCGTGAGTCTTCACGAAAATCTTTTAACCTACTCGTTCTCCAGTAATACTTACAATTAATATACCTGGAAGTTGAAGCAACAGGATTGCCGTTCCTTTGGTCCAATATTAAAATAAATCTTCTCAAGGCTGAATACGACTTGGGCATGTTTCAGCGTACAATTAGCTAGATCCAGCTCGACGAATGAACTATTCCGACTGATTTTTGGAACGGCAAGTGGACGATCCCTCGTTCGTCAGAAGATTTTGTTCACAGATGAATCGAAATTCTGCAACAAAGGATTAGTGAATAATCACAACGCCCACTATTGGTCCGTGAGAAATCCTCACGTGGTAGAAGAAGTCGAAGGCGATGGAGTGGAGGTTTTACCTCTAATATGCCGGAATTAAAAATCTCTAGAACTCTGCGCTACAATGCCACGGTAGGAATATCAAATTCTACCGACATGACATGCTTCGACAGGGTCTGTATCAACTTTAGCATTATATATAATATATTGGGGGCACTGCACTAATCCTGTGGCACATTTTTCTATCTGGGAAAGCCGTGGTAGAAAAGTAGGAGATACGATAGAATTGGATTACAATAATGAAGTAATTATTTTATTATCTTTTCTTTATCGATATATTCCCCCTTTCGTATTATCAAAAGTTCCAATTATACATTATCGGAACGCTGTACAGCTGTACTACCATAATAATATGCTTTCCCAGATAGAAAAATGTACCACAGGATTAGTGCAGTGCCCCCAATATACCGCTAAAGTTGATACAGACCTTGCCGAAGCATGTCATGTCGGTAGAACCTGATATTCCTACCGTGGCATTGTACCGCAGAGTTCTAGAGATTTTTAATTCCGGCATATTGGAGGTAAAATGCATGTATACTGTCAGTACGGGAAGACGGTATATTATCGGAACGCTGTACAGCTGTACTACCATTATAATATGCTTTCCTAGATAGAAAAATGTGCCACAGGATTAGTGCAGTGCCCTTAATATAACGCTAAAGTTGATACAGACCTTGTCTAAGCATGCCATGTCGGTAGAACCTGATATTCATACCGTGGCATTGTACCGCAATTCTAGAGAATTCTTTTCTACCTTGGTTGATTTTTGACTGCGAAGAAAAATCAAATTTCCGTCAATCCGTCCCGTTCTCGTATGGCGCTGAAAACAAAAAATAGGATAACCACAAAGATATTTGTTCTGTATAAGGGATGAAAATGAGGTTAAGACAGTCAGTTAGAAAGTTACTTATCTGATGCCACTTCTTCCGAGATACAGATGTCTCCTTTACTGCTCTTCATGCACCAGCAACCAAAGAAAAATGACACTGCTTCCGTGCACTGTCTTGATTATTAAAAATATCTAAACGATTTGATTAGCTAGCTGTCAGAGCATCTGTCACATTCACCACTATTGAGATTCACTACTCCGATTACACTGAATTTGTACTTTTTATTAACAAGCGCGTCCGAGGATCGAGAAAATGCGAGGGAAATCGTTTCGCGAATGGAAATATTTTTAAATTTTGAAAAACAACTAAACATTCAAGAAATACATTATCTCACACACTCTCACATACATTTTTGATGGCGTATGCGTGTGGCCGCATCTGTGTACACATTTCCGACCATGGCCGAATACCGCCGAAGACAGGCGGAATTTTTGTGACATTTTTACATATATATATCGCGGCCGAGAAAAGAAATCCTCGACTTTGAGGGGCAAGGGGCGTGGCTTCGCGTTTCTAAGGAAAAATCTCTGTTAATATGTAACTTACAACATTTACTCTGGTCGCTATCGATAGAGAATAGTCGATTTATATGGCGTAACTAAGCATAGTTTTGGTTATAACCATATATTTATTGAGAAAATTCGATGTAAAAATTGAGGGGTGCAGGGGGTAGATATTTGTGGCGTATAGATACACGGGTGCTCGCTTCGACGCCGAGACTAGATGAACGAACATGCCGCGAGACACTGCCGTGTCTCTTGATTAATGCAATTCAATTGTTTAAGACAACTTATTCATTTTATTGCTTGTGAACAAGAAATAAAGGCAAGCTGAAAATTTTACCGAACGTTTCTCTCTGTTAAACTGTGTTCAGTAAAATTTTAAATAAAATTCAGTAGACCCTAAGGGCCGAAAAAAAATAAAAACTGGTTTTTTCTCCGTTTTTTGGCTATACATTTTTCTTCACAAATCGGATTAATATTCCATCAGCTTTATTAAAAAGAGCGCTTTTTTCCGGTTTAAAAGCGCTGGTCAGATTTAATTTTTGCTGTATTAACACTTACGGGACACACAAATAAAGGTATGTAAAGTATTTTTTTTTATTTTTCTATTAGGCCTTAACAAAAACCAAGTCTTAATTGGGGTTCATAACTATATAGAAATGTTTTTATATGATATAAGAAAACGATATATTGATGGACAAAAAATTTTGAAACCCGCGGCCAAAACCTGTCTCGTTACGCATGGAATACCCCATATGTAACAGCGTTTTTCGGAATCACCGTCAAAAAGTACATCGGATAGGCTGGTCGAGGAAGATTACAGTACAGAACCAGTTTCCATAAGATTTGTGCGCTAAAACAATGCAGATACACGAAAAAATAATAGTTCGTATCATTTTTTTCCGTAATGAACATGCATTTCCATATTTCTGGGCTACCCTGTAGTATCAGTCTTTCCCTGTGAAGAGAGTAATATCTATCGAAAAGAAATCCCTCCTTTCATCTTCTTTCACTTCTGTAGTATATGCGCGCACGATAGTATGCGCGTAGCGGCATGAGGGCGCTCGCGGCTCTCCTGCGCACTCTCCGCATGCTCGCCGACTCGAGCGCACACGCGTGGTAGAGGATTAGGTGTATGGAATAAACCTAGGTTAAGTTTATTAAGAGTCTTGTCATTATACCCACGGTCCTAAATATCCAAATACATAGCAATTGGCGACGAGGATTCGAAAATCGAGAGAAGAAAACGTGTGTGCACGGGAGTTACGGCGACGCAAGTGCAGTCCGACGAGGGAAACGCCGCGACGAACGGCCGGGACTGAATAGTGAGGTTGTAGTGCGTGACGGGAGAGTCATTTTGAGTGCACGCACGTGTGGCACAAGTGATACGTGAAGCAATTCGTATGCGTTTGTGCAGCGGTTAGGCATATGAACGGTACGTGTGTGCAGTGCGCGCGAGAATAAGCCGATCATATTGCAAGTGTTGTCTTGTGCGACGTATTTCGGTGAACGAGAGCCGATGCCCGACGCCGAGGACAAAGCGAAGCAGCCATTAACGCTCAACGAAGTATATCATCTCTCCAAGCAAAGTATCATTGCCGAGCTAAGGAAACGAGGCGTCGAGGTAGACGAAGGGACTAGTCGCGACATTCTACGTAAACAACTCGCTGGAATAGTGCGAGCGGAGCTGGAATCGAAGGACGCCGACACAAAGGGCGAAACCGACCAAGGGCAAGAGAGGTCGACGGGACAAAATCCGGCACGTGCGCAACAATTTAGTGTCGATAAGGCAGAAACCAGTGGTTTAGAGGATAACGACGTATGCGAAAGCGACGGCAGCAGTGACGAAAGCAGCATGTCGAACAAAACGAAGTTATATTTTCACCTCAAGACAGACGACTGGGACGCGTTCTCAGAGAGGTTAGAACTTCACTTTCTGGTAAAAAAGATTGACGAGGACAAAATGAAGGCTGCTACGTTACTAACCCATTTCGACGAGGAGGCGTACATACTTATCCGAAATTTGTGTGCGCCAGATAAGCCAGCCACAAAATTGTATGCCGACTTAGTAAAGTTAATGTCACAACACCTCAATCCCAAACCATCGGAAGTGATGGAGAGGTGTAAGTTTAACAGCGCCAGGCAAGGAGCGAATGAATCGGTGGCCGACTTCGCAGCTCGATTGCGGAAATTGTCCCTGTACTGCGACTTTGCGGACCTGAAAGTGGCTCTTCGGGATCAATTTGTATGTGGCATACATGACGAGCAGACGAGAGTCGAATTATTCAAACTATCTGATCTCACGTTTGATGCGGCGCTCAAGGAAGCAGTGGCACGAGAAAGTGCGACGAAAGATGCGGCAGGAGCCGTACGAACCCTAGCGGGTAAGTCCCAGAAAGAAGAAATCTTTGCCATGAGTTATACGGAGAAAGGAAAGGGGTGGAAAAACCAGAAGGGGCGAGATAACGAGTCTGAGAGCTCAAGGGAAATCGATCCGATCAGTGCGAGCCGAGGGACACCGGAAAATACAAGCAGAGGACGGAGTTGTTTCTGTTGCGGTAAGCTCGGACACATGGCCAGAGATTGCAGACACCGAGGGACGACGTGCAACTTCTGCAAGAAAAAGGGGCATCTAGCGAACGTCTGTTTCAAGAAGAGGCGAGCGGACAACAAATTTTTGCAGACCACGGATGGCGAGTCCGAGAGCAGCGGTGACACGACAGGCAGGCATTTTTCCGATTTTTATACGCTTCGCGAGAAAAACGATGAAACGGAATCTGCATTGTTAAATATTAAAGCTGATCCGTTATATATTAATGTAAGCGTAAATGGTAAAGTAGTCCCGATGGAAGTAGACTCAGGTACGTACTATGCAATAATGTCCGAACAAACGAAAAGTGATGTATTGAAAAACTGGAAAATTGATAAATGTGACACAAGCTTATACGGTTACGTCCAAAATGAAATGAAGCCGATCGGGCAGTTAAGAAATTTGAAAGTAAACTTAAATAACCAGACGAAAACTTTAAGTTGTTTGCTACATGAAGGCAGCGGCCCACCACTGATTGGGAGACAGTGGTTGTGCAGAATTCGGATTATGGAGAAATGATATTTCAGACATTGTTGCATTGCACGATAACGGTAGCATGAGAAGTAAAATATTAAAATTAGACGTAAATGGGGTAAAGAAAAAAATCATTTCTGAATTTCACGTGTTATTCGGCAATACGCCAGGGTTATATAACAAAAGGGAAATAAAAATACATGTTATGGATAACACGAAGCCAATAGCGTTGGGAGCAAGGCATGTGCCGTATGCGCTTAAAGCTAAAGTCAAAGTGAGATTGAAAGATTAATGAAGTTGGGTCATTTAGTAAAGGTGGAAACGAGCGAGTGGGCCACGCCGATAGTCCCTGTTCTGAAAAAGAACGGTGAAGTAAGAATTTGCGGCGATTTTAAAGTAACGTTGAATCCGCGTATAAACGTGACCAAACGACCATTTCCACGTATCGACGATATTTTCAATACATTACAAAAGGGGTCATTGTATTCACAGCTGGATCTGCCACACGCGTACATGCAGATTCCAGTGGATAAACAATCACAAGAGCTACTAACGATTACAACTCACCTTGGATTGTTCCAATATACAAAGTTAACTGAAGGTACGGCACCTGCCCCAAGTGAATTTCAACAGATCATGGAGGAATGTTTACAAGGCATTCCTAATACCGTCGCATATTTAGATAATATTTTTGTAACCGGTCGCACCAATGACGAGCATTTGGAGAATTTACGAGCGGTTTGTAAGCGACTGGAAGAACGCGGTTTAAGATTACGTGAGGAAAAATGCGACTTCATGAAGGAGCGAATTGAAGTTTTAGGGTATGTAATAGATGCGAACGGCCTACACAAGGCGAAGTCAAAAGTTAAAGCGATGATTGAAGCACCAAGACCAACGGACAACAAACAACTTGCGTCATTCCTTGGTTTAATTAATTTTTATGCAAGATTTCTGAAAAATAGGTCCATGAATTTAAAGCCACTATTTGATTGTGCGCACTCAACATTTTTTGAATGGACTAAGGAATGTGAGAGGGCTTTTTGTTGGGTAAAGAACGAGTTAATTTCTCCGAGAGTACTGGCTCACTATGATCCAGATGAACAATTGGTTTTGGCATGCGATGCTTCAATGTATGGCCTTTCAGCGATTTTATCGCATAGGTATAAGGACGGCACGGAAAAGCCGATCGCGTATGCATCGAAGAGGATTCCGACAAAAGAAATCAGCGGAGCGATTATTGACAAAGAGGCGAGTGCAATTGTGTTCGGAATGGTGAAGTTTTATGATTTCGTGTACGGCCGAGAAATCGTTCTACGAACGGATCACAAGCCATTAGAACACATTTTCGGTCCAAAAAGGGGCATACCGCTTACAGCGGCTAGCCGACTGCAAAGATGGGCATACTTTTTGTCAGGTTTTCAATATAAAATTGAATACATAAAATCGGAAAATAATTTAAATGGTGACGCGCTATCGCGCTTACCCATCAACGACGATACGGATATTTTTGATGCAGATTTTACGCCGGTTCATTATATTAATGAAAGAATGAGTAACTTAAACTGGCAGAAAGTAATCCTTGAGACAAAAAGCGACAAAATCTTGAGTAGAATTATGAAATTTTGTATGCTAGGATGGCCGAATAATATTAAGGAATTATCCGGCGAGGAGCAGAAATACTTTTCTAAAAAGGACGAAATTTCGATAGAAGAGAATTGCTTCTTCTGGGGCTGTAGGATAATTATCCCGGTATCGTTACGAAAGATCATATTAGACGACCTACATAAGTCGCATCTAGGAATAGTAAAAATTAAGTCTTTGGCACGATCGTATGTGTGGTGGCCGAATATCGATTTAGACATAGAAAATTTTGTAGGCACCTTCAAGGATAAGGTTCATAAAATTGTAAAAGGGGGAGAAAAGGTAAACAATGCGATAAACATGTTTATGTTCGACTACCGCAGCACACCGCACTGTACGACCGGAAAATCACCTGCGTTGTTATTCTATGGTCGAGAGCTTCGAACTCGGTTTGACTTGTTAAGGCCGAATATACGGAACAAGGTATATGGGCGACAGCAGGCGCAGATTGAAAATAGCCCGCATTCGCGTAACATACAACTAAACGTGGGGGATTCGGTGATGATCGATAATCATGATACATCGGGCGAAAAACGTATTCCGACCGAAATTGTAAAAGACTTGTCACCATCGACGTTTAGGGTAAAAACCGATTCGGGTATCATCACGAAGCGACACACAAATCAGATCGTAAAGCCGGTACGTCGCTCGACGCGGATAGCGAATCGACAGCGAAATTAACAATATGTATACAACTCATACTAAGAAAAAAGGGAGGAATGTAGTATATGCGCGCACGATAGTATGCGCGTAGCGGCATGAGGGCGCTCGCGGCTCTCCTGCGCACTCTCCGCATGCTCGCCGACTCGAGCGCACACGCGTGGTATAGGATTAGGTGTATGGAATAAACCTAGGTTAAGTTTATTAAGAGTCTTGTCATTATACCCACGGTCCTAAATATCCAAATACATAGCAACTTCAAACCACCGCGTGATTAAATTGCGCAGCTCGAAGTAAAATAATAACATATAATATAAAACAGTTTTTATAGAAAAATTGTTAGATGTGAAACATCGAAATTCTTCTTTGTAGAAAGTATGCGATAGGAAGGATCGACCACGCGTCCGTCGAAAGAACACGTGCGCCATTGCGCATTTGTATTTATGACTGTGATACTATTAAACGGTACGAACCGTTGTGTCTAATTCAAAAAGCGCATTTAGTTTACTCTCTCTTAACTCTACCATCGGTACTGTTTAATAGTATCACAGTCATAAATACAAATGCGCACTGGCGCACGTGTTCTTTCGACGGACGCGTGGTCGATCCTTCCTATCGCATACTTTCTACAAAGAAGAATTTCGATGTTTCACATCTAACAATTTTTCTATAAAAACTGTTTTATATTATATGTTATTATACACACACGTATTTTTATCTACAACAAAGTATCTTACATCGATGTGGGCCTAAAGTTCATAGATAATAAGATAATGGCGATTAAATTTCCTTTCCTGGTGAATAAGTTTAGCCTCATATGTTTCTTTGACTTATCAAATATCTATTTACAATCGTGATGTATTATAGATTGTACACACATACGTACCATATCAGGCTAAACTTACTTGCCAGCGAAGAAGTTTCAATTACTATTATCTCATTATTTATGAACTTTTGACCTATATCGATATGACTTTTCTATGCATGGTGGGAGAACGAAATTCTTCGAAACCACCGAGCTGGAGCATGAAAATTGGCGCCGGGAGAGTACGCAGATTCAGCGCCGTTCGGTTGGTGCTATCCCCGGAGAAGTACACGTGCACCGCAATAGTCGAATTTATTGCGGGTCTGCACTTTTTCCGAGGAGAGCATAAAAGGCAGAGGGTTTCTGTTGCCTCCCGCGAGGCTCCTGAAATCTGAGCACGCGGTCGAGGCCCTTCGCTTGCGACCCGGCGCCTATCACTCTCGCTAGACTGAGTTACTATCTATTTAGCCTGTCAAATAGACTGAAATTTCTCTGTCAGTAAATTTTTATCGTGTATCCACTGCAATCTAGCTAGATTTATTTTTCTCAACCGAGATTCTAGACTAACTCTCGCTAGATTGTTCTCAATGCTGTGTCCACTTGAGTAAATCTAGCTGAAAACGAAAGAACACATTCGCCAGTGCGCATTTGTATTTATAATTGTGATACTATTAAACGGTACAAGCCGTTGTGTCTAATTCAAAAAGCGCATTTAGTTTACTCTCTCTTAACTCTGCCATCAGTCGCTGTTCCGTCTCGCGATAAACGGAATTCGACACAACGGTTCGTACCGTTTAATGGTACCACAGTCATAAATACAAATGCGCACTGGCGCACGTATTCTTTCAACGGATGCGTGGTCCATTCTTCCTATCGCATACTTTCTACAAAGAAGAATTTCGATGTTTCACATCTAACAATTTTCCTATACAAACGGTATTTAAATGTTATTTTTCAACGTGCTAACCAATGATCAATCAATCCTCATGCTTTCATTAATGAGGGTAAATACTGCTTCGTACTCCGATACAGTGAGCGTGAAGTACTAAGTGGTTAAGCTAGGGCTCGGTGAAAGGGGATCATCGAGTCGTGGCGGAGAGAGCCGATGCGTCCCGAGTTAGGCCAGGCGAACGTTGGGACGCAGTTCAGTGAGGAGACGCAGGGTGACCGTTGCCTCTATATCTATATATAGAATAGATATAGATATAGAGGCAATGTTCAACGTTCGCCTGGCCTTAGCGTATTTAGCCATTCCAGCGACGTTTCACGAGCAGCCGGTCTCACCCCCGAAGCGCGGCATAAGATGTTTCACATCAAAAAAATTAGAAACATTTCGAAAAATCAAACATTAAAAAATGTTAATCTATGCACACGCACGCATACACTCGCGCATAAGTATATAGAGGCAAACACGTGCTCACAAGATCGCACATGATCTTGAATGCGTGCTTGAATTGGTTGAAAAAGTGCGTTTGGTGTCGAGTAAAAAGCGGCAACTTTAGAGTCTCCCCTTCCCCCCAAAACTGCTTATCTTTTGTCTGACTGGGAGACACCTGAATCGGTAGCTCACCAACTACAAAATACGTGATTTTTAGCAAAATTCACAGATAACCTGATTTTATATGATTGTTTCGATTCAATAGATCGTATGACGAAAAGCAAAAAATATGAACTTTAAGGTCTCAAAACTCAAAAACTGTCCATTTCACGTTGTTGCGGCAATAATAACTTTTGATCAGAATATCAAGATCTACAACATATGTGGAGCCCAGCCAAATCCACCGGGAGCCAGTTCCCATAAGGATTGTGCGGGGTCCTTTGTATACACACTGCAGGTTACTTGATGAACGAAATGAAATCATTTTAAATTTCAATAGCATCATAAATCTATCCGCTTCTTTTCTCTGATATTTCAGGAATATACCATTAACAAATGTTATTAAATCTCTAAAACATTATTTTAATCAGTTTTCAGTTCAATATGTGTATTCATTCTACTAGACATCTCTGGAATCTCTCAACAATGTCTCATATTATTGCGATAGAATGGTACAACTAGTGGAAGTAGACACGTTGTTGAGATACTCTCAATATATCTCAAGAAAATTACACAATATTTTGTAACATTACAGATGTCTTACAATTAGTGAGATATTTCAGCGATGTGTTTGAGAGATTATGTGTCGTATGGGGAGAGTTAATTAGCCTATTTGTATTTCCGGTAAATCATTCTCGATAACATAATTGTGTTCCTCGTAAGGCTCTTTCAGTCTTTTCCCTAAATTACCAAAGAATATCCACGTATTTTAATGTAACAGGTCAAATGTGCATCTGACATCTGCATTAAATGTTAGTAGTGTTTTAAAATCATAAACTCTGCAGAGAAGTGCGTTAATATTCCATTCCCAAGAGTAGGTGCGCGATACGAACGTAGTAGGGCACGGCATAAGTTTCATCGCCTGTGTTTATACTTCACATTAAGTAAATATTTTACATACGGTTTAAAAGAGCGCACTGAAAAACACTTGACAGCGGAATATTGTTTTGGTATCGGCCGGCACATAGGTTTCAGTTGGGACGAAAACATCGCACAATGGAGTCGTTTCCTCGTCTTGGATTTCGTACCATTTTTTTAACAAATTTAAACGCAGTTTAATAGCTGATGAATGTTACCGTAAAATGTTAACTATTTTTGGTGATATTTGTCCATCTTTAAGGACTATCCAGAGATGATATTTAGAATTTAAACGCGTAAACTTTAGCCTAGAAGACGAACTGCGTGAAGGGGGCCCCTCAGACGTTTCGACTCCAGAAAATGTGGCCGCTGTGGAAAAAGCGATTGGTGATAATTGTCAAATAATCTACAGTCAGTTAGCAGAGACTCTGAAGATCTCTGAACGAATAATTGGTCAAATTTTAAAGGAGTGTTTAAATGTGCGAAAAATGTGTACGTTATGGGTACCACACACTATAACTGATGAACAACGTGCACGCCGTGTTCAGTGGTGCAAAAAAATGATTAAAAAGTACAAATGTGACAGCCATCCTGACGTTACATCAATCATTACTGGTGATGAAACATGGCTCTACTACTATGGTTTGCCGACGAAAGCACAGAGCAATGTATGGGTCTTCGAAGATGAGGCACATCCAACCCAAGTTCGGAAGTCACGCTTAGTTGCCAAACGTATGGTTGTTACTTTTTTTCGTAAAACTGGTTTGGTGGCAAATATTGTACTGGAATCACAAAAAACAGTAACGGCAAAGTGGTACACTGAGATTTGTTTACCTCAGCTCTTTGAAAGATTGAAAACTCTTCGGCCATAGTCATCTATGCACAGCTGATGCAATAAATATTCAAAATGATAACCTCTAGCATTGATACATTTTTCAAGGTATACAGCCACAAATTGCACAGCTTCCTCATAGCATCTACTGTAATTGCAGCGCAATCTCTATTAATGCGTTCTTTCATATTTTGCGAAGTAGTGGGTTGCTTCTACTCATGATATACTCCTCAACCTTTAACATTTTCCACGGAAAAGTAACTCGGTAATTCCCAGTAATTCAAACATTAAGCTGCAGTGCCTGATGAATGAGCCGGATAACCATCACGATGATACTACATTATCTGGCCTAGATCAGTCAGTTGATAAGCACTGCGGGTTACCTTATTTCTACGAAAATTAACCCCTTTGTGCCTGAATTTTCATTCACGTCACAGCAAATGTGATATATCAGGCATAAAGGGGTTAAGGACTCGAGCGAAAATAGTTCCGTTAATTTAAAAGTGATATTATTCTGCAAATTTTTTCCAATACAAATACTTGTATCATACATCGTAGAATTTACCTTGATTACTAATTTATTTATATTAAACTAAAAAATACATTGTTAAAAAATTCTATTTAAAAACATCGAAGACCTTGATAACTCTGAAGGAAATGACCTTAGGACAGAAGTCCTTCCTTCAGTAATCTGGCCTACAATACCTTTCCACTTTTGTAAGAAACATTTTTACGCATTTTTAAACTGAAGAAAGATAATCAGTTGATTAGTTTTAAGCGCTCTATCCTGTATAATAACGGGGTGTTCCGCTCGGGGATAGTCATGGCGGGTGTGGACTAATTTGCCCATACTTGTTCCGTCGATCAATGATGGATTGACGACATAAGTATTGACTGACAGCAAAGTTCTGACTATCAGTCAATACCTATGTATGTCATCAATCCACCATTGATCGATGCGACAGATATGGGCAAATTAGGCCACACCCGCCATGACTATCCTGAGTGAAATACCCTGTATACTTGTGAATGCCCTCTCTATTTAGCAGGTACTCCACCCGATAATACTCTCCAAGTATACAGAATATACTGTAGCACTTCGCTCCGGTATAATGGAAGATAGCACTTGACCGTTTTCCGCTACTCGCTTGCGCAGAGCTCTGCTTAGAGAAAACTTCGGTGGCGTGATGAAAAGTTGTCCCTACTCACGCAGGGGGGTAGGGTAAATTATTCCGCACTAACCGATTACCTAACCACGCGTTAATGTATGCACCGTTTATACAGCGTCGAACGTGCAAGCGTATATAAAGTCGCGTTACAATCGAAAATCCATAGAATAGAAATTGTAATGACCGAAAATCATGGGTCGCATAATTGATTTTTCGACGATTATACGAACACCTGTTTTCAACGACCTCTCACTTCTTTCGAAATATTATTCTGGATGTAATCGCTATATCGCTGCGGTAGATACAAACATAAATTGCACAAGCTTATTTTTTACTTAGACCTGGAGTATTCAGACAATAAAGCATTGATTCGTTAAAATTATTAGCCCTCCATGTAAATATCGCTTGATTTCAATAAACCATGGTAATGAATAGCTGCACAAGTCATGGACCAACGTGCTAAACCGTTCTATATTTAGGTACACCGTACATTCGAACGTACATAAATAGATTGGTTTCCAATTATTTACCCGTTTGATTCACGCACGGCAATACGCATATACGTTCAATGCAAGCATGGACACACGGTACGGTGCCATATCGAGTCTTAATCTTTTAAGGCCAGGGGCGGTCGATATATCGACCAGCCATGGGACGATTAATATTTAATGATATTTTCAAGAATAATTCATGCGTTCAAACGGGAAAAATAGTGTGAAAATTCCTGGAACCATCCTTCACCTTGAATGACCTTGAATCCATGATGGCCGATTTGGAGGCACTTATTACGATGCTGATGTTCAAATCGGTCTATTCTCAAATCCAAGATTCCCAAATCCAAAGTGACTGTTCTGTTGTCGTTACTATTTTGGCCTCAAAGTTGGTATGCTCACGTTCAGCGACATTGAAGAACCTGGAGTAAAAATTGTGGACAATAATCTTCAAATTTTGATAAACTTCTGGAATTCGTCATCCGCCATCTTGGATTCTAGAATAGACCAATTTGGACATCGGCATCGTAATGGCAACACAAAAAACTCCCGAGTAAAAAATTCTGAGCGATAATCTTTGCTGCCAAATTTTTTTCATTGGACTTTTCCTTGCGGCCGGGGGTGTTCGATATATTGACCAGCATTCAGGTCGAGGGCTCCAAATAGGAAATTCATTGATTTCATTTATACATTTCACGTCTAACAAGAATTCGATTTTAACTGAAATTTCCCCGCCGCTAAAAGGTTAAGCTCATTACACGATGAAAGGAACGAGGAATAAGAAATAAGGAATAAAGACTCAACCAATGTAATTTAGTGATTGACGAAACGACATTGGAGTAAGAAATAAGGAACAGGAATAAAATTTCGGTCACGTTGAGATTCTATTCCTCATTTCTTATTGCCAGATAATCATGGCGAAGTACATACATCACAGTACTCTTTAACCTCTACATTTATTAAGCTTCGCTATTGGACTTCACTATTGGACGTAAATACATATTGTGTAATGGAATATTTAATTTCGAAAGGACCACAATTATTTATCAGAATATGAAAATTTGCTATTTGATTGAGATTAAAAACTGATTGTTTGAGGTTATCCATTGGGTCTTATGTCTTGCGGTTCATGCTATTCCTTAATTCTCACTTTTCATTCTTTATTCCCTATTTTCTTCATTATGTAAAGGCCATCTCATAATGAAAAATGTAAGAGATAGGGAATAAGTAAAGCCTTCGCCTTCCAATATACCAAATAAATCATGATTGGTTGAAATCCTTATTTCTCGTTCCTTCTCTCTATTATATAAAATAGTTTTTTCGATGCATCAAAAACCCTCGCCGGCTATGCGTCACTACCGTCGCCGACACAATGTTCTTTTATTACCGCGATAAGACTGAGTGGTGAGGTCACCGCACCGGTAAACATAACGACGCTCAGCCGGCGGTGTTTCTTTATGCGTCGAAGAAACTATTGGGGTCCACCAAACACGCAGTCTGATCGCGGTTTTGGCCGTCCCCTGCAAGCTTGGTGGAGCGCCGCTGTAGCGGCGCGGGGGCGACAGCCCCCCGGGGGATGAGGAGCGAAGCGAGTAGGGGGCGGAGCCCCCTAGTATTCCTTAAATGTTGTATTATACATTACCATCACCATCAATCCAACGAAATAAAAGACGTCCACTCTGCCTTTACCACATGGAGAGAAATATATACAGGGTCTTAAAAAAAAAAATCCGGGTACGGCTGATTCTCTCAGCGGGAAATCATTTTAAAGAATAGCGAGAGTGATAGGCGCTGGGTCGCAAGCGAAGGGCCTCGACCGCGTGCTCAGATTTCAGGAGCCTCGCGGGAGGCAACAGAAACCCTCTGCTTTTTATGCTCTCCTCGGACAAAGTGCAGACCCGCAATAAATTCGACTATTGCGGTGCACGTATACTTCTTCGGGGATAGCACCAACCGAACGGCGCTGAATCTGCGTACTCTCCCGGCGCCAATTTTCATGCTCCAGCTCGGTGGGTTTCGAAGAATTTCTTTCTCCCACCATGCATAGAAAAGTCATATCGATATAGGTCAAAAGTTCATAAATAATGAGATAATAGTAATTGAAACTTCTTCGCTGGCAAGTAAGTTTAGCCTCATATGGTACGTATGTGTGTACAATCTATAATACATCACGATTGTAAATAGATATTTGATAAGTCAAAGAAACATATGAGGCTAAACTTATTCACCAGGAAAGGAAATTTAATCGCCATTATCTTATTATCTATGAACTTTAGGCCCATATCGATGTAAGATACTTTGTTGTAGATAAAAATACATGCGTGTATAATAACATATAATATAAAACAGTTTTTTATAGAAAAATTGTTAGATGTGAAACATCGAAATTCTTCTTTGTAGAAAGTACTGTAAAAAAAAGGCGGCATGTTCATTCAGTGCCAACAAAAATTGATACGTAAAATACTCTCCAAAAAAGATTTGAAATCAATTAAGATCGCCATGTTCAAGAGTTATATATAAAAAGTAAAAGGCATCATTTGAAAGGGAAATTATTGTAAATCAAGTGACTACAAAATTCGACTAAAAAAATTAAAAAAAAATTTTAATAAAAATGAACTTGCGGCGTTTAAGTTTTCATATTTTGTCCACTATACCGAATAATTGGTAGTGCTTGGACGGTGTTAGAGTGATTCATAAATTGCACTGCCGAAGTCAAATTCAGAGAAATTCAGAAGGCCCCCGCCTGATCGGTTTCTCGTACGACATTCGGTATACTGGTGGTATCATATAAGTGTATGAATTTATTTAAAATCATAAGTGCATAAACATCGAGTATAATTCTGTGTCTGAATTTTTTATTTTGAAGGGAAAAAACGCGGCAAGTTCTTTTTTATTAAAATTTTTTTATAAATTTTTTTAGTCGAATTTTGTAGTCACTTGATTTACAATAATTTCCCTTTCAAATGCATGCCTTTGACTTTTTATATATAACTCTTGAACATGGCGATCTTAATTGATTCAAATCTTTTTGGAGAGTATTTTACGTATCAATTTTTGTTGGCACTGAATGAACATGCCGCCTTTTTTTACAGAAAATCTGTTTTTGTGGGGGGATTTCACTACTTTTTGGAATTTATTCATGAGGAGAATACGTACATGTAGGAGAATAGCTTTTTATTAATAGGTGTATTATTGCAGAACGAGTAGGTTAGAAGATTTTTATGAAGACTCACGATTTTCTGGCATGTCATCTCGTACAGGTGCAACCGAAGAGGATCTAGCTCATGTCCTGTCCGTAAAAAGATGACTCGATGGATCGGAGAATGTCAGGCTTGTCACCGAGCGCTTTTCACCCATAGTACTTTCATTGCAATATGCGATTTTCGTTTAAATTATTCCTACTCTAAGTAACTTTTACTTCTTTCAAAGCATTTACCTTGTACGAATTATTCATCGTTGGGGGCAACGATCAATGATTGTGACTAATCGTAGACAAACTATTCCTGCGATGATGTTCCAGTTGCATACCAATTGCCTTTTAGTTTTAATAGATGAACTGGTCTACGATGAGTCTTTATTATCGATCGCTGCCTCCTACCACGAACAGTTCATAAAAGGTGATTACCTTGAAAGAAGTAAAAGTCATTTAACGCTGGAATAGTTGAATGAAACGAGAAGCGCGTATTGCAATAAATGTACCGTGGGTAATAGGCGCTCGCGGTGACAAGCCTGACATTCTCCGATGTCCATCGAGTCATCTTTTTACGGACAGGACACGAGCTAGATCCTCTTCGGTTGCACCTGTACAAAATGACATATCAGAAAATCGTGAGTTCACGAAAATCCTTTAACCTACTCGTTCTCCAGTAATACTTACAATTAATATACCTGGAAGTTGAAGCAACAGGATAGCCGTACCTTTGGTCCAATATTGAAAATAAATCTTCTCAAGGCTGAATACGACTTGGGCATGTTTCAGCGTACAATTAGCTAGATCCAGCACGACAAATGAATTATTGTGACAGTGCTCGGTGAATGTGACAGACGCTCTGACAGCTAGCTATTATCAAATCGTTTGGATTTTTTTTTAATGATCAAGATAGTGCACGGAAGCAGTGTCATTTTTCTCTGGTTGCTGGTGCATGAAGAGCAGGAAAGGAGACATCTGTATCTCGGAAGAAGTGGCATCAGATAAGTTACTTCCTAACTGACTGTCTTAACCTCATTTTCATCCCTTATATAGAACAAATATCTTTGTGGTTATTCTATTTTTTGTTTTCAGCGCCATACGAGAACGGGACGGATTGATGGAAATTTGATTTTTCTTCGCAGTCAAAAATCAACCTAGGTAGAAAAGAATTCTCTAGAATTGCGGTACAATGCCACGGTATGAATATCAGGTTCTACCGACATGACATGCTTCGACAAGGTCTGTATCAACTTTAGCGGTATAATGGGGGCACTGCACTAATCCTGTGGCACATCTTTCTATCTGGGAAAGCCGTGGTAGAAAAGTAGAAGATACAATAGAATTGGATTACAATAATGAAGTAATTATTTTATTATCTTTTCTTTATCGATATATTTTCCCTTTCGTATTATTAAAAGTTCCAATTATATATTATCGGAACGCTGTACAGCTGTACTACCATAATAATATGCTTTCCCAGATAGAAAAATGTGCCACAGGATTAGTGCAGTGCCCCCAATATACCGCTAAAGTTGATACAGACCTTGTCGAAGCATGTCATGTCAGTAGAACCTGATATTCCTACCGTGGCATTGTACCGCAGAGTTCTAGAGATTTTTAATTCCGGCATACTGGAGGTAAAAAATGCATGTATACTGTCAGTACGGGAAGACGGTATATTATCGGAACGCTGTACAGCTGTACTACCATAATAATATGCTTTCCCAGATAGAAAAATGTGCCACAGGATTAGTGCAGTGCCCCCAATATACCGCTAAAGTTGATACAGACCTTGTCGAAGCATGTCATGTCGGTAGAACCTGATATTCATACCATGGCATTGTACCGCAATTCTAGAGAATTCTTTTCTACCTAGGTTGATTTTTGACTGCGAAGAAGAATCAAATTTCCATCAATCCGTCCCGTTCTCGTATGGCGCTGAAAACAAAAAATAGAATAACCGCAAAGATATTTGTTCTGTATAAGGGATGAAAATGAGGTTAAGACAGTCAGTTAGGAAGTAACTTATCTGATGCCACTTCTTCCGAGATAGAGATGTCTCCTTTCCTGCTCTTCATGCACCAGCAACCAGAGAAAAATGACACTGCTTCCGTACAATATCTTGATTATTAACAAAAAATCCAAACGATTTGATAATAGCTAGCTGTCAGAGCGTCTGTCACATTCACCACTATTGAGATTCACTACTCCGATTACACTGAATTTTCACTTTTTATTAACAAGCGCGTCCGAGGATCGAAAAAATGCGAGGGAAATCGTTTCGCGAATGGAAATATTTTTAAATTTTGAAAAACAATTAAACATTCAAGGAATATATTCTCTCACACGCTCTCACATACATTTTTGATGGCGTATGCGTGTGGCCGCATCTGTGTACACATTTCCGACCATGGCCGAATACCGCCGAAGGCAGGCGGAGATTTTTCCTTAGCAATGCGAAGCCAGGCCCCTCGCGCCTCAAAAGTCGAGAATCCGATTTCTCGGGCGATATATACCGCATGTCCTATGGCCAACCGCGCAGGTGAGCTCCGACCTGAACTCTTGACTTCGGCAGTATTTATGGTACAGTTAGAGTGGGCTTCAGACGAGTGCACTGCATAAGAACGAAAAGTGTCGACTGCTCTTCTAATAGCTGTCAATTCGGGAGATCGAAGCGTTTCGTGTAACCTCAAAATCGTAAAGTTTTGAATTAGTAGTGAATAATTTGTAGAAGTGATGAGAAATAATCATAAATAATCTTCCGAATTGACAGCCATCGGGAAATCAGACGACGCTTTTCGCTCTTACGCTGCGTTCTTACGAAAAGTGTGAAACGTCTGATCTCCCGATGGCTATCAATTCGGGAGATCGAAGTATAAGCTCGAAATCGTGAATCTTTGAATAAATGGTAAGTAATGTTCAGAAGTGAGAGTTAACAATCATTCGGGTTTTTTCGATGTCCAACCGAATTACACGCCTCATGTGCCTATTTGTTTCAGAAATTATTTCCGCGTTAGCACCGCGCGTGTCTAGGAAGTAGTTTTACGAAGTGGCGTGAGCGATACCTAAGGTGTCACAATTCGGAAGATTATTTATGATTATTTCTCACCACTTCTACAAATTATTCACTACTAATTCAAAACTTTACGATTTTGAGGTTACACGAAACGCTTCGATCTCCCGAATTGACAGCTATTAGAAGAGCAGTCGACACTTTTCGTTCTTATGCAGCGCACTCGTCTGAAGCCCACTCTAACTGTACCATAAATACTGCCGAAGTCAAGAGTTCAGGTCGGAGCTCACCTGCGCGGTTGGCCATAGGACATGCGGTATATATCGCCCGAGAAATCGGATTCTCGACTTTTGAGGCGCGAGGGGCCTGGCTTCGCATTGCTAAGGAAAAATCTCTGTTAATATGTAACTTACAACATTTATTCTGGTCTCTATCGATAGAGAATAGTCGATTTATATGGCGTAACTAAGCATAGCTTTGGTTATAACCGTATATTTATTGAGAAAATTCGATGTTAAAATTGAGGGGTGAAGGGGGCAGACATTTTTCCTGTAAAGATACACGGGTGCTCGCGGCGACAGCGCTAGCGGCGTCGTTCTGACGACTTGAATGAACATGCCGCGAGTCACTACCGTGTCTCTTGATGCGATAGGAAGAATCGACCACGCGTCCGTCGAAAGAACACGTGCGCCAGTGCGCATTTGTATTTATGACTGTGATACTATTAAACAGTACCGATGGTAGAGTTAAGAGAGAGTAAACTAAATGCTCTTTTTGAATTAGACACAACGGTTCGTACCGTTTAATAGTATCACACTCATAAATACAAAAGCGCACTGGCGCACGTGTTCTTTCGACGGATGCGTGGTCGATCCTTCCTATCGCATACTTTCTACAAAGAAGAATTTCGATGTTTCACATCTAACAATTTTTCTATAAAAACTCTTATATTATATGTTATTATACACAGACGTATTTTTATCTACAACAAAGTATCTTACATCGATGTGGACCTAAAGTTCATAGATAATAAGATAATGGCGATTAAATTTCCTTTCCTGGTGAATAAGTTTAGCCTCATATGTTTCTTTCACTTATCAAATCAAGAGACACGGCAGTGTCTCGCGGCATGTTCGTTCATCTAGTCTCGGCGTCGAAGCGAGCACCCGTGTATCTATACGCCACAAATATCTACCCCCTGCACCCCTCAATTTTTACATCAAATTTTCTCAATAAATATATGGTTATAACCAAAGCTATGCTTAGTTACGCCATATAAATCGACTATTCTCTATCGATAGAGACCAGAGTAAATGTTGTAAGTTACATATTAACAGAGATTTTTCCTTAGAAACGCGAAGCCACGCCCCTTGCCCCTCAAAGTTGAGGATTTCTTTTCTCGGCCGCGATATATATATGTAAAAATGTCACAAAAATTCCGCCTGTCTTCGGCGGTATTCGGCCATGGTCGGAAATGTGTACACAGATGCGGCCACACGCATACGCCATCAAAAATATATGTGAGAGTGTGTGAGATAATATATTTCTTGAATGTTTAGATGTTTTTAAAAATTTAAAAATATTTCCATTCGCGAAACGATTTCCCTCGCATTTTCTCGATCCTCGGACGCGCTTGTTAATAAAAAGTACAAATTCAGTGTAATCGGAGTAGTGAATCTCAATAGTGGTGAATGTGACAGATGCTCTGACAGCTAGCTAATCAAATCGTTTAGATATTTTTAATAATCAAGACAGTGCACGGAAGCAGTGTCATTTTTCTTTGGTTGCTGGTGCATGAAGAGCAGTAAAGGAGACATCTGTATCTCGGAAGAAGTGGCATCAGATAAGTAACTTCCTAACTGACTGTCCTAACCTCATTTTCATCCCTTATACAGAACAAATATCTTTGTGGTTATTCTATTTTTTGTTTTCAGCGCCATACGAGAACGGGACGGATTGACGGAAATTTGATTTTTCTTCGCAGTCAAAAATCAACCTAGGTAGAAAAGAATTCTCTAGAATTGCGGTACAATGCCACGGTATGAATATCAGGTTCTACCGACATGGCATGCTTAGACAAGGTCTGTATCAACTTTAGCGTTATATTAAGGGCACTGCACTAATCCTGTGGCACATTTTTCTATCTAGGAAAGCATATTATTATGGTAGTACAGCTGTACAGCGTTCCGATAATATACCGTCTTCCCGTACTGACAGTATACATGCATTTTACCTCCAATATGCCGGAATTAAAAATCTCTAGAACTCTGCGGTACAATGCCACGGTATGAATATCAGGATCTACCGACATGACATGCTTCAACAAGGTCTGTATCAACTTTAGCGGTATATTAAGGGCACTGCACTAATCCTGTGGCACATTTTTCTATCTAGGAAAGCATATCATTATGGTAGTACAGCTGTACAGCGTTCCGATAATATACCGTCTTCCCGTACTGACAGTATACATGCATTTTACCTCCAATATGCCGAAATTAAAAATCTCTAGAACTCTGCGGTACAATGCCACGGTAGGAATATCAGGTTCTACCGACATGACATGCTTCGGCAAGATCTGTATCAACTTTAGCGGTATATTGGGGGCACTGCACTAATCCTGTGGTACATTTTTCTATCTGGGAAAGCATATTATTATGGTAGTACAGCTGTACAGCGTTCCGATAATATATAATTGGAACTTTTGATAATACGAAAGGGGGAATATATCGATAAAGAAAAGATAATAAAATAATTACTTCATTATTGTAATCCAATTCTATCGTATCTCCTACTTTTCTACCACGGCTTTCCCAGATAGGAAAATGTGCCACAGGATTAGTGCAGTGCCCCCAATATATTATATATAATGCTAAAGTTGATACAGACCTTGTCGAAGCATGTCATGCCGGTAGAATTTGATATTCCTACCGTGGCATTGTAGCGCAGAGTTCTAGAGATTTTTAATTCCGGTATACTAGAAGTAAAATCTCCACTCCATCGCCTTCGACTTCTTCTACCCCGTGAGGATTTCTCACGGACCAATAGTGGGAGTTGTGATTATTCACTAATCCTTTGTTGCAGAATTTCGATTCATCTGTGAACAAAATCTTCTGACGAACGAGGGATCGTCCACTTGCCGTTCCAAAAATCAGTCGGAATAGTTCATTCGTCGAGCTGGATCTAGCTAATTGTACGCTGAAACATGCCCAAGTCGTATTCAGCCTTGAGAAGATTTATTTTAATATTGGACCAAAGGAACGGCAATCCTGTTGCTTCAACTTCCAGGTATATTAATTGTAAGTATTACTGAAGAACAAGTAGGTTAAAAGATTTTCGTGAAGGCTCACGATTTTCTGATATGTCATTTCGTACAGGTGCAACCGAAGAGGATCTAGCTCGTGTCCTGTCCGTAAAAAGATGACTCGATGGACATCGGAGAATGTCAGGCTTGTCACCGAGCGCCTATTACCCAAGTTACATTAATTGCCATACGCGCTTCTCGTTTCATTCAACTATTCCAGCGTTAAATAACTTTTACTTCTTTCAAGGTAATCACCTTTTATGAACTGTTCGTGGTAGGAGGCAGCGATCGATAATAGAGACTCGTCGTAGACAAGTTCGTCTATTAAAACTAAAAGGCAATTGGTGTGCAACTGGAACATCATCGCAGGAATAATTTGTCTACGATTAGTCACAATCATTGATCGTTGCCCCCTACGATCAACAATTCGTACAAGGTAACTGCTTTGAAAGAAGTAAAAGTTACTTAGAGCAGGAATAGTTGAAACGAAAATCGCATATTGCAATGAAAGTACTATGGGTGAAAGGCGCTCGGTGACAAGCCTAACATTCTCCGATCCATCGAGTCATCTTTTTACGGACAGGACATGAGCTAGATCCTCTTCGGTTGCACCTGTACGAGATGACATGTCAGAAAATCGTGAGTTCATGAAAATCTTCTAACCTACTCGTTCTGCAATAATACCTCTAAAAAAAGAGAAAAAATCACCTCTAAATTTGAGCTTGTAAGTGTTTGTACAAGTTCTCAACAACGAGTTTTCAAGAGGCGGCGTGGCCGAGTGGTTAAAGCGCTAGTCTACTAACTCGGGGATCGCGTGTTCGAGGCTCCTCATGTGCTTCTTTTTTTTTGCAAATAAAAATGTTCATTTAATCATAATTTGATAACAATCAACGTTACTAATCAATATTTTTTTTAATTTCAATTATATTTTAATTCTGGGAGCTGCGTTAAAAAAATTAAAATTGTAGAAAAATAGCAGTTATTATTCGCTTTCGGTGAGCTCAGGCTTACAATTTGTGGGATGATAATTGTCATAAAAGCACTCAAAACATAAATTAAGTTGACAATGACTACAGGAGATAAAACCGGTATTGCTGCAAGCGCAGGGAGTCTTCAATTTATTTAAAGGAAAGCATACTTCATTCACGTTGGAAAAAAAATATTATTTAATAACGTTGATTGTTATCAAATTATGATTAAATGAACATTTTATTTGCAAAGAAAAAGAAGCACATGAGGAGCCTCGAACACGCGATCCCCGAGTTAGTAGACTAGCGCTTTAACCGCTCGGCCACGCCGCCTCTTGGAAACTCGTTGTTGAGAACTTGTACAAATACTTACAAGCTCAACTTTAGAGGTGATTTTTTCTCTTCTTTTTGAGTGTTGCACGCTAGGGTTGTGGTGATGTACTATACTAGTGGTGCTCTATAAATGAGTAAAGATTCGGCCAAATCGGTGACCCGAAAACCTGAGCCTCTCTTGTTAGAGAGTTGAAAGTAAAACGTCTTCATGGATTTCTGTAGACGACCAATATATAAGAAAAATCCGATGGCCTGTAAATTCGAAAGCGGTATATGTTTTATTTCTCCAAAATACTAAGGCAAAGTTAAAAATATAAGGGCTCTCTAGTCTATAAGTCCCTTTCAAAATATCACGAGAATAAATCAAAAGTAACGTGGTTATAATTAATTGGCTCGTATCGGTATAAAATGTGAGACTTTAATTTTGTGGTAATAAAAAGCTATTCTTCTACATGTACGTATCTTCCTCATGAATAAATTCCAAAATGTAGTGAAATCCCCCCACAAAAACAGATTCTCTGTAAAAAAAAGGCGGCATGTTCATTCAGTGCCAACAAAAATTGATACGTAAAATACTCTCCAAAAAAGATTTGAAATCAATTAAGATCGCCATGTTCAAGATTTATATATAAAAAGTAAAAGGCATCATTTGAAAGGGAAATTATTGTAAATCAGGTTACTAAAAAATTCGACTAAAAAAATTTATAAAAAAATTTTAATAAAAAAGAACTTGCCGCGTTTTTTCCTTCAAAATAAAAAATTCAGACAGGGAATTATATTCGATGTTTATGCACTTATGATATCTATTTACAGTCGTGATGTATTAAGTACACGTGCACCGCAATAGTCGAATTTATTGCGGGTCTGCATTTTGTCCGAGGAGAGCATAAACGGCAGAGGGTTTCTGTTGCCTCCCGCGAGGCTCCTGAAATCTGAGCACGCGGTCGAGGCCCTTCGCTTGCGACCCGGCGCCTATCACTCTCGCTAGACTGAGTTACTATCTATTTAGCCTGTCAAATAGACTGAAATTTCTCTGTCAGTAAATTTTTATCGTGTATCCACTGCAATCTAGCTAGATTTATTTTTCTCAACCGAGATTCTAGACTAACACTCGCTAGATTGTTCTCAATGCTGTGTCCACTTGAGTAAATCTAGCTGAAAACGAAAGAACACGTTCGCCAGTGCGCATTTGTATTTATAATTGTGATACTATTAAACGGTACAAACCGTTGTGTCTAATTCAAAAAGCGCATTTAGTTTACTCTCTCTTAACTCTGCCATCAGTCGCTGTTCCGTCTCGCGATAAACGGAATTCGACACAACGGTTCGTACCGTTTAATGGTACCACAGTCATAAATACAAATGCGCACTGGCGCACGTATTCTTTCAACGGATGCGTGGTCCATCCTTCCTATCGCATACTTTCTACAAAGAAGAATTTCGATGTTTCACATCTAACAATTTTCCTATACAAACGGTATTTAAATGTTATTTTTCAACGTGCTAACCAATGATCAATCAATCCTCATGCTTTCATTAATGAGGGTAAATACTGCTTCGTACTCCGATACAGTGAGCGTGAAGTACTAAGTGGTTAAGCTAGGGCTCGGTGAAAGGGGATCATCGAGTCGTGCCGGAGAGAGCCGATGCGTCCCGAGTTAGGCCAGGCGAACGTTGGGACGCAGTTCAGTGAGGAGACGCAGGGTGACCGTTGTCTCTATATCTATATATAGAATAGATATAGATATAGAGGCAATGTTCAACGTTCGCCTGGCCTTAGCATATTTATCCACTCCAGCGACGTTTCACGAGCAGCCGGTCTCACCCCCAAAGCGCGGCATAAGATGTTTCACATCAAAAATGTTTAATGCACAACTTTTAGGATTTTTCCCTAGCTACCCAATGGTCATATTGGATTTGACCTTGACCATGACTTTCAAGGTCATATCAAGGTCAAATTGATATTTTTAAATGCGAACCCCTATTTTTGATACCGGAAATGAAAAGAGCGGGAAATTTCACATTTAAGTATGTCCTTGACCATTTTTTTCATGTGACCTTAATGGTCAGTGGAGCACAGTGGGAAATTTCCTTGAATTATTATAGAAGGACAACACTCTCAATAGTACAAGATCCGAACTAGAGAGACGTTCTTCACCGATCTGCTTACCGGATGAAAAGTATTTTTTATCAAACATAATACGTCAGTAAATATATCGCGAATGGGTAGGCTAATAAAATATGCTCAAGACTACCCTTAAAACTATATAAACAGGTGAGCTGATATGAGCAATTTGCACCGATCTGCTTACCAATTAAACTATATATGAAAATAAAGATAATTTTATTGCAAACACGATGGTATAACCCTACCTGCAAAAAATCGGTCATGAATCACGGTTGTAAGGCTTTGAAATTTATCGGAGATAGCCAAGATGCGCGTACTACAGGCAAATTTACTATAGGACGCAACGTAGGAAGTGGGCGCGACGCGACGGTTACATGAGAGAGAGTGCGTACATGCTGCTTCCTCGTACGATTGAGAAAAGATAACACTACTAAAATGCCGAGAAAAAGCGACTACGATGGAGTAGGTACTGGCAGTAAACTTTTAATTACTTTAAATTAAATATAAAATATTAAAATGTGAGAAAGATTTTTCAAACATTTCTTCAATTAAATATATGGATGGGGGAATATTAATATTTCCATCAGAATAATATGTTAGTGATAATTATTCGATAAATTTTATCTATTCTATAAAAATACCACAGCAAACAAACAGAAAAATTACATTTTTTAGAGAGCGATAAAAAATCATTAACAAATTGGCGGTGTAAAAAAACTTTATTACAAAACAATGAATTCAATAACAATCTTTACAAATATTACAACAATATTACAACAAATACAATATTATAGCCTTCCAAAAACTTGTATGTTGCTGGAATAAGAGAGAGTGCACAGATTTTATATAATAGTAACCTAAACAACGCAGACTCCAAGAAGAATTTAAAAAAAAGGTGTGAGTGCCGTAGTACTCACGGAGGATGTGTAAACATCTTACAATTATCTGCGGTCCGAGTTTCATTGGGGAATATGACGTCGTAGTTCGACATAAAGAAGTTTAATTTTTTCTATAATAAAATATTTATTATTATTATATTAGATTTATAACTTACTAGCAGCCCGTCCCGGCTTCGCACGGGTAGATTGTGGATTGATTTTGTCCGTCCACCATTGTTTAAATACATTTTTAATACAAAACTTTCAGTATTTTTCCCGGGCTACGCAATGGTCATATTGGATTTGACCTTGACCATGACCTTCAAGGTTATATCAAGGTCAAATTAATTTTTTTCACGTTCTAATGTGTCCTTGACCATTTTTTTCATGTTACCTTTATTGTCAGCGGAGGTCAAATTTAGGTCAAGTATAGTTCGACTTTTTCAACACTCTGTATAAGATTTACTAACTCAGAATCCTTCGCGGATATGCGTCCAACTGTTCCCCAAATTTTCATCGCAATCGGATGAACGGTTTAGGAAGGCATAATAGTCATCCGTACCGGTACTTTTTGAACACCCTGTATAAGATTTACTAACTCAAACATTCGTGGGCATGCGTCCAACCATTCCCCAACTTTTCATCGCAATCGGATGAACGGTTTAGGAAGGCATAATAATCATCAGTACCGGTACTTTTTGAACACCCTGTATAAGATTTACTAACTCAAAGGAAACGTTTCGAGGCCGCCGCTTCCGATCTTGATGAAACTTCGTAAATTTAAAGTTTATCGAAAAATAAGAGACCCCTATTTTTTTATAGCGGCCCAATTTTGGTTTAAGGGGGTGAAATGGACCCCTGAATTTTCACCCCCTTCGAGCTATCTCCGAAACGAAGCGAGATAGATGAAAACTTTCAATGTACGGTTTGTTTGGTTTTTTTAGTATAATAAAATCCCCTAAACAGATTTTGAAAAAAAGCATTATTTAAAAAAAAAAAAAAAATTTTTTATCTAATTTTTCGAAATTTCGGTTTAGTCATGTGGACAAAAACTTAGGAAATTTTATTACAAATTCAACCATGTATGACATGATATATTTCCCTCCTACAGTTTTGCAAATTTCTAACTTTTATGTCTGATAATGAGCGGGCTACCAATGGCAGTGACGGGATAGGTCGGGGGTTATTACTTCTATGTATTTTAATGCCACTTTTCTTTTATTTAATAAAGTTCAACTTCTATGGCTCATAATTATGACAATAATGGTATTCCGTGAAAAAATGTTTCATACAAAGTTGTTTCTTACACCAAGCACACGTAATAACGGCAATATCGCCACATATGTGGCATCGTGGTTCCGAGTCCTGTGCAAAACAAAATTCTACAGGATGTTCAAATTCAGGAGGTCTCCTGAATATATATCCACTCTTGAACCACGAATATTTAATAAAGTTAGTAAACCGTGGTGAAGAAAACTGATTATGAGTAAGAGATTGAAGTTTTAAAATATTATCTCTCGAATGAAGGTTAATATCGTAATTGAAAAGAGTTACAATATCTGAAAACCTCCTTACAAAATTCTTCCACATTCGAAAGCCGTATACGTCTAGCGGAATATTATCAAAATAAAATGGACAACAATTGTTCAGAAATCTTATTAATAAATCCGACCGTTAATTTATTTATATTATTTTCTGTTTGTGTGTAAGTAACTAATAATTCACTCACAGGTTAGATAAAATTGTCTGAATTTTTATAGTTTTTTGTTGGAATCATTTTTTTCTTTACTTTTCTTCTTCGCGTACTGTTTCCTCCAGTACTCCTCACATTCTTGCAGCTCTCGTTCTACTTCGGCCATGGATGGTCCTGTTGTGCGGAATGTCAGATCCAGCGATTTCCCGGGAGACGGCAATGGTATGTGCCCATTTTTAAGATCCTCCACGATCTTCTCAAAAGTCGGTAACTCGTTTGAACCCATCACTTGAATGATAGACGCAGCCAATGAAACTGAAGCTCTTTGCTTCTCGGCCCTGTATATATACTCCTCGAAAATGCCGTAAACAACATTCCTGTTATTTGTAGGGTTGCCTTATATGGCCCCGGTGATGCGAAAGAGGGAGTTTAGTTCTTTGGACAAGCTTTATTATTAGTTGGCTCTGTGCCCATGTAAAAATATTTTCGTACGCGCTCTCGAGTTTCGTACGCGGACTCCGAGGATGATGGCCCCTTTTTGGGAAGTCGGACCTCCCACCCTCTCCAGTCTGTTTCGTTCTTGTGAGGCGACTTCATTATATATAAGGAAGCGAAAGAGAAAGCTTTTTAGTCTGAATATTCAGTTTCTATGGTGCACAGCAGTTCATATTATTATTATGGCAATTATAAATCCGATCAATGTGTTAACTTTATTGGTGGCCGTTTTCAGTGTACCAAATGGAAGAGAAACTCCAATGAATAGTGCAGAAGTGCAATTGAAAGATTTATTACAAAATATTATTATACGTAGCATGGAGGATTCATCATTTCGAGTCGAACATGAAAATAAATTGGAATTGGAAGATTCAATCGAGGATAGTGAAATGCACGCTGTTAATACTGACTGGCTGGAATCGGATGTCGAGGATGTTCCTCACATAGAAACCTCTATACCTCCAGAACCATATCCCTGTACACCCGATGAAGAAGCGGTTAGCTTTGAATACAAACAAAGTGCCATAGATTACTGGAACAGTGGGAAGAAAAGACGTCGAACCGTAGCAGCAGTTCAACATCAGTTTAAAAAAGTGAAATCTGATAGACAATTACGAAGATGGGCTGCGCAAGTAGGACAGGGGGGTACTCAAAATGATAAATTAATACGCATAGCGAAATATACTTTTGATAAATTTGTAGAAGCTAGTAGATCGAACATAATAGTACATGATGTAGACCTTAAACGATGGGCTTTACAAGCAAAAGAAGTAGAGAATCTTCCAACCTTCAAAGCAAGTCAAACATGGTTGAGGTCATTCAAGAAAGCATATAGAATTGTCTCTCGAAAGATCACAAAGTTTGTAACGAGAAAAAACGTTGAGGGTGAGGAAAGTTTGAAAGTACGAAGCCATGCCTTCGTAGAACAAGTGAAGCCACTCATTACACAATATGGACCACAAAATGTATTTAACTCTGATCAGAGTGGATTTAATTTAGAAATACATTCTGGCCGAACTTTAGCTACATCGGGGCAAAAAAAAATTGAAGCTGTGGTACAATCAATATCTTCTACAACCCACAGCTATACTATACAACCCACCATATCTGCTGATGGAAAACTACTGTCGCCTCTTTATGTGGTATTAAAAGAGGCTAGTGGGCAATTGGGAGAACGAGTGCAACAAACCGTGTTGAGGCCGCCAAATGTATACTTCATGGCTTCCAAATCTGGGAAACTTACAACCGATCTCATGAAAACATGGCTGCAAGAAGTTTACTTCCCTAACACTGGATCTACAAGCGTCTTACTGCTGGACTCTTGGAGTGGACAATGTGAGCGAAGTGTTCGAGAAGCTACACCAGAAGACAAGACAATAATATTAATGACGATTCCACAAGGCACCACCGGACTGATTCAACCGCTAGACGTATACGGATTTCGAATGTGGAAGAATTTTGTAAGGAGGTTTTCAGATATTGTAACTCTTTTCAATTACGATATTAACCTTCATTCGAGAGATAATATTTTAAAACTTCAATCTCTTACTCATAATCAGTTTTCTTCACCACGGTTTACTAAATTTTTTAAATATTCGTGGTTCAAGAGTGGATATATATTCAGGAGACCTCCTGAATTGGAACATCCTGTAGAATTTTGTTTTGCACAGGACTCGGAACCACGATGCCACATATGTGGCGATATTGCCGTTATTACGTGTGCTTGGTGTAAGAAACAACTTTGTATGAAACATTTTTTCACGGAATACCATTATTGTCATAATTATGAGCCATAGAAGTTGAACTTTATTAAATAAAAGAAAAGTGGCATTAAAATACATAGAAGTAATAACCCCCGACCTATCCCGTCACTGCCATTGGTAGCCCGCTCATTATCAGACATAAAAGTTAGAAATTTGCAAAACTGTAGGAGGGAAATATATCATGTCATACATGGTTGAATTTGTAATAAAATTTCCTAAGTTTTTGTCCACATGACTAAACCGAAATTTCGAAAAATTAGATAAAAAATTTTTTTTTTTTTTTAAATAATGCTTTTTTTCAAAATCTGTTTAGGGGATTTTATTATACTAAAAAAACCAAACAAACCGTACATTGAAAGTTTTCATCTATCTCGCTTCGTTTCGGAGATAGCTCGAAGGGGGTGAAAATTCAGGGGTCCATTTCACCCCCTTAAACCAAAATTGGGCCGCTATAAAAAAATAGGGGTCTCTTATTTTTCGATAAACTTTAAATTTACGAAGTTTCATCAAGATCGGAAGCGGCGGCCTCGAAACGTTTCCTTGTCAGCGGGAAATCATTTTAGAGAAAAATGTTTAATGCAAAACTTTTAGGATTTTTCCCTGGCTACCCTTTCATCTTCTTCTTTCTGGGACTTTCAAGGTCATATCAAGGTCAAATTGATCTTTTTAAATGTGAACCCCTATTTTTGATACCGGAAATGAAAAGAGCGGGAAATTTCACATTCAAATATGTCCTCGACCATTTTTTTTCATGTGACCTTTAGGGTCAGCGGAGCACAGTGGGAAATTTCCTAGAATTAGAAGGACAACATTCTTAATGGCTTATTCAACTTAAACCGAATTCGGTATAGGGCGTTTTTTGGGTTGCTGATCTCGAATCTGAAGTCAGATTTCAAATATTGAAGATGGATCCAATATGGCGGACGAGATTTTCGAAAATTGATAGATTCGTGCCAAATTTGGTATAAGTGGGTTTTTGGGTCGCTGATCACGAATCTGAAATCAGATTTCAAAAATTAAAATTTTCCAAATTTGGCACGAATCCGTCAATTTTCGAAAATCTCGTCCGCCATATTGTATCCGCCATCTTGAATTTTTGAAACCTGACTCCAGATTCGATATCAGCGACCCAAAAACCCCCTGTACCGTATTTGGTTAAAGGAGGGTCCTCAGTTGAATTTAAGGGTAAGCAGTGGGGGTAAACTTCAAAGGCACCGACAGTCAGCTGCAACTTGTAGAAAAAAAAAATATTAGCTTTAAAAAATACAATGATTCTTACGGAAAACCTTCTGAAATAGTTTCTTTCGATTATTATTGAGTTTGGCACCTTGGATTTTATTTTTCCAATTGTCAAATTATTAATTCCGAATTTTATAAATGATTTAGATTTCTTGAATAAACTTGGCAACCACGCTTTTTTGGAATAAGTGGTTGGTATTACTCCAGTCGGTAAAATCGGAACGTTACCATCAAAACTTGCTCGGTTGTGATGACAAGTCATATGTTAATGAGGTTATGTCCTGTGTTTACGAGTGCAAGCAAGTATCATTTTATGAAGAGAAAAATTTTAAGAAAGCGATGGAGCACCAAGGACCGTCACGATTCAAAGGAAAATTTATTTTAAAAAGTGCCTACAATAAAATAAAAGTAGCTGCCGGTGTTGGTAAATGCAATAAGGGAAGGATTGCTGCCGAAAGGGAAATACATGACGAAGGAGCGTAACTGGAAATACGAGGGCCTAAAACCCGTAAAATGGTACTCCATCCATCAGCTGGTATTAGGCCCGGTTCCACAACTCGGGCTTAACTCTTAAACGGAGTTTAAATCATCCGTCCAACCAATGAGCGCCCGAGAATGATAGTTAGAGTTGGCTTACAGCCCGTAAACACTGTGCAGTTTATTCACTGTTTCGATAATTTTAACAAATCGGTGCAAATCGAATGCTATGTTATGAACATAATATCCGGTTTCCACCGATTCGTTAAAATTACTGAAACGGTGAAAAAACCGCATAGTTTGTTCATTTACGATTTTTATGACTTCTTTCACGAACGAATTGTTCTGGGGAAAATGTAAATATTATCGAAACATTAATTATAAAATCATTATATGTTGGTGATTTTATTTATCATTCATAATTTTTAAATCAGTCATCTAGGCTGAAAACATTTTTACCGATTTTCCGTTTATCATTGAATGCGTTCTAGTTGCGAAATTCGATGTTCAATTGTTTTCAAACTGTTAACACACGATACGTCGGCTGACAACAATGAATGTGTAGTGACGCGCTACGCCGCTCTTTTCTCCGCCTTGTCGGAAACTACGCGATAAAGCGATCAGGGGCCCCTTTCTCTAACTCACTCGCAAAGTTGCGTATACGCATCTTAGCCAATAGACCAATCAGGATCAAGTATTCCGTTGTGGTGGGGGTCCTGATTGGTCTACTCGCTAAGAAACGTATACGTTTCTCTTGCGAGTGAGTAAGAGAAAGGGGCCCCAGGGGTCTCCTTACCTGAGAACCCTGCCTACGTCACAACTAAGGGCCTTTGCACACGACGTTTTTTAAACTAGCTGACGACGCGTGTTATACGCGATTAGGACGCTCAGCAAACGCAAGGCAGTCCGCAAGTTGTGACTTACACACGATCCTTGCTAATACAACCTGCTAATACGCGCTGATGACGCGCAGTGAACGCGCTCATCAAAAAGGCGCATCGTCAACTAGTTTAAAAAACGTCGTGTGCAAAGGCCCTTACGATTGGCAGCTTTATCGCAGCGTTCCGTACCCCGAGGTACATATGTCGGTCCCTCGTCGAACCTTTGTCTCACGGTGTACGGAATTTCGCTGGAAAAGCAGTCGGTCTTGAGCTTCAGATGCGTACAGTGTTGCGTATTTTTTTTCTATCCACTAAAGCAAGTAGATAACAAATCATACAGTAAATGTATAATATTAATAAGCTTCATATCACGCTTCAGTTCAATACAAAATCGAACTCGGCAATAATAATAACTGACCACATTCTATCATTTAAAAAAATGTTTCATATTTATCTGACAAAAGGGCACGAAAGAAAATTAACGAAAAAAGAAATGAAATCCCCCCCCCCCCCCTTCAAAACATCGACGATGTATGATAGCACGAATTAATAAAATAGCTCCCTTTCCAAAGTAATCATGTAACAACTTACGAATCACCAAAGATAATGAAAAAATTATGATAAAATTAATGAAATCATTACCGCCAAATTAATGAAAGCAAGTGTTGTCAAGGTATGTTGCGTTAATGGGAGAAATAGTACATAATTACATACAATGGTAAACTACTACAGAGACTAAAAATAATATAGAGGGGGAAAAAAAAAGAGAGAAGTTCCACTGAAACTGAGAATATATCCTCAATTAACCATTGTACGGAATTATGTACTATTTCTCTCATTAACGCAACATACCTTGACAACACACTTGCTTTCATTAATTTGGCGGTAATGATTTCATTAATTTTATCATAATTTTTTCATTATCTTTGGTGATTCGTAAGTTGTTACATGATTACTTTGGAAAAAAAGGGAGCTATTTTATTAATTCGTGCTATCATACATCGTCGATGTTTTGAAGGGGGGGTTATCTCAACGGGAAAACATTTTAGAGAAAAATGTTTAATACAAAACTTTAAGGATTTTCCCTTGGCTACCCAGTGGTCGTATTGGATTTGACCTTGACCGTGACCTTTAAGGTAATATCAAATGCCTTCCTAAACCGTTCATCCGATTGCGATGAAACTTTGGGGAATGGTTGGACGCATACCCGCGAAGGTTTCTGAGTTAGTAAATCTTATACAGGGTGTTCAAAAAGTACCAGTACTGATGATTATTATGCCTTCCTAAACCGTTCATCCGATTGCGATGAAAAGTTGGGGAATGGTTGGACGCCTGCCCGCGAAGGTTTCTGAGTTAGTAAATCTTATACAGGGTGTTCAAAAAGTACCGGTACGGATGATTATTATGCCTTCCTAAACCGTTTATCCGATTGCGATGAAAATTTGGGGAACAGTTGGACGCATATCCGCGAAGGTTTGAGTTAGTAAATCTTATACAGGGTGTTCAAAAAGTACCGGTACGGATGATTATTATGCCTTCCTAAACCGTTCATCCGATTGCGATGAAACTTTGGGGAATGGTTGGACGCATGCCTGCGAAGGTTTCTGAGTTAGTAAATCTTAGAAAAGGTGTTCAAAAAGTACCGGTAATGATGATTATTATGCCTTCCTAAACCGTTCATCCGATTGCGATACAAAGTTGGGAAATGGTTGGACGCATGCCCGGGAAGGTTTCTGAGTTAGTAAATCTTATACAGGGTGTTCAAAAAGTACCGGAACGGATGATTATTATGCCTTCCTAAACCGTTCATCCGATTGCGATGAAAATTTGGGGAACAGTTGGACGCATATCCGCGAAGGTTTCTGAGTTAGTAAATCTTATACAGGGTGTTCAAAAAGTCGAACTATACTTGACCTAAATTTGACCTCCGCTGACAATAAAGGTAACACGAAAAAAATGGTCAAGGACACATTTGAACGTGAAAAAAAATTAATTTGACCTTGATATAACCTTGAAGGTCATGGTCAAGGTCAAATCCAATATGACCATTGCGTAGCCCGGGAAAAATACTTAAAGATTTGTATTAAAAATGTATTTAAACAATGGTGGACGGACAAAATCAATCCACAATCTACCCGTGCGAAGCCGGGACGGGCTGCTAGTAAGTTATAAATCTAATATAATAATAATAAATATTTTATTATAGAAAAAACTAAACTTCTTTATGTCGAACTACGACGTCATATTAAATTTTCTTTGCAAAATATCCAGTGGCGCCGAAGATTGGGAGGGGGAAAGGGGGTACCGGCCCCTAGTATCTACGCCACTGGAGAATTTTTTAAAATTATTTAATTATTGCTTAGAGCTATTCTACATTAGCCAGTGTGCGAAATTTCATGGAAATCGATCAAGTAGTTCAGAAGTTATGATGAGAAAACCATTTTTTTTTCGAAAATTTGACACCCTGTATCTTTGTTAGGAAACATTTTTGAAAAAAATTTTCTTATGAAAGTCTACTTTTTTGTTGTTCTATTACATATAAAAAAATGACGTTTAACCTGGTCCACCCTGTATAAGGTTTTTATAATTATTTTAGGAAGTTCCAGAAGAATATAGATGCAGCAAAATATGGATGCTCTCTCTCTCTCTGCTAGAAAGAGTAAGGAATAACCCTCGAACGAATATTCGGGCTATGGCAAGAAAGGTTAGAATCAGAGGTTAGCAAGTCTACTGGTTCGGAGGATATTAAAGGATATTATAAAAAATTTTTAATAAAAAAGAACTTGCCGCGTTTTTTCCCTTCATTCGGTATACTGGTGGTATCATATAAGTGTCATGAATTTATTTAAAATCATAAGTGCATAAACATCGAGTATAATTCTGTCTGAATTTTTTATTTTGAAGGAATACCCTTCCCTTCATTCGGTATACTGGTGGTATCATATAAGTGTTATGAATTTATTTAAAATCATAAGTGCATAAACATCGAGTATAATTCTGTCTGAATTTTTTATTTTGAAGGAATACCCTTCCCTTCATTCGGTATACTGGTGGTATCATATAAGTGTTATGAATTTATTTAAAATCATAAGTGCATAAACATCGAGTATAATTCTGTCTGAATTTTTTATTTTGAAGGAAAAACGCGGCAAGTTCTTTTTTATTAAAAATTTTTTATAAATTTGTTTAGTCGGATTTTTTAGTAACTTGATTTACAATAATTTTCCTTTCAAATGATGCCTTTTACTTTTTATATATAAATCTTGAACATGGCGATCTTAATTGATTTCAAATCTTTTTTTGAGAGTATTTTACGTATCAATTTTTGTTGGCACTGAATGAACATGCCGCCTTTTTTTACAGAGAATCTGTTTTTTGGGGGGATTTTACTACTTTTTGGAATTTATTCATGAGGAGAATACGTACATGTAGGAGAATAGCTTTTTATTATATGTGTATGCAATGAATGTGACTGTACAATGAATGAATGAAGGGGTATGTCGATACCTGAAAGCAACAATGAGATAAACCCCAAACTCGATCTCGAGCTAACTATGTCAAACGTAAGCTAAAACCGGCCTTTTTATACAATGCAATACTGAGATATCACGGCAAAAATATTTAAATTGAATATTTATTTAAATATTTTTGCCGTGATATCTCAGTATTGCATTGTATAAAGGTCGGTTTTAGCTTACGTTTCACATAGTTAGCTCAAGATAGAGTTTGGGGTTTATCTCACTGTTGCTTTCAGGTATCGATATATGTACCTATGCGTATCTAAAGTTGGTTTAAAACAAGCTTAAAAACTTTTTAAAATTCCTTCGCTTCTCCTCGGCGTGTCGCCTTCCTCTCCAGTATCTGTAACAAAAAAATGTCAAAGCCTAATTAATAAACTACCTAGGTAAATTAGTAAATTAATGAAAGAAGGACAGATTAATAAACTACCTAGGTAAATTAGTAAATTAATGAAAGAAGGACAGATTCTATACCTTCGATTCCGTGCATGTAAATTGCGACCGACACGCGGTCGTCTATCTGCCGGTTCGTTGAGAACTGCAAAAAAACAAAAGCATTTATGAATAAAATTGTATAAATTAATTTTATTAAGGAAAATATAAATTTACCTTCTGCCTGTGCCGGCTGGTGTTCAGGCTCTCTTTCTGGAATGTATAAATAAAAAATAATAATAAAGTTATATAAATGCATATTATTATAATAAATAATATACCGCATGTCCTAGGTCCAAGGAGAAACGCAACAAGCAGGGAGCCCTGGTAAATATCTTCGGCAGTATTTGCCAACGGTGCTAGTGTTTTTTAGGTACAGGTAAATGTCAGGGCTCCCTGCTTGTTGTGTTTCTCCTAGTAGTGTAGTCATTTTAGATTTTAGATCCAATTTAAAAGTGCAAGTGCAGTAATGTCGCTAGTGGAAGGAGAAGCGGTATGACCAATCAGGATCAAGTATTACGTTGTGGCAAAAACTCGCACTCCGAATCCTCACTGTGGCAATTTATAGGGATGTGCGATTGTTCAAAAAGAATCGATTCTCGAGATTGAATCGAATCAAGCATTCATGGAGCAATTTTGAATTGAATCGATACAAAGGAATCGATTTCGAAAAATCGATTTTATGTTAAATAAAAAACAACATTATTGAAAGGAAGAATGTTAATTTTCAAAAGAAAAATTCTTATTTAATTATCAAAATTTATTTAAATGCGATTACACAAATCGAGTTGTATAAATGTTAAACTTTAGTAGAGAGAGAGAGAGAGAGAGAGAGAGAGAGAGAGAGAGAGAGAGAATCAGTTTACTCCAAGTGCCAGTGATGAAACTCCAGCAATCTCAAGAAGGTCAACATAGCAATATGTTCAAAAGTTAAACGGTTTCTTTCGTCACGGACAATGTTGTTTGTAATCGAAAACAATCGTTCGCAGGGCACTTCAGTACTAATGGTCGACAAATACTTTAATGCTAATGTGTGCAGCAAGATTTGGATAGTTATTTTGTTGGGACAGCCAGTACTTAGGATCTGTCTAGCAATTTTTCCACACTTTTGTTAATACAATATATTGTCTCAAATCAATGGCAATAATGTGGATCGATTTCGCCAGTAAAGAATCGATCCAAACAAAGAATCGACTTTGAAGAATAGATCCAAAAATCGCAATTTTTCGGAAAAAAGATTGATCTTTTGAAGAATCGATTTAAATCGCACATCCCTATGGCATCACAGTAACGTCACTCAGTGACGCCACCGCGTGACGCTTGGGTGAAAGTAACGCTTGGCTATCGGGGCAGTTACAAGGACCTTGAAATTTACCTTCAGCCGGGCTTGGTCGGTACTCGAGTCATTTGTATCGGTAGAAAGTTAGTTGGCTTACGAAAATTGCAATGAGTGAGCGAAATGTCGAACGTCTGATTAATTCCTGATAGCTGCCGAATTGACAGTTATCGGGAATTAATCAGACGGTTGACATTTCGATCAGACAGCGCAATTTTCCTAAGGGCCGGTTGTACAATAGGTATGCCGATAGACTGCCCGATAGAGTTATCCTGCCGACAAGTCCGCTTATCCTTTGTCAAAAGCGGGCTTGTCGGCAGGATAACTCTATCGGGTATCGGCATGTTGTACCTACAACCGGCCCTTAGACAACTAACTACCGATGCGACTCTTACCGATATTAAATGACTCGAGTACCGACCAAGCCCGGTCGAAGGTAGTCCCTGTAACTGTACCGCATGCTTGCACCCAAACGAAACAACCTTACCTACCTAGCTTAGATGGTATATCTATTGCTAATACTTTACCGACGATCTAGAATTTGGTAGAGTCGGCTTGAGAAGAATGCGCTGTGTGTGCTGCGTGAGAGCGAAAAGTGTCAAACGTCTGATTTCCCGATAGCTATCAATTCGGAAGATCGGAAACGCCTAACCTCGAAATCGTACATTTGTGAATAATGGTGGGATTTTGTAGAAATAATAAAAAAAAATCAGACGTTTTACTCTTTTTGCTCTCACGCAGCACACACGGCGCACTCTTCTCAAGCCAACTCTATCAAATTCTAGATGATGTAAAAAGGAAATGATGAAGATTTTGCTTACCTTGAATATCTTGCGCTGGGGCTTGGGCGGGTTGAGCAATGTTTTGCACCTGCATCTGCTGCAATTGCGCAGCTAATTGCTGCAACCGCGCCCTGGAAGCTGCCGCTTCTTGTTCGGCGCGTCTGACCGACTGCCGCAGAATTTCCACCTCGGCCCGGTTATCAGGAGGAGGTTGGGGAGGCTGACGTTGATCGCCACGGAAGTCGTGTTCCCCAACCTCCTCTCCAGCCTCGATTATCGCCTCTAATTCACGTTGAATATTCTCCATGTCGTTGCCTGTAATAAAATTACAATTAATTAATGAGAAACAAACAATATTTCACACGATTTATTACTCTAATTATATTATTAATATTATACATTTATTGCATGGTTCTTTATCTACTTACTTTAGTGGATTGGATGGAACAGTGGAAAATATACAACAGTGCGCGTCTGGAGCTCAAGACCGACTGCCTTTCGGGCGAAAATCCGTACACCGTGAGACAAAGGTTCGACGAGGTACCGACATATGTACCTCGGGGTACGGAACGCTGCGATAAAGCTAGCAACCGTAAGGGCCTTTGTACAAGATGTTTTTTAAACTAGCTGAGGACGCGCGTTTTGATGTGAAACATCTTTAGCCGCGTTGGGTAGGGGGTGAAAGCGAAGGAGACCGAGGCGACGCTTGCCTGCGTGTGCGTCTGTGTACGTTCCTCTCACTACTTTGCGCAAGGTTTGCGTCCCCATCCCCTGGTCACAAGAAGCGGCTTGGGACTAGACATCGCACATGTGCATCGTCTCTAAAGGGCCTTCTAATAAACGGGCAATATTTTACCGCAATATGTGGCTGCAACACAGTGGCCGGCAACATTGCCAGCAATACCAGCCAGACTATGCAATTTAGGATAATATTTTTAGTATGTCCCGGCCACATATAGCTACACATTTTTGGTATCGTCGCCCGTTTAGCCGCGCCTTTAAACATGGGGCATACTGTTGCAGAAAATATTGCCGAAATATATATATATTACCGAGCCATATACTGCATTAAAATGTTTTCATGATGGCTGGGCTATAGTTGCCAATATTGCAGCCACATATTGCAGTAAAAATATTGCCCGTTTAGACACCCCTATCTGATTGCCGCTAACGTTAATTTACGTCCTGCAATCCGGAAACAAATTTGCGGCAGCCACCTTCAGAATTTCATTATTGTCGCCGGTCGCGAATGTGTCAATATTTTATTATTATTTCATTATTATCTATGTATAATTGTTTCTTTTATTTTTTTTTGACTTTGTAAAATATGAGTGCCAGTGGTAAAGAAAATGAAAGAATATTACAGTACGATGGGCCACCACCGGAGAAGAAAACACAAAATACGTCACGGGACGCCTGTTAGATGTGAAACATCGAAATTCTTCTTTGTAGAAAGTAATGCGATAGGAAGGATGGCCACGCGTCCGTCGAAAGAATACGTGCGCCAGTGCGCATTTTTATTAACGACTGTGATACTATTAAACGGTACCAACCGTTGTGTCTAATTCAAAAAGCGCATTTAGTTTACTCTCTCTTAATTATGCCATCGGTCGCTGTTCCGTCTCGCGATAAACGGAATACAAAGAAGAATTTCGATGTTTCACATCTAACAGGCGTCCCGTGACGCATTTTGTGTTTTTTGATGAGCGCGTTTGCTGCGCGTCATCAGCGCGTATTAGTAAGGATCATGTGTAAAAGTCATAATTTGCCGACTGCCTTGCGTTTGCTGAGCGTCCTAATCGCGTACAACGCGCGTCGTCAGCTAGTTTAAAAAAACCCCTAGTTTAAAAAGGCTCTTACTTGTAACGTAGACAGGGTTTTCAAGTAAGGAGACCCCGGATCGCTTTATCGTGTATAAGTCCATTCACGACATCAGACTTAAAATGTGACAGCTCGGAAAATATATAATCCCTAGACGCAAACACGTGCTCGAAGCGTGGCTTCCGATAATGACAACGAAATTTTCTTGAAAAAGAGTTGTCATGCAAAAGCATTTATTACGTAGCATACAGGTTCATTATAGGAATACGTAATGCTATTAAGAAGAATGTTATTCCTATTTCATAAAAATCTATGAGGATTAGTATAATACGACAAATCTTTTTCTATTCGACATTGGTATCCCTGTGCGGATTATAGAGAGTCCGATGAAATATCCAGTGACGTACTATGAATTTGCGTCATCGATCGAATTTCGGTAATAATAATAAATATTAAGTGTTATCATCTCTTTATATACACAAACTTTCTTACTTCTTAAAACTGAGTATTTTTCTATTAAAGTACGTATGTAATTCGAAGAGATTATATATGGATATAAATTATGTGATTTTGTATTTCATCGAGGGCCCTTCAATTATGGATATACGGAGTTGCATTGAGATGACTGACCGCACAACAGTATTGTGCACAGAAAAAATAGTGCCAATAGAAATATCAAATTTCTAAATATTTCATAATATTATAGAATAAATATAATATCAATTTACTCTCGTGATCCTCTTTCGACCTCTTGAAGGTCTTAGTCTCCCGAAGCATTTCAAATACTCCGCATAAAGTGAACGCGTAGGAATTTCCCTAGCGGCACTACTTTCTGGAAACGCGCCATTGATATGACGTCACGTCACATTGCTCCCAACCCATTAGTCTGATGTCGTGAACGGACTATAGTTTCCGACAAGGCGGAGAAAGGAGCGGCGTGGCACGTCACATCGAATTTTGCAACTACCGTATGTCCCACTCTGTACCGCACAGTTTGAAAGTTACCTTCGGATAGGCTTGGTCGGTAATCGAGACATTTTATACCGTAATTATAATTATTTTCGTATTTTTCATTATTCACAAATTCACGATTTCGAGGTTAGACTCTTCGATCTCCCGAATTGACATCAACTCTAACTGCCGACTCGACTTCTACCGTATTAAATGTCTCGATTACCGACCAATCCTATCCGGTACGGTAGAGCGCACTCAGTCATGAACGGAAAATCGGTAAAAATGTTTTCAGCCTAGATGACTGATTTAAAAATTATGTATGATAAATAAAATCATCAACATGTAATGATTTTATAATTAATGTTTCGATAATATTTGCATATTCCCCAGAACAATTCGTTCGTGAAAGAAGTCATAAAAATCGTAAATAAACAAACTATGCTGTTTAATAGATACTCTCGGTCGGAGGTTTCGGTCGGACGGTCTGACGGTTTTATTAATTCGATAATCTCGACCGAGATTATTGATATTTCTAACATATTGTATCATATTGTTCACGAATATTGTAAAATATTGTACGAATGCTACAGAAATGTTACTTGCAAGAACGTGCTTTGTGGGGTGTAAATGATGATTACCATAAAGTTATAGTCTCACATTTTATACCGATACGAGTCAATTAATTATAACCATGTTACTCTCGATTTATACTCGTGATATTTTGAAAGGGATTTATAGACTAGAGAGCCCTTATATTTTCAACTTTGGCTTAGTGTTTTGGAGAAATAAAACATATACCGCTTTCGAATTTACAGGCCATCGGATGTTTCTTATATTTTGGTCGTCTACAGAAATCCATGTAGACGTTTTACCTTTAACTCTAAGTATACTCTTCCAATGACCGTGACGAATTGTTTCATCACATGTAAAGATACCACTTATGACAGTATATATGTTGTTACATATATTAACTCGAGACTTTGGAATAGTTTTAAGAAATCCTTTTGCATGCACCGCTGAAATTTCGCCCTTACTCGTAAATAAATTTAATTTAATTATTACCACATCATTTACAGCTTCGATGCTGACCTTGCGACTCATTTCAGTCCGAGTAGAACATTCATTGCAAATATCATCATAAACATGCCAATGCGAATAAAAATCATCTATTAACTGTTGCAAAAGAATTGCACGCCCATTTGAAAGTAATGGTACTGACAAAGTATATGTATTAGATGTATTATTGAATACGTAGTTACATCGCTTGCACCGTACAGTATAGTTGCGTCGAACATTGACTAAATTACCTATATCACCATCAGTTTTACTAAACAGCGTTTCTAGAAACTGAGCTGGATCCTGTTCATATTCACTACTGAATACCCCGCCAGCAAACTGTCTAATCTCGGTAGGATCAAGAGCAGCAGAATTGTCCACGTATGTTTTCAACATCTTTTCTATAATAGTGGATGAACTATTTTTTTTCTTAAGTAAACGGCTTCGTATTAATGAAGAATGAAAGATACACTGCAAAACTGCATTTACATAACTGTTGACACCATCATTATTTTGCAAGCCATGAATTATCCATCCCAACTGCTCAGGTGGTGATTGATCATTGTTTTCGGGATTAAGATTGTGTTGTGGAACGGTCCACGGAAAATCAAGTACCTTACCCCATCGCTTATGAGGTATATCAATTTGGGGAAGATCCGGCCGGTAAATCTTCCTCAACCGATTATATTCTTCTATGGCGGATACATTCACTTTCATGCTGTGTGGATCGAAATTAATCAAGTGTAAACCTTGCAATGTCGTTACTCTTGAAAGCGCAACGTATGTCTGTCCAGAAGTAAATATGCTATTGCCAACATCGACAACAGCATTTTGTAAACTCAAGCATTGACTTTTATGTATAGTTATGCCATAGCTCAAACTGATTGGAAATTGCTTACGAATCACATAAGCACCATTCATAATTTGAAATTTAACACTCACACGTTCAATTATTTGTTCATTTCCGTTACTTAAACGAACAGTAATTGATTCAATATTCGCGTTGTCCAAGCTTTTGGATACTGCAATTACGCGACAAATGGTTCCATTGACAAGTCCTACACTGATATCGATATTACGTCTAATCATAATCTTTGAACCTAATTTGATTACAATCAGTCGTTCAAGACCAGCAGTATTAGATGAATCATCCTCCAGCTTTCGTAAAATTTCTGCAGCTTTTTTCGAAACATTTTTCGGACAATCAATTTTATCATCAGCTGTAAGTAATAATTCATCTGAACGAATCTCTTTGAGCATTTCAAAATTTAGCAAATGACATTGCTTAGATGTCGATAATAAGACAACTGTATCATCTGGTAATTTATTGATATGATTACATAGCTCACGTAATCGACCATCGTATGATAAAGATGTGTCGATTCTAATTAATCTCTGTTGTAATAACTTGATATCATCGCCGGTTATAGCACCAATTCTCAATCTAGATAATAGATCTCCATAGGTTTGGTCTGTTTTTTGCCGCATATTAATTCGTAGTTCATCGTAACTAAAAAGTTCTTTCCAAAGATTGATGTTTCCCAGTGAACCCATCAACTTTGCATGTGCAGACGATGTTAAAGTTTCATATACTGGACCTTGACATACGGGTGGCAATTGCAGAAAGTCACCAAAGACAATTAAATGTAAGCCACCAAACCAACCATCTTTGACATCTGAAGTATTAAATATTTCTATCAACCTTTGATTGATGTACAGTAAGATAATATTCGAAATCATGGATATTTCATCAATAATGATCAATATAACGTCTTTGAACTGCAATCGTAGAGCCTTCAACACAGCATCTGAGATCTCATTATATTTTGGGATAGAACCATGTTCGACTGGCAATTGGAAGACTCTATGTGCGGTTAAACCGCTAATATTAAATGCTGCTAAACCAGTAGGTGCGGTAACCGCAGTTTCTTTCTTTAAAAAGTCTTTGGTCCAACATCTAATCGTGTCAATCAATCGACTTTTCCCCGTCCCACCTTCTCCACTCACGCACAGTCTTAATAGACGATCATTGGATGTTAGGGCATTTTGAACGCATTGAAAAATTCTAGCTTGATCTACATTTAATTGGGAGATCATTTCCGGTAGATTTTTATCAGCCATCGCTTTGTCTGCGATGTCTTGAAAATCTTTTCGTGCATCACCATCGACGTCAGATTCATCAGAACTTAATGCATTAGAATCATTATCATTTTCGTCATTTTTCTTATTACTAGATTCGAGTTTCTCAATCTGTTCTTTAATATTTTCTAGTCCTCTTTGCAAATCCATTAATCCTTTATGATATTCTGATGCATCTTTCAAAATGTCTTTTTTTGCTGCGAATGATTCTGTGTATGTATTGAAGCCGTTTTTCAATTCGTCCGTATCTCTCCATGGCTGATATAGCAATAATAAAGCGTAATAGTACTTTTCTGGATAAGTATTAACATTATGCCTATAATGATTAATTAAATAACCGCGTGAACGCTTCTTAAGAAATAGCGAAGAACCAATTTGGTGAACTTCGACATCTTCATTTTTGGGTACAGTTTTCACGAGGTCGTACCACGTTGCGAATTCGTACAGTGACATTAGCTCTAACGCTTGTGGACGATTGGGGTAATGGTTATCGATCAGTGATGGACAAAAAATTTCGGTTGAATCTGGATTTAACTCTTCAACATCTTTACGGGGTTTCAATTTACGGTTCCTAATTATGTTCACATCCAACCATCTAATTGTAGTGTGCGTATCAGTCCCGTGTAAGGGTATGCTTAAAAGTGTATCTACAGCTTCGAGTGCACCAATTTCTCTATGATTTAAACTGCGAAAGGCAAAACCCCATAAACGTTGACGTAACGTCTTTGTAGAATTAATATCGTGGACACTATCCGATACAGTGGCAGTTTCGAATTTCGTTGCATACTTTGTACAATACTGTGTCAATAGTGTAGAATTTTCACCAATGAACTGAATATCCATATTTCCTTCCCAAGCACAAAGGATAGTAGGATTATAATCATTGATAAGCACTTCTTCAAGACTACGAGGTAAATCGTAGAGTCGACTTTTTGTTTTTAATTGTCTACGACCAGCAATTGATACGGCTGGTTCTCTTAAAACAAAGTCCTCAGTAGCAGGTCTTGGAAACCCAAACCTGCATCGACTGAGAATTGCTCCAGACTTTTGTTTCTTAGTCCTTAAGCAATAACTGTTATGATTATGCCGCTGATGAGTATTTACGCGTCTGTACAACACTGGAGATACTTCTTTGTTCGGGAGACGACATGTCACATATTTCGTTATAAATTGCCTAACGTCTTCATTGGAGTTTATTCCCATAATTGGTGCATCCTCTACCCAAAGAACCATGTGCCAATGCTGAGTCCCTCGGCCTTGATATTCACGGCGCCAGAAGTAATGACTAATTTTTCCAATGGGATTGTCATCTGACAAAAGGAAATCCATCATTCCATGAAACTTATTATCCAAGAATCGAGAAACTGATACCGGATCTCGAACGATACATTCGTTCTCGGAAAATTTGTTAAAATGTGGGGAATTTACATCACGAATATATTTTATTAAGTCTGTCCATAACCATTCCGATGGACTCAGTGTCAAAAACCACGTTGCTGGACCATAATAACGTATCATGCAATTTAAATTATTTCTCGGTGTCTTCCAATATGCAGCAGAATTTCGAAGACGTTCAAAGATTGTATTTAAATTGCCTTCCAGTTCACCGTTCTTTAATAGCTGTAAATAGCCTTGAGCAGTATATTTCTGTCTCGGATTGATAATATTTAAAGCATGATAAATTCCACCGTTCAATTGGCGAACATTAGTTTCATACAATAGGTGAAAAATATATTGTTGATTCAAACGATATCTGGAATCCTCTGACATTAGACGTAATTGAGCATAACTCTGATCAGTAAGTTTGAGAGCTCGTTCTTCATGTTGTCCGTTGATACCTGATGGATATAATTCCGGAAAACAAAGCAATTCTAATATTGGTACTCGACCATCTATGGGTTTCTCTCGAACTTTTTTCATTTGATACAAATTTGTTGCTGTTTCAGCAATTCTTTTATTATGGAGAGGGTATAGTGTGTAATTTTCATAATAAGATGCTCGATCACCAACTTGAGTTAAAAACGGGGATCCATAAGGTTGGTCTTGACAATTTAATTGGTCAGCAGGTTCAGTAATCAAGTTATTTAAGTCGCCTATGATGTTATTAGCGGGTTTCGTTGAATCATGATCATTTTGAACATTAATTTTAAGTGATTCTTCATTCTGTGAAATATCACCTTCATCGACCTGAAATTCAACGTCTACGAAATTGACTCCATCTAATAATTTTTCGTGACCATCAGGCAACAAAATTTGGGAATAATGCGGGTTATTTTCCTTCAACCATGTTAGTGCATGAAAAACCTTTCGAAGATCTACCAAATTTTGCCAAACCTTGTTAGCTTTCGTCGGTAATCCATTTACCAAGATATAAAATTCTTGATTATCACTTATCGCAACTGTTGAAGGACATATTTTTGATAATGTTTCCTCTGTTGGCAAGGGCAGATAAAAAGTGCGACCTACTACTTTTTGCATTTTCATGTGATTTGGCATGTTTTTCTTTGCTACCGTCCCCATTCTCTGAACAACTTGAAAAGCCTTTGCTCGTTGTATCAACATTCTTTCGCAATCATTCAGCATCTTTATTTCTTCTGGGACTTTGACGACGTATAAGTTATTCAATATGCAAGTAGATGGTCCGGTACCTTTTCGAAACTTGTCCAAGCAGTATATACATATAAAATCTGGCTTTGCTAAATGCTTTTCATCGAGAAAAGTTAATAAATCGGTCCACACCTTACTGTCGATCGGTTTGCGAAGTTTTGATATGTGTGATCCTTTACTTCTTGAGCTAAGTTTACGACATGATGTACAAATGAGATGAGGAGTGTCTGACGAGCGTTTAATCAATGCTTTGAACGCAGCACGATTTTTTCCCATAATTTCGTCTTCATTCAAACATATTTCCGCGTTATCCTTATAGAAAGTTTTGACGACTTTTACCACTTCATCTGTAATGGCGCTCAATCTTCCGTAATCAGATGATTCAAGCAGTTTATCCAATTCATATAATTTTTTGTGGACATAATTCAATTGGTATATTAATCGTTTCAAAGAACGTACTTTCGGAAAGTGTGGCGATAATACCTCAATGGATACGAAGAGTGATGAACAACATTTTTCCAAGATATAACATGATAATGGATGACCTAATAGTGCCGCAGTATCATGTTCCGTGAACATATCTCTACAAAATAAGGAAATGTTTTTTACGTTCAAACTTTGTAATTTATTGAGGAGGGCTTCATAATGATCAAGTGTTTCTGTTATATCATCAATTTGAATTCTACAATGATCATTACAATACCACTGTTTGACGCCTTTTTTTTTATTATCCATTGTTTCCATGAGTGGTAAAATATTTGTGGCCTTTCCTTCGCTATTCATGACAATAGCAATATTTTTCAGTTGAAAAGAATATGTCATTTCATAAAAATAAGACTCAGAAGTAGCCGTGTGTAATGAGTCTTTACATAAGTTTGTAATCCTTTGTTGTTTATCGATAGGCATCTCTTTTAAGGTATTTTCGCTTTTTTTGTTAAGTAGTTTCAATAGATGTGTTAAATCCTTTACATAACTATCTCTTTGGTGCAGAGACTATTTTATTATTTTTTCCGCCATCAATCTGCTTTCATTTTTATCAAATTTATTCTCAATACAATTTTCTTCATTTTCGTCACTTTCCATATTGTGTGTTGAACTATTTTTGCGATGTAATTGACTCACCTCATGTATTTGCTCAAGATCTTTAAATTGTTCACTACCATCACAATTTTTTTCTGCACTACCCGTTTTCTCTTCGCTATTTGTTACACATAAATGTTTCATTGTTGCAATGTTTGTTGTCTTATCAGTAATAATCGGTGCCGATTTTTTATTGTGATAAGTTTGAATCGCATTACACAATTTTTCAATGTAGTTTTCCACAGGTAATTTAGTACGGAAAATATAATTTTTAGTATTTAAATCTTTTGCCTTTTCATCGGGACTCTGATCGTCTGTTGCACATGATTTTATATCAAGATTGTCTCCTTTAGCAGCTTCTAACTTTTTAGCGCTAGATACTTTAAGAATTTTCGAATGAAGTGACAGATTCTCATCTGTGATATCATTACACTCACCCATTATTTTTGCATCAGCAAGTATTATCCTTTTTCTTTTGAACGCATCATTAATATACGGAGACGATTCTAAATCGCTGGCATTGTCCGAACCAATTACCATTGCATCATTATATACACTTGAATATTCACTTTCCTTCATATTTTCAATTAAATTTGTAGGTTGAGTTTTTAAGTTGACAGATACATTACTTAATTTATTATCATTGCTACTAAGAGGTTCGCGTTTTTCAATTATAGTCTTTTCATGAATTTTTACAGAACCTGGTGATGACAGTTTGCAACGTTTTCCATTTATAAGATGTTGTTCATAGCGGCGTTTACGCTGACGACAGGCATTGAATTCTTTCTCACGAACAATTTCCAATTCCGGTATATTAGCGTTACCATGTTCTGATAAAACAGTGGGAAAATGACTAATTTTATTGCTCTCGAACCTACTCAGCAAATGTCCTCTCATCAAAGAATAATCATATTTAATAAATTCTGGTTTTTGATTAAAAAGTAAAGAAACAGCAAAGGCAATAGCAAATACCCCGCAGTCAACCGCATTTTGTTGGTTTTGAACTTTTGGAAAATTAATAGTACCGTTACTGAAATCATAAAACGGATACAAACGCTTCAAAAATATCAAATGGTCCGCGTGTAGTTTATCTGTATTAAGTGAGTCGTAAATAAAAATTTTTTTACCATCATAAAATGAACACACCCAATGATTCAGATCAGGATTACCATAAGTACTATATAATATTTGGATATGTTTTTTCCAAAGTGGTATCGGTTCAATTAAACTTGGTTTTTGCAATAATAAGGTATCACAGTGAATGTAATCGGAAAATTTTGACATTATTGTTCCGAACTTCCATATGTGTGCGTCGTTCAATTTAAGACCATGGGAAATGTTATGTTTCTCATCTTCGTTCAGAGTAGGAATTTGAATTACGCTCCTTTCACGTTTACTCCACTTCGCTAATGATTCTACTTTGCCGTTATTCAACTGTGTATTATTCAAGTTAGAAGTCAATAATGATGATTCATCAGCATCATTTATAACGACAGGGAATCGACCTGTTTGTGGATGCGATTGCAGGTTCTTAACTAACGGAAAATGTGTAATGACATTTGTTTGGAAAATGCCTATTAAGTGTTTTCGTAATAAATCCACATTATACCTAACATTTTCGGGCTTTTCCTCTAATGCTAGTGAAACAGCGAAAGCCATCGCAAACACACCGCAATCATTAGAATTTTGTTGTTGCTGTACATCCGGAAATATCACAGGGTTAACGTCGAAAGAATAATATGGATAAAGCACCTGTAAAAATCTTTTAAAGTGCCCATCGAGAACCTTCTTATTTAGAGAGTCGAAAATGAAAATCTGTTTTGTATCATAATAACTGCACACCCAATGACCACCTGACATTTCACCAGCTTTAGAATCGGAATATTCTCCATCTAATCTGTGAAGCAATTGAATATGCTTTTGGTGACTTGGAATTGGTATGGCGTAGTGAGTCAACATTTGCATCCAACTTTCGCGAATTTCATACCCGAATTTATGTCCCAATAATTGGGAAAAAAGGTCAATGTGATCGCCTGTTAGCCATCCATTATCTATTATAATTTTATAAAATTCCTCGTCCATGATAAATAACTCAAAATATTAAGGACTACTCAGGAAAGGATGTCCAATGAACAAATTGGAATTATATTTATATCTATTCGGTATAACAATACCCCCACAAAAACAGATTCTCTGTAAAAAAAGGCGGCATGTTCATTCAGTGCCAACAAAAATTGATACGTAAAATACTCTCCAAAAAAGATTTGAAATCAATTAAGATCGCCATGTTCAAGATTTATATATAAAAAGTAAAAGGCATCATTTGAAAGGGAAATTATTGTAAATCAGGTTACTAAAAAATTCGACTAAAAAAATTTATAAAAAAATTTTAATAAAAAAGAACTTGCCGCGTTTAAGTTTTCATATTTTGTTCACTATACCGAATATTGGCAGTGCTTGGACAGTGCTAGAGTGATTCATAAATTGCACTGTCGAAGTCAAATTCAGAGAAATCCAGAAGCCCCCGCCTGATCGGTTTCCCGTGCGACGTTCGGTATACTGGTGGTATCATATAAGAGTGTATGAATTTATTTAAAATCATAAGTGCATAAACATCGAATATAATTCTCTGTCTGAATTTTTTATTTTGAAGGAAAAAACGCGGCAAGTTCTTTTTTATTAAAATTTTTTTATAAATTTTTTTAGTCGAATTTTTTAGTAACCTGATTTACAATAATTTCCCTTTCAAATGATGCCTTTTACTTTTTATATATAAATCTTGAACATGGCGATCTTAATTGATTTCAAATCTTTTTTGGAGAGTATTTTACGTATCAATTTTTGTTGGCACTGAATGAACATGCCGCCTTTTTTTACAGAGAATCTGTTTTTGTGGGGGGATATCACTACTTTTTGGAATTTATTCATGAGGAAGATACGTACATGTAGAAGAATAGCTTTTTATTACCACAAAATTAAAGTCTCACATTTTATACCGATACGAGCCAATTAATTATAACCACGTTACTTTTGATTTATTCTCGTGATATTTTGAAAGGGACTTATAGACTAGAGAGCCCTTATATTTTTAACTTTGCCTTAGTATTTTGGAGAAATAAAACATATACCGCTTTCGAATTTACAGGCCATCGGATTTTTCTTATATTTTGGTCGTCTACAGAAATCCATGAAGACGTTTTACTTTCAACTCTCTAACAAGAGAGGCTCAGGCTTTCGGGTCACCGATTTGGCCGAATCTTTACTCATTTATAGAGCACCACTAGTATAGTACATCACCACAACCCTAGGGTGCAACACTCAAAAAGAAGAGAAAAAATCACCTCTAAAGTTGAGCTTGTAAGTATTTGTACAAGTTCTCAACAACGAGTTTCCAAGAGGCGGCGTGGCCGAGCGGTTAAAGCGCTAGTCTACCCCGACAGCAAAGCGTGGATTTACACGCTAGCCGCACGCAGTGCTGCCACGTAGTGGCACCACTGTGGTCTCACCGTGGCGTGATCGCGTGGCGTACACAAACTAAAAGCACCGTGGCTACACAGTGAGCACACGGAGTGGTTCACAGGATAAAGACACAGTGGTTACACTCAGTGCAGTCACGGTGCCTTTTCGACGTGCACACTTCGTAAATTTACCGACCATGAATATCGGTAAATTCACTGTCTTCACAAAATTGTTAACGAATTAATGAATTCGCTGCGGAACACGCAGCTCCCGCGGCACGCCAACATAGTTTTACGCAAATTTCAAGATTTTAGTACGGGGGTTAACTCAATCATTTTAATACGCAGGGAACACGCGTGTTCGTAATTAAATAATTTAAAGGTTCGGTGGTCGAGCAGTGCGGACGTGTGGCGGATCGCTCCTACGAAATTCGGAACTTTAGTCGGGTTTTTCGCGAGTGAGTGCGATAAAAAGTGCATGGTGGTGTTCACGGAGCAGTGCGAATAAGTGAAATGGAAGTGCGGCGAGGCCGGCGTTTAAGCAGTATTTGACGATTACGAAGTCTGTCGTATCGAGTTCCCTCGTGGCACGAACGCCATCATGGCCGCCGCTACATAGCGTCGGTTGACGAAAGACCGCAAAGGCCAGCAGAGGAACACCAGACGAGCGACCCTCGCGAGAAACCGCCTCGGGAGCTCCGGGACACCGAAGAGGCCCTTGCGAACGACCGAGCTATGCTGGGAGTCTACAGCGAAGTGACAATAAGCCAACCTGTCATCATCCCCCCTCTAATCGCATAAACACAAGGAAACACGAGGAAAGCGCACTAAGAATCGTTTTAGGCGTATGATATTTCCGTAGGACCTCGTTCCGTGCCATGACGACGCATCTTCCGACGAATTTCAAAATTCCAGACCATCGAGGTAATTATTCAATCAACGTCGTATCTCGACACTTGCGATACTTTATCTTTTTTTCTTCTCCATCACTCCCTCCGTCACACTTGGTACCTCGTACGCGATAACGCAGGTGCAGCTCATCGCCGAGTAACAATATACCGCTGATGTGAATAGTTCAAAGCGCCAAGCACATGAAACGACGCGGCTCCAAGATCCTGAAGGAAGGATGGATGGTGCACTCGACGAATCGCGATCCGATGGTAGGTTGACGACGTGGCGCTGATTCGGTTTCGCTTCCCCCATCATTAAGGCGCGCGTGTTTTCAGAGGAAGAGACACTACTGGCGATTGGACACAAAGGCCATAATTCTGTTCCAAAGCGACAGCAGTTCCAAGTACTTCAAAGAGATTCCGTTGGCTGAAATTCTAGTCGTCGCCGCCGCCAGGGAACAACATTCTCGTGAGTACATATGTATATCGTTAGAAATTGTCTGTGCGCGTTTAGTCGATGTACAACGCGCGCGTTCTCTCCTTCCAGGCACGATGCATTGTTTCGAATTGAGAACGGCCAACGTCGATTACTACGTCGGCGAAGATCCCCTCTATGGAGGTGCTAGTGGTCAGCTTCCACCGCTGGAAAGTGGCGTTGGCGCTCACTTGGCGAGGACCTGGAAAACGAATATCAGGCAGGCATTGATGCCCGTCACCTCCGGATCGGCAAGTACGTTCAGAGCTCGCGAGTGTGCGCGCGAACGCGTACCGACGCTATACCGAAAAACACGCGTCGTTTTCCACAGGTCGGTAGGAGCAGTCGACAACCGAGCCAGAGGAACGCGTAGCCGACATGTCGCAGCTCTATCACATCTTCCCGGACGAAGTTCTTGGCTCGGGTTAATTTGATATCATCTACGGCGGAGTTCATCGCAAGACCGGCCGCGCGATGGCGATAAAGGTGATCGACAAGCTGCGTTTTACCACCGAGCAAAAGGCCCAGCTCAAGAACGAAGTAGCCATCCTGCAGAATCTGTCCCACAGCGGAGTCGTTAATCTCGAGAGGATGTTCGAGACGCCGGAGAGGATATTCGTGGTGATGGAGAAGCTCAAGGGAGACATGCGGAAAATGAACACGGTGTACGAAAGTAATTTCAGGGGAGCTATTCTCGACGCGTGGGAAATGCTTTTCGTGGACGAGATATTTTTCGTTAACGGATTTAAAGTTTCGTCGATCACTTTCGTTAACGATTCGAAAATTCCTTCCAAGATAGATCTCGTCAATGAAATTAATTTTCTCACACGAAAAATGTGTTTACATCCCTTAGCGACGTCTTCTTTTTAGAATCTCGTTTAATCACTTAGCAACGACCCGTCGCATCGGCCCACCGCCTCGGACAAATACCAAACCCATTCGTTGACGAAAACAGCGAGAACGACGAATGACACTTTCGTCAACGAAAAAAGTAATTTCGTTAGCGAAGGAGTTTCGCGCGTATGGGAAAACATTTCGCGTACAAAATTTCTCAACCAAAACGCAATTGCCCCTGGGGGGCAATTCTCGACACGTCAGAAACGATTTCGTGAACGGAATTATTATTTCGTTTGAGAAATTTTGTACACGGAATTTTTTCCCATACGAAACTCCTTCGTTAATGAAATTACTTTTTTCGTTGACGAAATTGTCATTCGTCGTTCTCGCTGTTTTCGTCAACGAATGTTGTTTTGTATTTGTATGCCGGTGAGTTGCATGACGAGGTGGTGGGCCGATGCGACGGGTCGTTGCTAAGTGATTAAACGAGATTCTAAAAAGAAGACGTCGCTATAAAGGATGTAAACACATTTTTCGTGTGAGAAAATTAATTTCGTTGACGAGATCTATCTTGGAAGGGATATTCGAATCGTTAACGAAAGTGATCGACGAAATTTTACGTCCGTTAACGAAAAATATTTCGTCCACGAAAAGCATTTCCCACGCGTCGAGAATAGCACCCCTGAGCATGTTTCGCCAAGCAATCAGCTGTTCTCATGGCGACCACGTAAAACGCGACATGCGCAGCTTATTGTACTTTCGTACACCGGGACTTTCAAAAAATTATTATAAATTAACCGTGCATTTTGTCAAGTAGGTTCTTGCATCAATTTCATAGTAAATTTTCCCCGCTACAAATTGGTAGCTTCATTTTTTTGATCGAGTAAATCTAGGATGCCCAGGAAAAAGAGTATAAATTTGAATAGATTGCGGAACGCGCTTTCCTCCGTTAGTTGCACGCGTAATAAAGGAGCGTCGCGTAACGATCAGCTGATCGATTTAAGCCAATTTGAATTACATATCGATACCTTACTTTGAAAACCTCGTAAGTGCAATTTTTGACAAAAATGCCATTTATAGCTTACTGTGTGTTCAGATTTTAAATCTTAACGCAGTAAGCTATAAATGGCATTTTTGTCCAAAATTGCACTTACGAGGTTTTCAAAGTAAGGTATCGATATGTATAATAATTTATTACACAAAAACGGTGCATCGTAGACTATAAGTTCCGACTTGAAATTTGTAAAGAATTTTCTCCTGTACATTGGGATATTTTTATTTATGAAATTGGTTACAGAAAAAATATAGCTTCGCGATTTGTTGGCATGTGATTTTGACAGGTAGTTTTTAATTAATTACATTATTTCTCGTCAATTTGAAGATAACCCATTTCTATATGTCATTCAGGAGATTTTTTCCTATCGATTGGTACCGGTTTTATCCTAACACTAATAAATTGTTTCGCGAATATCTAATAAGACTATACTATAAAGTGGCTTAGGGCCAAAACTTCGATAGTTTTTAATTAATTATAAATTTTCCCGGGAATTGACGGATAATACATTTTGATATGTTAATATTGGGATCTCCAGCTACAATATGTTCATTTAATAAATGGAATAGTAAAAGAAATGTTGTTTTTTAATATAAATATTTTATTAGAATACATCCCTGTAGTCCATATGATAACTTCACAGCGAAGCCACTGGGTCTACACCATCATCTCACAGTACAAGCACTGTGGAGTCACCCTGTTATGCCACAGTGCTTCCACTCGGTGCTCACACTGCGTGACTGCAGCGTGGCTTCACGGTGCACAGACAGATGGACACTCCAGTGCATGCACTCGAATACACCGCGTGAAAGCAGTGTGCAGTCACGGTGGCGCCACTTTGCTATCTGGGTACTAACTCGGGGATCGCGTGTTCGAGGCTCCTCATGTGCTTCTTTTTTTTTGCAAATAAAATGTTCATTTAATCATAATTTGATAACAATCAACGTTATTAAATAATATTTTTTTTCCAACGTGAATGAAGTATGCTTTCCTTTAAATAAATTGAAGACTCCCTGCGCTTGCAGCAATACCGGTTTTATCTCCTGTAGTCATTGTCAACTTAATTTATGTTTTGAGTGCTTTTATGACAATTATCATCCCACAAATTGTAAGCCTGAGCTCACCGAAAGCGAATAATAACTGCTATTTTTCTACAATTTTAATTTTTTTCAACACAGCTCCCAGAATTAAAATATAATTGAAATTAAAAAAAATATTGATTAGTAACGTTGATTGTTATCAAATTATGATTAAATGAACATTTTTATTTGCAAAAAAAAAGAAGCACATGAGGAGCCTCGAACACGCGATCCCCGAGTTAGTAGACTAGCGCTTTAACCGCTCGGCCACGCCGCCTCTTGGAAACTCATTGTTGAGAACTTGTACAAATACTTACAAGCTCAACTTTAGAGGTGATTTTCTCTCTTTTTTTAGAGGTATTATTGCAGAACGAGTAGGTTAGAAGATTTTCATGAACTCACGATTTTCTGACATGTCATCTCGTACAGGTGCAACCGAAGAGGATCTAGCTCATGTCCTGTCCGTAAAAAGATGACTCGATGGATCGGAGAATGTTAGGCTTGTCACCGAGCGCCTTTCACCCATAGTACTTTCATTGCAATATGCGATTTTCGTTTCAACTATTCCTGCTCTAAGTAACTTTTACTTCTTTCAAAGCATTTACCTTGTACGAATTGTTGATCGTAGGGGGCAACGATCAATGATTGTGACTAATCGTAGACAAATTATTCCTGCGATGATGTTCCAGTTGCACACCAATTGCCTTTTAGTTTTAATAGACGAACTTGTCTACGACGAGTCTCTATTATCGATCGCTGCCTCCTACCACGAACAGTTCATAAAAGGTTATAGATACTGGAGAGGAAGGCGGAATTCTGCTGATAGAAGAAGAAATTTAAAAAAATTTCTGTTTATTTTTAAAAAAAATACAAACACCCGCGCGCGCACGCACGAACACACACACACACACAAACAAATGTACCAAATAAAGAATTTTATTTTTAAATTGCTTAGATTATTTTTTGAAATACTTATCTCGCGCTGATACTATGGATGTGTCTACCGTGCATTTACCTACCTATATGTTGTTAACGATAGAATTAACAACAGGTTTTCTATATTACACGCTATTCTTTAGTTCAGTTCGTATGCTACACGCTATTACTATATTTGTATATTTTATACCGATCACTCGCGAAATGGCAGATCCGAGCCCTCTGGAGATCTTCTAATAGCTGTCCATTTGGGAGATCGAAGCGATTCGTGTAACCTTAAAATATAAAAGTTTTGAATTAGTATTGAATTGAATTAGTATTTAAAACTGGACGGGAGCGTCAGTGGTGAACGAGTTCTACAAAGTGGTGTGAGCGATACGTAAGGTACGAGGAACAGGATTGAGAATGAATCGTCGGTTGGTGAGTATCAGTCGACATATCAATTGAGAAAACAGTAATCAACGAACCTTTCTTCTCGCACAGATTTGGTTCACCTTCCTTCATTTTCTGATTACATCGAGCCTCTGTTGGGTTGACGGTCAAAACCAGAGGCGCCGATACAGCCAGCCAGCGATGCCAGAGTGGTCGGACTTTGCCTCGGCGACCGAAGAGGCAGTTAAAATCGCTTTCCTGGCGACCATGTTGATGATAACCTCTTCCTTCACGGCTGCCAGCGGCACTAGCTTCTCTCTGCAATTAGGTATGAGGTCTGTAATTCGGTTATTAGGCATCGAAAAAATCCGAATGATCATTTCCTCTCACTTCTAAAAATTACTTACCATGGCTGTGGACGCGATGCGTTTTACTTTCAGCGAGCGAAACTCCTCGAAGCTTCTCGCGCGAACGCTGCCGTCAATCATCCGAGATAGGAAGATAATCACCCAGGCGACATAAGGATAGGTTATGGAAGATAACCTCGCAGCGATCGTCGCTCGGACGTCAACGAGGAGCGCGGAGAGACTTCCTCGAGGAATAAATTTCCGTCGGGGAGAGTCCACCATGCGGTCGCGGGTGCACGAGCGAGGGCCGTGGGAGGAAAATCACTAGGAGGCGGGATAAAACCGATTCCTCGAGCAGTCGCTTCCACTTTTCCGCCGTCGCGTCGAGAGCGAAGCGCGAGGAATTGGAGTTGGAAAAATGATAGGGAGGCACTATTCACTCCGATCACTCGCGAAATGTCGGATCCAAGCCCTGGAGACGCTCCTCGGGTGCACTCGCGGTGACACATCGCGCCTATCGGTCGCACTTTTGTACACGCACTTTCGATCGATCATCACCGAACACGATCATCACTGAACAGTCGATCGACGATGGAAGCCGAAATATATCCCACACATTTGATGGCGCTTGTATGTGTTTCCGACCATTGCCGAAGATAGCCGAAAAAATTGTGACATTTTGACATATATATATCGCAGCCAGAAAGGAAATCCTCGACTTTTCGGGGCAAGGGGCGTGGCTTCGCGTTGCTAAGGAAAAATCTTTGTTAATATATAACTTACAACATTTATTCTGGTCTCTATCAATAGAGAATAGACGATTTATATGGCGTAACTAAGCATAGTTTTGGTTATAACCGTGTATTTACTGAGAAAATTCGATGTAAAAATTGAGGGGTGAAGGGGGCAGACATCTTTCCTGTAAAGATACACGGGTGCTCGCGGCGAGAGGCGAGAGCGCTCTGGCGTGAATGAACATGCCGCGAGTCACTACCGTGTCTCTTGATATCGCAGATAAAGCGTGATTGTGGGTAGCGTAGTTGCGTTGTGCGTAACAAGGACTTAGACCCGAGTGGTCGAGGCGTACTTATCTATACCGCAGATAAAGCGTAATTGTGGGTAGCGTAGTTGCGTTGTGCGTAACATATACTTGACCTAAATTTGACCTCCACTGACAATAAAGGTAACATGAAAAAAATGGTCAAGAACACATTTGAACGTGAAAAAAAATTAATTTGACCTTGATATAACCTTGAAGGTCATGGTCAAGGTCAAATCCAATATAACCATTGCGTAGCTCGGGAAAAATACTAAAAGTTTTGTATTAAAAATGTATTTAAACAATGGTGGACGGACAAAATCAATCCACAATCTACCCGTGCGAAGCCGGGACGGGCTGCTAGTAAGTTATAAATCTAATATAATAATAATAAATATTTTATTATAGAAAAAATTAAACTTCTTTATGTCGAACTACGACGTCATATTCCCCAATTAAACTCGGACCGCAGATAATTGTAAGATGTTTACACATCCTCCGTGAGTACAACGGCACTCACACCTTTTTTTATTTGTTACATTTGTTTGTGTGTGTTTATATTTTCCCCAGAACAATTCGTTCGTGAAAGGATTTCCATAAATACCGCTATTAATATCACTGTTGGTATGGAATATTATTTAATCTTCAGAACAATTCGTTCGTGAAAGGATTTCCATAAATATCGCTATTAATATCATGGTTGGTATGGAAGATTATTTAATTACTGACATAATACATAACTATAAATAATCCGATAGTCGATAATATACCGTATGTCCGCGATCATTTGAACCATAGGAAAATTGCGAGTTTTGCATGAGCACCCCTTTGGGTCTCCTCGTCCAATAGAATCACCGGAGAAGCGTGAATGCGCATGCGTAGTCATCCGCGAGTGTGGCGTCGTCAGCAAGTTCAGATCGATTATTTCGATAACCGATCTGAACTTGCTGACGACGCCACACTCGCGGATGACTACGCATGCGCATTCACGCTTCTCCGGTGATTCTATTGGACAAGGAGACCCAAAGGGGTGCTCATGCAAAACTCGCAATTTTCCTATGGTTCAAATGATCGCGGACATACGGTAGGTATATTGTGGACATAGGACGATATGGCACGTAGTGATTTATAGACTCTAGGATGTACCTATGCTATTGGTCGGAGACGCAAGGACACCGAACGATTGGCTCTATCTATCGTTGGCAGACGCCAATCGTCGCGAGAGAAGTTCCCTAGGGCGTAAGCACCTAGCAGACGAGAAAGTGGCGGGTGACGCGGTTCTGGGTCCCTTTTCTTGAGTCACTCTGAAGAGAAACGTATACGTTTCTTAGCGAATAGACCAATCCGTAACCCCACCACAACGGAATACTTAATCCTGATTGGTCTATTCGCTAAGATGCGTATACGCAACTTTGCGAGCGGTTCGAGAAAGGGGCCGAAGGGGCCCTAGCACTGCTCAACTTTCGAGCGACGAAAAATACCGTCGCCGCGACATCGAGAGTACGTCGCACGCGGCAAATCAGCATGGGGACGCAGCGAAGCACTCACACGGTGCGACTTCCCTGCGACAGCAGTGCGACACGCACCTCGCGCTTGTCTGTATGACATCTACAGTGGCGGTGTCGTTGTGTTAGTTTGCCGCGCATCTGCTCACGCGGTGGGACAAAACTGTCGCAGGAAAGTCGTCGACTCCTGCGACAGCGTGCGTCAGTTCTGTCGCACTGCTGTCGCAGTGAAGTCGCACCGTGTGAATTAAGCCTAAAGCGTCGTTCTCAGAGCTTCAACGTATCGCCAGCGACACCTTGGGTAACCCATAGGGATAGAGCATTCATTGACAGCATTATCCTTATTGGTTACCCAAGGTGTCGCTGGCGATACGTTGAAGCTCTGAGAACGACGCACATACGTAGATTTTACAGATTTAGGCGGTCAAAAATATTTTTTTTTAATATTCCAGTTCTATGTAGGTAGGTATGATATAAAATAAAAAAAGAACTATTTTTACTGTGATTATATTTTATTAATATCAAGATTTTTACACAAACAAATAATATGCAGTAAGGATTTTAAGGGCAACTTTCTAAAATAACGTAATACGGCTATAGAACACAATAAACATAACGTGATCTAATCATTATCACAAGATTAAATAATGATGTCATCCTCACTTTCAGATCATTCCTCTAATAGCGCTTTATTTGGTGCGGCCGACATCAGAAGCTCTATTGTTTCATGTAGGAATGCTTTGTGTGAGGGTTTTTTTATTTATCTCATTCACAGCTAATGAGAGGGTCTGAACTTAATAAAAGCCTATGATATATATCTAAATTACATTGAGCAAAAATTAATTTTGCTCAATTTTGACTCTAAAATTTCAAATTATATTAATTTGGAAAAACGCGTGTTTCCGCGGCTAATTCTTTTAGTGATATACAGTTAAATATGTTAAAAATAGAACGTCAAAGAAATTATTACAGGGACGGACACTGAAATACGTTAAAAACCCTTTTTCAATAAATAAATACAAAAAACAAAAATAATTACTATTACAAAACATTAGTCCTTACATGAATTATCGCAATCCATCACTATTTTTTATTAATAATTACTTTGAACATAAATATACACTTTTTAGAAAAGTAGTAACTTTGGGAGCGCCGAGAACAAGTACGTACACGTTAAGCGACTATCGAATTCGACTAACTGAGTGTCCACTCTGGCGCATCAATACGGGGTGGAGGGGGTATAATATTATTGATGGAACTGTATACTACCACCGGTAGACGTGGATTTGTCATTCTTTTGTTTTCAAAAAATAGCTTTTGACCGCCTAAATCTATGAAATCTATGTATGTGCGACGCTTAACTGTCATTACGTGTAACGTGTTATTATGATTGATACAGCGTGTTGCAATTTTTTATGAATTTGGTGAGTATTTGTATCTCGTTTAAATTTTCTTTTCATATGATACTCTCACGGGTAGTTATATTCATTTGTTTGTTTTATTTTTCAGATGATCAAATCATAAATAACTTTATTTTATGATAATCAACTACAGGTTTCATTTCCCGTACAAAAATCGAGGCTTATTCGCCAATCTGCACATCAAATACCATTGCAGTTCGATTTTCTGCATTTTAAGAGCAGTTCTCGTTATATATACTAATTATTGTCACTTATTGACAATTCTATATGTATATATATATATATATATATATATATATATATATATATATAACCTGCACGCAACAGTTTGCCGCAGTACAATTTCTCTGCATTTGTAAGCAGTGTATAACAATATCTGCATCATAATTGCAGTTCTAGTCTAAAATATTGTTATACCGAATACATATAAATTATATATAATTACAAACATTTTTTAAAAATACATTGTATACCGCATGTCCTATGGCCAACCGCGCAGGTGAGCTGCGACCTGAATTCTTGACTTCGGCAGTATTTATGGTACAGTTAGAGTGGGCTTCAGACGAGTACGCTGCATAAGAACGAAAAGTGTCGACTGCTCTTCTAATAGCTGTCAGTTCGGGAGATCGAAGCGTTTCGTGTAACCTCAAAATCGTAAAGTTTTGAATTAGTAGTGAATAATTTGTAGAAAAGTGATGAGAAATAATCATAAATAATCTTCCGAATTCACAGCCATCGGGAAATCAGACGACGCTTTTCGCTCTTACGCTGCGTTCTTACGAAAAGTGTGAAACGTCTGATTTCCCGATGGCTATCAATTCGGGGGATCGAAGTCTAAGCTCGAAATCGTGAATCTTTGAATAAATGGTAAGTAATGTTCAGAAGTGAGAGTTAACAATCATTCGGGTTTTTTCGATGTCCAACCGAATTACACGCCTCATGCCTATTTGTTTCAGAAATTATTTCCGCGCTAGCACCGCGCGTGTCTAGGAAGTAGTTTTACGAAGTGGCGTGAACGATACCTAAGGTGTCAATTCGGAAGATTATTTATGATTATTTCTCATCACTTCTACAAATTATTCACTACTAATTCAAAACTTTACGATTTTGAGGTTACACGAAACGCTTCGATCTCCCGAATTGACAGCTATTAGAAGAGCAGTCGACACTTTTCGTTCTTATGCAGCGCACTCGTCTGAAGCCCACTCTAACTGTACCATAAATAATGCTGAAGTCAAGAATTCAGGTCGCAGCTCACCTGCGCGGTTGGCCATAGGACATGCGGTATATTGTATTTTCAAATTTGTTCATTGGACATCCTTTCCTGAGTAGTCCTTAATATTTTGAGTTATTTATCATGGACGAGGAATTTTATAAAATTATAATAGATAATGGATGACTAACAGGCGATCACATTGACCTTTTTTCCCAATTATTGGGACATAAATTGGGGTATGAAATTCGCGAAAGTTGGATGCAAATGTTGACTCACTACGCCATACCAACTCCAAGTCACCAAAAGCATATTCAATTGCTTCACAGATTAGATGGAGAATATTCCGATTCTAAAGCTGGTGAAATGTCAGGTGGTCATTGGGTGTGCAGTTATTATGATACAAAACAGATTTTCATTTTCGACTCTCTAAATAAGAAGGTTCTCGATGGGCACTTTAAAAGATTTTTACAGGTGCTTTATCCATATTATTCTTTCGACGTTAACCCTGTGATATTTCCGGATGTACAGCAACAACAAAATTCTAATGATTGCGGTGTGTTTGCGATTGCTTTCGCTGTTTCACTAGCATTAGAGGAAAAGCCCGAAAATGTTAGGTATAATGTGGATTTATTACGAAAACACTTAATAGGCATTTTCCAAACAAATGTCATTACACATTTTCCGTTAGTTAAGCACCTGCAATCGCATCCACAAACAGTTCGATTCCCTGTCGTTATAAATGATGATGATGAATCATCATTATTGACTTCTAACGTGAATAATACACAGTTGAATAACGGCAAAGTAGAACCATTAGCGAAGTGGAGTAAACATAAAAGGCGCGCAATTCAAATTCCTACTCTTAGCGAAGATGAGAAACATAAAATTTCGCATGGTCTTAAATTGAACGACGCACACATATGGAAGTTCGGAACAATAATGTCAAAATTTTCCGATTACATTCACTGTGATACCTTATTATTGCAAAAACCAAGTTTAATTGAACCGATACCACTTTGGAAAAAACATATCCAAATATTACATAGTACTTATGATAATCCTGATCTGAATCATTGGGTGTGTTCATTTTATGATGGTAAAGAAATTTTTATTTACGACTCACTTAATACAGATAAATTACACGCGGACCATTTGATATTTTTGAAGCGTTTGTATCCGTTTTATGATTTCAGTAACGATACTATTAATTTTCCAAAAGTTCAAAACCAACATAATGCGGTTGACTGCGGGGTATTTGCTATTGCCTTTGCTGTTTCTTTACTTTTTAATCAAAAACCAGAACTTATTAAATATGATTATTCTTTGATGAGAGGACATTTGCTGAGTATGTTCGAGAGCAATAAAATTAGTCATTTTCCCACTGTTTTATCAGAACATGGTAACGCTAATATACCGGAATTGGAAATTGTTCGTAAGAAAGAATTCAATGGCTGTCGTCAGCGTAAACGCCGCTATGAACAACATCTTATAAATGGAAAACGTTGCAAACTGTCATCACCAGGTTCTGTAAAAATTCATGAAAAGACTATAATTGAAAAACGCGAACCTCTTAGTGGCAATGATAATAAATTAAGTAATGTATCCGTCAATTTAAAAACTCAACCTATAAATTTAATTGAAAATATGAAGGAAAGTGAATATTCAAGTGTATATAATGATGAAAAGGTAATTGCTTCGGACAATGCCAGCGATGTAGAATCATCTCCGTATATTAATGATGCGTTCAAAAGAAAAAGGATAATACTTGCTGATGCAAAAATAATGGGTGAGTGTAATGATATCACAGATGAGGATCTGTGTCACCTCATTCGAAAATTCATAAAGTATCTAGCGCTAAAAAGTTAGAAGCTGCTAAAGGAGACAATCTTGATATAAAATCATGTGCAACAGACGATCACAGTCCCGATGAAAAGGCAAAAGATTTAAATACCAAAAATTATATTTTCCGTACTAAATTACCTGTGGAAAAATACATTGAAGAATTGTGTAATGCGATTCAAACTTATCACAATAAAAAATCGGCATCGATTATTACTGATAAGATAACAAACATTGCAACAATAAAACATTTATGTGTAACAAATAGCGAAGAGAAAACGGGTAGTGCAGAAAAAATTGTGATGATAGTGAAGAATTTAAAGATCTTGAGCAAATACATGAGGTGAGTCAATTACATCGCAAAAATAGTTCAACACACAATATGGAAAGTGACGAAAATGAAGAACATTGTATTGAGAATAAATTTGATAAACATGAAAGCAGATTGATGGCGGAAAAAATAATAAAATAGACTCTGCACCAAAGAGATAGTTATGTAAAACATTTAACACATCTATTGAAATTACTTAACAAAAAAGGCGAAAATACCTTAAAAGAGATGCCTATCGATAAACAACAAAGGATTAAAAACTTATGTAAAGACTCATTACACACGGCTACTTCTGAGTCTTATTTTTATGAAATGACATATTCTTTTCATCTGAAAAATATTGCTATTGTCATGAATAGCGAAGGAAAGGCCACAAATATTTTACCACTCATGGAAACAATGGATAATAAAAAAAAGGCGTCAAACAGTGGTATTGTAATGATCATTGTAGAATTCAAATTGATGATATAACAGAAACACTTGATCATTACGAAGCCCTCCTCAATAAATTACAAAGTTTGAACGTAAAAAACATTTCCTTATTTTGTAGAGATATGTTCGCGGAACATGATACTGCGGCACTATTAGGTCATCCATTATCATGTTACATCTTGGAAAAATGTTGTTCATCACTCTTCGTATCCATTGAGGTATTATCGCCACACTTTCCGGAAGTACGTTCTTTGAAACGATTAATATACCAATTGAATTATGTCCACAAAAAATTGTATGAATTGGATAAACTGCTTGAATCATCTGATTACGGAAAATTGAGCGCCATTACAGATGAAGCGGTAAAAGTCGTCAAAACTTTCTATAAGGATAACGCGGAAATATGTTTGAATGAAGACGAAATTATCGAAAAAAATCGTGCTGCGTTCAAAGCATTGATTAAACGCTCGTCAGACACTCCTCATCTCATTTGTACATCATGTCGTAAACTTTGCTCAAGAAGTAAAGGATCACACATATCAAAACTTCGCAAACCGATCGACAGTAAGGTGTGGACCGATCTATTAACTTTTCTCGATAAAAAACATTTAGCAAACTCAGATTTTATAAGTATGTATTGCTTGGACAAGTTTCGAAAAGGTACCGGACCATCTATTTGCATATTGAATAACTTATACGTCGTCAAAGTCCCAGAAGAAATAAAGACGCTGAATGATTGCGAAAGTATGTTGATACAACGAGCAAAGGCTTTTCAGGTTGTTCAGAGAATGGGGACGGTAGCAAAGAAAAACATGCCAAATCACATGAAAATGCAAAAAGTAGTAGGTCGCACTTTCTATCTGCCCTTGCCAACAGACGAAACATTATCAAAAATATGTCCTTCAACAGTTGCGATAAGTGATAATCAAGAATTTTATATCTTGGTAAATGGACTACCGACGAAAGCTAACAAAGTTTGGCAAAATTTGATAGATCTTCGAAAGGTTTTTCGTGCACTAACGGTGTTGAAAGAAAATAACCCACATTATTCCCAAATTTTGTTGCCCGATTGTCACGAAAAATTATTAGATGGAGTCAATTTTGTAGACGTTGAATTTCAGGTTGATGAAGGTGATAGTTCACAGAATGAAGAATCACTTAAAAATAATGTTCAAAATGATCATGATTCAGCGAAACCCGCTAATAACATCTTAGGCGACTTAAATAACTTTATTACCGAACCTGCTGACCAATTGAATTGTCCAGACCAAACTTATGGATCCCCGTTTTTAACTCAAGTTGGTGATCGAGAATCGTATTATGAAAATTACACACTATCCCAGGTAGCACATCAACGTCGAAATGACGTTCTTTGAAGGTCAGTTCTGACGTCAGATGACGAAAAATATGACGTCATTTTAACGTCGCAAAGACGGCTTAATTGCACATCCACACGACGTCAGAAAAATCACGTCATAATGACGTTCTACCGGACGTTGTGATGACGTAAAAAATAACGGTTCTAAAAGGTTAGGTCTGACGTATATCTTTTCACCGTGAGCGGTCACCCATCCAACTAGTGTCCGCACTTTTTGCTGCTTAACTTCGTTGATCAGTCGGTGTCCTCGAGTCCTCTCATCTGCTGCGCGCTCTTGTGGTTAAGAATATTATTACTATTGGTGTTCATATGAAGTTTGATGAATAAATGTATATTGCTTTTCCTGTCAATAAGAAAGAGCTTGAATAAATAAGATTTTATAATTGTATTATTCTTTTCTCAACATTTTTCTAAATTTATGATTGTCTTTTGATAAATATTCTTGCATAGACGCAAATTGATATTAATATCAATTTGCATTTATGCAAGATATAAATAATAAATAAATATAAATAAATAAATAAATAATTATATTAATATTTATTCATCCTACATTAATTGATTGTCTTTCATTTACTTTAATAATCTGTGCTTTTTAATAAACAGTATAGTTTATAACTTGCTCAACATACTCTGGAGACTCCAAATGAAATAATTTATTGATTTAATAATTGAACAAATTACAATTTTTGTCCATTTATTCACAAATAAATTTTCAAGTCGCTATACCTATATGCAGGAGACCGAAATTTTTCTAAGTCTCGTTCGTCATTAAAAATGACGGAAAAGTTCCGTCAAAAAGACGTTGAATTTTGACGTCCAAGGTACGTCGTAAATATGACGTCCCTGTGACGTTAATATTACGACAATTGACGTCTGAAACCCTATACTGACCAAAAAATGACGTCTGAGACGTTATTATAACGTCAGTGTGCTACCTGAGTATAACCTCTCCATAATAAAAGAATTGCTGAAGCAGCAACAAATTTGTATCAAATGAAAAAAGTTCGAGAGAAACCCCTAGATGGTCGAGTACCAATATTAGAATTGCTTTGTTTTCCGGAATTATATCCATCAGGTATCAACGGACAACATGAGGAACGAGCTCTCAAACTTACTGATCAGAGTTATGCTCAATTACGTCTAATGTCAGAGGATTCCAGATATCGTTTGAATCAACAACACATTTTTCACCTATTATATGAAACTAATGTTCGCCAATTGAACGCTGGAATGTATCATGCCTTAAATATTATCAATCCGAGACAGAAATCTACATATGTACACACAGCAGCAGTAATCGGGTGGGATGTTGGAAGTTCGAGCGAGACGCATAATTATTACGATTCATGAAACTCTTGTAATGCTGACCCTTTTCTTTTATTCGCAAACTTTATTTAATGCATGCCGTGATGAGTATTAATGAAATATCTTTGATAAAATAATGATAGAATTAAATGCTTTTACAATTATTGCATCATTAAAGATACGATTAAATTCATTATTCACACTGTCGACCTTATCATCGGAAGTTGTCTTGATCAATCGACGGGACAGTAATGTCAAGTATCAAAATATTTAATGCTTCCTCAGAAATAGCGTCCGACTTGGCAGCTGGAGTGCTTGTCAGGATTTCAACTTCGTTAATCGATGAAATAGTAATTCAAATTCAAATTCCAGAGATGAAATTTCGTCACTGTATCATATAAAATAGTCAGTTTTAAATTATCCTTCACGTCTTCTAATTATTGCAGACAGTGTGTTAGCAAAACGATGGAGTTGAGAATTACATACCTGATATTAGAGTATTTCTAGAAATCGCTTTCTTCGCTTGTTCGTTGTTAGGTGTGCATGCCTTGTAAGCTCTTAACATCGTATCAACTGGCCTTAGCTTCACCAAATCTATTACGTGATTGTCTATCTCCTGCGCTATCGGCGGAGGCCGTAGGGAATTTGTGATCACGTATTCTCTTGGTCACGTTCTGGTATTTACGTATTAAATGTCTAAAAAAAACACCAGCAATCGAGGCGTTTAATGCCATCAGATAACAGCCTTTATCCTCTCGAAACCAACCTCATGTTGCGTGTAGGTAAATTTCCTTCATTCGATCATCCAATTTCCTCTTCGTTGATTTATTTTCTTAGCTCCGGACCTACTCCCATCTTCCCACATGTCAGGTTTTCGTTCTCGTCTTCACTTTCCGCCTGCTCCTTTTCCAACTCCACTTTGTACTGTATCGGGCTAGCGTACTCCAAACCGTCGCCTAAACTTTCCTTATTTAAGAAACCACCCTCTAAGGTGCTATTGTCTGCGTGAATTATTTATTGATTAGCCGACTTTGGCACGGAATAAAATTAATTTTTACTCATTCAAATACTCTAAATCGTCTCGAAAAAAGACTAAACGCTTTGATCGTATTACGTACTGTAATTGGGATAACGCCTGATCCAATACTTCCGGCTCTTCTTGCTGCTGCTGAGCATTACCCGAAGAATCCGACGAGAGGTCCCTATGACTTGGAGGATTTCTTCTTTCCTCGTTGACGGTTGACATTCTCGTTTTTCAGGTTCGGTAAGCGCGGAAGACAAGCAATTGGCAATCATAACAGCCCTGTTAATTCAGAAAGATTCGGGAATTTCACCGAAGAAACCCGAATGATTATTTCTTATCACTACTATAAAATTACTCAACATTATTCGAATACTCACGATTTTAGGGTTACACGAAAAGCTTTGATCTCCCAAATTGAAAGCTATCGGGAAATCAGACGTTTGACACTTTTCACTTTTATGCAGCGCACTCTGTTGAACCCAACTCTAGCTATCACTGCCGAAGTCAAATTTCAGGTCACAGTGCCCCTGTTGCGCTTACCGTCAGACATACGGTATGTAACAACATATATACTGTCATAAGTGGTATCTTTACATGTGATGAAACAATTCGTCATGGTCATTGGAAGAGTATACTTAGAGAGAGAGAGAGAGAGTTGAAGGTAAAACGTCTTCATGGATTTCTGTAGACGACCAAAATATAAGAAAAATCCGATGGCCTGTAAATTCGAAAGCGGTATATGTTTTATTTCTCCAAAATACTAAGGCAAAGTCAAAAATATAAGGGCTCTCTAGTCTATAAATCTCTTTCAAAATATCACCTGAAATTTCAGCGGTGCATGCAAAAGGATTTCTTAAAACTATTCCAATGTCTCGAACTAATATATGTAACAACATACCCCACAAAAACAGATTCTCTGTAAAAAAAGGCGGCATGTTCATTCAGTGCCAACAAAAATTGATACGTAAAATACTCTCCAAAAAAGATTTGAAATCAATTAAGATCGCCATGTTCAAGATTTATGTATAAAAAGTAAAAGGCATCATTTGAAAGGAAAATTATTGTAACTCGTTACTAAAAAATTCGACTAAAAAAATTTAGGTATAAACAAATTTTCATAAAAAAGAACTTGCCGCGTTTAAGTTTTCATATTTTGTCCACTATACCGAATAATTTGCAGTGCTTGGACGGTGCTAGAGTGATTCATAAATTGCATTGCCGAAGTCAAATTCAGAGAAATTCAGAAGGCCCCCGCATGATCGGTTTCTCGTGCGACGTTCGGTATACTGGTGGTATCATATAAGTGTATATGAATTTATTTAAAATCTCTCATAAGTGCATAAACATCGAATGAAATTCTCTGTAAATTTTTTATTTTGAAGGAAAAAACGCGGCAAGTTCTTTTTTCTGAAAATTTGTTTATACCTAAATTTTTTTAGCGAATTTTTAATCTGAAACATCTTATGCCGCGCTTCGGGGGTGAGACCGGCTGCTCGTGAAACGTTGCTGGAGTGGCTAAATACGCTAAGGCCAGGCGAACGTTGAACATTGCCTCTATATCTATATCTATTCTATATATAGATATAGAGGCAACGGTCACCCTACGTCTCCTCACTGAACTGCGTCCCAACGTTCGCCTGGCCTAACTCGGGACGCATCGGCTCTCTCCGCCACGACTCGATGGTCCCCTTTCACCGAGCCCTAGCGTTACTACTTACTACTACACGCTCACTGTATCGGTGTACGCGAAGCAGTATTTACCCTCATTAATGAAAGCATGAGGATTGATTGATCATTGGTTAGCACGTTTAAAAATAACATTTAAATACCCTTTGTATAGGAAAATTGTTAGATGTAAAACATCGAAATTCTTCTTTGTAGAAAGTATGCGATAGGAAGGATGGACCACGCATCCGTTGAAAGAATACGTGCGCCAGTGCGCGCATTTGTATTTATGACTGTGATACCATTAAACGGTACGAACCGTTGTGTCGAATTCCGTTTATCGCGAGACGGAACAGCGACTGATGGCAGAGTTAAGAGAGAGTAAACTAAATGCGCTTTTTTAATTAGACACAACGGTTTGTACCGTTTAATAGTCTCACAATTATAAATACAAATGCGCACTGGCGAACGTGTTCATTCGTTTTCAGCTAGATTTACTCAAGTGGACACAGCATTGAGAACAATCTAGCGAGAGTTAGTCTAGAATCTCGGTTGAGAAAAATAAATCTAGCTAGATTGCAGTGGATACACGATAAAAATTTACTGCCAGAGAAATTTCAGTCTATTTGACCGGCTAAATAGATAGTAACTCAGTCTAGCGAGAGTGTAGGCGCCGGGTCGCAAGCGAAGGGCCTCGACCGCGTGCTCAGATTTCAGGAGCCTCGCGGGAGGCAACAGTAACCCTCTGCCTTTTATGCTCTCCTCGGACAAAGTGCGGACCCGCAATAAATTCGACTATTGCGGTGCAGGTGTACTTCTTCGGGGATAGCACCAACCGAACGGCGCTGAATCCGCGTACTCTCCCGGTGCCAATTTTCATGCTCCAGCTCGGTGGTTTCGAAGAATTTCCTTCTCCCACCATGCATAGAAAAGTCATATCGATATAGGTCAAAAGTTCATAAATAATGAGATAATAGTAATTGAAACTTCTTCGCTGGCAAGTAAGTTTAGCCTGATATGGTACGTATGTGTGTACAATCTATAATACATCATGATTGTAAATAGATATTTGTGATAAGTCAAAGAAACATATGAGGCTAAACTTATTCACCAGGAAAGGAAATTTAATCGCCATTATCTTATTATCTATGAACTTTAGGCCCACATCGATGTAAGATACTTTGTTGTAGATAAAAATACGTGTGTGTATAATGACATATAATATAAAACAGTTTTTATAGAAAAATTGTTAGATGTGAAACATCGAAATTCTTCTTTGTAGAAAGTATGCGATAGGAAGGATCGACCACGCGTCCGTCGAAAGAACACGTGCGCCAGTGTGCATTTCTATTTATGACTGTGATACTATTAAACAGTACCGATGGTAGAGTTAAGAAAGAGTAAACTAAATGCGCTTTTTGAATTAGACACAACGGTTCGTACCGTTTAATAGTATCACAGTCATAAATACAAATGCGCACTGGCGCACGTGTTCTTTCGACGGACGCGTGGTCGATCCTTCCTATCGCATACTTTCTACAAAGAAGAATTTCGATGTTTCACATCTAACAATTTTTCTATAAAAACTGTTTTATATTATATGTTATTATACACACACGTATTTTTTTCTACAACAAAGTATCTTACGTCGATGTGGGCCTAAAGTTCATAGATATTTTTGGCATTCCACACACACACGTTGGCATCGCGTCATCGTTCGCGTGACAAAGAGCCGAAAGAAAATATGATGTAACTCGTCGAATAGCTTTGTGAAAAAAAAAAAAGGTGTGAGTGCCGTTGTACTCACGGAGGATGTGTAAACATCTTACAATTATCTGCGGTCCGAGTTTAATTGGGGAATATGACGTAGTTCGACATAAAGAAGTTTAATTTTTTCTATAATAAAATATTTATTATTATTATACTAGATTTATAACTTACTAGCAGCCCGTCCCAGCTTCGCACGGGTAGATTGTGGATTGATTTTGTCCGTCCACCATTGTTTAAATACATTTTTAATACAAAACTTTTAGTATTTTTCCCGGGCTACGCAATGGTCATATTGGATTTGACCTTGACCATGACCTTCATGGTTATATCAAGGTCAAATTAATTTTTTTTCACGTTCAAATGTGTCCTTGACAATTTTTTTCATGTTACCTTTATTGTCAGCGGAGGTCAAATTTAGGTCAAGTATAGTTCGACTTTTTGAACACCCTGTATAAGATTTACTAACTCAGAAACCTTCGCGGATATGCGTCCAACTGTTCCACAAATTTTCATCGCAATCGGATGAACGGTTTAGGAAGGCATAATAATCATCCGTACCAGTACTTTTTGAACACCCTGTATAAGATTTACTAACTTAGAAACCTTCGCGGGCATGCGTCCAACCATTTCCCAACTTTTCATCGCAATCGGATGAACGGTTTAGGAAGGCATAATAATCATCAGTACCGGTACTTTTTGAACACCTTTTATAAGATTTACTAACTCAGAAACCTTCGCGGGCATGCGTTCAACCATTCCCCAAAGTTTCATCGCAATCTGATGAAGGGTTTAGGAAGGCATAAAAATCATCCGTACCGGTACTTTTTGAACACCCTGTATAAGATTTACTAACTCAAGCCTTCGCGGATATGCGTCCAACTGTTCCCCAAATTTTCGTCGCAATCGGATGAACGGTTTAGGAAGGCATAATAATCATCCGTACCGGTACTTTTTGAACACCCTGTATAAGATTTACTAACTCAGAAACCTTCGCGGGCATGCGTCCAACCATTCCCCAACTTTTCATCGCAATCGGATGAACGGTTTAGGAAGGCATAATAATCATCAGTACCGGTACTTTTTGAACACTCTGTATAAGATTTACTAACTCAGAAACCATCGCGGGCATGCGTCCAACGCGTCCAACCATTCCCCAAAGTTTCATCGCAATCGGATGAACGGTTTAGGAAAGCATTTGATATTACCTTAAAGTTCACGGTCAAGGTCAAATCCAATACGACTACTGGGTAGCCACGGGAAAATCCTTAAAGTTTTGTATTAAACATTTTTCTCTAAAATGTTCTCCCGTTGAGATAATCCAGCTTGCGCGAATAGTATGCGCAGTAGCGCCACACACACTCTGACGCAGTCACATGTACACGGCTTACGTCTGACGCTCGATTTCCCAGGAAGGTCCCACCGTAGAGCCATAGCATCAAGAGACACGGCAGTGTCTCGCGGCATGTTCGTTCATCTAGTCTCGGCGTCGAAGCGAGCACCCGTGTACCTATACGCCAGAAATATCTACCCCCTGCACCCCTCAATTTTTACATCGAATTTTCTCAATAAATATATGGTTATAACCAAAACTATGCTTAGTTACGCCATATAAATTGATTATTCTCTATTGATAGAGACCAGAATAAATTTGATAAGTTACATATTAACAGAGATTCGTCCTTAGCAACGCGAAACCACGCCCCTTGCCCGTCAAAGTCGAGAATCCGATTTCTCGGGCGATATATATATGTAAAAATTTCACAAAAATTCCGCCTGTCTTCGGCGGTATTCGGCCATGGTCGGAAATGTGTACACAGATGCGGCCCCACGCATGCGCCATCAAAAATGTATGTGAGAGTGTGTGAGAGAATATATTCCGTGAATGTTTAGTTGTTTTTCAAAATTTAAAAATATTTCCATTCGCGAAACGATTTCCCTCGCATTTTTTCGATCCTCGGACGCGCTTGTTAATAAAAAGTACAAATTCAGTGTAATCGGAGTAGTGAATCTCAATAGTGGTGAATGTGACAGACGCTCTGACAGCTAGCTATTATCAAATCGTTTAGATTTTTTTTTGATAATCAAGACAGTGCACGGAAGCAGTGTCATTTTTCTTTGGTTGCTGGTGCAGGAAGAGCAGGAAAGGAGACATCTCTATCTCGGAAGAAGTGGCATCAGATAAGTAACTTCCTAACTGACTGTCTTAACCTCATTTTCATCCCTTATACAGAACAAATATCTTTGTGGTTATTCTATTTTTTGTTTTCAGCGCCATACGAGAACGGGACGGATTGGTGGAAATTCGATTTTTCTTCGCAGTCAAAAATCAACCTAGGTAGAAAAGAATTCTCTAGAATTGCGGTACAATGCCACGGTATGAATATCAGGTTCTACCGACATGACATGCTTCGACAAGGTCTGTATCAACTTTAGCGGTATATTGGGGGCACTGCACTAATCCTCTGGCACATTTTTCTATCTGGAAAAGCATATTATTATGGTAGTACAGCTGTACAGCGTTCTGATAATATACCGTCTTCCCGTACTGACAGTATACATGCATTTTACCTCCAATATATGCCGGAATTAAAAATCTCTAGAACTCTGCGGTACAATGCCACGGTAGGAATATCAGGTTCTACCGACATGACATGCTTCGACAAGGTCTGTATCAACTTTAGCGGTATATTCAGGGCACTGCACTAATCCTGTGGCACATTTTTCTATCTGGGAAAGCATATTATTATGGTAGTACAGCTGTACAGCGTTCCGATAATATATAATTGGAACTTTTAATAATACGAAAGGGAAAATATATCGATAAAGAAAAGATAATAAAATAATTACTTCATTATTGTAATCCAATTCTATCGTATCTTCTACTTTTCTACCACGGCTTTCCCAGGTAGAAAAATGTGCCACAGGATTAGTGCAGTGCCCCCAATATAATGCTAAACTTGATACAGAGCTTGTCGAAGCATGTCATGTCGGTAGAATTTGATATTCCTACCGTGGCATTGTACCGCAGAGACAGTTCTAGAGATTTTTAATTCCGGCATATTAGAGGTAAAATGCATGTATACTGTCAGAGTATGGGAAGACGGTATATTTCTACATATTGGAGAATCTAAGTCGTGGGAGAAGAACAAATCATCGGAGTAACTACAATATCGGGGTAACTATAATACTTTATTTCTATTTTTTTTCTCATCGGTGCTTGCCCTCTGCCTTCCTACTACAAGTTTCGATTTATATACTAAATTTTATTTTATTTTTAGTTCATCGCCTTCACTCCGTCGCCTTCGACTTCTTCTACCCAGTGAGGATTTCTCACGGACCAATAGTGGGCGTTGTGATTATTCACTAATCCTTCGTTGTAGAATTTCGATTCATCTGTGAACAAAATCTTCTGACGAACGAGGGATCGTCCACTTGCCGTTCCAAAAACCAGTCGGAATAGTTCATTCATCTCGAGCTGGATTTGCTTTCTCCGGTGCATGTATGTACTTCATTTTAAAAGGATGAACATTCTTTTCTATTTCTTATAGTCTTATTCTCTCTAGGAGAGCATCGATGTTCCACTGCTCTCGTATTCTTTCAGGTCTTTCTAAAATAATGATAGAAATCACATATATAATTCAGCTCTGACAAGTACAATCTTATCGAGCTGTCTTATTGAGCTGTTTCTTTCAATGTAATGATTCCAAAATGTTTCTATAACGTTTTGCAACTTTGTGAATTTATCGAGAAAGATATATTTCTAACATAGGGTAGTGTTAAAAAATATTGCAAAATATCGCAAGAATATCAGAAAAATTACTTGTAAAGACGTGTTTTATGGGATGTAATTTCTTAATTAAATATTTGTTAAGATAATTTAACATAAATCTCACTTTCGTAATTTCTGTCGGTTATGAGACTGCTGGATTGCCGTACCTTTGGTCCAATATTGAAAATAAATCTTCTCAAGGCTGAATACGACTTGGGCATGTTTCAGCGTACAATTAGCTAGATCCAGCTCGACGAATGAATTATTCTGACTGGTTTTTGGAACGGCAAGTGGACGAGCTTTACAGCTGTTTCGCTGCCGTGTTGCCAAGTCTCTCACCGTTAATATGGCGTGCTAATGGTTTGCGAAGTCAAAACGAATTTCATGACAATATTACGTTGCAACTATACGGTAAAACCCAATTTACTTATTTTTTACATAATCCTTAATATTTCATCTGTCAAATTACTAGTCTTTCAAAGTCTAAAGTTGGCGGAATGTGTGTTAAAGTCAGTGATAATTTACCTTAGTACAATCGTCTGCCATAAGGCGATATGTTAAAAGTGGTCAACTTTAGAATAAAATAACGAAGAAACTATAGACGGTCTATATATTGCTCAAATTTTCGTATTAGTTGTGTAAAGTATTCGTGTATATCATATAAAAAAAATAGGGCTGTAAGTTGGTTTTCGTCTTATAGTCGAACCTCCTTAAAGCAGGAATAGTTGGAACGAAAAGCCCATATTGCAATGAAAGTACTATGGGTACTATGGGTACTATGGGTGAAGGCGCTCGCTGACAAGACTGACATTCTCCGATGGCCATCGAGTCATCTTTTTACGGGCAGGACACGAGTTAGATCCTCTTCGGTTGCACCTGTACGAGATGATATGTCAGAAAATCGTGAGTCTTCATGAAAATCTTCTAACCTACTCGTTCTGCAGTAATACTTAATAATAAAAAACTATTCTCCTACGTGTACATATTCTCCTGATGAATAAATTCCAAAAAGTAGTAAAATCCCCCACAAAAACAGATCCTCTGTAAAAAAGGCGGCATGTTCATTCAGTGCCAACAAAAATTGATACGTAAAATACTTCCCAAAAAAGATTTGAAATCAATTAAGATCGCCATGTTCAAGATTTATACATAAAAAGTAAAAGGCATCATTTGAAAGGAAAATTATTGTAAATCAAGTTACTAAAAAATTCGGCTAAAAAATTTATTAAAAAATTTTAATAAAAAAGAAATTGCCGCGTTTTTTTCTTCAAAATAAAAAATTCAGACACCAAATTATACTCCGTTTATGCACTTATGATTTTAAATAAATTCTTATTTTAAAAAAACACTTATTTGATACCAGCAGTATATAGTGGACAAAATATGAAATACTCTCTCTCTCTCTCTCTCTCTCTCTCTCTCTCTCTCTCTCTCTCTCTCTCTCTCTCTCTCTCTCCTCTCTCTCTCTCTCTCTCTCTCTCTC
>OY783193.1:27164009-27310509 GCA_963678675.1 Xiphydria camelus | reverse complement strand
AATTTATTTAAAATCATAAGTGCACAAACGGAGTATAATTTGGTGTCTGAATTTTTTATTTTGAAGAAAAATAGGAATATCAAATTCTACCGACATGACATGCTTCGACAAGGTCTGTATCAAGTTTAGCATTATATTGGGGGCACTGCACTAATCCTGTGGCACATTTTTCTATCTGGGAAAGCCGTGGTAGAAAAGTAGAAGATACGATAGAATTGGATTACAATAATGAAGTAATTATTTTATTATCTTTTCTTTATCGATATATTTTCCCTTTCGTATTATTAAAAGTTCCAATTATATATTATCGGAACGCTGTACAGCTGTACTACCATAATAATATGCTTTCCCAGATAGAAAAATGTGCCACAGGATTAGTGCAGTGCCCCCAATATACCGCTAAAGTTGATACAGACCTTGTCGAAGCATGTCATGTCGGTAGAACCTGATATTCCTACCGTGGCATTGTACCGCAGAGTTCTAGAGATTTTTAATTCCGGCATACATTGGAGGTAAAATGCATGTATACTGTCAGTACGGGAAGACGGTATATTATCGGAACGCTGTACAGCTGTACTACCATAATAATATGCTTTCCCAGATAGAAAAATGTGCCAGAGGATAGTGCAGTGCCCCCAATATACCGCTAAAGTTGATACAGACCTTGTCGAAGCATGTCATGTCGGTAGAACCTGATATTCATACCGTGGCATTGTACCGCAATTCTAGAGAATTCTTTTCTACCTAGGTTGATTTTTGACTGCGAAGAAAAATCAAATTTCCACCAATCCGTCCCGTTCTCGTATAGCGCTGAAAACAAAAAATAGAGTAACCACAAAGATATTTGTTCTGTATAAGGGATGAAAATGAGGTTAAGACAGTCAGTTAGGAAGTTACTTATCTGATGCCACTTCTTCCGAGATACAGATGTCTCCTTTCCTGCTCTTCATGCACCAGCAACCAAAGAAAAATGACACTGCTTCCGTGCACTGTCTTGATTATTAAAAAAAAATCTAAACGATTTGATAATAGCTAGCTGTCAGAGCGTCGGTCACATTCACCACTATTGAGATTCACTACTCCGATTACACTGAATTTGTACCTTTTTTTATTAACAAGCGCGTCCGAGGATCGAAAAAATGCGAGGGAAATCGTTTCGCGAATGGAAATATTTTTAAATTTTGAAAAACAACTAAACATTCAAGGAATATATTCTCTCACACACTCTCACATATATTTTTGATGGCGTATGCGTGTGGCCGCATCTGTGTACACATTTCCGACCATGGCCGAATACCGCCGAAGACAGGCGGAATTTTTGTGACATTTTTACATATATATATATCGCCCGAGAAATCGGATCTCGACTTTAATGGGGCGAGGGGCGTGGCTTCGCGTTGCTAAGGAAAAATCTCTGTTAATATGTAACTTACAACATTTACTCTAGTCTCTATCGATAGAGAATAGTCGATTTATATGGCGTAACTAAGCATAGTTTTGGTTATAACCGTATATTTATTGAGAAAATTCGATGTTAAAATAGAGGGGTGAAGGGGGCAGACATTTTTCCTGTAAAGATACACGGGTGCTCGCGGCGACAGCGCTGGCGGCGTCGTTCTGACGACTTGAATGAACATGCCGCGAGACACTACCGTGTCTCTTGATTGAGTACTATTCTGGACGATAGAAGTAAAAACACTCATGTGTTTGTCATTAAGACATTCACCGTTCTCAATTTTCTGTATTTCTTCTTGTTGAAGAAGTAGAAGATCCAATTGTGGTAATTTTTGCCACGTTACTACTCTTTTAGTGACCCTTCTCACCACTTGTTGCGAAGCATACGAATGTTCAGATAAAATGTCATTCTGAGAATTTGGTATTGGTTGTTGCTCTTCACCGGTTTCTACGGGATCGCTGAGGTGTATGCGATAAAAAGAAGAATGATCAACGTCCATCGTACCAATCAATAGCTCCCTTTATTTTTTAGACTTATCATTGACATCGACACAGATACAAAAATCTAAGCCAGCGTAACATCTATAGATTATTTTGAAGTTACGAAACTGAAAGAATCATTATGAACAGCAACGATATGTGTAGCATTGTCGAGCGTCTTGGTCTTGATATTCCATGGATTTCCAGGACTTACCACCACAAAATTAGTATGTTTCGCATCCCTTACAGTAACTATACCGCGTGTACTTCTTCTATCAGCTTCTGTTTTTCATCATCGTCAAAGTTCATGTACCATTTAACCATTTAGCCAGTCGAGTCTTTCCAGCTCTGTTTTGAATTAGGATGAATCGTATCTGTCAAACGGAATTTGCGGTTGCAAATTTCTCCTTTCGTTTCCAGATTATCGTTTATTATTCAAATATATGCCATTATTTTGTCGGATCGTTACGGTTGACAGATGATAGAAAATCAATGCTTCGAGAGGCACTGTTTTACCAGCATAGCAGACGGAACAGCGATCTCGCATCAAGCTATCGGAAAAAGCGCCATCTGTGTGAAACTCATGACACTAAAAAACACGGGATGCGGGACGGGTTTTATAATTGTTAAATACGGAGAGTGTTTTCAAGTACGATAATAAACATTAACAAGCATCTTTAACGCGTGTCTTGGCAATATTTATATACATATGACATAAGAAGAGCATTTTTTATAGCGCCCGCTGTTGTCTATAACCATTGTCAGCTGGAAAAACGGTAGTGAAATATCGTATAGGTTAAATTTCCGTTCTTTACTGTAAATAAGGCTCTGCTGTTCGCCATGGCTATCGCTCTTTCTCTCTCGACCAGGCGAACTGGCGTTCGCCTTAATATCGATATAGAGTGCTTTTCATTTATTGACACGAGTCGAATTGTGTCACTAACAATAAGAGTGCTTTCCGTTTGACCTGACTCAGCGACACGAGTCGACTCATGGTCGTTTTGCAGAATAATTAAATTTGGTTGAGTTTGCAGCGTGTCGAAATAAGTCGATACGGTGTCGTATAAATGGGAAGCACCCATTCCGTAGCATGTTCTGAGCTGTACGCTATTGATCGCCGACTCAAAGATATGTGATTGGTTTTACTTGAATACGGGGTCTGGGAAAATGTGAAAAAGAAATTCCCTGACTTTCCTAGGTATTCACTACTAACTCAGCCGTCTTATTTTAAGACACCTACATGCTTTTAAACTTGAGGTCACTTTTTAGAAGTTTAATACCGCCTTAATACGTTAGACACTGTAATTATCTTTCAATAAAACACTTCCGGAGTGTAAAGGCCTGAGTACACAGAACGCGAACTCACCGCGCGGCCTTACCGCGCGAACTTTGTAGCGAGTAATGTTGCATTATCCCAGTCAAACAGAAGGCGGCTTGCCGTGGCGGACCAGTAGAGTTCGCGGTGGACAGCAAAATTTTATAGAGTTCGCGCGGCAGAGACCGTCCTTGATACCTAAGTACGGCACGCCCGGTAGGCGCATGGTGCAAATGGGTTGTAATACAGGCTGCTAATGAGTTCACAGTCCCGTGACGACATACTAATCTTAACTCTGTTTATGCGGAATTGATTGCGTTTTGCTACATAAAAACGATGTAGTCAACTGATGGCATCCCATTTGAAGTGCGTTAGTCACATTTCGCGAAAGATCAATTTTTCAAGTGAAGGATTATAGCACCTCCAGTGATCCAAAATCACTAATCAAATATTTTTTCACCTTATCAAAAAGAGTCGTGACTGAAAGGGTTAAATGTATAATTTATCGTTTCCTCATTTTCAAAATTGAAGTTATGGAAATGTTAAGACCAAGCAGGGGGGGGGCTGTAGTTTATAATAAATAATGTATAATTTCCCTGAACCGCTAGCCCCGTCGACTACTTAATCCACTTATAATTAGAAGTAGCGATGAATTCCGACCGATGGTCTATCGGAAAACTAGGAAACCCTAACAACCACCGCTCGGTCCAGTTATAGTCCAAGAGCCAGAGCCGAAAAAAGTCTGAATTTAATAAGCCTAGTTTTTTTTATAGTTTATTACAGTGGTTGTGTAGACAAACATACTGCGACAGTATGTCAAGCGAAACTTAGAACAGGTGTCCCAGGGACGCCAGCGAAGTTGTCATTCCTGTCGAGGTAATAAAATGAATTTAATAGGGCTGAAAATCGATATACAACTTGTATATTGCATATAAATAAAAGTTATGACAGTCAGCCAGTTGAATGTGGGGACGGAGCTGGTCAGTCGGCCGCAATGTATGTACAAAAAATATAAATACTGTGTAATTCGTTTACTACACTTCAAAACTTTTGTGAGGGTATTAAATGTTATATCAAACATAAACAAAATGGTCAGTTATCGATTTTGTGGGACAACGTCCGTCAGTCAGCAAAAAAAGAAAAGAAAATTTCGTTCATGGTTCATGGCGTCCAGAACATGGCACCATTAGAATAAAACTAAACAAATTTAGAAAGGCATTTTTTAATAAAATTGAACATATATTTAAATATTTAAATGTTATGGAGCAATGGAGTTGTATCGATGATACCCCATCATAGTCCAGTCAAATTTCCGTTTAAATCGAAAATTGAGACATACGGGCGAAAACTTGGGAAAAGGTGTGTTTTGATGTTATTAATGGAGGGAACATATTAAAACAGAAATTACCAACCGGGTACGGCTGTAAAAAATTATTTATTGTTGAAAAAATCGGTTCTTCGCTAATATTTTGAAAACTACGTGACATATTGAAAAATAGTTAAGACAAAAGTTGTAGATAATAAAATTATTTACAAAAAAGTTATTACACTTTTTACCCTATCTTCAACGCCTAGGAAGCTAGGACCTCCAGATGAGTTGAAATGTTCAAATATTCATAACAAATCAAAAAATTAAGATTTTTGCAATTTTCTTTTTTGTAACCCGTTTAGAAAAATCTCATCATTTTTCCTAGCGAAACCAAATTTTGTTTTTCATTGTTGTTTACACATGATTGATTTTAAAATTTTAAATGCTTAAATTTACATAGAAATTTGCAATTAAAAATTTTTTTAATTATACCATCGTTTATTTCGGATTGTTTCTGAACAAAAATATAAATAGCAATTCAACGTATCTCACCTGGTTTGCAAGATATGCTAAATTGAAAAAGAAGGAGATTTATGCGATGATCACCACTGACTACGCAAACTGTGCCAAACATATTATAGTGTCGCACCGTTCTCACTCACGTCGCCCTGACGTTTGTGTGCGCGCGCTGCTGCAGTTGCTGCGAGTGGCAGTGAGACTGAGGGTTGCTCTCGGCGTTCCGGAGTAAAGGGGCCCATACACTGTCCAGCAAGTTTGCGCAACGCAGCTTTTGCGCAAACTTGCTGGACAGTGTATGGCGGTATTTGATGCGTTGCGCAAATGTTTGACAAACTTTAAACGTGTTTGACGTCTAAAAGGGGCCCATACACTGTCCAGCAAGTTTGCGCAACGCAGCGTTGCGCAAACTTGCTGGACAGTGTATGGCGATTTTTGATGCGTTGCGCAAATGTTTGACCAAATTCAAAAGTGTTTGAAATCTTTTGCGTAACGGGCTCCCCGGCGCCCCGGGTGGGGTGGGGGACGGGGTCCTCGAACTTTTTCCTCATTTTCAATAGACTCGCGGGAATACCCTTTGCCTTCCCTACGAGCACCCTTTGTTTACCATCCAGGGTCGACCTATCATAAATGAAGCCATCAGGAAGCGCGTCGCCCTATCGAAACGCGCATCCGTCCTATCACAAATTACTACATCGAGACGCGCATACGTTCGTCTCTTGACCGCACCACGGAACTTCGACGCATCTGCGTGTCTTCCCGAAGTCTTTCGCACGCCTCTGTTCCCTTCCTACGTCTTACCAGCGATCTATCTCTACGAGTATCCAGTTCACCCTCTATCCTTTTTCCTCTATCCTCCTATCCAGGTTCACTTGTGATAATGACGACTATTCAGAATAGGGAGTTTTGGAGGGATGATGCAGCAACGCTGCGTTGCGCAAACTTGTTTGACAGTGTATGGATGATGCAGTTGTGCAACGCAGCGTTGCGCAAACTTGTTTGACAATGTATGGATGATGCAGTTGTGCAACGCAGCGTTGCGCAAACCTGCGTTGCGCAAACATGTTTGACAGTGTATGGGCCCCTTAAGGCTAAGCGAACGTTGAGACGCAGTTCAGTGAGAGAACGCAGGGCGACTCACAGCAGATTTTGTAACCCATAGAAATCTATATAAGAGCGAATGTTCGGACGCAGTGTGAGGTGGCGTAGTTTTCACGCGCCGCGAGCCGGCCGAGCGAACGTTGAGACGCAGTTCAGTGAGGGGACGCAGGGTGACACACTGCAGATTTTTGTAACCAGTAGACATCTATACAACAGCGAATGTTCGGACGCAGTGTGAGGTGGCGCACTTTTCACACGCCGTGAATCTGCGAGAGCCTGCGAAGGTCTACGGTCGAAACACAAAACCGGACATGATTTTTCGTTCGTGAACTTTAGTTTGTTAGTTTAAGATGGCATAATGCCGGGTTTACACACTTGCCAAACGTTTGTGCGGACTTAAAATATTATTATTATTAGTACTAAATAATAATAAAAAAATATATTATTGTATTATTTGTATTATAATTCAATATTTTGTGAACGATTCCTATCTGAATTTCATCCGCGGAGTTAATTTTATAAATAATTTAAATAAAATCCTTTTCGGAGTGAATTTCACTCCGGACGGGATTAAATTAATTAAAAATCATCCACTCCGCATTCACTCCGCAAATCATTCCGCATTTAACTCCAGATTTTTTATAAATAATTTAAATAAAATCTTTTCGGAGTGAATTTCACTCCGGACGGGATTAAATTAATTAAAAATCATCCACTCCGCATTCACTCCGCAAATCATTCCTCATTTAACTCCAGATTTTTTATAAATAATTTAAATAAAATCCTTTTCGGAGTGAATTTCTCTCCGGACGGGATTAAATTTATTAAAAATCATTCATTCCGCATTTACTCCGCAAATCATTCCGCATTTAACTCCCGATTTTTTATAGTGTACGCAACACTACACTATCAAAAATCGGTATTTAAATGCGAAGTGATTTGCGGAGTGAATGCGGAGAGTGGATGATTTTTAATAACTTTAATCCCGTCCGGAGTGAAAATCACTCCAAAAAAGATTTTATTTCAATTATTTATAAAATTAACTCCGCGGATGAAATTCAGATAGGAATCGTTCACAAAATATTAAATTATAATACAAATATGTAATACAATTAAATTACTATTATTTTCATTATTACTTTAGTACTAATAATAATATTTTAAAAATATTACAGTATTATTATTACTAATATTATTACTATTATTTCATAAAAATATTACTCGTAAAAATATTATTTGCATGACACCGTTGTCAAGATTAATGTGAATCATACGACAGTTTTGAGTTCAATGAATTTCTTGTCATTGAAAATAAAGAGTTTTATTTTTGAATTTGATATAAGCCTAATAATTTATCGTTACTAACTCGAGATTAGTGTCTATAGGTATCTTAAATGACCAATTAGGTATTGATACCATGTGTGTATATGAGACTTTAATTTTTCAACTATGTAACATAGTGAATTTTAATTTATTACACTGGTATTATTTGCAATTTTCCAGAAAAGAATTTTTTTTGTCAAATACAAATTTATTTAAAGGTTAAGCATTGTATTTAAATGTTTTTGTGAATTTTATTGTATTTAATTGATTTCAACTCTCTAACAAGAGAGGCTCAGGCTTTCGGGTCACCGATTTGGCCGAATCTTTACTCATTTATAGAGCACCACTAGTATAGTACATCACCACAACCCTAGGGTGCAAAACTCAAAAAGAAGAGAAAAAATCACCTCTAAAGTTGAGCTTGTAAGTATTTGTACAAGTTCTCAACAACGAATTTCCAAGAGGCGGCGTGGCCGAGCGGTTAAAGCGCTAGTCTACTAACTCGGGGATCGCGTGTTCGAGGCTCCTTATGTGCGTCTTTTTTTTTGCAAATAAAATGTTCATTTAATCATAATTTGATAACAATCAACGTTATTAAATAATATTTTTTTTCCAACGTGAATGAAGTATGCTTTCCTTTAAATAAATTGAAGACTCCCTGCGCTTGCAGCAATACCGGTTTTATCTCCTGTAGTCATTGTCAACTTAATTAATGTTTTGAGTGCTTTTATGACAATTATCATCCCACAAATTGTAAGCCTGAGCTCACCGAAAGCGAATAATAACAGCTATTTTTCTACAATTTTAATTTTTTTCAACACAGCTCCCAGAATTAAAATATAATTGAAATTAAAAAAAATATTGATTAGTAACGTTGATTGTTATCAAATTATGATTAAATGAACATTTTTATTTGCAAAAAAAAAGAAGCACATGAGGAGCCTCGAACACGTGATCCCCGAGTTAGTAGACTAGCGCTTTAACCGCTCGGCCACGCCGCCTCTTGGAAACTCGTTGTTGAGAACTTGTACAAATACTTACAAGCTCAACTTTAGAGGTGATTTTTTCTCTTTTTTTAGAGGTATTATTGCAGAACGAGTAGGTTAGAAGATTTTCATGAACTCACGATTTTCTGACATGTCATCTCGTACAGGTGCAACCGAAGAGGATCTAGCTCATGTCCTGTCCGTAAAAAGATGACTCGATGGATCGGAGAATGTTAGGTTTGTCACCGAGCGCCTTTCACCCATAGTACTTTCATTGCAATATGCGATTTTCGTTTCAACTATTCCTGCTCTAAGTAACTTTTACTTCTTTCAAAGCATTTACCTTGTACGAATTGTTGATCGTAGGGGGCAACGATCAATGATTGTGACTAATCGTAGACAAATTATTCCTGCGATGATGTTCCAGTTGCACACCAATTGCCTTTTAGTTTTAATAGACGAACTTGTCTACGACGAGTCTCTATTATCGATCGCTGCTTCCTACCACGAACAGTTCATAAAAGGTGATTACCTTGAAAGAAGTAAAAGTTATTTAACGCTGGAATAGTTGAATGAAACGAGAAGCGCGTATTGCAATTAATGTAACTTGGGTAATAGGCGCTCGGTGACAAGCCTGACATTCTCCGATGTCCATCGAGTCATCTTTTTACGGACAGGACACGAGCTAGATCCTCTTCGGTTGCACCTGTACGAAATGACATGTCAGAAAATCGTCAGTCTTCACGAAAATCTTTTAACCTACTCGTTCTCCAGTAATACTTACAATTAATATACCTGGAAGTTGAAGCAACAGGATTGCCGTTCCTTTGGTCCTATATTAAAATAAATCTTCTCAAGTCTGAATACGACTTGGGCATGTTTCAGCGTACAATTAGCTAGATCCAGCTCGACGAATGAACTATTCCGACTGATTTTTGGAACAGCAAGTGGACGATCCCTCGTTCGTCAGAAGATTTTGTTCACAGATGAATCGAAATTCTGCAACAAAGGATTAGTGAATAATCACAACGCCCACTATTGGTCCGTGAGAAATCCTCACGGGGTAGAAGAAGTCGAAGGCGATGGAGTGGAGGGTTTACCTCTAATATGCCGGAATTAAAAATCTCTAGAACTCTGCGCTACAATGCCACGGTAGAAATATCAAGTTCTACCGACATGACATGCTTCGACAAGGTCTGTATCAACTTTAGCATTATATATAATATATTGGGGGCACTGCACTAATCCTGTGGCACATTTTTCTATCTGGGAAAGCCGTGGTAGAAAAGTAGGAGATACGATAGAATTGGATTACAATAATGAAGTAATTATTTTATTATCTTTACTTTATCGATATATTCCCCCTTTCGTATTATCAAAAGTTCCAATTATATATTATCGGAACGCTGTACAGCTGTACTACCATAATAATATGCTTTCCCAGATAGAAAAATGTACCACAGGATTAGTGCAGTGCCCCCAATATACCGCTAAAGTTGATACAGACCTTGCCGAAGCATGTCATGTCGGTAGAACCTGATATTCCTACCGTGGCATTGTACCGCAGAGTTCTAGAGATTTTTAATTCCGGCATATTGGAGGTAAAATGCATGTATACTGTCAGTACGGGAAGACGGTATATTATCGGAACGCTGTACAGCTGTACTACCATAATAATATGCTTTCCTAGATAGAAAAATGTGCCACAGGATTAGTGCAGTGCCCTTAATATAACGCTAAAGTTGATACAGACCTTGTCTAAGCATGCCATGTCGGTAGAACCTAATATTCATACCGTGGCATTGTACCGCAATTCTAGAGAATTCTTTTCTACCTAGGTTGATTTTTGACTGCGAAGAAAAATCAAATTTCCGTCAATCCGTCCCGTTCTCGTATGGCGCTGAAAACAAAAAATAGAATAACCACAAACATATTTGTTCTGTATAAGGGATGAAAATGAGGTTAAGACAGTCAGTTAGGAAGTTACTTATCTGATGCCACTTCTTCCGAGATACAGATGTCTCCTTTACTGCTCTTCATGCACCAGCAACCAAAGAAAAATGACACTGCTTCCGTGCACTGTCTTGATTATTAAAAATATCTAAACGATTTGATTAGCTAGCTGTCAGAGCATCTGTCACATTCACCACTATTGAGATTCACTACTCCGATTACACTGAATTTGTACTTTTTATTAACAAGCGCGTCCGAGGATCGAGAAAATGCGAGGGAAATCGTTTCGCGAATGGAAATATTTTTAAATTTTGAAAAACAACTAAACATTCAAGAAATATATTATCTCACACACTCTCACATACATTTTTGATGGCGTATGCGTGTGGCCGCATCTGTGTACACATTTCCGACCATGGCCGAATACCGCCGAAGACAGGCGGAATTTTTGTGACATTTTTACATATATATATCGCGGCCGAGAAAAGAAATCCTCAACTTTGAGGGGCAAGGGGCGTGGCTTCGCATTTCTAAGGAAAAATCTCTGTTAATATGTAACTTACAACATTTACTCTGGTCTCTATCGATAGAGAATAGTCGATTTATATGGCGTAACTAAGCATAGTTTTGGTTATAACCATATATTTATTGAGAAAATTCGATGTAAAAATTGAGGGGTGCAGGGGGTAGATATTTGTGGCGTATAGATACACGGGTGCTCGCTTCGACGCCGAGACTAGATGAACGAACATGCCGCGAGACACTACCGTGTCTCTTGATTGATAATGTGAATTTTTGAATGATGAAATGAAATGAATGAAATTCAAGGGTTACTACATTTTATAGCGGTAAAAATCGAATATCCAAACTAATTTAGGACTGCTATTCTATTGAAAAACAATGAGCGGATAAACCCTCCTCGCATTTGGGCCGTAGACCTGTGTGTTGGAGAAATGCGACACTCCTCGGGACCCTTTGAGCCATAAATTAGATCCGAAAAAGTTCGAGATTCCTGGCCGGGACCGACCGACCACTTGAGTTTCCTCGATTTCGATGGGCTTTGAAGCATTGCACCGGAGAGGTCTGCCTGCGCAGGTTTGCCTGTATAAGCGACCGGCGCAGTCTTCTTTCGCACCACCCAGGGTACGCAGCTCACTTCACCCACGCTGTTCACCTCACTCTGAGTCACCGCACGTCACACTGCGTCTCAACGTTCGCTTGGCCTAACTGTTCCGTTGCAGGGGTTTCATAGCATCGCGACCATGAATACCTCGCCAACTTAGTAGCCCAGGCAGTACCTATGCATTATCTTATTTCCATTAGCGTCTTTCCAGCGTCCCCTATGTAAACGGTTCTACTTTTGGTTGATCAACGAAATTGATTCAATTTCATTGAACAGTGCTTTGAGAAACAAATTTTTGAAATTTGCGTCGCGCGCGCGTTCCAAGTGTCTGGGATTGGCGTACATTATATCCTGAATGCTTCGATAGCGCAACGGTCACGTTGTAGGGCTGGGAGTCTTGAGGTCGTGGGTCCAATTCTTGTAGGGTTTTTGATGTGTAAACATCTTTAGGCTCTCGACGAAGTGATTTCATGGAAGTGGTGGGGGAACTGTTAACGACATTAGTGTGTGTTCGTGTGAGCTCGGTGCAGGATCTTGACATTTACCTTCGGCCGGGCTTGGTCGGTATTCATACCGGTACAAGTCGAGTCGGTAGTTACAGTCGCTGTCAATTCGAGAGTTCGGAGTGTTTAACCTCGAAATCGTGATTTTCAGAATAACGGTGAGTACTTTCCATTCTGCACACAATCACAATTCCGAGGTCAGACGCTTCTATCTCCAGAACGTAAAACTTTCTACAGTTTTCAGTATTTAACAACGCGTTCACTACAATTTCTAATGTAACTAGACAACAATTTGGGACTTCCATAACCTAGTATACCTACAATGGAATCACATGCCGCTGGTAAGTGTAAATGTACGGAATACTTTTAACCTTTTGTATACATATTTCATTTGTACACGACAATCATTTAATTCCTACTTTGTGGTTTCAACTGTTTCAATTAATTAATGATTATACCGCATGGTTCGTAAGAAACGAAACAAGCGACAGTTAGGTACCTCCGGCAATATTTGCCGACGGTGCTCCAGTCTTGTAAATGTCGGTACAGAAAAAAGCGCTCATACCTATACGAGATGAGGGTCTTGACATTTACCTTCGGCCGGGCTTTTGGTCGGTATTTAAGTACCGTATGTCCGTCTCTGTACTGGCCAGTTTGAAAGTTACCTTCAGATAGGCTTGGTCGGTACTCGAGTCATTTAATACGGTAGAAGTCGAGTCGGCAGTTAAAGTTGATGTCAATTCGGAAGATCGAAGCGTCTACCCTCGAAATTGTGAATTTGTGAATAATGGAAATTACGAAAATAATTATAATTACGGGGTATAAATGTCTCGATTACCGACCAAGCCTATCCGAAGGTAACTTTCGAACTGGCCACTACAGAGACGGACATACGGTATACCGGTACAAGTCGAGTCGGTAATTAGAGTCGGTATCAATTCGAGAGATCAGAGCGTCTAACCTCGAAATCGTGAATTTCAGAATAACGGTGAGTACTTTCCATTATTCACAACATCACCATTCCCATGTTAGACGCTTCTATCTCCAGAACGTACATCTTTATACAATATTCAGTGTATAACAACAGTTGCACTACGATTTCTAAAAAAACGAGATACCAATTCGTGACTTCCATAACTTATACCTACAATGGAGTCAAATGCCGCTGGTTAGTGTAAATATACGGAATAATTTTATCCTTCTGTATACATATCAAGAGACACGGTAGTGTCTCGCGGCATGTTCATTCAAGTCGTCAGAACGACGCCGCCAGCGCTGTCGCCGCGAGCACCCGTGTATCTTTACAGGAAAAATGTCTGCCCCCTTCACCCCTCAATTTTAACATCGAATTTTCTCAATAAATATACGGTTGTCATGCGACATTTTAGCGTTAATATAATTAGTTTTAGCCCTAGAATTAGTAATAGCATAGACGCGCTCGGCCAGCGGGCCGACGCGCATAAGCAGTAGCGCAGCTAACCCCACCGTGCGTCCCGCTGCACCGGTCCCCCACCCGACCGCGGTCCACCAATCGAGGGGAAGCGCAGGGGTAGCTGTAGCGTAGGAGGCTAGATATAAGGAGGCCCCGAGCCCGGGGCCAGGCTCATCATCATCATCACAGTCTTACCGGAGCATTCGCGCCAAGCAGACGTCAGTTAATTGCAGTGCAATAATTTACCTCAGCAAAGGTCGCCCGTTCTTCGGTCACGCCCTCTACCGCTCCGGCGGTCTCGCCTTCGAGGATCGAATCTCACCACCACGCTGATCCTGCAGCCCTCGCCGACGCACCGCAACGAGCTCATCAGCCACCCGGCCGACGATGAGCTCGTCTCAGGAAGTCCCCCCGCAGGGCACTTCCACCGTCACCGCATCCAGTGGGCGGCCCCCGCAACCGCCGTTATCATCGCAACCAGCGCTACAACCCGGTAGTATGCCTTCCTCTCCTCTCGCCGTTTCAATGGAAACATTGGACGCTGAAATCCTCCGCATCAACGCGGAGCGATCCAAAATCACCAGCCGCCTCGCCGAAATCGACGTTCACCTTTCCCAACTCCTAGCGTATAAGCGCTCCGCCCAATCCTCTCCGCCGTCCGGCCCGTCGCAAGTCACCGTCCCTCCTCAAGGGACCTCTGACATGGAAACAGACGTTAGTGCTCCCATTGCTTCCTGTACTAGTGCTCCCAGTACTAGTGCTCCCAGTGCTCCCAGTACTCCTGAAACCCCCTTTCCGCAACCCTAAGAAGAGAAAGACCTCCTCCTCCCCTCCAGCATCCAGTCCGGCGAGTTCTGACTCGGACTCAGATCTCGATTCTGACTCCGAGGAAGAAAACCAACCCCTTCCTCCTCCTATCTGCATCAAGCAGAAGGGCCAGTGGCCCAAAATCCAGAAGTACCTGGCCAGCAAGGATATCCCCCTCCGCCGGGCCGTAAACACTTCCGACTCCGTTAAGGTTTACCTCCAGTCCATCGATGACTTCCGTAAACTCACAGCCAAACTCGATAAAGATTCTCTCCAATATTCCACTAACCAGCTCAAGCAGGATAGGGATTTAACCGTTGTTATCAGGGGCGTCATCGAAACCCTTCCCGACGACGATATTCGGTCCGAACTCGTGACCAAGGGTCTGCCGATTAAGTCTGTATACCGCATGCGTCAAGGTGATAAAATCTGGCCTCTGGTCACCATCAACCTTGACGCCAAGTCTCCCTCCGCTAACACCATCTTTAATCTCAAAACTCTGGCGGGACTCAGCGTAAAAGTTGAACCCTAAAGAAAATCCAAGACCATCGCGCAGTGCCGCCGGTGCCAAAAGTTCCGGCACACTGCTAACTATTGCCGCTCCGCCTGGGTTTGCGCCTTCTGCGCAAAGTCCCACGAAACCTCTACCTGCTCCCAAAAGGACAACCCGTCCAAGTCCCCGACCTGCGCAAACTGCGGTGGTCCGCATCGTGCCACCTACCGTGGCTGCTCGAAAGCTCCGCAGGTTGGCTCGTCTTCCCCTCCTCTCGCGAAGTCCCCCTCCCCACAGACTGCCACGTCTGTCGCCACACCGCCCAAACGCTCGACTGTCACAACACCGCCTAACCGGTCGACGATCACCCCCCCTCATGCCGCATCCTCTCGCCTTCCCCCACAATCCTACGCTCAAGCCGTCAGCGGGCCTCCCCCTCCCCCCTCTCAGAGTCAGCCCGTCCAATTAATTCCGCTCCCAGCCATTCCTCTGCAAAACCAAGCTGTCTTACAGCTTTTTCGCGACTTCGCCGCCCAACTCGTCTGGGCACTTCAACAACCGAACCCTCCCCAAATCTAATAACGACAGACTCACCATCCTCAACTGGAACGCGAACGGTATCCTAGCGTCCGGCAAGCATAGACCCCTCCTACTCTCCCAACTTCTCGAGGAGGCCTCTATCGATGTGGCTTGCCTAACAGAGACTCACCTCAAATCCCACCAAAAACTATTCATCCCGAACTTTACAACCTATAGACTTGATCGCTCGAACTCCAACCGCGGTGGCGTAGCGATAATCGTTCGTAACACTATTCGCCACCGAGCCATCAGCTCGCCAGCCCCCTCCCTCGAGTCTTGTGGTATTATAATCACTCATAATGACTCCCCTCTAAAAATCGTGTCTTGCTACTCTCCCCCGGACACTAACAACCTTTCCGAAATTCCGACCCTCCTTGATCGCAATACCCCTACGATCCTGGCAGGGGATTTCAATGCCAAGCACGTCTCCTGGGGATGTCGCGCTCAAAATCCGAAAGGCACTACTCTACTCAACCTTCTCAGTAAACACAATTTCTCCGTTGACGCCCCCTCGGATTACACCTTCTTCTCAGGTACTAAGAAAAATCCCGATATTCTAGATATCTTCATCACCAAGAATCTAACTATCAATAAAGATCCATGGACCATTCCTGCATTAAATTCCGACCACAACCCAGTCCTTCTAGAAATTCCAGGCAACCCCTCCACCGAAACTCCGACAAGGACGAAAATCAACTGGTTGGCACTCCGCTACTATCTTGAAACCTCGTCCTACAAATGTCCCAACATACGCTCTATTCAGGACATTGACGCCGCTGTTGACTCACTCACCCAGGAAATTAAATCTAAAATGGATCTAGCGAGCAGCTCGATTCCCCTTCGCCCTCTCGACACCCGTCTTCCACCCGAGATTAGAGCTCTTATAGCTAAAAAGAGAAGAATTCGCAGACACTTGCAACGCTCAGGTAACCCCGCCCTCCGCCCTCATCTAAACTGTATAAAACGCGATCTTAGGGACGCCTTACAGACTTTTCGGAATGTAAAATTCAACAATTACATTTCCATAGCCGAATCCAATCCTAGAAGTTGCTGGAAGGTCATCAAATCCCTCAGGAACAGACAGCCTTATTCCCCTCCTCTCTTAAAAGATGGGATCGCCTACGCGGTAGACAGCGACAAGGCAAATATCTTCGCCGAATCCCTCAGGGAGCAATGCTCCCCGTTTCCTACCCGTGCCAATTTCGCTAATTTCCATGGTATCGTAACAGAAGCCGTCCACTATTTTAGACTCGACGACCTCTCCTTCCCTCACACCTCTCCTAGCGAAATTGCCGTGACCATCCAATCCCTGAAGAAAAACAAAGCACCAGGTTCCGACTCCATTCCCAACGGGGTACTCAAAATTCTCCCACACATCCTTATCGTCGCCATCTGCAACATCGTCAACGCTATGATGCGGTTGCAATACTTTCCCCCTGCCTGGAAGACAGCTACAATCATATGTCTTCCAAAGCAGGGCAAGCCTCTCAATCAAGCCTCCAGCTACAGACCAATTAGCCTGCTCCCCTCCCTTAGTAAAGTAGCTGAGAATATCATACTTACCCGCCTAAACAGATTCTGCTCCGATGCCAACGTCCTCCCAGACTTCCAGCATGGCTTTCGTCCCCGTCATGGCACCTGTCATCAACTTCTCCGCGTAGCTGAACTCGTTGCGGATAACCTAAATAAGAGCCGGCACACCTCAATGCTCCTGCTAGATGCCAAACAAGCCTTTGATAGAGTTTGGCATGACGGCTTAATCTTTAAATTAATCCACCTAAAACTCCCCCACTATCTAATTGGCGTAATACGGTCCTTTCTCACTGATAGATCATTCAGAGTCCGTTCGGGGCAAAGCCTCTCTGATGCGCAGCCTATCACGGCAGGAGTCCCTCAAGGCTCCAAACTCTCGCCCACTCTATTCAATCTGTTCTGCCACGACATTCCCACCCACGACAAGATAATAACCGCTCAATACGCCGACGACGTCGCACTGTTATATTCTTCCAAAACTAAGAAATTCTGCTCCACAGTAGTTAACAAATTCCTTCCCGTACTCCTCGACTGGTATCATATGTGGGGTTTCTCCCTCAACGAAGCCAAGTCAGAGGCAATCTTCTTCTCTCGCCGTAATATCCCTCCGGACCCCCTATCTGTTAACAAACACCGCATTCCGTGGAGTAACTCTGTCAAATACTTAGGGGTTACTTTTGACAGAAAATTAAACTGGACTAAGCAGATCTCTTCCGTGCGCGGCAAAGCTATCGGTGCGTACGTCTCCCTTAAACCATTCTTCAATAACAGAAATATTTCTCAGGTTACCAAGGTCCGAGCCTTCAACGCGCTAATTAGGAGCATTTGCTCTTATGCCATTCCCGTTTGGGGATCGGCCTCGCCCAGGACACTAGCTAGACTTCACCGTACTTACATGAGGCTCCTCAGAAGTTCTCTAAATTTCCCTTGGTTCATTAGGAACACCCAGATGCTCCGTGAAACCAATCTTCCTTCCCTCGATACAGCCGCTTTAAAGTACGCAAATAACCTTCGTAACTCCGTCAAGTCCCACAACAACCCCTCTATCAAGGCACTTAGCAACTTTTCAAGCAGAACCAAGGACAAAGTCCGTAGGCCCTGTATTCTTATTAAATAGATAATTCAATTTAATTTCGTCACTTAACCTCAACCGTTCCCCCTAGCCTCGCTGCCGCGCCATTCGCGCCTTCGGCCCCATCTAGTTGTTGGGCCCCTTATTAACTATCCCCTCTCCGCCATCTCTCGTCTTCTACATGGTTTATAACCCCATGGGTTGGTAACCTCGAGGAGGGGTTTAGTCGGTAAAAATCCGACACTACCCTACCAACATCTTGGGTGTCCTTCGGAAGATTCCCCTCCTCGTCCGTTCTTCAAAAAAAAAAAAAAAAAAAAAAAAACGGGGCCAGGCAGTTCTTTTCAGAGCTCCACAACTCACGCATTAAAGACTCGAGTTCGCAGCACCCAGGACTAGCTCTCTCGCCGTTCTCCCATCCCGACGCAGCCTTCAGACGCTCGCCGTGAGGCTCGAGCTCGCTAGCAGGGTCCGTGGGCAGGCTCCCCCACCGCTCGCTTCCCCCGACGCGGACAGTCTTTTTCAAGACTTCGGCGCTCGCCGTGAGGCTCGAGTTCGCCAGCGGAGTCCGTGGGCTAGCCCTCCCCCCGACGCGGGCAGTCTTTTTCAAGACTTCGGACGCCCGCTTCGGGGCCCGAGTTCCCCGGCGGAGCTCGCCAGACGGGCCTTCCCGCCGCGCTCCTTCTGTGGCGCGTGTCACGGTTATAACCAAAACTATGCTTAATTACGCCATATAAATCGACCATTTTCTATCGATAGAGACCAGAGTAAATGTTGTAAGTTACATATTAACAGAGATTTTTCCTTAGCAACGCGAAGCCACGCCCCTCGCGCCTCAAAAGTCGAGAATCCGATTTCTCGGGCGATATATATATGTCAAAATCTCACAAAAATTCCGCCTGTCTTCGGCGGTATTCGGCCATGGGTCGGAAATGTGTACACAGATGCAGCCACACGCATACGCCATCAAAAATATATGTGAGAGTGTGTGAGAGAATATATTCCTTGAATGTTTAGTTATTTTTCAAAATTAAAAAATATTTCCATTCGCGAAACGATTTCCCTCGCATTTTTTCGATCCTCGGATGCGCTTGTTAATAAAAAGTGAAAATTCAGTGTAATCGGAGTAGTGAATCTCAATAGTGGTGAATGTGACGCTCTGACAGCTAGCTATTATCAAATCGTTTGGATTTTTTTTTAATAATCAAGATAGTGCACGGAAGCAGTGTCATTTTTCTCTGGTTGCTAGTGCATGAAGAGCAGGAAAGGAGACATCTGTATCTCGGAAGAAGTGGTATCAGATAAGCTACTTCCTAACTGACTGTCTTAACCTCATTTTCATCCCTTATACAGAACAAATATCTTTGTGGTTATTCTATTTTTTGTTTTCAGCGCCATACGAGAACGGGACGGATTGATGGAAATTTGATTTTTCTTCGCAGTCAAAAATCAACTTAGGTAGAAAAGAATTCTCTAGAATTGCGGTACAATGCCACGGTATGAATATCAGGTTCTACCGACATGACATGCTTCGACAAGGTCTGTATCAACTTTAGCGGTATATTGGGGGCACTGCACTAATCCTGTGGCACATTTTTCTATCTGGGAAAGCATATTATTATGGTAGTACAGCTGTACAGCGTTCCGATAATATACCGTCTTCCCGTACTGACAGTATACATGCATTTTTTTTACCTCCAGTATGCCGGAATTAAAAATCTCTAGAACTCTGCGGTACAATGCCACGGTAGGAATATCAGGTTCTACCGACATGACATGCTTCGACAAGGTCTGTATCAACTTTAGCCGTATATTGGGGGCACTGCACTAATCCTGTGGCACATTTTTCTATCTGGGAAAGCATATTATTATGGTAGTACAGCTGTACAGCGTTCCGATAATATATAATTGGAACTTTTAATAATACGAAAGGAAAAATATATCGATAAAGAAAAGATAATAAAATAATTACTTCATTATTGTAATCCAATTCTATCGTATCTTCTACTTTTCTACCACGGCTTTCCCAGATAGAAAAATGCGCCACAGGATTAGTCCAGTGCCCCCAATATAATGCTAAACTTGATACAGACCTTGTCGAAGCATGTCATGTCGGTAGAATTTGATATTCCTACCGTGGCATTGTACCGCAGAGACAGTTCTAGAGATTTTTAATTCCGGCATATTAGAGGTAAAATGCATGTATACTGTCAGAGTATGGGAAGACGGTATATTTCTACATATTGGAGAATCCAAGTCGTGAGAGAAGAACAAAAACATCGGAGTAACTACAATATTGGGGTAACTATAATACTTTATTTCTATTTTTTCTCATCGGTACTTGCCCTCTGCCTTCCTACTACAAGTTTCGATTTATACAGGGTGTTCGGAAAAAACACCGACACAGAAATAGGGGTGATAGGTTACGTCATTATAAGTATTTTGATATAAGGGACCTATACCCGCAAGCGCCCCCTTCTGGAGATATCAACTTTTCAAGTTTATAACGACCGAGGTTGATCAAAGTAGAATAATAAGAAACGTATCAAGATGGTAACGAATATTTAATTTTACGAGATAAACAAACAATGTACTACAGCAAATGCTCAAAATGACGGCCACCCATGTCCATGCAACATCGGAAACGATTCTGGATAGATGTGCCACTGCGCAAACTTCTTGCGGAAAGGATAACCGCTTGGCTCAAGTCCTTGTACTTTTCGAAGATGATGCGGATACAAGGAGTTTTCATTTGTTTTTCAATTGTACAGGTAGACAAAAAGCTCAATATTATTCTACTTTGATCAACCTCGGTCGTTATAAACTTGAAAAGTTGATATCTCCAGAAGGGGGCGCTTGCGGGTATAGGTCCCTTATATCAAAATACTTGTAATGGCGTAACCTATCACCCCTATTTCTGTGTCGGTGTTTTTTCCGAATACCCTGTATACTAAATTTTATTTTATTTTTAGTTCATCGCCTCCACTCCATCACCTTCGATTTCTTCTACCCAGTGAGGATTTCTCACGGACCAATAGTGGGCGTTGTGATTATTCACTAATCCTTCGTTGTAGAATTTCGATTCATCTGTGAACAAAATCTTCTGACGAACGAGGGATCGTCCACTTGCCGTTCCAAAAACCAGTTGGAATAGTTCATTTGTCGAGCTGGATCTAGCTAATTGTACGCTGAAACATGCCCAAGTCGTATTCAGCCTTGAGAAGATTTATTTTCAATATTGGACCAAAGGTACGGCAATCCAGCAGTCTCATAACCGACAGAAATTACGAAAGTGAGATTTATGTTAAATTATCTTAACAAATATTTCATTGGGCGATAATGTGCCAGAGCTCGCGGTCTATTCTGCAATTAACGTTAACATAATCGTGATTATGCTCGGGTGATGGGTGTTCCAAAAGTGGTAAGTTGATACTAAACATCGGATGCTGTAAGCTGACTTGCTAGTGTATGCTTTGCAACTGGAACATCATCGCAGGAATAATTTGTCTATGATTAGTCACAATCATTGATCGTTGCCCCCTACGATCAACAATTCGTACAAGATAAATGCTTTGAAAGAAGTAAAAGTTACTTAAAGCAGGAATAGTTGAAATGAAAAGCGCATATTGCAATGAAAGTACCCATATAAAGATATGGGTAAAAGGCGCTCGCTGACAAGACTGACATTCTCCGATGTCCATCGAGTCATAATTTTACGGACAGGACACGAGTTAGGTCCTCTTCGGTTGCACCTGTACGAGATTATAGGTCAGAAAATCGTGAGTCTTCATGAAAATCTTCTAACCTACTCGTTCTGCAGTAGGTAATACTTAACCCCACAAAAACAGATTCTCTGTAAAAAAAAAGGCGGCATGTTCATTCAGTGCTAATAAAAATTGATACGTAAAATACTATCCAAAAAGATTTGAAATCAATTAAGATCGCCAAGTTCAAGATTTATATATAAAAAGTAAAAGGCATCATTTGAAAGGAAAATTATTGTAAATCAAGTTACTAAAAAATCCGACTAAACAAATTTATAAAAAAATTTTAATAAAAAAGAACTTGCCGCGTTTTTTCCCTTCATTCGGTATACTGGTGGTATCATATAAGTGTTATGCATTTATTTAAAATCATAAGTGCATAAACATCGAGTATAATTCTGCCTGAATTTTTTATTTTGAAGGAAAAAACACGGCAAGTTCTTTTTTATTAAAATTTTTTTATAAATTTGTTTAGTCGGATTTTTTAGTAACTTGATTTACAATAATTTTCCTTTCAAATGATGCCTTTTACTTTTTATATATAAATCTTGAACATGGCGATCTTAATTGATTTCAAATCTTTTTGGATAGTATTTTACGTATCAATTTTTATTAGCACTGAATGAACATGCCGCCTTTTTTTTACAGAGAATCTGTTTTTGTGGGGGATTTCACTACTTTTTTAAATTTATTCATGAGGAGAATACGTACATGTAGGAGAATAGCTTTTTATTACCTACCACAAAATTAAAGTCTCACATTTTATACCGATACGAGCCAATTAATTATAACCACGTTACTTTTGATTTATTCTCGTCATATTTTGAAAGGGATTTATAAACTAGAGAGCCCTTACATTTTTCACTTTGCCTTAGTATTTTGGAGAAATATTAGTCTTATGAGCCGAGCGAAAAGTGTCAAACGTCTTATCTCCCAGTAGCTGTCAATTCGGGAGATCGAAGCATCTAACCTCGAAATCGTTAATTTGTAAATAATGATTACTAATGTGTAGAAGTGATGAGAAATAATCATTCGGGTTTCTTCGATGAGAATCCCCAAGTGTTTAAAAATCGGTAACTGTTGTTTTAACTTCCAGTGATATTAAGTATTACTGCAGAACGAGTAAGTTAGAAGATTTTCATGAAGACTCACGCTTTTCTAACATGTCATCTCGTACAGGTGCATCCGAAGAGGACGTAGCTCCTGTTCTGTCCGTGAAAAGATGACTCGATGGACATCGGAGAACGTCAGGCTTGTCACCGAGCGCCTATTACCCACGGTACATGAATTGCAATACGCGCTTCTCGGTTCAACTATTCCTGCTTTATATAACTTTCACTTCTTTCAAAGTATTTACCTTGTACGAATTGTTTTTCGTAGGGGGCAGCGATCAATGATTATGATTACTTGTAGAAAAATTATTCCTGCGATGATGTTCCAGTTGCAAAGCATACACTAGCAAGTCAGCTTACAACGTCCGATGTTTAATATGAACTTTATCATTTTTGGAACACCCATCACCCGAGCATAATCACGATTACGTTAACGTTAATCGCAGAGTAGACCACGAACTCGGGCAGATTATCGCAGTAGTAGTTCGGCAAACCGAATTAATAGACGAACTTGTCTACGATGAGTTATTATTAGCCATCGCTGCCTCCTACCTAGAGCAGGTCATAAAAGGTTATTAGCTTGAAAGAAGTGAGTTGTTTAACTCTGAAATAGTGTAAACGAGAAGCGCGTATTGCAATTCATGTACCGTGGGTAATAGGCGCTCTGTGACAAGCCTGACGTTCTCCGATGTCCATCGAGTCATCTTTTCACGGACAGGACAGGAGCTAAATCCTCTTCGGTTGCACCTGTACGAGATGACATGTTAGAAAAACGTTTGTCTTCACGAAAATCTTCTATCCTACTCATCCTACAGTAATACTTAATATCACTGGAAGTTGAAATAACAGTTGCCGATTCTTAAACACTTGGGGAATCTCACCGGAGAAACCCGAATGATTATTTCTTATCACTTTCTACACATTATTAATTATTTATATATTAACGACTTCGAGGTTATATATTTCGATCTCCCGAATTGACAGCTACTGACTTTTGACACTTCTCGCTCGGCTCGTAAGACCGCAGCACTCTTCCAAAACCAATTCTAATGACTAGAGGACCGACCCAACCACTCCCGACTAATCAAAAATTGGAATTTGCCATCGAACGTACTGTTTACTCTTCCAATGACCGTGACGAATTATTTCATCTCATGCAAAAATATGCTGTTACATATATTAACTCGAGATGTTGGAATAATTTTAAGAAATCCTTTCGCATGCACCATTGAAATTTCGCCCTTACTCGTACATACATTTCCAGCACAGCATCGATATTTTGCTGTACCTGTATTCTTCTGGGACTTCCTAAAATAATTATAAAAACCTCATATAATTCAGCCCTAACAAGTACAATCTTATCGAACTGTACCTCATCAAGGAGATCTTTCGACGTAATGATTCCAAAATGTTTCTATGATGTTTTGCAACATTCGCGAATTTATTGAGAAATATATATTTCCAACATACGGTAGTGTTCACGAATATCGTAGGAAACAGAAAAGTTACTTGCAAAAACGTGCTTTATGGGATGTAAATGATGATATTTTGTAATTTCCATCGTTACACCAGAGGCGAAGAAGAAATGAAATAGAAGTGAGGTATATATACACTTCACGTTTGACAGGTCGGTATATAAATTGGAACTTGTGATAGTATAATACGAAAGAGGAAATATGTATATCGAGAATGAAAAAATAATAATAAAGTAGTTACTCCATTATTGTAATCCAATTCTATTATATCCCTTATTTTTCTGCCATGACTTTGATTGTTGATAGTGGATGGATCAACCAATAAATTTGATTTTTCTTCACTATCAACAATCAAAGTCGTGGCAGAAAAGTAAGGGATACAATGGAATTGGATTACAATAATGGAGTAATTACTTTATTACTATTTTTTCTTTATCGATATATTTCCTTTTTCGTATAACTTTCGTATAATACTATCACACGTTCCAATTTATATACCGACCTGTCAAACGTGAAGTGTACATGTACCTCACTTCTATTCCATCTTTTCTTCGTCTCTGGTGTAACGATGGATCACTACGTTGAAAGATCTCGATAAGTTACAGCTCGATAAGATTTTACTTGTTCGGGCTGAATTATATACGGGGTTTTTTTAATTATTTTAGGAAGTCCCAGAAGAATACGGTTCGGAGGATATCGGAAGGTTAAAATGTTAATCTATTTAAAGTTACGTACGTCCATGCACTCGAGACAGCAGATCCAGCTCGCCGAATGAACTGTCTTGGAACAAGTGGATGATCCCTCGTTTCAAAAAAACCCCCTCGGGTTCGCATAGGATCTGTAACAAATTGTAAATAATATAATCATATGCAGCATTTCACTATTTAAAATATACCAAACTTACTCGACGTAGAAGTTAATAAACTATTTCAACCTGAGTTAACCAATTCTAATAATGACAGAATTATTAAAAATGATATATCTCCGCTTTCGTATTATGCTACTATCGCACATGTTTCAATTTATATACCGACCTGTCAAACGTGACCTCCTCTTTCGTATTATATTACTATCGCATGTTTCAATTTATATACCGACCTGTCAAACGTGAAGTATACATGTACCTCACTTCTATTTCATCTCTTCTTCGCCTCTGGTGTAACGATGGTTTGATTTACTTTAGCCTTTTCTTCATTCCTTGTAAAGAGGCGTGCATTGGCAGATTGGTAGGTAAGAGTGGGATAAGTTCGTAGAAGTTTCCGTATTGAAAATGAATACGGTTCTATACAGCTCGAATACATATTGTATTGTTTTCATCTTAAACCATATAAAGCCGTATTTATTTTAATATAAACACTTTTACGGCCTTATTCAGCACTTATCTGCCTAATCGGTATCACTGACTCCTCATTGACCGTCGTTACACCGGAGACGAAGAAGAGATGAAATAGAAGCGAGGTACATGTACACTTCAGGTTTAGCAGGTCGGTGTATAAATTGGAACTTGTGATACGAAAGAGGAAATATATCGATAGAGAAAAATAATGATAAAGTAATTACTTGATTATTGTGATCCAGTTCCATTGCATCTCCTGATGAATTGACTGAGAAAAACCATCGATTCTGTCCCGTGCTCGCGTGAGGCTGAAACAAAAAATAAAATTATCACAAAGATAATTGTTCTTTCATCGAAAGTGAGGTTAAAACGGTTATATAGAAAGTAACTTATCTGATGCAATTCTTCTGTGATACTGCCGTCTCCTTTCCTGCTCTTTATGCACAAGTAACTAGGGAAGCACTGCATGCGTTCACTATCGCGATTATTCGACAAAAAATGCAAGTGATTATTAAACTACCGAGCGTCTGTCACATTCACCACTATTGAGATGACAGATGCTTTTCGGACTGAAACGTCTACTTCCTTCATTACTCCGATTACACTGAATTTTTACTTTTTATAAACAAGCGCGTCCGAGGATCGAAATGAACGCGAGGGAAATCGTTTCGCGAATGGAAATTTATTGATTAACTTTGAAAACCATGACTAAAAAAGGGGCCTATTTCATTGCCGCGACCGTCGCGCGAAATCCCGTGAGTGCGAGTGAGTATGATATACAGTCGCCACTACTCACTCGTATACCGTGCTCACTCGCACTCACGGGATTTCGCGCGACGGTCGCGGCAATGAAATAGGCCCCTATATACATTCAAGGAATATGTTCTCTCACACACTTTCACATACATTTGATGGCGTATACGTGTAGTCGCATCTGAGTACACATTCCGACCATGACCGACTATCCCCGAAGATAGCCGAAAAAATTGTGACATTTTGACATATATATATCGCAGCCGAGAAAGGAAATCCTCGACTTTTCGGGGCAAGGGGCGTGGTTTCGCGTTGCTAAGGAAAAATCTTTGTTAATATATAACTTACAACATTTATTCTGGTCTCTATCAATAGAGAATAGACGATTTATATGGCGTAACTAAGCATAGTTTTGGTTATAACCGTGTATTTACTGAGAAAATTCGATGTAAAAATTGAGGGGTGAAGGGGGCAGACATCTTTCCTGTAAAGATACACGGGTGCTCGCGGCGAGAGCGCTCTGGCGTGAATGAACATGCCGCGAGACACTACCGTGTCTCTTGATAATAAAAAACTATTCTCCTTCATGTCCATATTCTCCTGATGAATAAATTCTAAAAAGTAGTGAAATCCCCCCACAAAAACTGATCCTCTGTAAAAAAGGCGGCATGTTCATTCAGTGCCAACAAAAATTGATACTTAAAATACTACCCAAAAAAGATTTGAAATTAATTAAGATCGCCATGTTCAAAATTTATATATAAATCCATCGTTACACCAGAGGCGAAGAAGAGATGAAATAGAAGTGAGGTACATGTACACTTCACGTTTGACACAGGTCGGTATATAAATTGAAACTTGTGAGTGTATAATACGAAAGAGGAAAAACTTATATCGATAAAGAAAAAAAAAGAAAAAAGTAGTTACTCCATTATTGTAATCCAATAACATTGTGTATCACTTATTTTTCTGCCGCGACTTTGATAGTTGAGAATGAATAAAAATCAAATTTATTGGCTGATCCATCCACTATCAACAATCAAAGTAGTGGGAGAAAAATAAGGGATACAATGGAATTGGATTACAATAATGGAGTAACTACTTTATTATTATTTTTTCTTTATTTATATATTTCCTCTTTCGTATTATACTACCCACAAAAACAGATTCTCTGTAAAAAAAAGGCGGTATGTTCATTCAGTGCAAACCAAAATTGATACGTAAAATACTCTCCAAAAAAGATTTGAAATCAATTAAGATCGCCATGTTCAAGATTTATATATAAAAAGTAAAAGGCATCCTTTGAAAGGAAAATTATTGTAAATCAGGTTACTAAACATTTCGACTAAAAAAATTTATAAAAAAATTTTAATAAAAAAGAACTTGCCGCGTTAAGGTTTTCATATTTTGTCCACTATACCGAATATTGGCAGTGCTTGGACTGGGCAAGAGTGATTCATAAATTCCACTGTCGAAGTCAAATTCAGAGAAATGCAGAAGGCCCCCGCCTGATCGGTTTCCCGTGCGACGTTCGGCATACTGGTGGTATCATATAAATGTATGAATTTATTTAAAATCATAAGTGCATAAACATCGAATATAATTCTCTGTCTGAATTTTTTATTTTGAAGGAAAAAACGCGGCAAGTTCTTCTTTATTAAAATTTTTTTATAAATTTTTTTAGTTGAAGTTTTTAGTAACCTGATTTACAATAATTTTCCTTTCAAATGATGCCTTTTACTTTTTATATATAAATCTTGAACATGGCGATCTTAATTGATTTCAAATCTTTTTTGGAGAGTATTTTACGTATCAATTTTGGTTTGCACTGAATGAACATGCCGCCTTTTTTTTACAGAGAATTTGTTTTTGTGGGGGGATTTCACTACTTTTTGGAACTTGTTCATGAGGAGAATACGTACATGTAGGAGAATAGCTTTTTATTACCACAAAATTAAAATCTCACATTTTATACCGATACGAGCTAATTAATTATAACCACGTTACTTTTTATTTATTCTCGTGATATTTTGAAAGGGATTTATAAACTAGAGTGCCCTTATATTTTTCACTTTGCCTTAGTATTTTGGAGAAATAAAACATACCGCTTTCGAATTTACAGGCCATCGGATTTCTCTTATATTTTGGTCGTCTACAGAAATCCATGTAGACATTTTACCTTTAACTCTCTAAGTATACTCTTCCAATAACCGTGACGAATTGTTTAATCATATGTAAAGGTACCACTTATGACAGTATATATGTTGTTACATATTAACTCGAGACGTTGGAATAGTTTCAAGAAATCCTTTTGCATGCACCGCTGAAATTTCGCCCTTACTCGTAAATAAATATAAACAAATTTTCATAAAAAAGAACTTGCCGCGTTTAAGTTTTCATATTTTGTCCACTATACCGAATAATTTGCAGTGCTTGAACGGTGCTAGAGTGATTCATAAATTGCACTGCCGAAGTCAAATTCAGAGAAATTCAGAAGGCCCCCGCCTGATCGGTTTCTCGTGCGACGTTCGGTATACTGGTGGTATCATATAAGAGAGAGTGTATGAATTTATTTAAAATCTATCATAAGTGCATAAACATCGAATGTAATTCTCTGTAAATTTTTTATTTTGAAGGAAAAAACGCGGCAAGTTCTTTTTTATGAAAATTTGTTTATACCTAAATTCTTTTAGTCGAATTTTTTAGTAACGAGTTACAATAATTTTCCTTTCAAATGATGCCTTTTACTTTTTATACATAAATCTTGAACATGGCGATCTTAATTGATTTCAAATCTTTTTTGGAGAGTATTTTACGTATCAATTTTTGTTGGCACTGAATGAACATGCCGCCTTTTTGATGTGTAAACATCTATGCTATCGCTCTACGGTGGGACCTTCCTGGGAAATCGAGCGTCAGACGTAAGCCGTGTACATGTGACTGCGTCAATGTGTGTGTGGCGCTACTGCGCATACTATTCGCGCAAGCTGCCCATGCACACACTCGCGTGGACGCTAGGATTACTTTCTAGTGAAAATACGTGTTAAGTGCAGTGTGTTTCTGTGTGTCTTATAAGTTATAAAAATTGGTGAGTATAAATACGTAATAATAGAATATAGTGATAATTGCTTCATTATACACTATCCATAGAACTATAGTTCTATAATACACAAAAAAATTATAGTTTGACTATGGGCTTTTAGGTTATAGAGCCTAAATCATGTATAAATATGTATATATTTATATATAAATATAAGTACATATAAATATATATACTATTATATACACATATATATACAAAAAGTGTTTTAAATTGATTGTTTCTCACCACGTATTAATGCGTGGTGAGAAACAATCAACAATAATTATTTCTCTTGAATTTATATTAATTAATGAAATGTTATCTAACTCTTCAGCAAATCCGGCATCTACAACTGGCAGTCTTCTAACGAAGCTGGTAAAGATTTACCTGGAGTGATATCTCCGTCGACTAGTGTGATTCCTCACAACTCACCAGGCGAAGAATAGAAAAAAGATAGCGCAATGCTCCAAAGAGAAGACAGACAAAAACAGACTTCTGAAGAAGTAAAAAAAAGGAAAACTGCAGCTGCTGCGTACATGCGTGAATATCGTGCCCGGAAAAAAAACGAGTCTATGGCTATTTCACACTCATCTAAAAAGAGACGTTTCGATAATACAAGTGCGAATGAAGAACAATCTACTGATCCGATGCCTGGTACCAGCGCAAGAGAAATGACACCCACTGAATCCACGGAGCCTAATGAAAGATTGCAGCATAAAAGAGCCATTGCAGCACGAAATTCAAGAGATTATAGAATTCGATGTCGTGAAGCAAGAGCTACGACTGCGACTGCAACTGCAAGAATTCAATCGACTCCAAATGATGACTGTTCTTCCGATCAAGAACCATCTCCAAGGCAACCAACATCTTCAACAGTTGGATATGATCCATTATTGCAACATGTCGAAGCTCACTGCAAATTCAACGAGAAGTTTTTAGAAAATCATTTTGGATATGTATGTTCTGTGTGTGACCGGTTATGGTACGAGAAAGACCTGAAACCTCTACCTCCTAACTGTATAACTATTCTCGCAGCAGAATTTCCCAACATGGATTTGGAAGCAGCTCGAGTTTGTAACACTTGCCATGGCTCATTGCGAAAAGAAAAAATACCGACATATTCAACTTCAAACGGATTCAAGTATCTACCTCGACCAGATCATTTACCAGATCTTGATATAGTCACGGAACGTTTGATATCGCCTCGTCTTCCGTTTATGCAGATCAGACGACTTAGACATGGTCAAGGTCAATATGGAATTTTGGGCCAAGTTATAAATGTTCCCATTTCCGTAAATACGATGGTTCATTATCTGCCACGAGAACTTGATGATGACTATTGTATAAATGTTCACATAAAACGCAAAAAGATACACAAATCGAGTTATCTTATTGGCTTGGTTCGAAAACGTGTTGTCAAGGATTGGCTCCGTTATCTCATCGATACTCCTCTTTACAAATTCTATGATATTACCATTAACGAGTCATTCTTTTCTCAGAATGTGTCCCTGCCTCATCACACCGAAGATGTCAGTGAAGAAATTGACATTGAAGACAGCTTGCACGCTCAACAGCAAACTTTACTGTGGAACGAAGATAAGTATCTACGGATAGCTCCAGGACAAGGCGAAATTCCAAAAAGTATTTTGTTTGATGAACACTGCGAGGAGCTGGCATTCCCAAGTATTAAAAATAAAATCAGAAATTTGTGTATCTTATTTTAGCTATCACAAACCAATAATCACTTGTATAAAAGAAATTGAAGAGAAATAAATTGTAAAGAGGACACGATCTAATATAATAATAATAAATATTTTATTATAGACAAAATTAAACTGCATGTCGAACTACGACGTCATATTCCCCAATTAAACTCGGACCGCAGATAATTGTAAGATGTTTACACATCCTCCGTGAGTACAACGGCACTCACACCTTTTTTTACCGAGAATCTGTTTTTGTGGGGGGATTTCATTACTTTTTGGAATTTATTCATGAGGAGAATACGTACCTACATGCAGGAGAATAGCTTTTTATTACCACCAAATTAAAATCTCACATTTTATACCGATACGAGCTAATTAATTATAACCACGTTACTTTTGATTTATTCTCGTGATATTTTGAAAGGGATTTATAAACTAGAGTGCCCTTATATTTTTCACTTTGCTTTAGTATTTTGGAGAAATAAAACATACCGCTTTCGAATTTACAGGCCATCGGATTTTTCTTATATCTTGGTCGTCTTCAGAAATCCATGTAGACATTTTACCTTTAACTCTAACAATAAGTATACTCTTCCAATAACCGTGACGAATTGTTTCATCACATGTAAATATACTACTTATGACAGTATCTATGTTGTTACATATTAACTCGAGACGTTGGAATAGTTTTAAGAAATCCTTTTGCATGCACCGCTGAAATTTTGCCCCCTTACTCGTAAATAAATTTCTCAAGTCACTCGCAAAGTTACGTATACGCATCTAAGCGAATAGACCAATCAGGATCAAGTATTCCGTTGTGGTGGGGGTCCTGATTGATCTACTCGCTAAGATGCGTATACGTTCCCTGATACGGAATACTTGTGATTGGTCTATTCGCTAAGATGCGTGCACTCAAAGATACGAGCGAGTTCGAGAAAGGGGCCTCTGATCTGCCGGTAGCTGTCGATCTGCCGGTAGCCGGGAGATCGAAGTCTCTAACCTCGAAATTGTTAATTTGTAAATAATACTGAATAATGTGTAGAAGTGATAAATAATTATTCGGGTTTCTTCGATGAGTTTCCCCAAGTGTTTAAAAATCGGTGTCCATAACTGTGGCTTTAACTTCCAGCGATTAAGTAAGTAATTACTGCAGAACGAGTAGGTTACAAGATTTTCATGAAGTTTTTGACGGTTTTCTTGCATGTCCCCTTTCATAAGGTGCAAACAAAGAGGATGTAACTTCTGTCCTATCCTGAAGAAAATGAGTCGATCGACATCAGACATTGTCGAACTTATCACCGAGCGCCTTTCACCAACGGTATTTTCATTGCAATATGCGCTTTTCATTTCAACTATTCCTGCTTTAAATAACTTTCACTTCTTTCAAAGTATTTACCTTGTACGAATTGTTGATCGTAGGGGGCAGCAATCAATGATTGTGTCTAATCGTAGACAAATTATTCCTGCGATTATGTCCCAGTTGCGAAGCATACACTGGCAAGTCAGCTTAAAGAGAGCGTCCGATGTTTAGTATCAACTTTACCTCTTTTGGAATACCCATCACCCAGGCATAATCACGATTATGTTAACGTTAATCGCAGAATAGACCGTGAGCTTGGGCACATTATCGCAGTAGTAGTTCGGCACACTTGTCTACGACGAGTCGCTATTATTGATCGCTGCCTCCTACCACGAACAGTTAATAAAAGGTTATTAGCTTGAAAGAAGTAAAAGTTATTTAACGCTGGAATAGTTGAAACGAGAAGCGGGTATTGCAATTAATGTACCGTGGGTAATAGGCGCTCGGTGACAAGTCTGACATTCTCCAATGTCCATCGAGTCATCTTTTTATGGACAGGACACGAGCTAGATCCGCTTCAGTTGCACCTGTACGAGATGACATATCAGAAAATCATGAGTCTTCATGAAAATCTTCTAACCTACTCGTTCTGCAGTAATACTTAATAATATCCCTGGAAGTTGAAGCAACAGTTATTGGCAAAAATCGGACACCGGTTTTTAAACACGCGGGAATATCATTGAAGAAACCCGAATGATTATTTCTTACCACTTCTACATATTAGTAATCATTATTTACAAATTAAGCTCGTAAGACCGCAGTGCACTCTCCCGAAGCCAATACTTAAAGCACCGAGCCAACCACTTCCAGCCAAATCTCAGGGAAATCCAAAATCAGGAGTTTTTGCCAGAGGACATTCGGTATATGTTGTTACATACAGAAAAGTTATGATATTTTGTAATTTCCATCGTTACACTAGAGGCGAAGAAGAGATGAAATAGAAGTGAGGTTCACGTACTCTTCACGTTTGACAGGTCGGTATATAAATAGGAACTTGTGATAGTATAATACAAAAGAGGAAATGTATCGATAAAGAAAAAATAATAATAAAGTAGTTACTCCATTATTGTAATCCAATAACATTGTATTACTTATTTTTCTGCCACGACTTTAATTGCTGATAGTGAAGAAAAATCAAATTTATTGGTTGATCCATCCACTATCAACAATCAAAGTCGTGGCAGAAAAATAATGAATACGATGGAATTGGATTACAATAATGGAGTAACTACTTTATTATTATTGTTTCTCTTTGTCGATATATTTCCTTTTTCGTATTATACTATCACAAGTTCCAATTTATATACCGACCTGTCAAACGTGAAGTGTACATGTACCTCACTTCTATTTCATCTCTTCTTCGCCTCTGGTGTAACGACGGTTAATGTGGAACCGAATGTACTACTGGTTCTTCGAATAACAAGTGCACGATCCCTCGTTCGAAAGAAACCCCCTCGGGTTCGTATTCGATTTGACGTCCTTCTGGATAGAATTGGATACCAGCTTGTTTATTTCTGTAACAAATTATAAATAACACAATTATATTCAGTATTTCACTATCAAGAGACACGGTAGTGTCTCGCGGCATGTTCATTCAAGTCGTCAGAACGACGCCGCCAGCGCTGTCGCCGCGAGCACCCGTGTATCTTTACAGGAAAAATGTCTGTCCCCTTCACCCCTCAATTTTAACATCGAATTTTCTCAATAAATATACGGTTATAACCAAAACTATGCTTAGTTACTCCATATAAATCGACTATTCTCTATCGATAGAGACCAGAGTAAATGTTGTAAGTTACATATTAACAGAGATTTTTCCTTAGCAACGCGAAGCCACGCCCCTCGCCCCTCAAAAGTCGAGAATCCGATTTCTCAGGCGATATATATATGAGGAGCACAGTTCCAAAACTCATTTAGTCCATTCGCAGTTTGTCTTATAATCGCTAAACTATTAGCAATTATAGGACAAACTGCGAATGGACTAAACGAGTTTTGGAACTGTGCTCCTCATATGCAAAAATGTCACAAAAATTCCGCCTGTCTTCGGCGGTATTCGGCCATGGTCGGAAATGTGTACACAGATGCGGCCACACGCATACGCCATCAAAAATGTATGTGAGAGTGTGTGAGAGAATATATTCCTTGAATGTTTAGTTGTTTTTCAAAATTAATAAAATATTTCCATTCGCGAAACGATTTCCCTCGCATTTTTTCGATCCTCGGACGCGCTTGTTAATAAAAAGTAAAAATTCAGTGTAATCGGAGTAGTGAATCTCAATAGTGGTGAATGTGGCAGACGCTCTGACAGCTAGCTATTATCAAATCGTTTGGATTTTTTTTTAATAATCAAGATAGTGCACGGAAGCAGTGTCATTTTTCTCTGGTTGCTGGTGCATGAAGAGCAGGAAAGGAGACATCTGTATCTCGGAAGAAGTGGCATCAGATAAGTTACTTCCTAACTGACTGTCTTAACCTCATTTTCATCCCTTATACAGAACAAATATCTTTGTGAATATTCTATTTTTTGTTTTCAGCGCCATACGAGAACGGGACGGATTGATGGAAATTTGATTTTTCTTCGCAGTAAAAAATCAACCTAGGTAGAAAAGAATTCTCTAGAATTGCGGTACAATGCCACGGTATGAATATCAGGTTCTACCGACATGACATGCTTCGACAAGGCCTGTATCAACTTTAGCGGTATATTGGGGGCACTGCACTATTCCTGTGGCACATTTTTCTATCTGGGAAAGCATATTATTATGGCAGCTGTACAGCGTTCCGATAATACATAATTGGAACTTTTGATAATACGAAAGGGGGAATATAACGATAAAGAAAAGATAATAAAATAATTACTTCAGTATTGTAATCCAATTCTATCGTATCTCCTTCTTTTCTACCACGGCTTTCCCAGATAGAAAAATGTGCCACAGGATTAGTGCAGTACCCCCAATATAATGCTAAAGTTGATACAGACCTTGTCGAAGCATGTCATGTGTCGGTAGAATTTGATATTCCTACCGTGGCATTGTACCGCAGAGTTCTAGAGATTTTTAATTCCGGCATATATTAGAGGTTAGTATAATACGAAAAAGGAAATATATCGACAAAGAAAAAATAATAACAAAGTAGTTACTCCGTTATTGTAATCCAATTCCATCGTATTCATTATTTTTCTGCCACGACTTTGATTGTTGATAGTGGATGGATCAACCAATAAATTTGATTTTTCTTCACTATCAGCAATTAAAGTCATGGCAGAAAAATAAGTAATACAATGTTATTGGATTACAATAATGGAGTAACTACTTTATTATTATTTTTTCTTTATCGATACATTTCCTCTTTTGTATTATACTACCCCCACAAAAACAGATTCTCTGTAAAAAAAAAGGCGGCATCTTCATTCAGTGCCAACAAAAATTGATACGTAAAATACTCTCCAAAAAAGATTTGAAATCAATTAAGATCGCCATGTTCAAGATTTATGTATAAAAAGTAAAAGGCATCATTTGAAAGGAAAATTATTGTAACTCATTACTAAAAAATTCGACTAAAAAAATTTAGGTATAAACAAATTTTCATAAAGAAGAACTTGCCGCGTTTAAGTTTTCATATTTTGTCCACTATACCGAATAATTTGCAGTGCTTGGACGGTGCTAGAGTGATTCATAAATTGCACTGCCGAAGTCAAATTCAGAGAAATTCAGAAGGCCCCCGCCTGATCGGTTTCTCGTGCGACGTTCGGTATACTGGTGGTATCATATAAGAGAGTGTATAAATTTATTTAAAATCTCTCATAAGTGCATAAACATCGAATGTAATTCTCTGTAAATTTTTTATTTTGAAGGAAAAACGCGGCAAGTTCTTTTTTATGAAAATTTGTTTATACCTAAATTTTTTTAGTCGAATTTTTTAGTAATGAGTTACAATAATTTTCCTTTCAAATGATGCCTTTTACTTTTTATACATAAATCTTGAACATGGCGATCTTAATTGATTTCAAATCTTTTTTGGAGAGTATTTTACGTATCAATTTTTGTTGGCACTGAATGAACATGCCGCCTTTTTTTACAGAGAATCTGTTTTTGTGGGGGGATTTCATTACTTTTTAGAATTTATTCATGAGGAGAATACGTACCCCTACATGTAGGAGAATAGCTTTTTGTTACCACCAAATTAAAATCTCACATTTTATACCGATACGAGCTAATTAATTATAACCACGTTACTTTTGATTTATTCTCGTGATATTTTGAAAGGGATTTATAAACTAGAGTGCCCTTATATTTTTCACTTTGCTTTAGTATTTTGGAAAAATAAAACATACCGCTTTCGAATTTACAGGCCATCGGATTTTTCTTATGTCTTGGTCGTCTTCAGCAATCCATGTAGACATTTTACCTTTAACTCTAACAATAAGTATAAGTAGATAAGCTAGGCTGGTTCGAGCACAGTTATCCGGACGGGTTGCCTACTTTCAGGGGCAAAATTGCGGGAAATTTGAATTTAGCGGAAGTGCGCATGCGCCGTGGCGGGAAATTTGAATTCGCGCATCACGTGACCCAGCGGAGCTCTGTGATTGGTCGAACCCCCACTCCTCGACCCAATGGAGCTCTGTCATTCGTTGAACCCCACTCCTCGACCCCCACCAGATGGTGCCACTGTCGACGCTAGGTGTTGCCACCGTAGGCGGTGGCCATTTTGAATTTCACTCCGATAGAGCTCTGCCATTGGTTGAACCCCCACTCCTCGGTCTACACTATCAACGCTAGGTGGCGCCATTATCGGCGCTAGGTGTCGCCACCATAGGCGGCAACCATTTTGAATGTTCCTCCAACGGAGCTCTGTCATTGGTCGAACCCCCACTCCTCGACCCAACGGAGCTCTAACATTGGTTGAACCCCAACTCCTCGACCCCCACCAGATGGCGCCACCGTCGGCGGCGGCTATTTTGAAGTGCGCATGCGCCGTGGCGGGGAAATTTGAATGATACCCCTCCTCGACTCCCACCGTCAACGCCAGGTGGCACCACTGTCGGCGGGTAGTCAACGCCAGGCATCTTGCTACTGCGCGTCCGATGACGTCATCGTTTCTCGTGCAGGTTCCGACAGGCGCGTGCAGGTTCAGACTTGCTCCGCGCTACTGCGCAGTTTCGACCGCGTCCGATGACGTCATAGCTTATCGCATCGCTACTGTACAGGTTCCGACAGGCGCGTGCAGGTTCAGACTTGCTCCGCGCTACTGCGCAGTTTCGACCGCGTCGCATTCCTGAGTGATGACGTCATAGCATCGCTACTGCGCAGTTGACCGGCCTTGGAATGAGTGCAGGTTCGGACTTGCTCCGCGCTACTGCGCAGTTTCGACCCCATCGCATTCCTGAGGGATGACGTCATAGCATCGCTACTGCGCAGTTGACCGACCTTGGAATGCGTGCAGGTTCAGACCGTGACCCAACGGAGCTCTACCATTGGTCGAGCCCCCACTCCCAAACTCCCACCAGATGTCGCCACCGTCGGCGGCAGCCATTTTGAATTTTACCCCAACAGAGCTCCGCCATTGGTCGAACCCCCACCTACGGAGTTCGGCCATTGGTTGAACCCCCACCCACGGAGCTCCACCATTGGTCGAACCCACACTCCCCTACCCCCGCCAGGTGTCGCCACCGTCGGTGGCAAGCCATTTTGAATTTTACCCCAAAAGAGCTCCGCCATTGGTCGAACCCCCACTCCCCATGTCTCGCTCGTAACACCATCAGGCAGACCTCCACCTCGCTCGCAGCACCATCTCGACCACGCTCGTAACGCCATCTGGCGGACCCCCACTTCGCTCGCAGTGCCATCTCGATGACCTCCCCCACTTTGGTTTTGGTTGAACCCCCACTCCCCGACCTTACTCGCTCGCAGCGCCATCTCGCTGTCTCCGGTAGAGCCATCTCGCGGACTCCGATCTCGCTCGCAGCGCTATCTCGCGGATTCAGACCTCACCTGTAGCGCCATCTCGCGGGCCTCTCGCAGCACACTTTCCCGCATGCATCATCATCATCATCATCATCTCGCAACGCTACGGTCTACTCCCTCACCCCTTCCCCACCCGCGAGCGACGGAGCTCTAACTTTCCAACGGAGATCTAACTTACCGCAAAAATTGTGGGTAAATTTGAATTTTGTGCGCCGCGTGCACGGAGCTCCGTCATTGGTCGAACCCCCACCCCCGACCTCACTCGCAACTTCCCGTACACACACACACACACACACACACACACACACACACACACACACACACACACACTCACGTCATCGAACGCGTTCGAGAGGTGCCGAACGACGAAAATTTATTCGACTCGAAAATTTCAACGCCACTGCCGAGTTCCGAGCGTTGTACCTTATCGATGTACAGTTTCACACGCTATTTTCGAGCGATGACATCATAGCTTATCTATCTGATCACATTTCAACGCTACTGAGCAGTTCCGAGCGTCGTACCTTATCGCTGCGCAGTTTCATACGCTATTTCCGAGCGATGACGTCATGCCTTATCGCATCGCTACTGAGTCAAGCCATGTCAAGTCGGACTCGAAATTTCCACTAAATCGCGGATTTCGGAAATAATAACTCTATTGCGAAGGGAATATGGCACTTACGTTACCGTATTAATATTTCGTGAAAATTCTATTATTTGTTAATGTTATTAACAATCAAACTTTGAAGCGCAATTAAAATGAAAAATCGTTTTCTCTTAAACTACTTTAGATAATTACTTGAAATTTTGCACACTGATAAAGCAATGTTTACACTATCGAATAAATATTTGCTTGAGGTGAAATTGTTTTAAAAAATGTATTTTGCATTAATTTTTTTAAAACAATTGCAATTTTTCTTGCGGTCTTCACGCTATAAAAAAATGAAACTTACATCAATTCATGCGGCAAACGTTGGCCTTTTATAATCTGCAAAGAGAACTTTGTACTTTTTCTTCATTCCGGAGATACGAAATTGTTTGTTACGCGGTGCGCTCGTAGATCGCGCGGCGCGCTCCGCTACTGGCGTCCGCGGTAACTTGATGGCCGCGCAAACTTGAGCAAAAACCGTTTGAACTTGCATGAACATGATTTTCCGAGTTTGGCAAACATAGACAGTTTTCTTGTCAGTTTGCTGATGGTGCTCGTGCGGTATACTTGCTTAAAAACTATTCGGTGTTTCAATATCATTTAGTGAAAATCTTTCGACCGAAGGAATGTTGTAATCCTTTGAAAAGGAAAGGTCATAATTGTGTTCGTCATAAGCTGTTCCTCGCGCGTTACTGCCAAGTGGAATAAAAAATTCGAAGAATACATTGATCGATATATTTGTCAAATATGTCGTAAGGACATGTATAATGATGTTAAAATTGCTTCAAATGTAGAAAATGAAGACCCAAGCACCCAAGACCCAAGATAGTTAATACCGATAATTAATTGCTATACTGTAATACCTTCCAGGGAACGAATTGAATTTTTAACTGAATGTAAATATTGGATTTGAACAGTGAACAGTTATAATTACTTGGAAGTTTATTCGTGGTTCACTATTAAAGAAGGTGTTACAGTATAGCAATTAATTATACAATAAAATATAAAAATAACACAGGTTTACAACAAAAAAAAAGTCCGGACTATTTGACCGGACCATGGTATTCCGAGGTATTTTTGCGTCCTGAATCCGATCCCGAGGTCATCTGAGCCCCATCACGTCAGAAAAACGAGATTTCGAAATAAATAAATAAGGAAATGGGACTGCCCTGAGCAGCACCCAGAGCATGACTCCAAGGTTCTAAGGCCATTACGGTCAGTGCTGGGTCCACTGTCACAGTGAACGGATCGCCGGAATTGGATGCCTTGACAGGGAGATCGTAATCCGCGAGATACAACGATCATGGCAACATTTTATCCACTGGGGTGGTTCTGTGATAGTCCCGGTCGAGATTTAGGACTCTATTCCAATGTTTGGAAGGTATTCAAGACCTAAACAGCTACCCTCCAACTCAACAGGTCGCTTGAGAAATTGTCCCGGATCCAGTTCCAAAAAATGGTCATTTTAACCTCTAAATGACCTTGAAATCTCATTTTTCTGACGTGATGGGGCTCAGATGACCTCGGGATCGGATTCAGGACGCAAAAATACCTCGGAATACCATGGTCAAATAGTCCGGACTTTTTTTTTTGTAAACCTGTGTAATTAGTAAACTCACTTCGTGCTTGGGTCTTCATTTTCTACATTTGAAGCAATTTTAACATCATTATACATGTCTTTACGACATATCTGACAAATATATCGATCAATGTATTCTTCGAATTTTTTATTCCACTTGGCGGTAACGCGCGAGGAACAACTTATGACGAACACAATTATGACCTTTCTTTTTCAAAGGATTACAACATTCCTTCGGTCGAACCATTTCCACTTAATGATATTGAAACACCGAATAGTTTTTACGCAAGTATACCGCACGAGCACCATCAGCAAACTGACAAGAAAACTGTGTATGTTTGCCAAACTCGGAAAATCATGTTCATGCAAGTTCAAACGGTTTTTGCTCAAGTTTGCGCGGCCATCAAGATGCCGCGGACGCCAGTAGCGGAGCGCGCCGCGCGATCTACGAGCGCACCGCGTAACAAACAATTTCGTATCTCCGGAATGGAGAAAAAGTACAAAGTTCTCTTTGCAGATTATAAAAGGCCAACGTTTGCCGCATGAATTTATGTAAGTTCCATTTTTTTATAGCGTGAAGAACGCATGAAAAATTGCAATTGTTTTAAAAAAATTAATGCAAAATTCATTTTTTAAAACAATTTCACCTCAAGCAAATATTTATTCGATAGTGTAAACATTGCTTTATCAGTGTGCAAAATTTTAAGTAATTGTCTAAAGTAGTTTAAGAGAAAACGATTTTTCATTTTAATCGCGCTTCAAAGTTTGATTGTTAATAACATTAACAAATAACGGAATTTTCACGAAATATTAATACGGTAACGTAAGTGCCATACTCCCTTCGTAATAGAGTTATTATTTTCGAAATCCGCGATTTAGTGGAAATTTCGAGTCCGACTTGACATGGCTTGACTCTACTGCGCAGTTGACAGACCTTGGAATGCATGCAGGTTCAGACTTGCTCCGCGCTACTGTACAGTTTCGACTGATCCGCGCGCGTCACATTTCTGAGCGATGACGTCATAGCTTCTGGATAGGCACGAACCCGTTTACCCCCACCACCTCTACCACCACAACGTCTTTGCTTAAATAAGAGGATGTTATCGGAATCATGGTGACGTCATGCGTGCAGGTTCAGACTTGCTGCTACGTAGTAAAGCATTTCTTCTTCTTCTTCTTCCGTTAACTATTCTACCATCGGGGAATCGTAGTTTAAATAATGATCCAACATTTTATTCTTTTACCTTTATTGCTAAAAAAAATTAGGCTTTTCGACAATAAATGCAATCCTTGATCATGGATCGTGGACCGCCTCTTCCTCTCGGCACCCGGTGATGTATGCGACATCGACGACTTTGAGCGGAAATATCTCAAAAACCGTTCCATGGATGGGCATTTCATCTTATACATTTTTTATTAGTCTCAATAAACTCTATAAATTTTATGAGAATATAGTATGAAAATCCGCAAAGCAGTTTCTGTTAAGTGCAAAACATAGTCTTACATTGCATTTTCTGCAAAATACTTGTGTCTGACCTGATTTGCAGTTTCTACATCTACCTTTTTGTCCATATATGGGAAAATGGTCTAACTTATCAAGACTGCAGTCATTTTCGGGTCTTAATACAATCGCATTTGTCAGGTTCACGAAGCAGTCGAAACCCCTCCTGTATCTGCCCTCGTTGAGCTCCCGGTCCTTGTCGACGACAACGAATCCATACTTATCGGCATTCCAGCAAGCAGAGCATATGTCCTTGAACTTCGCGTAAGGCATGTCCGTGTTCACGTGATCGTCGTAAACGTGTCGGAGATTCATGTCATCCTGCCGGAAGAGCGCCAGCAGGTTGACGTTATCGCGCACCAGGTGTTTGGGAATACGAGCGTACGTCGGACAGAGGTAGAAGCAGTCGACATCCCTGTGTCGACCCATGCAGAAAAAGGCTCTGATATTGTCTTAATTCTCGCAAGCGATGTCGTCGAAGATCATTATCGAGTTTGGACGTGTCTCTTCCGGCGACATCGCCTGCTCGTGCTCGTTGAAAACAAGATACTCGAGACTGTCCACCGAACCGAGCACTTTTTCCAGGAACCTGTACTTGGGCTGATTGAGCGATTTCGAGTAGACGTACACGTTCTCGAATCTTAGTCCATCGGGATGCGTCACGAGGGTGAGCAGCGCGTTCGTCTTGCCGCCATTAGACGGTCCGCAAAACACTGCCCGCACGCTATTTGGCAGAAAATCGCCGTGCCGCTTCTTCTCGACACTCCGTTGCGTGAGCTCATCAAAGTTCACCACGGGCAGCCTCGTAGACTGTTGGTCGAATCGTAGTTCTGTCATGACTGGTGCGAGGGCTATAAGTTGCGCGTTTATATAGATTGATCATTCAGTTACACCCTGGATTTAAATCAAGATTTTAAGATGTATCTCTGAGGATACACCGAAGATATATTTCTGAGGATACACCCCAGATGTATCTCTGAGGATACACCCCAGATGTATCTCTGAGGATACACCCCAGATGTATCTCTGAGGACACACCCCAGATGTATCTCTGAGGATACACCCCAGATGTATCTCTGAGGATACACCCCAGATATATCTCTGAGGATACACCGCAGATGTATCTCTCAGGATACACCCCAGATGTATCTCTGAGAATACACCCCAGATGTATCTCTCAGGATACACCGAAGATATATTTCTGAGGATACACCCCAGATGTATCTCTGAGAATACACCCCAGATGTATCTCTCAGGATACACCGAAGATATATTTCTGAGGATACACCCCAGATGTATCTCTGAGGATACACCCCAGATGTATCTCTGAGGACACACCCCAGATGTATCTCTGAGGATACACCACAGATGTATCTCTGAGGATACACCCCAGATTTATCTCTGAGGATACACTCCAGATGTATCTTTGAGGATACACCCCAGATGTATCTCTAAGGATACAACCCAGATGTATCTCTGAGGATACACCCCAGATGTATCTCTGAGGATACACCCCAGATGTATCTCTGAGGATACACTCCAGATGTATCTTTGAGGATACACCCTAGATGTATCTCTGATGTTCTCCACGAGGAAGAACTCGCCGCGGTCAAACATCCCGACGTCTACCTCGTGGAGCGGGTGCTCAAGAGATGCGGAAATAGATCAGAAGGGGTTTTGACTGCTTCGTGAACCTGATAAATGTGCAGTGATTGTTGAAGTGTTGATCAGTTGACTCTTGCATCCGATCACATCAACATGCACAGTGAGATACGTAAGGAGAAGAACGTTTTACGTCAAATCGTGAAAGCCAGTGACGCGATTCGACGAAAGCATCGAATGATAAAAATGGGCAGAGAGAGGACCAAGCGCGTGATGAGTGAAGTCTTCGAACCTATGGTGACTCCCCTGGAGAAATTGGTTCGGTCCGTGGCACCCGTTAAGACTGAACCGAAGCAGGAGAAGGAGGAGCCGCTGTCGGAGGAAGACGATGTATCCTTCCGGACGATAACGGGTGACGTTGAGGAGGAGGAGGAGGTGGTGGAGGAGGAGGAGGAGGAGGAGGAGGAGGAGGAGAAGGAGTACTTGGGGAAGCTGGAAACGAAAGATTAAGACACGATTTACGGTGTGCGCGAGCTACCCGGAGGGCGGTTGATGATTGGCAATTCTCCGATAGTCTTCGAACGTAATCTCATTCGCGCGGGTGACGTAGTTTATCCGAACACCAGAGGTCTGATCGAGTTACTGCTCACGAAGACGCCCGACGAGACCCTCGTGAGTCGGGATGATCTGAACAATTATGGAAAAATCATCCTTGCGACGAATGCGCACAGAAAGTATTATACCGAGAGTGGACTGATACGCGATAGCAAGAGCATCAAGTTCAATAGCATTATCGCGAGAGCTATCGGTTACCACGCTGAGTCGCCGAAACGCGGAGGAGCGAGACTGCCACGATACATGGTCGCCGAGAGTGACAAACGTGTGGATTACACGTACTGGGATGATCCCAACGAACTCGTGGATCGCCTTCGGCTGCTGCTGGCGTCTCAGGCTGCCGGTAACTCTGGTCACTCCAACGAGATCATATCCATCATCGAGGAATTGCGTGAAGCCGACATCATTTATTAGTGGGATCGCACGATGTCTCTTCGTCAGTACCACCATGAGCGCATCGACGTGTTCGGACGAGAAACTCACCACGGTCAAACATCCCGACATCTACCTCGTGGAGCGGGTGCTCAAGAGACGCGGAAATAGACTATTTGTAAAGTGGTTGGGTTTCAATGATTCACACAATAGTTGGACAAATAAATGATTCGTTTATTCCTCCACACACACAAGTCCACGTTTATATTCATTTATAGGGGTGAGAGGTGACACGCGTCACTCTCCTGGCAAATACGAGGAGAATCTTCGAATGGAGTAGAGCAATCGATTGGAAGTCTTTAGTGCTGCGGTACTTGAGGGCTCTCTCTCGTAATGCCGCTTAGTTTTACTTAAGTATATTCACACCTATATTTACATCCACACACACACACCTATATTGACATTTGTAATCCTACCTATATTTACAGTCTTAACCCTATTCCATATACACACCTATATTAACACGTCCACATCCATATTTACATCAGTTATTCTGCAGTGGCCCCAGGGTAGAGTGTCCGTGGTATCGGGCTGCAGGCACCTCTTATCATCGTGCGGACTTAGCGCGAGTTTGGTCTGCTGCACAGTCTGCACTTCGTGTAGCCTCGATCGAAAGAGGTACTGTAGTATATGCGCGCACTATAGTATGCGCGCAGCGGCATGAGGGCGCTCGCGGCTCTCCTGCGCACTCTCCGCATGCCCGCCGACTCGAGCGTACACGCGTGGTATTATACCCACGGTCCTAATATCTAAATACATAGCAATTGGCGACGAGGATTCGAAAATCGAGAGAAGAAAACGTGTGTACGGGAGTTACGGCGACGCAAGTGCAGTCCGACGAGGGAAACGCCGCGACGAACGGCCGGGACTGAATAGTGAGGTTGTAGTGCGTGACGAGAGAGTCATTTTGAGTACACGCACGTGTGGCACAAGTGATACGCGAAGCAATTCGTATGCGTTTGTGCAGCGGTTAGGCATATGAACGGTACGTGTGTGCAGTGCGCGCGAGAATAAGCCGATCATATTGCAAGTGTTGTCTTGTGCGACGTATTCCGGTGAACGAGAGCCGATGCCCGACGCCGAGGACAAAGCGAAGCAGCCATTAACGCTCAACGAAGTATATCATCTCTCCAAGCAAAGTATTATTGCCGAGCTGAGGAAACGAGGCATCGAGGTCGACGAAGGGATTAGTCGTGACATTCTACGTAAATAACTCGCTGGAATAGTGCGAGCGGAGCTGGAATCGAAGGACGCCGACACAAAGGGCGAAACCGACCAAGGGCAAGAGAGATCGACGGGACAAAATCCGGCACGTGCGCAACAATTTCGTGTCGATAAGGCAGAAACCAGTGGTTTAGAGGATAACGACGTATGCGACAGCAACGGCAGCAGTGACGAAAGCAGCATGTCAAACAAAACGAAGTTACATTTTCACCTCAAGACAGACGACTGGGACGCGTTTTCAGAGAGGTTAGAACTTCACTTTCTGGTAAAAAAGATTGACGAAGACGAAATGAAGGCTGCTACGTTACTAACCCATTTCGACGAGGAGGCGTACATACTTATCCGAAATTTGTGTGCGCCAGATAAGCCAGCCATAAAATCGTATGCCGACTTAGTAAAGTTAATGTCACAACACCTCAATCCCAAGCCATCGGAAGTGATGGAGAGGTGTAAGTTTAACAGCGCCAGGCAAGGAGCGAATGAATCGGTGGCCGACTTCGCAGCTCGATTGCGGAAATTGTCCCTGTACTGCGACTTTGCGGACCTGAAAGTGGCTCTTCGGGATCAATTTGTATGTGGCATACATGACGAGCAGACGAGAGTCGAATTATTCAAACTATCTAATCTCACGTTTGATGCGGCGCTCAAGGAAGCAGTGGCACGAGAAAGTGCGACGAAAGATGCGGCAGGAGCCGTACGAACCCTAGCGGGTAAGTCCCAGAAAGAAGAAATCTTTACCATGGGTTATACGGAGAAAGGAAAGGGGTAGACAAACCAGAAGGGGCGAGATAAGGAGTCTGAGAGCTCAAGGGAAATCGATCCGATCAGTGCGAGCCGAGGGACACCGGAAAATACAAGCAGAGGACGGAGTTGTTTCTGTTGCGGTAAGCTCGGACACATGGCCAGAGATTGCAGACACCGAGGGACGACGTGCAACTTCTGCAAGAAAAAGGGGCATCTGGCGAACGTTTGTTTCAAGAAGAGGCGAGCGGACAACAAATTTTTGCAGACCACGGATGGCGAGTCCGAGAGCAGCGGTGACACGACAGGCAGGCATTTTTCCGATTTTTATACGCTTCGCGAGAAAAACGATGAAACGGCATTGTTAAATATTAGAGCTGATCCGTTATATATTAATGTAAGTGTAAATGGTAAAGTAGTCCCTATGGAAGTAGACTCAGGTACGTACTATGCAATAATGTCCGAACAAACGAAAAGTGATATATTGAAAAACTGGAAAATTGATAAATGTAACACAAGCTTATGCGGTTACGTGCAAAATGAAATGAAGCCGATCGGGCAATTAAGAAATTTGAAAGTAAACTTAAATAACCAGACAAAAACTTTAAGTTGTTTGCTACTTGAAGGCAGCGGCCCACCACTGATTGGGAGACAGTGGTTGGCAGAATTCGGATTATGGAGAAATAATATTTCAGACATTGTTGCATTGCACGATAACGGTAGCATGAGAAGTAAAATATTAAAATTAGACGTAAATGGGGTAAAGGAAAAAATCATTTCTGAATTTCACGTGTTATTCGGCAATACGCCAGGGTTATATAACAAAAGGGAAATAAAAATACATGTTATGGATAACACGAAGCCAATAGTGTTGGGAGCAAGGCATGTGCCGTATGCGCTTAAAGCTAAAGTACAAAGTGAGATAGAAAGATTAATGAAGTTGGGTCATTTAGTAAAGGTGGAAACGAGCGAGTGGGCCACGCCGATAGTCCCTGTTCTGAAAAAGAACGGCGAAGTAAGAATTTGCGGCGATTTTAAAGTAACGTTTAATCCGCGTATAAACGTGACCAAACGACCATTTCCACGTATCGACGATATTTTCAATACATTACAAAAGGGGTCATTGTATTCACAGCTGGATCTGCCACACGTGTACATGCAGATTCCAGTGGATAAACAATCACAAGAGCTACTAACGATTACAACTCACCTTGGATTGTTCCAATATACAAAGTTAACTGAAGGTACGGCACCTGCCCCAAGTGAATTTCAACAGATCATGGAGGAATGTTTACAAGGCATTCCTAATACCGTCGCATATTTAGATAATATTTTTGTAACCGGTCGCACCAATGACGAGCATTTGGAGAATTTACGAGCGGTTTGTAAGCGACTGGAAGAACGCGGTTTAAGATTACGTGAGGAAAAATGCGACTTCATGAAGGAGCGAATTGAAGTTTTAGGGTATGTAATAGATGCGAACGGCCTATACAAGGCGAAGTCAAAAGTTAAGGCGATGATTGAAGCACCAAGACCAACGGACAACAAACAACTTGCGTCATTCCTTGGTTTAATTAATTTTTATGCAAGATTTCTGAAAAATAGGTCCATGAATTTAAAGCCACTATTTGATTGTGCGCACTCAAAATTTTTTGAATGGACTAAGGAATGTGAGAGGGCTTTTTGTTGGGTAAAGAACGAGTTAATATCTCCGAGAGTACTGGCTCACTATGATCCAGATGAACAGTTGATTTTGGCATGCGATGCTTCAATGTACGGCCTTTTAGCGATTTTATCGCATAGGTATAAGGACGGCACGGAAAAGCCGATCGCGTATGCATCGAAGAGGATTCCGACAAAAGAAATCAACCGAGCGATTATTGACAAAGAGGCGAGTGCAATTGTGTTCGGAATGGTGAAGTTTTATGATTTCGTGTACGGCCGAGAAATCGTTCTACGAACGGATCACAAGCCATTAGAACACATTTTCGGTCCAAAAAGGGGCATACCGCTTACAGCGGCTAGTCGACTGCAAAGATGGGCATACTTTTTGTCAGGTTTTCAATATAAAATCGGAAAATAATGGAAATTGCGAGGCGCTATCGCGCTTACCCATCAACGACGATACGGATATTTTTGATGCAGATTTTACGCCGGTTCATTATACTAATGAAAGAATGAGTAACTTAAACTGGCAGAAAGTAATCCTTGAGACAAAAAGCGACAAAATCTTGAGTAGAGTTATGAAATTTTGTATGCTAGGATGGCCGAATAATATTAAGGAATTATCCGACGACGAGCAGAAATACTTTTCTAAAAAGGACGAAATTTCGATAGAAGAGAATTGCTTATTCTGGGGCTGTAGGATAATTATCCCGGTATCGTTACGAAAGATCATATTAGACGACCTACATAAGTAGCATCTGGGAATAGTAAAAATTAAGTCTTTGGCACGATCGTATGTGTGGTGGCCGAATATCGATTTAGACATAGAAAATTTTGTACACTCATGTAAAACCTGCACAGAAGAGCAAAAAGCCCCACCACACGTGCCCTTAACGCCATGGCCCTGGCCAGAAAAGGCATGGAATAGGATACATGCGGACTTTTTAGGACCGTTTTATGGGAACATGTATCTCGTCGTCGTGGACGCCTATTCGAAATGGCCAGAGGTCATTGATTTTCAAAGTAATACGAAAGCGTACAGAGTAGTCGAAGTGTTCGAGAAATTATTCGCTAGCCACAGGCTAGCTAACCACGTCGTTACGGATAACGGTCCCCAGTTTAGGAGCGATGAGTTTGGACAGTTTCTCTCAAGCAACGGAGTCGAACACAGTTTTTCTCCACCATACCACCCAGCGACGAACGGTGCGGCTGAAAATTTTGTAGGCACCTTCAAGGATAAGGTTCATAAAATTGTAAAAGGGGGAGAAAAGGTAAACAATGCGATAAACATGTTTATGTTCGACTACCGCAGCACACCGCACTGTACGACCGGAAAATCACCTGCGTTGTTATTCTATGGTCGAGAGCTTCGAACTCGGTTTGACTTGTTAAGGCCGAATATACGGAACAAGGTATATGGGCGACAGCAGGCGCAGATCGAAAATAGCCCGCATTCGCGTAACATACAACTAAACGTGGGGGATTCGGTGATGATCGATAATCATGATACATCGGGCGAAAAACGTATTCCGGCCGAAATTGTAAAAGACTTGTCACCATCGACGTTTAGGGTAAAAACCGATTCGGGTATCATCACGAAGCGACACGCAAATCAGATTGTAAAGCCGGTACGTCGCTCGACGCGGATAGCGAATCGACAGCGAAATTAACAATATGTATACAACTCATACTAAGAAAAAAGGGGAGGAATGTAGTATATGCGCGCACTATAGTATGCGCGCAGCGGCATGAGGGCGCTCGCGGCTCTCCTGCGCACTCTCCGCATGCCCGCCGACTCGAGCGTACACGCGTGGTATTATACCCACGGTCCTAATATCTAAATACATAGCAGGTACTGCGAGCGATATTGTGTGGTATTTTGCCTCAAGCAGGCGACGTAGTCCTCGAAATCTATGGTTCTCGCGAGCACCGACGACTTGACGCCCTTGGCCTTCTTCATGCGGTCCTCGCCGTTGACCCGCACACTGTACATTTTACTGCGGAGTCCGACGAATTCCGTCATGATCTGACCGTTGCACTCGTCCTTCATGAGGCCGACCACCTTCTTGTTCACCAGCGGCATCTCGAAGGCGTTCTCGGTGGGGTAGTCGGACGTGTCGAAGCGCCCAATGTGACGCTTCATCACATCGTAGACGTCCCCACCTCGCACTTCGTAGATGAGGCTATCGGTGTCCGTATAGAGCAGCTTGCAATTGCTCTCGAAGGTCGGTATCATGAAGTCGTAGTGAAACTCGTAAACACAAGTTTTCGACAAGTCGAGTACGCAGAACCCCACGTAGATCGGCTTATTCAGCAAAACCTCGATCTTGCTGAGCTGCACGGCTACGAGGTTTTCTGCGAAAACGACTCGGTTGTGGAAGTTGGGTTTGGCGATGAGTGCTTCAGCACCGTACCTGCCCTTCCACTTGGTTACGAGTTTGACGTCAACACGTTTGCGCACGTTCTCCATCGTCTTACCGAACACCGCATTGTTCATGAGTTTGAACAAGTTCTTCTCAAACTCATTGCGGGCTCGTTTCCTCATACCGCTGTTCAGGTCTATGTAGCTCTTGAGCCACGGTGACTGGTCGAATTTAAGGGCTCTGTGGATGTTGGTGAGCCGTAGACCGTGCTCAAGAGCTTGCCTGAGGTTGCGGTAGTGGATAATGTAACGTGATTTCGAGTACAACGTCGTCAGAAGCTTGGACTCTTTCGAGCCCGGTGGCTTCATCTGCTCGGGACACAGCGGCAGGTCTCGGTGGATGTCATGGATGGCTTCAGGATAGTCCAAGTCCACCTCAAGTATGTATCCGATGGGCGAGTCATCGGACACATTCCACTGGAAGTCACCGGCGAGGTTCTCCACCCACTCGAAGCCACCGTACGGGAGATGTTGCGTCATCGCCCAGCCGTACAAGTTGTTCACGTCATAGTACATGAGGTACTTCCTCTCTTCTTCGGGATTGTAGTCTCTCATGTACGCATTGTTGGCTCGGGCGTAACGGTTGCTGCACTGACTGACACCGCCTCGGATGCCCCGTTCGACGAACATGAGCATGTCGATATCGGTGAGCAGTTGCAGCTCGATTGCGGTGTACTTCAACATGGCGTCCCACGTGAGGCCGGGTGTGGTGTAGTAATGGGCTGGATCCAAACCGTACGCTTCGATGCAGTTGTCGCGAAAGTTCTCGAAAACGTCGGCCAGCAGCAGGACGTCGGTCTTGAGGTAGAGGTCCGCGTACTCGCCCAGAGTTCCCACGTTGAACTCACGCCAGACCCTCTGGGCGTGTTCGTAGTCCTCGTCGGAGATGCCGCAGCCGTTGAGACGGCTGTGAAATTGTTGCTGGGTCGGCAACTCCGTGACGTCGAGCTTGGTCCACGCGTCGAGAAACTCGTAGGGAAAGACACCTTTCCGCCTCAACAATTCGAACTGTTCGGTCTGGATCTGCGGGAACTCGCTCTTGGTGATCGGTGCCTCCGCGAGGTAAGACGCCAACTTCTCCAGCGATGATGCCATGAAGCGGAAGGAGTCGATGAACCGAAGAGCGATGTCGCTGCCCTTTAGATGTTTCGTGAACGAGACGTATCGCTCCATGTTCAAGGGCAGGAGGTCGATCCGGCCGTCAAAGCAGGTGGATATCTCCTTGATGATGAGGTGGCTGTCGTAGCCACTGAGATTGTGGAAGACTACGGAAATGGTGCGCGAATCTTGATAATTCAGGTTACAGTCCTGGTGCGCTGCACCCCTGTATCTGCCGGTGAGATGGCAGTGGTCCCGAACTCTCTTCACATCCAGCAGCGACTCCCCGCAAATGTGACACTTCTCGGCGCTGTGGAAAGCCCTCTCGTGTTCCTCCGTGAGCGGTTCCATGGGTACGGTGTGCTCGAGGACTCCTTCGACCTGCTCGACCAGCTCAGAAAGTTCACACGCGAACCATTCAGCAGGTTTCGGGCCGCGAAAGCTGTTATAGCGGGACAGCGTGTGGTCGTAGCTACACCTCACGTAGTAACCCACGCTGAACGGTTCGTGCACTTGACAAACTCTCGTCTTGCTCGTCTGCTGCAGGTCGACGTTCTTCAGGAGACACTCGAAGTCTGCGTAGACGACAAACGGCACCCTTTCCTTGAAGTTAAAGTTCTTAAACTTCAAGGTGCTGTGCATCGGTGCAGGCATCTTGACCTTACACCGATTCACCTGGACGCAGTCGACTTCGTGGGCTTCTAGCTTTTCGTTACTACGGAAGTAGTGCAGGCAGCGATCACAGATATACTTTTTCTATAGGTTCTGGAAAGTTGTGCGCTGACCAGCCGAGAGAGGTCCTTTATCCACACGTAGTGGTAGTTGGTGTGAGTTTCATCATCCTCGTTCACCTCCTCCTCATTCGATTCGTCGTCGACGTATCGATCTTGAATCATGAGGAGATTCACATATTTGGTCTTCTTGTGCGAGGTGACGTGGATGGGTGCGACCGAAAATTTTTCTTTGCGCTTCAGCAGAACGTAGATGTTGATTGAGAGTTCGTTCTGCTTCTCGAACTTCGGGACCTCTCTCGGCATCACTGGGAATTCTGTGCCCGCAAAGTTCAACTCGTTTTCGTACGGCTTGTACACTGACACGCGGTTGGGATTACGATCAACGGGATGCAGTGCAGAAAGGAGCGCCCACTTGAAACACTGGTTGTCAGTATTTTTCACGTTAACACAGGCCTCCTTCCTCTTGATAAACCGGGGAAGTTCCAGGTAGGAGCTGCCTCTCATCGGGTTGTACCGGTTCACGTTAACAGTCAAGATGATGACGACTCGCAACGTCCAACCCGAGTCTCGCTCCTGGAATTCCTCCATTTGCCGGAGAATGGGGTCCCGCACATTGTCGACGAACCACTGTCTCAAATCGGTGGTCTGCAGGATTGGGACGTTCTTCGTGGCGAAGGTCTTCAGTTCGACGATCTCTTCGTCATTCTTGAAGATGCTGTACTCGCCCTCCAGTACAGCATTCACCTTCAACGCATTCTCCCTCTTGAGCGCGTTCTTGATGCGCGGTGTGAAGAGGGCCAGCGCGTCCTGCAGGAAGGCGGTGGGATCCAGATTTCGCAGGTTTACAATCACACCCGTGCGGATGCGTCCGTCGAACGCCGACTGGAGATCATCCCACGAGACGCGTCTCTGTTCACGTTGACCAAGACGTCCACCTCTCACGAGCAAGTTCTTGAGTTTTCGATTATAACTCTTCACCTGGCGAATGGTGGCCAGGTATCGTTGTTTATCGGCGACCGATGTCCCCTCTCGGCGCATCAATCGTCCGAGTAGGCGTAAACTCTCGGTCCCACGTCGGATCCATTGCGTGATCTCGATGGGATCAACTCTTTTGCGATCGATCAGCTCGAAAGCCTGTCGATGGATGTTCACAATATTCCGGCACTGTTTCGAAGACATGTTGTCGTTTCGTGAGCACGATGTGACTAACGACGTGAGCGCGGTGACGCGCGCTATTTAAGCAAAGACGTTGTGGTGGTGGTGGGAGTAAACGTGTTCGTGCCTGTCGAGAAGCTATGACGTCATCACTCAGGAATGTGACGGGGTCGAAACTGTATAGTAACGCAGAGCAAGTCCGAACCTGCACGCATTCCAAGGTCGGTCAACTGCGCAGTAGCGATGCTATGACGTCATCACTCAGGAATGTGACGGGGTCGAAACTGTATAGTAGCACGGAGCAAGTCCGAACCTGCACGCATTCCAAGGTCGGTCAACTGCGCAGTAGCGATGCTATGACGTCATCGCTCAGGAATGTGACGCGCGCGGATCAGTCGAAACTGTACAGTAGCGCGGAGCAAGTCTGAACCTGCATGCATTCCAAGGTCTGTCAACTGCGCAGTAGCGATGCGATAAGGCATGACGTCATCGCTCGGAAATAGCGTGTGAAACTGCACAGCGATAAGGTACGACGCTCGGAACTGCTCAGTAGCATTGAAATTTGATCAGATAGATAAGCTATGATGTCATCGCTCGAAAATAGCGTGTGAAACTGTACATCGATAAGGTACAACGCTCGGAACTCGGCAGTGGCGTTGAAGTTTTCGAGTCGAATAAATTTTCGTCGTTCGGCACCTCTCGAACGCGTTCGATGACGTGAGTGTGTGTGTGTGTGTGTGTGTGTGTGTGTGTGTGTGTGTGTGTGTGTGTGTACGGGAAGTTGCGAGTGAGGTCGGGGGTGGGGGTTCGACCAATGACGGAGCTCCGTGCACGCGGCGCACAAAATTCAAATTTACCCACAATTTTTGCGGTAAGTTAGATCTCCGTTGGAAAGTTAGAACTCCGTCGCTCGCGGGTGGGGAAGGGGTGAGGGAGTAGACCGTAGCGTTGCGAGATGATGATGATGATGATGCACGCGGGAAAGTGTGCTGCGAGAGGCCCGCGAGATGGCGCTACAGGTGAGGTCTGAATCCGCGAGATAGCGCTGCAAGCGAGATCGGAGTCCGCGAGATGGCTCTACCGGAGACAGCGAGATGGCGCTGCGAGCGAGTAAGGTCGGGGAGTGGGGGTTCAACCAAAACCAAAGTGGGGGAGATCATCGAGATGGCACTGCGAGCGAAGTGGGGGTCCGCCAGATGGCGTTACGAGCGTGGTCGAGATGGTGCTGCGAGCGAGGTGGAGGTCTGCCTGATGGTGTTACGAGCGAGACCTGGGGAGTGGGGGTTCGACCAATGGCGGAGCTCTTTTGGATTAAAATTCAAAATGGCCTGCCACCGACGGTGGCGACACCTGGCGGGGGTAGGGGAGTGTGGGTTCGACCAATGGTGGAACTCCGTGGGTGGGGGTTCAACCAATGGCCGAACTCCATGGGTGGGGGTTCGACCAATGGTGGAGCTCTGTTGGGGTAAAATTCAAAATGGCTGCCGCCGACGGTGGCGACATCTGGTGGGGGTTTGGGAGTGGGGGCTCGACCAATGGCAGAGCTCCGTTGGGTCACGGTCTGAACCTGCACGCATTCCAAGGTCGGTCAATTGCGCAGTAGCGATGCTATGACGTCATCGCTCAGGAATGCGTCGGGGTCGAAACTGCGCAGTAGCGCGGAGCAAGTCCGAACCTGCACGCGCCTGTCGGAACCTGTACAGTAGCGATGCGATAAGCTGACGTCATCGGACGCGGTCGAAACTGCGCAGTAGCGCGGAGCAAGTCTGAACCTGCACGCGCCTGTCGGAACCTGCACGAGAAACGATGACGTCATCGGACGCGCAGTAGCAAGATACCTGGCGTTGACTACCCGCCGACAGTGGTGCCACCTGGCGTTGATGGTGGGAGTCGAGGAGGGGTATCATTCAAATTTCCCCGCCACGGCGCATGCGCACTTCAAAATAGCCGCCGCCGACGGTGGCGCCTTCTGGTGGGGGTCGAAGAGTTGGGGTTCAACCAATGTTAGAGCTCCGTTGGGTCGAGGAGTGGGGGTTCGACCAATGACAGAGCTCCGTCGGAGGAACATTCAAAATGGTTGCCGCCTACGGTGGCGACACCTAGCGCCGATAATGGCGCCACCTAGCGTTGATAGTGTAGACCGAGGAGTGGGGGTTCAACCAATGGCAGAGCTCTATCGGAGTAAAATTCAAAATGGCCACCGCCTACGGTGGCGACACCTAGCGTCGACAGTGGCGCCATCTGGTGGGGGTCGAGGAGTGGGGGTTCGACCAATCACAGAGCTCCGCTGGGTCACGTGATGCGCGAATTCAAATTTCCCGCCACGGCGCATGCGCACTTCCGCTAAATTCAAATTTCCGCAATTTTGCCCCTGAAAGTAGGCAACCCGTCCGGATAACTGTGTTCGAACCAGCCTAGCTTATCTACTAGTATACTCTTCCAATAACCGTGACGAATTGTTTAATCACATGTAAAGATACTACTTATGACAGTATCTATGTTGTTACATATTAACTCGAGACGTTGGAATAGTTTTAAGAAATCCTTTTGCATGCACCGCTGAAATTTTGCCCCCCCTTACTCGTAAATAAATTTCTCAAGTCACTCGCAAAGTTACGTATACGCATCTAAGCGAATAGACCAATCAGGATCAAGTATTCCGTTGTGGTAGGGGTCCTGATTGATCTACTCGCTAAGATGCGTATACGTTCCCTCATACGGAATACTTGATCCTGATTGGTCTATTCGCTAAGATGCGTGCATGCAAAGATACGAGCGAGTTCGAGAAAGGGGTGTTGCGTGCCGGGCTGGTCTTCTTGGTCCGTTTGTAGGGGGCAGGTCCGTGCCCGTGGAGTGCTGAACCACTCTGCTCGAAAAGAGCGGGATCGGGAGATAAAGAGTTTTATTGCAGGTGGAGAAATGAAAACTCTTAATACAAGAATTAGGTGATCACCAATGAATTATATTTTAACACATAGTTGGAATATAATTTGTCGTTATAAATGGGTATCTGAGTGCCCCTCGAGCGGCAAAGTGCATCCTTTTAAATCAAAAGTCCCCGCCTCTCGGTAACAATGGGGAACCAATCAAATACTCAGCGCTAATGTGGGGAACCAATCTGATACTCGACGCTAGTCGTAGTCAAGGACTTTACTCCCACTTTCTCCGTCTACGCACAATGATCTAATCCACGCTCCACGCGTCCACGTCCGAAGAAAGTACGCATCGACCCTGACTCTGGCGCGCACAATCCCACGCACTCGGAAGAAAACATGCCCTCATCGACCGTGGGTCTACCGCGCACGAACTCCCGCAATCCGAAGCGTGTATCGATGACAAATCCCATGCGCGCACGCCTACGTGACTCAAAGAAAGGAGAACGGCTCCTGCCAGCTAAATCAACTACGACCTATCGGTCCGCGAAAGGGGATATTATATTTACAAACGGAGTTCGCAGCGGCTTGCGACTCAGATCCCCTGTCCATCACGTAATAAAGGTGTTTATAATCTCGCGAATAGAAACCACGGTGGCCTGCGACTTATTTAACTTATCACGCAGTCTTCGACGTTCTCGTTCTTTCTCTCTATTACAATCCATCTATACCTTACTTGCTTAATAAAATGACAATAATTAGAGGTTAATACAAAGAGTTTGAATGCGCCGCCAAAAATCTAGTAACTTCCAAAAGTTATGGGGATTTTAGGTCAAGTCTGGATGCAGACGCGACAGGGGCCTCTAATCTGCCGGTAACTGTCGATCTGCCGGTAACCGGGAATTCGAAGTCTCTAACCTCGAAATTGTTAATTTGTAAATAATACTGAATAATGTGTAGAAGTGATAAATAATTATTCGGGTTTCTTCGATGAGTTTCCCCAAGTATTTAAATATCGGTGTCCATAACCGTGGCTTCAACTTCCAGCGATTAAGTAATTACTGCAGAACGAGTAGGTTACAAGATTTTCATGAAGTTTTTGACGGTTTTCTTGCATGTCCCCTTTCATAAGGTGCAAACAAAGAGGATGTAACTTCTGTCCTATCCTGAAGAAAATGAGTCGATCGACATCAGACATTGTCGAACTTATCACCGAGCGCCTTTCACCCACGGTATTTTCATTGCAATATGCGCTTTTGATTTCAACTATTCCTGCTTTAAATAACTTTCACTTCTTTGATAGTTATTTTCGTTATTAGGGCGTGAAGCGCTGTTTCTAACGAGTGTGAAGTTTGCCGCACGAGCGAAGCGAGTACGGCAATCATACTCGTTAGAACGGCGCGAAACAACCGAACAACGAATTCTATTTTTTGTCACTAAGTGTCAAATACGAGGTTGACGATTTCACGCACTGCGCAGGTTATTTCACGCACTGCGCAACTTTTCACGAATTGATGTGTGAAAGATGATTTCACATGCGTCGAGGACGCCCATGAAACCGAGTATTTGACACTGAGTGACAAAAAAGTATTTACCTTGTACGAATTGTTGATCGTAGGGCGCAGCAATCAATGATTGTGACTAATCGTAGACAAATTATTCCTGCGATGATGTTCCAGTTGCGAAGCATACACTAGCCATTCAGCTTACAGAGCGTCCGATGTTTAGTATCAACTCTACCTCTTTTGGAATACCTATCGGGTTCGGGTGAGCATAATCACGATTATGTTAACGTTAATCGCAGAATAGACCGTGAGCTTGGACACATTATCGCAGTCGTAGTTCGGCACACTTGTATACGACGAGTCGCTATTCTTGATCGCTGCCTCCTACCACGAACAGTTCATAAAAGGTTATTAGCTTGAAAGAAGTAAAAGTTATTTAACGCTGGAATAGTTGAAACGAGAAGCGGGTATTGCAATTAATGTACCGTGGGTAATAGGCGCTCGGTGACAAGTCTGACATTCTCCAATGTCCATCGAGTCATCTTTTTCCGGACAGGACACGAGTTAGATCCGCTTCAGTTGCACCTGTACGAGATGACATATCAGAAAATCATGAGTCTTCATGAAAATCTTCTAACCTACTCGTTCTGCAGTAATACTTAATAATATCACTGGAAGTTGAAGCAAGTTATTGGCAAAAATCGGACACCGGTTTTTAAACACTTGGTGAATATCATCGAAGAAACCCGAATGATTATTTCTTACCACTTCTACATATTAGTAATCATTATTTACAAATTAACGATTTCGATCTCCCAAATTGACAGGTACCGGGAGATCAGACTTTTGACACTTTTCGCTCAGCTCGTAAGACCGCAGCGCACTCTCCCGAAGTCAACTCTTAAAGCACCGAGCCAACCACTTCCAGCCAAATGTCAGGGATATCCAAAATCAGGAGTTTTCCAGAGGACATTCGCTATATGTTGTTACATACAGAAAAGTTATGATTTGTAAATTTCCATCGTTTTACACTAGAGGCGAAGAAGAGATGAAATAGAAGTGAGGTACACGTACACTTCACGTTTGACAGGTCGGTATATAAATTGGAACTTTTGATAGTATAATACAAAAGAGGAAATGTATCGATAAAGAAAAAATAATAATAAAGTAGTTACTCCAGGATTGTAATCCAATAACATTGTATTACTTATTTTTCTGCCACGACTTTAATTGCTGATAGTGAAGAAAAATCAAATTTATTAGTTGATCCATCCACTATCAACAATCAAAGTCGTGGCAGAAAAATAATGAATACGATGGAATTGGATTACAATAATGGAGTAACTATTTTATTATTATTTTTTCTTTGTCGATATATTTCCTTTTTCGTATTATACTATCACAAGTTATAATTTATATACCGACCTATCAAACGTGAAGTGTACATGTACCTCACTTCTATTTCATCTCTTCTTCGCCTCTGGTGTAACGACGGTCAATGTGGAACCGAATGTACTACTGGTTCTTCGAATAACAAGTGCACGATCCCTCGTTCGAAAGAAACCCCCTCGGGTTCGCATTCGATTTGCTGTCCTTCTGGATAGAATTGGATACCAGCACGTTTATTTCTGTAACAAATTATAAATAACACAATTATATTCAGTATTTCACTATTTAAAATATACCACACTTACTCTACGTAGAAATTAAGAAACTATATTAATCTGAGTTAACTAATTCTATAGATTCACATATTTGGCAATGTAAATTAAATACAGTCGGTGCTAGCAGATTAAACAATCTGCTAAATAAACAACAACTATTAAACAATAATATAAACTTTATTTTTTTTCTTAATATATTTTCGGAAAACTGTGGCATGAACATATATTTTATCATATAACTAATATATTTACAATATTTACAATAAAACCTCACTTAGATTCATATATTTAGCAATGTACACTTCATTTCAAAAATTAACAATATATATTTTCTTATAATGGTACTTATTCACTATAGTGTACAAATTTTCACGTCACACTCTTTTGAAAATAAATGATGCAACTTGTCTTTCCAATACAGGTTATATTTGGAGTTTTACGCTATAGTTACATAGTATACATTTTCAAAAGTCAAAAAGAAGGTATGAAAAGAAATAGTCAAATATTAATCATATGTTGTTACATCTATGTATTAACTCAAGCCGTTGGTATAGTTTTAAGAAATCCTTTTGCATGTACCGCTGAAATTTCGCCCCCTTACTCGTAAATAAATTTCCAGCACAGCATCGATATTTTGCTGCACCTATATTCTTCTGGGATATAAAAACCCTATATAATTCAGCCCTAACAAGTACAATCTTATCGAGCTGTACCTTATCGATGAGATCTTTCAACGTAATGATTCCGAAATGCTTCTATGCTCTTTTGTAACATTCGCGAATTTATCGAGAAATATATATTATGAGTAAAGGAATGTTTCTAACATACGGTAATGTTCACGAATATTGTAAAATATCGCAGGAATGTTACAGAAAAGTTGCTTGCAAAAACGTGCTTTGCGGGGTGTAAATGATGATATTTTGTAATTTCCATCGTTACACCAAAGGTAAAGAAGAGATGAAATAGAAGTGAGGTACATACATATACACTTCACGTTTGACAGGTCGGTATATAAATTGAAACTTGTGATAGTATAATATGAAAGAGGAAAAACTTATATCAATAAAGAAAAAATAATAATAAAGTAGTTACTCCATTATTGTAATCCAATAACATTGTATCACTTATTTTTCTGCCACGACTTTAATTGCTGATAGCGAAGAAAAATCAAATTTATTGGTTGATCCAGCCACTATCAACAATCAAAGCCGTGGCAGAAAAATAAGGGATATAATGGAATTGGATTACAATAATAGAGTAACTACTTTATTATTTTTTTTTCTTTATCGATATAAGTTTTTCCTCCTTCGTATTATACAATCACAAGTTTAAATTTATATACCGACCTGTCAAACGTGAAGTGTACATGTACCTCACTTCTCTTTCATCTCTTCTTCGCCTCTGGTGTAACGATGGATTACAAATATCACCATTTGCACCCCACAAAGCACGTTCTTGCAAGTAACTTTTCTGTAACATTCCTGCGATATTTTACAATATTCGTGAACACTGCCGTATGTTAGAAATATATACTTCTCGATAAAAACGTTTCGGAATCATTATGTCGAAAAATCTCCCCGATAAGGTATAGTCCGATAAGATTCTACTTGTTCGGGCTGAATTATATAGGGTTTTTATAATTATTTTAGGAAGTTCCAAAAAAATATAGATGCAGCAAAATATCGATGCTCTGCTAGAAAGAGTAAGGAATAACCCTCGAAAGAATATTCAGGCTATGGCAAGAAAGGTTAGAATCAGAGGTTAGCAAGTCTACGGTTCGGATGATATTAAAGTACCATTTAAAGTGACGTACGTCCATGCACTTGGGACAGCAGATCCAGGTCGCCGAATGAACCAAAGCAGCAGGTTCTTGGAACAACAAGACGATGATTCTTCGTTCGAAATAAACCCCCTCGAGTTCGCATACGATCTGTAACAGATTGTAAATAACACAAACAATTTAAAATATACTGAACTAACTAAACGTAGAAACTAAGATTATATTAATCTAAGTTAACCAATTCTAATAATGACAGAATTAAGAAAAATAATATATTTCCTCTTTCGTATTATACTACCAATTTATATACCGACCTGTCAAATGCAATGAATGCAACTGTTTCTTGTTGGAACAACAAGTGAATGATCCCCCGTTGGAAAGAAACCTCCACGGGTTCGCAAACGATCTGTAACAAATTGTGAATTACATAATCATATGCAGCATTTCACTATTTAAAATATACCGAACTTACTCGAGCGTAGAAATTAAAAAACTATATCTGAGTTAATCAATTCTATTCTAATAATGACAGAATTATTAAAAATGATATATTTCCTCTCTCATATTATACTACGTTATTCAGCACTTATCTGCCTAATCAGTATTAGTAATTCCTCATTGACCGTCATTACACCGGAGACGAAGAAGAGATGAAATAGAAGTGCGGTACGTGTACACTTCAGGTTTGACAGGTCGGTGTGTAAATTGGAACTTGGAATAGTACGAAAGAGGAAATATATCGATAGAGAAAAATAGTGATAAAGTAATTAGGTACTTGATTATTCTGATCCAATTCCATTTCATCTCCTATTCTGCCACGGCTTGTATTGATGATTGATTTTCTTCGATTTTTCCCGTGCTCGCATGACCCTGAAGACAAAAAAATAGAACGAACACAAAGATATTGTCCTTCCATTGAAAGTGAGGTTAAAGCTGTCAAATGGCAATTAAACTTATCTGATGGCAATTCTTCCGAGACCGTCTCCTTTCCTGCTCCTTTCTTGATGCACAGGCATTGGAGAGAAGAATACCACTGCATATCCGTTCACTATCTCGATATTCGAAAAAAAATACAAACGATTATTAAACTACACGGAGCGTCTGTCACATTCACCACTATTGAGATTCACTACTCCGATTACACTGAATTTGTACTTTTTATTAACAAGCGCGTCCGAGGATCGAAAAAATGCGAGGGAAATCGTTTCGCGAATGGAAATATTTTATTAATTTTGAAAAACAACTAAACATTCAAGGAATATATTCTCTCACACACTCTCACATACATTTTTGATGGCGTATGCGTGTGGCCGCATCTGTGTACACATTTCCGACCATGGCCGAATACCGCCGAAGACAGGCGGAATTTTGGTGATATTTTTACATATATATATCGCCCGAGAAATCGGATTCTCGACTTTTGAGGGGCGAGGGGCGTGGCTTCGCGTTGCTAAGGAAAAATCTCTGTTAATATGTAACTTACAACATTTACTCTGGTCTCTATCGATAGAGAATAGTCGATTTATATCGCGTAACTAAGCATAGTTTTGGTTATAACCGTATATTTATTGAGAAAATTCGATGTTAAAATTGAGGGGTGAAGGGGGCAGACATTTTTCCTGTAAAGATACACGGGTGCTCGCGGCGACAGCGCTGGCGGCGTCATTCTGACGACTTGAATGAACATGCCGCGAGACACTACCGTGTCTCTTGATCACAAGTTCCAATTTATATACCGACCTGTCAAACGTGAAGTGTACGTGTACCTCATTTCTATTTCATCTCTTCTTCGCCTCTAGTGTAACGATGGAAATTACAAAATATCATAACTTTTCTGTATGTAACAACATATACTGAATGTCCTCTTTCAAAAAAACTCCTGATTTTGGATTTCCCTGACATAGGGCTGGAAGTGGTTGGTTCGGTGAGTTAAGAGTTGGCTTCGGGAGAGTGCGCTGCGGTCTTACGAGCTGAGCGAAAAGTATCAAAAGTCTGATCTCCCGGTACCTGTCAATTCGGGAGATCGAAATCGTTAATTTGTAAATAATGATTACTAATATGTAGAAGTGGTAAGAAATAATCATTCGGGTTTCTTCGATGATATTCCCTAAGTGTTTAAAAACCGTTGTCCGATTTTTGCCAATAACTATTGCTTCAACTTCCAGTGATATTATTAAGTATTACTGCAGAACGAGTAGGTTAGAAGATTTTCATGAAGACTCATGATTTTCTGATATGTCATCTCGTACAGGTGCAACTGAAGCGGATCTAGCTCGTGTCCTGTCCGTAAAAAGATGACTCGATGGACATTGGAGAATGTCAGACTTGTCACCGAGCGCCTATTACCCACGGTACATTAATTGCAATACGCGCTTCTCGTTTCAACTATTCCAGCGTTAAATAACTTTTACTTCTTTCCAGCTAATAACCTTTTATGAACTGTTCGTGGTAGGAGGCAGCGATCAATAATAGCGACTCGTCGTAAACAAGTGTGCTGAACTACTACTGCGATAATGCTCACGGTCTATTCTGCGATTAACGTTAACATAATCGTGATTATGCTCGGGTGATGGGTATTCCAAAAGAGGTAAAGTTGATACTAAACATCGGACGCTCTGTAAGCTGACTTGCTAGTGTATGCTTCGCAACTGGAACATCATCGCAGGAATAATTTGTCTACGATTAGTCACAATCATTGATTGCTGCCCCCTACGATCAACAATTCGTACAAGAGGTAAATACTTTGAAAGCAGTGAAAGTTATTTAAAGCAGGAATAGTTGAAATGAAAAGCGCATATTGCAATGAAAATACCGTGGGTGAAAGGCACTCGGTGATAAGTTCGACAATGTCTGATGTCGATCGACTCATTTTCTTCAGGATAGGACAGAAGTTACATCCTCTTTGTTTGCACCTTATGAAAGGGGACATGCAAGAAAACCGTCAAAAACTTCATGAAAATCTTGTAACCTACTCGTTCTGCAGTAAATACTTACTTAATCGCTCGAAGTTGAAGCCACAGTTATGGACACCGATTTTTAAACACTTGGGGAAACTCATCGAAGAAACCCGAATAATTATTTATCACTTCTACACATTATTCAGTATTATTTACAAATTAACAATTTCGAGGTTAGAGACTTCGATCTCCCGAATGAGGTTGGCTGGGCAAAACTGAAGCAGATTACGCCACCGAGCCAAGCACCCGCGGGCAAATTTAAACGGTTATAATATATTATTAATGCTGCACTAATGTGACTAATGTGACTGGTAATAAAAATTGTTAAAATGAATTACAAAACAAAATTCAAATACAATCCCCATATGTACTATAATTATACATATTTAATTAAATCAGAAATGTTCCAAAATTGGCTGACAGTACTGCATTCCCATACTTCGGAATGGGAATACAGTACTGTCAGCCAATTTATGAACACGCTCTAAATAATTTTCATTTTTACCTGCATCACCGCTAAAAGTTATTAATTGATGAGAAGTAAAATGAACTTCGCATAATCCTTTTCTATGACGAGGTGCATATTTTAAGAAATCGAGCCACTTTTGACGAATATCTTTCAATTTTTTTACAGAAGGAACCGTGAACCTTGATTTATTTTTACAACTCGGTACTGCACACGAAAAAACCATTTTATATTACATTTTTTATTTCAATTTCACTACATATAGATTCATAAATTAAGGTTATATTTTCATTCTTTACTCCTGCAATGCCTACTATGAAGTAGGCTGCCATATTGATATATCGATATTTCACATCAGGCGGACAAAAAGGGTGTTTAGCTCGGTGGCGCCGAAGTTTACTTCCTCGACCACCAGCCAACCTAATTGACAGCTATCGGCAGATCAGAGGCCCCTTTCTCGAACTCGCCCGTATCTTTGCGTGCACGCATCTTAGCCAATAGACCAATCAGGATCATGTATTCCGTATCAAGGAACGCATACGCATCTTAGCGAGTAGATCAATCAGGACCCCCACCACAACGGAATACTTGATCCTGATTGGTCTGTTCGCTTAGATGCGTATACGTAACTTTGCGAGTGACTTGAGAAATTTATTTACGAGTAAGGGGGCAAAATTTCAGCGGTGCATGCAAAAGGATTTCTTTAAACTATTCCAACGTCTCGAGTTAATATGTAACAACATATATACTTTCATAAGTAGTATCTTTACATGTGATGAAACAATTCGTCGCGGTTATTGGAAGAGTATACTTATTGTTGTAGTTAAAGGTAAAATGTCTACATGGATTTCTGAAGACGACCAAGATATAAGAAAAATCCGATGGCCTGTAAATTCGAAAGCGCTATGTTTTATTTCTCCAAAATACTAAAGCAAAGTAAAAAATATAAGGGCACTCTAGTTTATAAATCCCTTTCAAAATATCACGAGAATAAATCAAAAGTAACGTGGTTATAATTAATTAGCTCGTATCGGTATAAAATGTGAGATTTTAATTTGGTGGTAATAAAAAGCTATTCTCCTACATGTAGGTACGTATTCTCCTCATGAATAAATTCCAAAAAGTAATGAAATCCCCCCACAAAAACAGATTCTCTGTACAAAAAGGCGGCATGTTCATTCAGTGCCAACAAAAATTGATACGTAAAATACTCTCCAAAAAAGATTTGAAATCAATTAAGATCGCCATGTTCAAGATTTATGTATAAAAAGTAAAAGGCATCATTTGAAAGGAAAATTATTGTAACTCGTTACTAAAAAATTCGACTAAAAAAATGTAGGTATAAACAAATTTTCATAAAAAAGAACTTGCCGCGTTATTTCCTCCAAAATAAAAAATGTACAGAGAATTACATTCGATGTTTATGCACTTATGAGAGATTTTAAATAAATTCATACACTCTCTTATATGATACCACCAGTATACCGAACGTCGCACGAGAAACCGATCAGGCGGGGGCTTTCTGAATTTCTCTGAATTTGACTTCGGCAGTGCAATTTATGAATCACTCTAGCACCGTCCAAGCACTGCAAATTATTCGGTATAGTGGACAAAATATGAAAACTTAAACGCGGCAAGTTCTTTTCTATGGAAATTTGTTTATACCTAAATTTTTTTAGTCGAATTTTTTAGTAACGAGTTACAATAATTTTCCTTTCAAATGATGCCTTTTGCTTTTTATACATAAATCTTGAACATGGCGATCTTAATTGATTTCAAATCTTTTTTGGGGAGTATTTTACGTATCAATTTTTGTTGGCACTGAATGAACATGCCGCCTTTTTTTACAGAGAATCTGTTTTTGTGGGGGGTACTTTCTACAAAGAAGAATTTCGATGTTTCGCATCTAACAATTTTCCTATACAAACGGTATTTAAATGTTATTTTTAAACATGCTAACCAATGATGAATCAATCCTCATGCTTTCTTTAATGAGGGTAAATACTGCTTCGCGCGTACACCGATACAGTGAGCGTGTAGTAGTAAGTGGTTAAGCTATGGCTCGGTGAAAGGGGACCATCGAGTCGTGGCGGAGAGAGCCGATGCGTCCCGAGTTAGGCCAGGCGAACGTTGGGACGCAGTTCAGTGAGGAGACGCAGGGTGACCGTTGCCTCTATCAATAATCTCGGTCGAGATTATCGAATTAATAAAACCGTCCGACCGTCCGACCGACCTTCCGACCGAGAGTATCTATACAGGAATTGGAACGCCTTTGCGTTCAATAGTCAATACGAGATCTTGGTTTTCGCATTTCGTGCTTTCGCCACTGGTCTGCTGGCGTCGCCACCGTCCGGCCTTCATACTCACGTACACTTCCCTTTGCGGCGATGAACCGTGACCAGTCGGTATTTGTACAAAGCCCAGCCGACCGTAAATTTCAAGGTCCCTGTAACTTGCGGTTCTGCTCGGGTCGGGACATCATGTACGTGTGTATGAAGGCTCGCACACTGGAACACGCTGTCCGTATAAGGCTTTAAAGAATGCTCCGTACTGCTTCGTACACCAATACAGTGAGCGTGTAGTAGGTATGTTCGTTCATCTCGACGTAAAGCGAGCAGCGAGAACCCGTGTATCTTTATGTCTGCCCCCTCCACCCCTCAATTTTTACATCGAATTTTCTCAATAAATATATGTATGGTTATAATCAAAATTATGCTTAGTTACACCATATAAATTGATTATTCTCTAATGATAGATTGATAAAGACCAGAATAAATGTTTCATTTATACCGGTAGAGATCGAGTCGGTAGTTAGAGTTGGCTTACATCCGGTAAACACTGTGCAGTTTATTCACTGTTTCGATAATTTTAACAAATCGGTGCAAATCGAATGCTATGTTATGAACATAATATCCGGTTTGCACCGATTCGTTAAAATGACTGAAACGGTGAATAAACCGCAGTTTGTTTATTTACGATTTTTATGACTTCTTTCACGAACGAATTGTTCTGGGGAAAATGTAAATATTATCGAAACATGAATTATAAAATCATTACATGTTCGTGATTTTATTTATCATTCATAATTTTTAAATCAGTCATCAAGGCTGAAAACATTTTTACCGATTTTCCGTTTATCATTGAGTGCGTTCTAGTTGCGAAATTCGATGTTCAATTGTTTTCAAACTGTTAAAACGCGATACGTCGGCTGACAACAATGAATGTGTAGTGACGCGCTACGCCGCTCTTTTCTCCGCCTCTTGTCGGAAACTACGCGATAAAGCGATCAGGGGCCCCTTTCTCTAACTCACTCGCAAAGTTGCGTATACGCATCTTAGCCAATAGACCAATCAGGATCAAGTATTCCGTTGTGGTGGGGTCCTGATTGGTCTACTCGCTAAGAAACGTATACGTTTCTCTTGCGAGTGAGATAGAGAAAGGGGCCCCATGGGTCTCCTTACCTGAGAACCCTGCCTACGTCACATCTAAGGGCCTTTTTAAACTAGGGGTTTTTTAAACTAGCTGACGACGCGCGTTATACGCGATTAGGATGCTCAGCAAACGCAAGGCAGTCGGCGAGTTGTGACTTTTACACACGATCCTTGCTAATACAACCTGCTAATACGCGCCGATAACGCGCAGCGAACGCGCTCATCAAAAACGCGCGTCGTCAGCTAGTTTAAAAAACGTCGTGTGCAAAGGTCCTTACGGTTGCCAGTTTTATCGCAGCGTTCCGTACCCCGAGGTACATACCTATGTCGGTACCTCGTCGAAACTTTGTCTCACGGTGTACGGAATTTCGCCGGAAAGGCAGTCGGACCTGAGCTTCAGATGCATACAGTTGCTTATTTTTTTTCAATCCACTATATATAAAGTAAGTAGATAACAAACCATACAATAAATGTATAATATTAATAAGCTTCATATCACGCTTCAGTTCAATATACAACCAAACTCGGCAATAATAATAACTGACCACATTCTATCATTTAAAAAAATGTTTCATATTTATCTGACAACAGAGCACGAAAGAAAATTAACGAAAAAAGAAATGAAATCCCCCCCCCCCCTTCAAAACATCGACTATGTATGATATAGCACGAATTAATAAAATAGCTCCCTTTCCAAAGTAATCGTGTAACAACTTACGAATCACCAAAGATAATGAAAAAATTATGATAAAAAAGTAATGAAATCATTACCGCCAAATTAATGAAAGCAAGTGTGTTTTCAAGGTATGTTGCGTTAATGAGAGAAATAGTACATAATTCCATACAATGGTAAACTTTGAAACAGAGACTAAAAATAATAGAGAGGGAAAAAAACCAAGTTCCACTGAAACGGAGAATATATCCTCAGTTAACCATTGTATGGAATTATGTACTATTTCTCTCATTAACGCAACATACCTTGACAACACACTTGCTTTCATTAATTTGGCGGTAATGATTTCATTACTTTTTTATTCTAATTTTTTCATTATCTTTGGTGATTCGTAAGTTGTTACATGATTACTTTGGAAAGGGAGCTATTTTATTAATTCGTGCTACCATACATCGTCGATGTTTTGAAGGGGGGGTATCTATATATAGAATAGATATAGATATAGAGGCAATGTTCAACGTTCGCCTGGCCTTAGCGTATTTAGCCACTCCAGCGACGTTTCACGAGCAGCCGGTCTCACCCTCCAAGCGCGGCATAAGATGTTTCACATCAAAAAGTAAAAATTCAGTATAATCGGAGTAGTGAATCTCAATAGTGGTGAATGTGACAGACGCTCTGATAGCTAGCTATTATCAAATCGTTTGGATTTTTTGATGTGAAACATCTTATGCCGCGCTTCGGGGGTGAGACCGGCTGCTCGTGAAACGTCGCTGGAGTGGCTAAATACGCTAAGGCCAGGCGAACGTTGAACATTGCCTCTATATCTATATCTATTCTATATATAGATATAGAGGCAACGGTCACCCTACGTCTCCTCACTGAACTGCGTCCCAGCGTTCGCCTGGCCTAACTCGGGGCGCATCGGCTCTCTCCGCCACGACTCGATGGTCCCCTTTCACCGAGCCCTAGCGTAACCACTTACTACTACACGCTCACTGTATCGGTGTACGAAGCAGTATTTACCCTCATTAGTGAAAGCATGAGGATTGATTGATCATTGGTTAGCACGTTTAAAAATAACATTTAAATACCGTTTGTATAGGAAAATTGTTAGATGTGAAACATCGAAATTCTTCTTTGTAGAAAGTATGCGATAGGAAGGATGGACCACGCATCCGTTGAAAGAATACGTGGGCCAGTGCGCATTTGTATTTATGACTGTGATACCATTAAACGGTACGAACCGTTGTGTCGAATTCCGTTTATCGCGAGACGGAACAGCGACTGATGGCAGAGTTAAGAGAGAGTAAACTAAATGCGCTTTTTGAATTAGACACAATAGTTTGTACCGTTTAATAGTATCACAATTATAAATACAAATGCGCACTGGCGAACGTGTTCTTTCGTTTTCAGCTAGATTTACTCAAGTGGACACAGCATTGAGAACAATCTAGCGAGAGTTAGTCTAGAATCTCGGTTGAGAAAAATAAATCTAGCTAGATTGCAGTGGATACACGATAAAAATTTACTGCCAGAGAAATTTCAGTCTATTTGACCGGATAAATAGATAGTAACTCAGTCTAGCGAGAGTGATAGGCGCCGGGTCGCAAGCGAAGGGCCTCGACCGCGTGCTCAGATTTCAGGAGCCTCGCGGGAGGCAACAGAAACCCTCTGCCTTTTATGCTCTCCTCGGACAAAGTGCAGACCCGCAATAAATTCGACTATTGCGGTGCACGTGTACTCCTTCGGGGATAGCACCAACCGAACAGCGCTGAATCTGCGTACTCTCCCGGCGCCAATTTTCATGCTCCAGCTCGGTGGTTTTGAAGAATTTCCTTCTCCCACCATGCATAGAAAAGTCATATCGATATAGGTCAAAAGTTCATGAGTAATGAGATAATAGTAATTGAAACTTCTTCGCTGGCAAGTAAGTTTAGCCTCATATGGTACGTATGTGTGTACAATCTATAATACATCACGATTGTAAATAGATATTTGATAAGTCAAAGAAACATATGAGGCTAAACTTATTCACCAGGAAAGGAAATTTAATCGCCATTATCTTATTATCTATGAACTTTAGGCCCACATCGATGTAAGATACTTTGTTGTAGATAAAAATACGTGTGTGTATAATAACATATAATATAAAACAGTTTTTATAGAAAAATTGTTAGATGTGAAACATCGAAATTCTTCTTTGTAGAAAGTATGCCATAGGAAGGAACACGTGCGCCAGTGCGTATTTGTATTTATGACTGTGATACTATTAAACAGTACCGATGGTAGAGTTAAGAGAGAGTAAACTAAATGCGCTTTTTGAATTAGACACAACGGTTCGTACCATTTAATAGTATCACAGTCATAAATACAAATGCGTTCTGGCCCACGTGTTCTTTCGTCGGACGCGTGGTCCATCCTTCCTATCGCATACTTTCTACAAAGAAGAATTTCGATGTTTCACATCTAACAATTTTTCTATAAAAACTATTTTATATTATATTTTTTCTTATTTTCATCCAAGGAACCCACCCTTGAAGTTTTTCGCAATATTAAAGAATCACCCAGTATATTTACTTACTTGGTCTAAGAAAATATTTTTTTTCCGCCATAATCAAGTATACACTTATTAATTGGAAATAAACTCTTTTCTCAGTATACGAAGTAACTTTGATCGAACGAACGAAGTATTCACTAAACAGACAAATTTCTAGAAAATCATAAACGGAATCAAGGAATTTTACTTCCAAATTTGACAGTGATAAAACATTAATTGCTGTTTCTCAGAATTTCACATACATTACAAATTCTATTATAGTGCACATTATAGTGCACGCAGTTCGGTTGGTACGTTTCGGCAAAGGAGGACTGCTTATGTATTCGCAGTCCTGCACCTTTCTCGGAAGGCTAATTACCGAACGAATTGTAATGAACCACTTCTCGCAGATACCGCTATATTTCGAATGCATTCGAAATGCATTCAGCTTTTTAAAGGAGAGAAATTATGATTTCAATAGATAACCGAATATTTCGGCAAAGGTTCATTCCGATTCGTCCAGTAATTAACCCTTTCAGGAAAGGTGCGGGACTGCGAACTCATTAGCAGCCTGGATTCGCCGAAATGTACTGCTTCGCTGATGGCGAGATGAACCCTAGTTTTTAATAATCAAGATAATGCACGGAAACAGTGTCATTTTTCTCTGGTTGCTAGTGCATGAAGAGCAGGAAAGGAGACATCTGTATCTCGGAAGAAGTGGCATCAGATAAGTTACTTCCTAACTGACTGTCTTAACCTCATTTTCATCCCTTATACAGAACAAATATCTTTGTGGTTATTCTATTTTTTGTTTTCAGCGCCATACGAGAACGGGACGGATTGATGGAAATTTGATTTTTCTTCGCAGTCAAAAATCAACCTAGGTAGAAAATAATTCTGTAGAATTGCGGTACAATGCCACGGTAGGAATATCAGGTTCTACCGACATGACATGCTTCGACAAGGTTTGTATCAACTTTAGCGGTATATTGGGGGAACTGCACTAATCCTGTGGCACATTTTTCTATCTGGGAAAGCATATTATTATGGTAGTACAGCTGTACAGCGTTCCGATAATATATAATTGGAACTTTTGATAATACGAAAGGGGGAATATATCGATAAAGAAAAGATAATAAAATAATTACTTCATTATTGTAATCCAATTCTATCGTATCTCCTACTTTTCTACCACGGCTTTCCCAGATAGAAAAATGTGCCACAGGATTAGTGCAGTGCTCCCAATATAATGCTATAGTTGATACAGACCTTGTCGAAGCATGTCATGTCGGTAGAATTTGATATTCCTACCGTGGCATTGTACCGCAGAGTTCTAGAGATTTTTAATTCCGGCATATATATATATATTAGAGGTAAAATGCATTTATACTGTCAGTACGGGAAGACGGTATATTATCGGAACGCTGTACAGCTGTACTACCATAATAATATGCTTTCCCAGATAGAAAAATGTGCCACAGGATTAGTGCAGTGCCCCCAATATACCGCTAAAGTTGATACAGACCTTGTCGAAGCATGTCATGTCGGTAGATCCTGATATTCATACCGTGGCATTGTACCGCAATTCTAGAGAATTCTTTTCTACCTAGGTTGATTTTTGACTGCGAAGAAAAATCAAATTTCCATCAATCCGTCCCGTTCTCGTATGGCGCTGAAAAGAAAAAATAGAATAACCACAAAGATTTTTGTTCTGTATAAGGGATGAAAATGAGGTTAAGACAGTCAGTTAGAAAGTAAGTTATCTGATGCCACTTCTTCCGAGATACAGATGTCTTCTTTCCTGCTCTTCATGCACCAGCAACCAGAGAAAAATGACACTGCTTCCATGCACTATCTTGATTATTTAAAAAAAATCCAAATGATTTGATAATAGCTAGCTGTCAGAGCATCTGTCACATTCACCACTATTGATATGACCGATGTTTTTCGGACTGAAACGTCTATTTGGTTCGTGTCCCTGCTATTTGGTTCAAATCTCTGCTATTTGGTTCGAGTACCGGCTGTCGGTATTGTCGCCGAATTTTAGGGAACCATCTTGGATCCGATGGCGCCAACCGATATGCAATGTGCTACGCTGGCGTGTATTGAAAATGACAGATTGTATGTAACAACATACATACAAGGTCAGTCGCACTATACACGCCAGCAAATGGGTTGCATATCGCTCGGCGCTTAGGAGATACCGATGACTCCTGTACCGTGTGTCCCACTCTGTACGGGCCAGTTTGAAGTTACCTTCGGGGAGGCTTGGTCGGTACTTGAGTCATTTAATACCGGTAGAAGTCGGGTCAGTAGTTAGAGTTGGTGTCAATTCGGGTGATCGAAGCATCTAACTTCGAAATTAGGAATTTGTGAATAATGGAAATTACTCACCATTATTCACAAATTCATAATTTCGAGGTTAGACGCTTCGATCTACCGAATTGACACCAACTCTAACTACCGACTCGACTTCTACCGGTATTAAATGTTTCGATTACCGACCAAGCCTCCCTGAAGGTAACTTTCAAACTGGCCCGTACAGAGTCCCCGACAGCAAAGCGTGGATTTACACGCTAGCCGCACGCAGTGCTGTCACGTAGTGGCACCACTGTGGTCTCACCGTGGCATGATCGCGTGGTGTACACAAACTAGAAGCACCGTGGCTACACAGTGAACGCACTGAGTGGTTCACAGCGTAAAGACACAGTGGTTACACTCAGTACAGTCACGGTGCCTTTTCGACGTGCACACTTCGTAAATTTACCGACCATGAATGTCGGTAAACTCATTGTCTTTCATAAAATTTTTAACATGTTCGCTGCCACCGGCTCCGATTGGAGCCAGTTGACACTGCGCCTGTGCCGCCGGCTCCGATCGGAGACACATTGTCGTGCACATTACATTATTCAGTCTGTTACCGGCACTGAGTGCGATGCAATCAATCTAAAAATGGCAGCGAATGTGTTAAATTAGAAAATAACAAAATTGATATTATAATGATGTTTCAAACAGTGAAAATTGTACTGAATTTTTCCATAAATAATGAATAAGTAATTATCATAATCGCTACTGTTTTGAAAAGAAAGTATCAAACTATTTTTAAAAATTTAATGAGATATATATAAACCGGCCTTTACACAATGCAACACTGAGATATCTCGGCAAAAATATTTAAATATTTTTGCCGAGATCTCTCAGTGTTGCATTATATAAAGGCCGGTTTTAGCTTACGTTTGACACATAGCTCGAAATCGGCTTTCAGGTTTATCTCACTAGTCACAGTAGTTGCTTTCAGGTATTGATATTTTATGTATAACTTAGTCGACTTCCACCACAAAGAGTCGATGGCGCAATTGGTAGAATGCGAGAAGCATTCCCAGTCTTCTAAAAATCGCAGGTTCGAGTCCTGGCCGGGTCGGGTTTGAGAAAAAAAACCGACACTAGTAGGCGGGTAAGGCAGGCGGGAAATCCTACTTTATCGCCCCATTTTTGCAAAATTCTACTTTTACCATCGTACTTACACTGCGTGACTGCAGTGTGGCTTCACGCTGGACGTCCAGATGGACACCCCAGTGCATGCACTCGAATGCACCGCGTGAAAGTAGTGTGCTGTCACGGTGGCGCCACTTTGCTATCGGGGGTGGGACATACACCCGGGCTCACGGAATCTGTCGCTGGTGACTTTTTTTAAATGTTATTTTTAAACGTACTAACCAATGATTAATCAATCCTCGTGCTTTCATTAACGAGAGTAGACGTCACCGTAGCTAATGAGGGCATGAGAATTAATTGTTCACTGGTTAGTACGTTTAAAAATAAGGTTTAAAAAAAGTCACCAGCGACAGATTCCGTGAGCACGGGTGTACGGTAATTTAATGGTAATTTCGTTAGCCCGGACTCAAACCCCGATAGCCCGGACTCAAACCAAAGAGACGTATCAATTTGAAAAACATCGGCTAAGTTTTAGTGTAGATGATGGGTGCTCCGAAAAATGTGACAGCTGTTTGTGTTTTTATTATTAACTAACAGCCCGTCCCGTCTTCGCACGGGTAGATTGTGGATTGATTTTGTCCGTCCACCATTGTTTAAATACATTTTTAATACAAAACTTTTAGTATTTTTCCCGGGCTACGCAATGGTCATATTGGATTTGACCTTGACCATGACCTTCAAGGTTATATCAAGGTCAAATTAATTTTTTTTCACATTCAAATGTATCCTTGACCATTTTTTTCATGTTACCTTTATTGTCAGCGAAGGTCAAATTTAGGTCAAGTATAGTTCGACTTTTTGAACACCCTGTATAAGATTTACTAACTCAGAAACCTTCGCGGGCATGCGTCCAACCATTTCCCAACTTTTCATCGCAATCGGATGAACGGTTTAGGAAGGCATAATAATCATCCGTACCGGTACTTTTTGAACACTCTGTATAAGATTTACTAACTCAGGAACCTTCGCGGGCATGCGTCCAACCATTCCCCAACTTTTCATCGCAATCGGATGAACGGTTTAGGAAGGCATAATAATCATCAGTACCGGTACTTTTTGAACACCTTTTATAAGATTTACTAACTCAGAAACCTTCGCGGGCATGCGTCCAACCATTCCCCAAAGTTTCATCGCAATCGGATGAACGGTTTAGGAAGGCATAATAATCATCCGTACCGGTACTTTTTGAACACTCTGTATAAGATTTACTAACTCAGAAACCTTCGCAGGCATGCGTCCAACCATTCCCCAAAGTTTCATCGCAATCGGATGAACGGTTTAGGAAGGCATTTGATATTACCTTAAAGGTCACGGTCAAGGTCAAATCCAATACGACCACTGGGTAGCCAAGGGAAAATCCTTAGTTTTGTATTAAACATTTTTCTCTAAAATGTTTTCCTGTTGAGATAATCGGCCGTACCGGGACTTTTTGAACACCCTGTATAAGATTTACTAACTCAGAAACCATCGCGGGCATGCGTCCAACCATTTCCCAAAATTTCATCGCAATCGGATGAACGGTTTAGGAAGGCATAAGAGACATACATACAGACAGACAGACAGACAGACAGACAGACAGACAAACATTCATTTTTATATATATAGAATATATATAGATAAATAGAAGCCGTGCTATTTTTCTGTAGTCATTCATCGAACGTAGACAACAGAAAAGGAGTCGAAATGCAATCAGATAAGTTAATTTCTGAATTACTTCATTTAACCTCATTTTGATAACCTATAAAGAATACATATCTTTTTGTGGGGTCATTTCTTTTTTTCTTTCAGTATTGCATGTGAGGACGGGACGAACTCTTTGAGGACTAAGCGGAATTAATCTTTCTACATATTGGAGAATCCAAGTCGTGGGAGAAGAACACAAACATCGGAGTAACTACATTATCGGGGTAACTATAATACTTTATTTCTATTTTTTTCTCATCGGTGCTTGCCCTCTGCCTTCCTACTACAAGTTTCGATTTATATACTAAATTTTATTTTATTTTTAGTTCATCGACTCCACTCCATCGCCTTCGACTTCTTCTACCCAGTGAGGATTTCTCACGGACCAATAGTGGGCGTTGTGATTATTCATTAATCCTTCGTTGTAGAATTTCGATTCATCTGTGAACAAAATCTTCTGACGAACGAGGGATCGTCCACTTGCCGTTCCAAAAACCAGTTGGAATAGTTCATTCGTCGAGCTGGATCTAGCTAATTGTACGCTGAAACATGCCCAAGTCATATTCAGCTTTGAGAAGATTTATTTTCAATATTGGACCAAAGGTACGGCAATCCTATTGCTTCAACTTCCAGGTATATTAATTGTAAGTATTACTGGAGAACGAGTAGGTTAAAAGATTTTCGTGAAGACTCACGATTCTCTGATATGTCATTTCGTACATGTGCAACCGAAGAGGATCTAGCTCGTGTCCTGTCCGTAAAAAGATGACTCGATGGACATCGGAGAATGTCAGGCTTGTCACCGAGCGCCTATTACCCACGGTACATTAATTGCAATACGCGCTTCCCGTTTCATTCAACTATTCCAGCGTTAAATAACTTTTACTTCTTTCAAGGTAATCACCTTTTATGAACTGTTCGTGGTAGGAGGCAGCGATCGATAATAGAGACTCGTCGTAGACAAGTTCGTCTATTAAAACTAAAAGGCAATTGGTGTGCAACTGGAACATCATCGCAGGAATAATTTGTCTACGATTAGTCACAATCATTGATCGTTGCCCCCTACGATCAACAATTCGTACAAGAGGTAAATGCTTTGAAAGAAGTAAAAGTTACTTAGAGCAGGAATAGTTGAAACGAAAATCGCATATTGCAATGAAAGTACTATGGGTGAAAGGCGCTCGGTGACAAGCCTGACATTCTCCGATCCATCGAGTCATCTTTTTACGGACAGGACATGAGCTATATCCTCTTCGGTTGCACCTGTACGAGATGACATGTCGGAAAATCGTGAGTCTTCATGAAAATCTTCTAACCTACTCGTTCTGCAATAACACACTTAGTAATAAAAAGCTATTCTCCTACATGTACGTATTCTCCTCATGAATAAATTCCAAAAAGTAGTGAAATCCCCCCACAAAAACAGATTCTCTGTAAAAAAAAGGCGGCATGTTCATTCAGTGCCAACAAATATTGATACGTAAAATACTCTCCAAAAAAGATTTGAAATCAATTAAGATCGCCATGTTCAAGAGTTATATATAAAAAGTAAAAGGAATCATTTGAAAGGGAAATTATTGTAAATCAAGTGACTACAAAATTCGACTAAAAAAATTATAAAAAAATTTTAATAAAAAAGAACTTGCCGCGTTTTTTTCCTTCAAAATAAAAAATTCAGACACAGAATTATACTCGATGTTTATGCACTTATGATTTTAAATAAATTCATACACTTATAGGTTTGTTCCAACCGACGATTCCTGTACGGTTCTGGAACTGTCACGGAACTGGTGGGATCGGTTTAATGCGCAGGCGCGATGTTTGCACTGCTGGTAACTGGCAAGAGCAGTTGGAACGGTTTTGGGATCGTTCGTGAATCGGTCAGTCGTGTCTAACCCACGACGCGGTGAGCACGGTGTTCTCTTGCTTATATCACGCTATTTCAGTTGACATTTTATGTCATTTGCAAGTTGCGTGAAGTCTCAACATCTTTTACGATAATTTCGAAAGCACTTAGAAAGTGGGGCCTCCCATAGACATCCTTTAATTAATTTTTTTACTCATTTGAAATGTCAGAATGGACTTTATTCATGCTATCTTAAAATAGATGTTTTCTAAGCGAGTTCGGTTCTCAGCGAGAATCGAATACTAATGCAATATACTACCATAAACATACTAAAGCATCAGACATTTTTAGATACTTAAAAGGCCCATATTTATAGGATTACATATTTCATAATTCGATCTGTCATATTAATAACAAATGTACAATTTTATAAAATCATGTATTGGAATTACATTTTAGCAGGGCAAAAAAAATCCATTATAAGCTAGCATGAATAAAGATAATTCTGACATTTCAAATCACTAAAAATTCATTAACAAATGTATATGGGAGGCCCCACTTTCTAAGTGCTCTCCGTAAATTACCGTAAAAGATGTTGAAATGTAGGGTAAAAAAATCATGAAAATTAGAAATGTCGGTTTTGAGATACAACACTTTTTATTTCCATTTTCAATAAAAAAAACGCAATATAAAGAAATAAATTTTTTTTCGAAATCACCAAAAAATACAAATATTTCATATGGATCATTTCTTCCATATTTTGTTAATTGAAGCCGTAAATCGTGATGAAAAAACAATAATAACAGCTCAACGATTTATGGAATCGTTCTGAAAATTTAGGCCAGTTTTTATATTGATTAAAGATACTTGGAAAAAAATGAGCAACTAAATCGGAGACCCAAAAGTTTCTACTACTAAAAGTTGACATGGAATGCCCCATAAGTTTAAGTATTTTAAGAGTATTTTACTAACTACAGTAGACTACCGATAATCCGGCACGTTCGGGACTCGGCCGGTGCCGGATTACCGGAAATGCCGGATTATCGGATGTGTTCCGCGATTATTCAATTATAAGTCGTAGAGTGAATGCAGTTGCAATATAATGTCTAACAGCAAACGTTGTTTGCCAGAAACGCTGAGATAATCATTTAAACTCGAATATAAACCAAAACATACCTTTATTCCTGTAAAATGTGTTACAAATCTACACGTATATACATGATATGTACTGATGAGACATTTATTTTTAAAAATCTCTAATGTCTTTTTGTTTTCTAGATTCAGCTCTCTTTTTAAAAAAGTTATTTCTTAGAATATGCAAATCGATGAGTTCTGCACAATTATAACGTGAGTTTGTTTCAGCAAATGTTATGAATTTGTTTAATGCGTCTGCCGCTTCCCCCCAACTGATTTGTTTCTTCTCTTCTTTTTCCATCTCATCATCATCTGACGCAGACCCTTCAAGATTTACTGGTTGAGGGTCTATTACGCTTTGAATAATTGCTTCATCTGTGAGCTCTTCTTCGGTTGATTCGTTCGTATCAATCTTAATCCATTCAATGACTTCCTCCTCGGATATATTTTTTAAAGGATTTTCTTTAGGTCCACAATTAATAACATCTAACACCTTAGTTACTGCGTCTAAGTCGTCTTCCTTTTGAACAATTTGACTTGTTGAATCGGCTTCAAGAACTGCATTTGGCCAAAGTTTTCTCCAGCATCGTTGTAAAGTTATTTCTTTCACTTGAGACCATGATAGTGCAGTAGCATATATGGCATCCTTGACGTTAAATTTATTTTGAAAGTCAGCAACATCACAGTCAGAATTTAAAAGGCCTTGGACGAAGGAACTCCTATAGAAACATTTAAAGTTTTGAATGACTCCTTGATCCATGGGTTGAATTAATGAGGTAACGTTAGGTGGCAAAAGTGTCGCAAATATGTTGCCAGAAACTAGCTCTGCTATAGGAGGATGTGCTTTGCAATTATCCAAAAGAAGGACGGCTTTGCTGTTTTCTGGTAGATTAAGTTTCTTGAAGTTGTCCTTAACTTGCGGGACGAAGTGATGAAAAAACCAGTCCTTAAATAATATGGCAGTCATCCAAGAATTTTTTTGGGCATCATAATGTACAGGTAAAGCTGTAATATTCTTAAATGCCCTAGGTTTTTTAGATTTACCAATTAAAAAAGGAGTTAATCGGTGTCTTCCAGATGCATTAGCACATAGCAAAACTGTCAACCTATCTTTATTCCTTTTAAACCCCTTAGCCGCTTTTTCATCTCCTCCAGCTAATGTCGATGTTGGCAAGCAACGCCAAAGTAGGCCTGTTTCATCAGCGTTATACACTTGATTAGCTGACAATTTATTAGTGATTGTAATTTTTTGAAACTCCTCCGTGTATGATTTTGCCGAATCTTGGTTTGCTGATAGAGTCTCCCCAGTTATATCAAGTCTGCGAATACCATGCCGTAGTTTAAAGTTTCTAAGCCAACCTTCAGAAAAATTACAATCACCCTCTAATACATTCAAATCTTCTCCAAACTTTTTAGCCTTTTCAATAATCATTGGCCCCGTTATAGGCTTTCCTTCGGCACGTTTTGCACTGAACCATTTGTACAGTGCGATATCTAGTTGCTGCAGGTTTGGTTTTTTTATTGTTTGTCTGGAATCCAGTTTCTCTGTAGTCACAGACTGAGAAGCAAAACGCATGAGGTCATCTTTTTGTTTTTTAATGTCATAAATAGTTGACGACCCAATATTAAATTCATTCATTAAAATGTTCCTATTTTCACCCTTTTCCAGACGTTTAATAATTTCCAACTTCTGTGTAATTGTGAGGGTCACGTGTTTTCGCTTCTGACCCGTGTTCGGGATTTTACTGCTTGACGATGGTCTAGAAGACATGTTAAGCTAGTTTTTCCAATATACTTTAGCACGTAAATTTTTATCTTGCCAAGTGACTAACAATGCAAGCTGCATTCACTCGGTACACCACAAAACGGTAGACGTTTATGACATGCGACTGTCAACTGTAGTAGACGTTTACGACACGCGACTGTCAACTGTCTATCGTATGTCCCGCTCTGTATTGGCTAGTTTGAAATTTACCTTCGGGGAGGTTTGGTCGGTACTCGAGTCATTTACCGGTACAAGTCGAGTACGTAGTTAGAGTTGGCCTAGGAAGATTGCGCTGCGTGAGCGAAAAGTGTCGAACGTCTGATTTTCCGATAGCTGTCAATTCGAGAAATCGAAGCGTGTAACATCGAAACCATGAATTTCTGAATAATGGTGAGTAATTTGTATAAAAATATACGATAAACGAATATAATAATAATTCACGATTTTGAGGTTACACGCTTCGATTTCTCGAATTAACAGCTATCGGAAAATCAGACGTTTGACACTTTTCGCTCATGCAGCGCAATCTTCCTAGGCCAACTCTAATTACCGACTCGACTTCTATCGGTATACCGGTACAGAGCGGGACATACGGTAGTTATCTTGAGGATAATGCGCGTCGAACACGCTTCGGTTTAGTACCGGACTGCGTTGATAACGTCCGCCTGCCGATACCGCCCGGAGGCGCGATCATTTGAAAATCGATACTGGTGCCGGACCATCGGGCGTTCCGAACCATTGGATGCCGGACTATTGGAAGTGTACTGTACTATAAAAATAAATATAATTTGTACGCTTCCATTCGTCATAAAATTAAAGAAACACATCAATTTGCACACGCAAGTCTGTTGGTATGCCACGTTAATCTCCCTCGTCCTCGACTTCCAAGTTCTCCTGCAGTGCTGGTTGTCAAGCCCACATGCTCTTCCTATTAACAAAGACAATAGATGTCACGATCATTCAATCGGTATAGGTTGGTATTGCTGCAATCTCATTTCATAAATGTCTTACCTCAATCGAGAAATATCCTTTTTTTCCATGTATGGCTCAGTCTGGATCTCCTTCTGGCCTGTCCATTTCGATATGTCTTCCTTCCATCAATTGCCAATTTGAATTTTTTTCTTCTGATCACCAACCGCCTGCATCTGAAACAAATTACGCAGTTTTAATAAAGATGAAATAGGTTTTACAATTTTTCAGTAGGTATAAATTGGTATTGCTGTTATTTAATTTCATTAATTTCCCCTACGCGTTGTCTACTTAGTCCATTTCATTTCCTTCCTGACGCCCATGGGAGGCCGAATGCATCTTCAAAGCTGGAGCTCTTCTTCTTCGTTACCTTCCTACGAACCGTTGCATCTCGCATCCTTTGCTCCATCCTTCCCATGGAGCCTCTCGCGTTTATTCCGGTTCTCGTTCAATACCTACAGGCTTTTGTTAGCTCTCGCGTCGTGTTACTTACTTGGTCGGTTACATGCTTATCCCTTATTCCTTCCACCTTTTCCTCGCTATTGTTCCAGCTCCCATTCCAGTCCGTGAACTTTAATTCCTTCGATTCCCCGAGGTATTCTTCCTTTAAGTCAGGTATGCACAGCATGGTGTCTCCCAGAGCAATCTATCGTCCTGGTCTTGTGTTGTGTGTGTGTGTTAAGTATAACTGGTTAAATTAGCACGACTTACCTTTAAATTGATATCGTATCCCCTGGTTGATTATTTCTTCCACCTTATTCCTTTATCAGCGTCTTCCTCTTTGCCGGTACCTTGGGAGTCTTATAATTACCGTAATAGTTGCTGATTACAGCCGCCGATTACCTCTACTTTTCTTTTAATAAGATTCCGGTTCCTCATTGGGTATCCCTTGCATTGCTCGCGCGCGACTGGTACGCGGGTGGACTTGTTAGTATGTCTGACGAGGGGCTGATCGTTCCGGCTTCCACCTCCTTCTCGCTATTGTTCCGGAGCCCTTTTTAGTTGTTTTACTTTCTTCGATTTTCTTTGGAGAATTCTTCCTTTTCAGCAGATACGCTCGGTATGACGTTTCCGGAGCAAATCTCACGTCTTCTTGTTGCGCTCCTTACCTAGTTGGATTAGTACGACCTACCTTTATACTGATAACTTGTTTCATATTTGGTTTTCCCTTTTGGTTGCTTGTAAGCGTTCCCCTCCTTGCCGGTGAGTTCAGCAAAGCTTCCGAGCTGACACTCTCGTCCCTTAGTTGGTTGCTTCTTTATTATTCCTTCCAGAATACATTCCTTTAGCTTCTGTTTCCCCTTCTCGGATTGTTTCTCCCTTTCAGAGCTTTCTTCCTCTTTTGTCGGCACGTGGGTGAACTGGCAGAGAACTTACAGAAAACCTAACCTTAAATGTCAAACTGGATGAACCAACCTTGTTAGTGTGCCTGGCGGGGGACTAATCGCACCGGCTTCCACCACCTCGCTATTGTTCCGTCTCCCTTTTTACCGTTCCTTTATTTTGTTTCCTTCGATTCCTCGGGGGATTCTTCCTTCTTGGCAGGTAATGCTCGACGTGGCGACTCCCGGAGCATAATTTTGTGCAGAAATTTCTCTCATTAAATCAAATTTAATCCACCTTCGTTATACCTAGTCCTTCAATCAAATTGAATGATTTTCTATCAAAATTTTCCAACAAAGATGTTGTAAACTTAACCTCAACCTGTCACTTACCTAAATAATCCTGGCTTCTAACCCTATTTTCGTATAATTCGATATCATCGTCACTTGTGTCGGACATATCCGATATATCCGACACATCACTATCTTCTTTGTCAGACATCATTTTAATAATTTGCAAAAAAAAATACGGAGATAGAAAACGTCAACTCTCAAAAGTATTTAAATAATCGCGCCAGGCAAACTAATCGCCGTAGTGCGCATGTCAGTCCACACAGTTCACGCTCAGGACCAAGCATCGGATGGACGGTACATGAATCGTTCCACGCACGATCCCGGCGGTGGTTGGAACGCCGCACAACACCGTACAGGGACCGTCCAGCGTACGGTTGGAACAGAATTTCTCTACTGCGCATGCCCGGTACCGTTCATGTACGGTTTTCTGCTCGGTTGGAACAAACCTTATATGATACCACCAGTATACCCAATGTCGTACGAGAAACCGATCAGGCGGGGCCTTCTGAATTTCTCTGAATTTGACTTCGGCAGTGCAATTTATGAATCACTCTAACACCGTCCAAGCACTACCAATTATTCGGTATAGTGGACAAAATATGAAAACTTAAACGCGGCAAGTTCTTTTTTATTAAAATTTTTTTATAAATTTTTTTAGTCGAATTTTGTAGTCACTTGATTTACAATAATTTCCCTTTCAAATGATGCCTTTAACTTTTTATATATAACTCTTGAAGATGGCGATCTTAATTGATTTCAAATCTTTTTTGGAGAGTATTTTACGTATCAATTTTTGATGGCACTGAATGAACATGCCGAATTTTTTTTACAGAGAATCTGTTTTTGTGGGGGGATTTCACTACTTTTTGGAATTTATTCATGAGGAGAATACGTACATGTAGGAGAATAGCTTTTTATTACTAAGTGTATTATTGCAGAATGAGTAGGTTAGAAGATTTTCATGAAGACTCCCAATTTTATGACATGTCATCTCATACAGGTGCAACCGAAGAGGATCTAGCTCATGTCCTGTCCGTAAAAAGATGTCTTTTAAGGTACAGGAATAATCGGTATCTCCTAAGCGCCGAGCGATATGCAACCCATTTGCTGGCGTGTATAGAGCGACTGACCCTGTATGTATGTTGTTACATACAATCTGTCCCTTTCAATACACGCCAGCGTAGCACATTGCATATCGGTTGGCGCCATCGGATCCAAGATGGTTCCCTAAAATTCCAATATGGTTCCCTAAAATTCCAAGATGGTTCCCTAAAATTCGGTGACAATACCGACAGCCGGTACTCGAACCAAATAGCAGAGATTTGAACCAAATAGCAGGGACACGAACCAAATAGACGTTTCAGTCCGAAAAACATCGGTCATATCAATAGTGGTGAATGTGACAGATGCTCTGAAAGCTAGCTATTATCAAATCATTTGGATTTTTTTTAAATAATCAAGATAGTGCACGGAAGCAGTGTCATTTTTCTCTGGTTGCTGGTGCAGGAAGAGCAGGAAAGAAGACATCTGTATCTCGGAAGAAGTGGCATCAGATAACTTACTTCCTAACTGACTGTCTTAACCTCATTTTCATCCCTTATACAGAACAAAAATCTTTGTGGTTATTCTATTTTTTCTTTTCAGCGCCATACGAGAACGGGACGGATTGATGGAAATTTGATTTTTCTTCGCAGTCAAAAATCAACCTAGGTAGAAAAGAATTCTCTAGAATTGCGGTACAATGCCACGGTATGAATATCAGGTTCTACCGACATGACATGCTTCGACAAGGTCTGTATCAACTTTAGCGGTATATTGGGGGCACTGCACTAATCCTGTGGCACATTTTTCTATCTGGGAAAGCATATTATTATGGTAGTACAGCTGTACAGCGTTCCGATAATATACCGCCTTCCCGTACTGACAGTATAAATGCATTTTACCTCTAATATATATATATGCCGGAATTAAAAATCTCTAGAACTCTGCGGTACAATGCCACGGTAGGAATATCAAATTCTACCGACATGACATGCTTCGACAAGGTCTGTATCAACTTTAGCGGTATATTGGGGGCACTGCACTAATCCTGTGGCACATTTTTCTATCTGGGAAAGCATATTATTATGGTAGTACAGCTGTACAGCGTGCCGATAATATACCGTCTTCCCGTACTGACAGTATACATGCATTTTTTACCTCCAATATGCCGGAATTAAAAATCTCTAGAACTCTGCGGTACAATGCCACAGTAGGAGTATCAGGTTCTATCGACATGACATGCTTCGACAAGGTATGTATCAACTTTAGCGGTATATTGGGGGCACTGCACTAATCCTGTGGCACATTTTTCAATCTGGGAAAGCATATTATTATGGTAGTACAGCTGTACAGCGTTCCGATAATATACCGTCTTCCCGTACTGACAGTATACATGCATTTTTTACCTCCAATATGCCGGAATTAAAAATCTCTAGAACTCTGCGGTACAATGCCACGGTATGAATATCAAGAGACACGGTAGTGTCTCGCGGCATGTTCATTCAAGTCGTCAGAACGACGCCGCCAGCGCTGTCGCCGCGAGCACCCGTGTATCTTTACAGGAAAAATGTCTGCCCCCTTCACCCCTCAATTTTAACATCGAATTTTCTCAATAAATATACGGTTATAACCAAAACTATGCTTAGTGACGCCATATAAATCGACTATTCTCTATCGATAGAGACCAGAGTAAATGTTGTAAGTTACATATTAACAGAGATTTTTCCTTAGCAACGCGAAGCCACGCCCCTCGCCCCATTAAAGTCGAGAATCCGATTTCTCGGGCGATATATATATGTAAAAATGTCACAAAAATTCCGCCTGTCTTCGGCGGTATTCGGCCATGGTCGGAAATGTGTACACAGATGCGGCCACACGCATACGCCATCAAAAATGTATGTGAGAGTGTGTGAGAGACTATATTCCTTGAATGTTTAGTTGTTTTTCAAAATTTAAAAATATTTCCATTCGCGAAACGATATCCCTCGCATTTTTTCGATCCTCGGACGCGCTTGTTAATAAAAAGTACAAATTCAGTGTAATCGGAGTAGTGAATCTCAACAGTGGTGAATGTGACAGACGCTCTGACAGCTAGCTATTATCAAATCGTTTAGATTTTTTTTTAATAATCAAAACAGTGCACGGAAGCAGTGTCATTTTTCTTTGGTTGCTGGTGCATGAAGAACAGGGAAGGAGACATCTATATCTCGGAAGAAGTGGCATCAGATAAGTAACTTCCTAACTGACTGTCTTAACCTCATTTTCATCCCTTATACAGAACAAATATCTTTGTGGTTATTCTATTTTTTGTTTTCAGCGCCATACGAGAACGGGACGGATTGGTGGAAATTTGATTTTTCTTCGCAGTCAAAAATCAACCTAGGTAGAAAAGAATTCTCTAGAATTGCGGTACAATGCCACGGTGTGAATATCAGGTTCTACCGACATGACATGCTTCGACAAGGTCTGTATCAACTTTAGCGGTATATTAAGGGCACTGCACTAATCCTGTGGCACATTTTTCTATCTGGGAAAGCATATTATTATGGTAGTACAGCTGTACAGCGTTCCGATAATATATAATTGGAACTTTTAATAATACGAAAGGGAAAATATATCGATAAAGAAAAGATAATAAAATAATTACTTCATTATTGTAATCCAATTCTATCGTATCTCTTACTTTTCTACCACGGCTTTCCCAGATAGAAAAATGTGCCACATGATTAGTGCAGTGCCCCCAATATAATGCTAAAGTTGATACAGACCTTGTCGAAGCATGTCATGTCGGTAGAATTTGATATTCCTACCGTGGCATTGTACCGCAGAGTTCTAGAGATTTTTAATTCCGGCATATTAAAGGTAAAATGCATGTATACTGTCAGTATGGGAAGACGGTATATTTCTACGTATTGGAGAATCTAAGTCGTGGGAGAAGAACAAATCATCGGAGTAACTACAATATCGGGGTAACTATAATACTTTATTTCTATTTTTTTCAGAACGATTCCCAGATAGAAAAATGTGCCACAGGATTAGTGCAGTGCCCCCAATATAATGCTAAAGTTGATACAGACCTTGTCGAAGCATGTCATGTCGGTAGAATTTGATATTCCTACCGTGGCATTGTACCGCAGAGTTCTAGAGATTTTTAATTCCGGCATATTAAAGGTAAAATGCATGTATACTGTCAGTATGGGAAGACGGTATATTTCTACATATTGGAGAATCTAAGTCGTGGGAGAAGAACAAATCATCGGAGTAACTACAATATCGGGGTAACTATAATACTTTATTTCTATTTTTTTCAGAACGATTCTCAGATAGAAAAATGTGCCACAGGATTAGTGCAGTGCCCCCAATATAATGCTAAAGTTGATACAGACCTTGTCGAAGCCTGTCATGTCGGTAGAATTTGATATTCCTACCGTGGCATTGTACCGCAGAGTTCTAGAGATTTTTAATTCCGGCATATTAGAGGTAAAATGAATGTATACTGTCAGTATGGGAAGACGGTATATTTCTACATATTGGAGAATCTAAGTCGTGGGAGAAGAACAAATCATCGGAGTAACTACAATATCGGGGTAACTATAATACTTTATTTCTATTTTTTTTCTCATCGGTGCTTGCCCTCTGCCTTCCTACTACAAGTTTCGATTTATATACTAAATTTTGTTTTATTTTTAGTTCATCGCCTCCACTCCATCGCCTTCGACTTCTTCTACCCAGTGAGGATTTCTCACGGACCAATAGTGGGCGTTGTGATTATTCACTAATCCTTCATTGTAGAATTTCGATTCATCTGTGAACAAAATCTTCTGACGAACGAGGGATCGTCCACTTGCCGTTCCAAAAACCAGTCGGAATAGTTCATTCGTCGAGTTGGATTTGCTTTCTCCGGTGCATGTATGTACTTCATTTTAAAAGGATGAACATTCTTTTCTATTTCTTATAGTCTTATTCTCTCCAGGAGAGCATCGGTGTTCCACTGCTCTCGTATTCTTTCAGGTCTTTCTAAAATAATTATAGAAATCACATATATAATTCAGCTCTGACAAGTACAATCTTATCGAGCTGTCTTATTGAGCTGTTTCTTTCAATGTAATGATTCCAAAATGTTTCCATAACGTTTTGCAACTTTGTGAATTTATCGAGAAAGATATATTTCTAACATAGGGTAGTGTTCAAAAATATTGCAAAATATCCCAAGAATATCACAAAAATTACTTGTAAAGACGTGTTTTATGGGATGTAATTTCTTAATTAAATATTTGTTAAGATAATTTAACATAAATATCACTTTCGTAATTTCTGTCGGTTATGAGACTGCTGGATTGCCGTTGTTACGTCCCAATAGCAACTCAATTCAATATTTTCTCAGGTGCACCTATTCGAACTAACTTATTACCCACCAATATTGAAAATAAATCTTCTCAAGGCTGAATACGACTTGGGCATGTTTCAGCGTACAATTAGCTAGATCCAGCTCGACGAATGAACTATTCTGACTGGTTTTTGGAACGGCAAGTGGACGAGCTTTACAGCTGTTTCGCTGCCGTGTTGCCAAGTCTCTCACCGTTAATATGGCATGCTAATGGTTTGCGAAGTCAAAACGAATTTCATGACAATATTACGTTGCAACTATACGGTAAAACCCAATTTACTTATTTTTTACATAATCCTTAATATTTCATCTGTCAAATTACTAGTCTTTCAAAGTCTAAAGTTGGCGGAATATGTGTTAAAGTCAGTGATAATCTACCTTAGTACAATCGTCTGCCATAAGGCGATATGTTAAAAGTGGTCAACTTTAGAATAAAATAACGAAGAAACTATAGACGGTCTATATTGCTCAAATTTTTGTATTAGTTGTGTAAAGTATTCGTGTATATCATATAAAAAAATTAGGGCTGTAAGTTGGTTTTCGTCTGATAGTCGAACCTCCTTAAAGCAGGAATAGTTGGAACGAAAAGCCCATATTGCAATGAAAGTACTATGGGTACTATGGATGAAGGCGCTCGCTGACAAGACTGACATTCTCCGATGTCCATCGAGTCATCTTTTTACGGACAGGACACGAGTTAGATCCTCTTCGGTTGCACCTGTACGAGATGATATGTCAGAAAATCGTGAGTCTTTATGAAAATCTTCTAACCTACTCGTTCTGCAGTAATACTTAACCTGTAAATTCGAAAGCGGTATATGTTTTATTTCTCCAAAATACTAAGGCAAAGTTAAAAATATAAGGGCTCTCTAGTCTATAAGTACCTTTCAAAATATCACGAGAATAAATCAAAAGTAACGTGGTTATAATTAATTGGCTCGTATCGGTATAAAATGTGAGACTTCAATTTTGTGGTAATAAACAGCTATTCTTCTACATGTACGTATCTTCCTCATGAATAAATTCCAAAAAGTAGTGAAATCCCCCCACAAAAACAGATTCTCTGTAAAAAAAGGCGGCATGTTCATTCAGTGCCAACAAAAATTGATACGTAAAATACTCTCCAAAAAAGATTTGAAATCAATTAAGATCGCCATGTTCAAGATTTATGTATTAAAAGTAAAAGGCATCATTTGAAAGGAAAATTATTGTAAATCAAGTTACTAAAAAATTCGACTAAAAAAATTTATAAAAAAATTTTAATAAAAAAGAACTTGCCGCGTTTTTTTCTTCAAAATAAAAAATTCAGACAGAATTATACTCGATGTTTATGCACTTATGATTTTAAATAAATTCATACACTTATAATATGATACCACCAGTATACCGAATGTCGCACGGGAAACCGATTAGGCGGGGGCCTTCTGAAATTCTCTGAATTTGACTTCGGCAGTGTAATTTATGAATCACTCTAGCACCGTCCAAGCACTGCCAATTATTCGGTATAGTGAACAAAATATGAAAACTTAAACGCGGCAAGTTCTTTTTTATTAAAATTTTTTTATAAATTTTTTTAGTCGAATTTTTTAGTAACTTGATTTACAATAATTTTCCTTTCAAATGATGCCTTTTACTTTTAATACATAAATCTTGAACATGGCGATCTTAATTGATTTCATATCTTTTTTGGAGAGTATTTTACGTATCAATTTTTGTTGGCACTGAATGAACATGCCGCCTTTTTTTACAGAGAATCTGTTTTTGTGGGGTCAGGTTCTACCGACATGACATGCTTCGACAAGGTCTGTATCAACTTTAGCGGTATATTGGGGGCACTGCACTAATCCTGTGGCACATTTTTCTATCTGGGAAAGCATATTATTATGGTAGTACAGCTGTACAGCGTTCCGATAATATACCGTCTTCCCGTACTGACAGTATACATGCATTTTTTACCTCCAATATGCCGGAATTAAAAATCTCTAGAACTCTGCGGTACAATGCCACGGTAGGAATATCAAATTCTACCGACATGACATGCTTCGACAAGGTCTGTATCAACTTTAGCATTATATTGGGGGCACTGCACTAATCCTGTGGCACATTTTTCTATCTGGAAAGCCGTGGTAGAAAAGTAGGAGATACGATAGAATTGGATTAAAATAATGAAGTAATTATTTTATTATCTTTTCTTTATCGATATATTCCCCCTTTCCTATTATCAAAAGTTCCAATTATATATTATCGGAACGCTGTACAGCTGTACTACCATAATAATATGCTTTCTCCCAGATAGAAAAATGTGCCACATTATTAGTGCAGTGCCCTCAATATACCGCTAAAGTTGATACAGACCTTGTCGAAGCATGTCATGTCGGTAGAACCTGATATTCCTACCGTGGCATTGTACCGCAATTCTAGAGAATTCTTTTCTACCTAGGTTGATTTTTGACTGCGAAGAAAAATCAAATTTCCATCAATCCGTCCCGTTCTCGTATGGCGCTGAAAAGAAAAAATAGAATAACCACAAAGATATTTGTTCTGTATAAGGGATGAAAATGAGGTTAAGACAGTCAGTTAGGAAGTAACTTATCTGATGCCACTTCTTCCGAGATACAGATGTCTCCTTTCCTGCTCTTCATGCACCAGCAACCAGAGAAAAATGACACTGCTTCCGTGCACTATCTTGATTATTTAAAAAAAATCCAAACGATTTGATAATAGCTAGCTGTCAGAGCGTCTGTCACATTCCCCACTATTGAGATTCACTACTCCGATTACACTGAATTTTTACTTTTTATTAACAAGCGCGTCCGAGGATCGAAAAAATGCGAGGGAAATCGTTTCGCGAATGGAAATATTTTATTAATTTTGAAAAATAACTAAACATTCAAAGAATATATTTTCTCACGCACTCTCACATACATTTTTGATGGCGTATGCGTGTGGCCGCATCTGTGTACACATTTCCGACCATGGCCGAATATCGCCGAAGACAGGCGGAATTTTTGTGAGATTTTGACACATATATATCGCCCGAGAAATCGGATTCTCGACTTTCGAGGCGCGAGGGGCGTGGCTTCGCGTTGCTAAGGAAAAATCTCTGTTAATATGTAACTTACAACATTTACTCTGGTCTCTGTCGATAGAGAATAGTCGATTTATATGGCGTAACTAAGCATAGTTTTGGTTATAACCGTATATTAATTTGAGAAAATTCGATGTTAAAATTGAGGGGTGAAGGGGGCAGACATTTTTCCTGTAAAGATAGGGAGAGCGCTCACCAAAGTGGCGTGGCACGCGACATGGCACAGACGTGGCAGTGGCGTGACAGTGGCGTGGCATGCTTTTCAGGAAAGCGCCCACCAAAGTGGCGTGGCATGTGACATGGCACAGACGTGGCAGTGGCATGACAGTTTATTCCGACTCGTCCAGCAATTAGCCTTTTAGGAAAGATGCGGGACTACGAACTCATTACCAGCCTCGGTTCTCCGAAACAGACCGCGTCCGTTGTCATTATGACTAATGATGGGATTAATTCTAAATTAGTGCTTCGCTTAGATATCAAGCTGCATGAACCGATGTGCCGAATTATGTCTATCGTGAGACGGAACAAGGGGCGATTGGATAGACTCGCGTGGAGACTCTCGAGATTCGAACGTCAAGAACTGCGGATTTTTGGAAAATCGGAAGAGTATCTCAAGTACAGGGCGGGGGGAAAAGAGAAGTGGGGAAAATTACTGCCTGGAAATTTTTCATTGTAAGAAAAGATAGGATGACGGTGCTGAGAGGGTTTTTAGCGTAAAAGAGGGGTCTGTCCCATAATAAAAGAAAAATCGACATAGGCATTCGGAGTTCGCACCGAAGGGCATACTACCTGTTCCGTGTTACCATAGACGGACTTCGACCCATCGGTTCGTTTCGTTTGATAAAATCACAATTGGAAATACCTTGCGAAACATACGGTTAATCTTGGGAGGTAAAAGAGATCTAATTTGGCGAATGTAGACCGCGAATGCCTCGGTCAGACCTTTCTCGGAAGACAATGACTGTACGGATCGTCGCGAATTATTAAATAGAATTAAATGATAATTATGGGGGAACAAATATTCTATTTAATAATTTAAAATAATATTTCTTTACGTCAATTACATCTAAAATTCCCAATTTTTCTAATTTTTTACGGGGACATTTTTTTACCGTAGAAGGAATTAACACTAAACCCCAATGATTGAAAAATTTCACCGTGTTATTCAAATGGAAATCAGAAAAAGCGATTGAGACACCCCTAAATATTGAGTGAGAATGTGCACCCGATGGCATATTCTTACAGTTACATTAAGTTACATTAAATACTAACGTTTTAAGTGCCCGCCAAGACAATTAATTAAAAAAGCTTTTTTGGAATCAGTCTAATATATATAAAAAAATTTTAATAAAAAAGAACTTGCCGCGTTTAAGTTTTCATATTTTGTTCACTATACCGAATATTGGCAGTGCTTGGACAGTGCTAGAGTGATTCATAAATTGCACTGTCGAAGTCAAATTCAGAGAAATCCAGAAGGCCCCCGCCTGATCGGTTTCCCGTGCGACGTTCGGTATACTGGTGGTATCATATAAGAGTGTATGAATTTATTTAAAATCATAAGTGCATAAACATCGAATATAATTCTCTGTCTGAATTTTTTATTTTGAAGGAAAAAACGCGGCAAGTTCTTTTTTATTAAAATTTGTTTATAAATTTTTTTAGTCGAATTTTTTAGTAACCTGATTTACAATAATTTCCCTTTCAAATGATGCCTTTTACTTTTTATATATAAATCTTGAACATGGCGATCTTAATTGATTTCAAATCTTTTTTGGAGAGTATTTTACGTATCAATTTTTGTTGGCACTGAATGAACATGCCGCCTTTTTTTTACAGAGAATCTGTTTTTGTGGGGGGATATCACTACTTTTTGGAATTTATTCAAGAGGAAGATACGTACATGTAGAAGAATAGCTTTTTATTACCACAAAATTAAAGTCTCACATTTTATACCGATACGAGCCAATTAATTATAACCACGTTACTTTTGATTTATTCTCGTGATATTTTGAAAGGGACTTATAGACTAGAGAGCCCTTATATTTTTAACTTTGCCTTAGTATTTTGGAGAAATAAAACATATACCGCTTTCGAATTTACAGGCCATCGGATTTTTCTTATATTTTGGTCGTCTACAGAAATCCATGAAGACGTTTTACTTTCAACTCTCTAACAAGAGAGGCTCAGGCTTTCGGGTCACCGATTTGGCCGAATCTTTACTCATTTATAGAGCACCACTAGTATAGTACATCACCACAACCCTAGGGTGCAACACTCAAAAAGAAGAGAAAAAATCACCTCTAAAGTTGAGCTTGTAAGTATTTGTACAAGTTCTCAACAACGAGTTTCCAAGAGGCGGCGTGACCGAGCGGTTAAAGCGCTAGTCTACTAACTCGGGGATCGCGTGTTCAAGGCTCCTCATGTGCTTCTTTTTTTTGCAAATAAAATGTTCATTTAATCATAATTTGATAACAATCAACGTTATTAAATAATATTTTTTTTCCAACGTGAATGAAGTATGCTTTCCTTTAAATAAATTGAAGACTCCCTGCGCTTGCAGCAATACCGGTTTTATCTCCTGTAGTCATTGTCAACTTAATTTATGTTTTGAGTGCTTTTATGACAATTATCATCCCACAAATTGTAAGCCTGAGCTCACCGAAAGCGAATAATAACTGCTATTTTTCTACAATTTTAATTTTTTTCAACACAGCTCCCAGAATTAAAATATAATTGAAATTAAAAAAAATATTGATTAGTAACGTTGATTGTTATCAAATTATGATTAAATGAACATTTTTATTTGCAAAAAAAAAAGAAGCACATGAGGAGCCTCGAACACGCGATCCCCGAGTTAGTAGACTAGCGCTTTAACCGCTCGGCCACGCCGTCTCTTGGAAACTCGTTGTTGAGAACTTGTACAAATACTTACAAGCTCAACTTTAGAGGTGATTTTTTCTCTTTTTTTAGAGGTATTATTGCAGAACGAGGAGGTTAGAAGATTTTCATGAACTCACGATTTTCTGACATGTCATCTCGTACAGGTGCAATCGAAGAGGATCTAGCTCATGTCCTGTCCGTAAAAAGATGACTCGATGGATCGGAGAATGTTAGGCTTGTCACCGAGCGCCTTTCACCCATAGTACTTTCATTGCAATATGCGATTTTTGTTTCAACTATTCCTGCTCTAAGTAACTTTTACTTCTTTCAAAGCATTTACCTTGTACGAATTGTTGATCGTAGGGGGCAACGATCAATGATTGTGACTAATCGTAGACAAATTATTCCTGCGATGATGTTCCAGTTGCACACCAATTGCCTTTTAGTTTTAATAGACGAACTTGTCTACGACGAGTCTCTATTATCGATCGCTGCCTCCTACCACGAACAGTTCATAAAAGGTTATAGATACTGGAGAGGAAGGCGGAATTCTGCTGATAGAAGAAGAAATTTAAAAAAATTTCTGTTTATTTTTTAAAAAAATACAAACACCCGCGCACGCACGCACGAACACACACACACACACAAACAAATGTACCAAATAAAGAATTTTATTTTTAAATTGCTTAGATTATTTTTTGAAATACTTATCTCGCGCTGATACTATGGATGTGTCTACCGTGCATTTACCTACCTATATGTGTTGTTAACGATAGAATTAACAACAGGTTTTCTATATTACACGCTATTCTTTAGTTCAGTTCGTATGCTACACGCTATTACTATATTTGTATATTTTATACCGATCACTTGCGAAATGGCAGATCCGAGCCCTCTGGAGATCTTCTAATAGCTGTCAATTCGGGAGATCGAAGCGATTCGTGTAACCTTAAAATATAAAAGTTTTGAATTAGTATTGAATAACTTGTAGAGGTGGTGAAAAATAATGATAAGTAATCTTCCGAATTGACAGCCATCAGGAAATCAGACGACGCTTGTCGCTTTCACGTATATACGTTCTTACGAAAAGTGCGAAACGTCTGATCTTCCGATGGCCATTAATTTGGGAGATCGAAGTCGAAGCTTGAAATTGTGAATCTTTGAATAAATGGTAAGTAATGTTTAGAAGTGAGAGGAAATAATCATTCGGGTTTTTTGATGTCCAACTGAATGACACGCCTTATACCTATTTGTTTCACAAATTATTTCCGCGCGTGTCTAAGAAGTATTTAAAACTGGACGGGAGCGTCAGTGGTGAACGGGTTCTACAAAGTGGTGTGAGCGATACGTAAGGTACGAGGAACAGGATTGAGAATGAATCGTCGGTTGGTGAGTATCAGTCGACATATCAATTGAGAAAACAGTAATCAACGAACCTTTCTTCTCGCACAGATTTGGTTCACCTTCCTTCATTTTATGATTACATCGAGCCTCTGTTGGGTTGACGGTCAAAACCAGAGGCGCCGATACAGCCAGCCAGCGATGCCAGTGTGGTCGGACTTTGCCTCGGCGACCGAAGAGGCAGTTAAAATCGCTTTCCTGGCGACCATGTTGACGATAACCTCTTCCTTCACGGCTGCCAGCGGCACTAGCTTCTCTCTGCAATTAGGTATGAGGTGTGTAATTCGGTTATTAGGCATCGAAAAAATCCGAATGATCATTTCCTCTCACTTCTAAAAATTACTTACCATGGCTGTGGACGCGATGCGTTTTACTTTCAGCGAGCGAAACTCCTCGAAGCTTCTCGCGCGAACGCTGCCGTCAATCATCCGAGATAGGAAGATAATCACCCAGGCGACATAAGGATAGGTTATGGAAGATAACCTCGCAGCGATCGTCGCTCGGACGTCAACGAGGAGCGCGGAGAGACTTCCTCGAGGAATAAATTTCCGTCGGGGAGAGTCCACCATGCGGTCGCGGGTGCACGAGCGAGGGCCGTGGGAGGAAAATCACTAGGAGGCGGGATAAAACCGATTCCTCGAGCAGTCGCTTCCACTTTTCCGCCGTCGCGTCGAGAGCGAAGCGCGAGGAATTGGAGTTGGAAAAATGATAGGGAGGCACTATTCACTCCGATCACTCGCGAAATGTCGGATCCAAGCCCTGGAGACGCTCCTCGGGTGCACTCGCGGTGACACATCCCGCCTATCGGTCGCACTTTTGTACACGCACTTTCGATCATCACCGAACACGATCGTCACTGAACAGTCGATCGACGATGGAAGCCGAAATATATCCCACACATTTGATGGCGCTTGTATGTGTTTCCGACCATTGCCGAAGATAGCCGAAAAAATTGTGACATTTTGACATATATATATCGCAGCCAGAAAGGAAATCCTCGACTTTTCGGGGCAAGGGGCGTGGCTTCGCGTTGCTAAGGAAAAATCTTTGTTAATATATAACTTACAACATTTATTCTGGTCTCTATCAATAGAGAATAGACGATTTATATGGCGTAACTAAGCATAGTTTTGGTTATAACCGTGTATTTACTGAGAAAATTCGATGTAAAAATTGAGGGGTGAAGGGGGCAGACATCTTTCCTGTAAAGATACACGGGTGCTCGCGGCGAGAGCGCTCTGGCGTGAATGAACATGCCGCGAGACACTACCGTGTCTCTTGATATGTTACAATATAGCATTCGGTTTGTACCGTTCGTTAAAATTACCGAAACTGTGAGTAGGTATACCCTATGGTGTGAACGGGCTGCTAGTAGCACGTCGCCAAAAGTAGAACCGGTAGAAGCAGTGACGTGACATGCCACTAGCATGTTTCTGGCGGCGCTACTTCGGTGTGCGCTGATTCATTTCTTACCGTTGGTTTCAACTCGAAGTGACATGCTAGATGCATGCTACTTGCCACGTCGCATGCCACGCCACTTTGGTGGACGCTCTCCCATACACGGGTGCTCGCGGCGACAGCGCTAGCGGCGTTGTTCTGACGACTTGAATGAACATGCCGCGAGACACTACCGTGTCTCTTGATAATCTATAGATGTTACGCTGGCTTAGATTTTTGTATCTGTGTCGATGTCAATGATAAGTCTAAAAAATAAAGGGAGCTATTGTTTGGTACGATGGACGTTGATCATTCTTCTTTTTATCGCATACACCTCAGCGATCCCGTAGAAACCGGTGAAGAGCAACAATCAATACCAAATTCTCAGAATGACATTTTATTTGAACATTCGTATGCTTCGCAACAAGTGGTGAGAAGGGTCACTAAAAGAGTAGTAACGTGGCAAAAATTACCACAATTGGATCTTCTACTTCTTCAACGAGAAGAAATACAGAAAATTGAGAACGGTGGATGTCTTAATAACAAACACATGAGTGTTTTTACTTCTATTGTCCAGAATAGTACTCAATACATGCCTTACGACACCATTTACATCCAAAAACCTGCTAAAATTTTTCCGGTGCCTTCGCAAACTGATCATATACAAATTTTGCCTTCACTAAATCATTGGGTATGCAGTTACTACGATTGCCGCCAAGATCAATTATTAATTTATGATCCGTTGAATAATAGCAACATCGATGAACATCAGAAAATTTTTCTCCAACGATTATATCCTGATTTCAATCTTGATAACATACGATTTCCGAAGGTTCAAAGACAAGAAAATAATACTGACTATGGTTTATTTGCTATTGCTATCGCTGTGTCATTAATTTTAGGCAAGAAACCTGAAACATTATCCATAATCTCGGTCGAGATTATCGAATTAATAAAACCGTCCGACCGTCCGACCGACCCTCCAACCGAGAGTATCTATACAGGAATTGGAACGCCTTTGCGTTCAATAGTCAATAGGAGATTCTGGTTTTGGCATTTCGTGCTTTCGCTACTGGTTCTGCTGGCGTCGCCACCGTCCGGCCTTCATACTCACGTACACTTCCCTTTGCGGCGACGACCTGTGACCACTCGATATTTGTACAAAGCCCAGCCGACGATAAATTTCAAGGTCCCTGTAACTGTGCGGTTCTGCTCGGGTCGGGACATCATGTACGTGTGTACGAAGGCTCGCACACTGGAACGCGCTGTCCATACAAGGCTTTAAAGAACGCTCCGCGTACTGCTTCGTACACCAATACTCGTACAGTGAGCGTGTAGTAGGTATGTTCGTTCATCTCGGCGTAAAGCGAGCAGCGAGAACCCGTGTATCTTTATGTCTGCCCCCTCCCCCCCTCAATTTTTACATCGAATTTTCTCAATAAATATATGTATGGTTATAACCAAAATTATGCTTAGTTACACCATATACATTGATTATTCTCTAATGATAGATTGATAAAGACCACAATAAATTTTTCATTTATACCGGTAGAGATCGAGTCGGTAGTTAGAGTTGGCTTACAGCCGGTAAACACTGTGCAGTTTATTCACTGATTCGATAATTTTAACAAATCGGTGCAAATCGAATGCTATGTTATAAACATAATATCCGGTTTCCACCGATTCGTTAAAATTACTGAAACGGTGAAAAAACCGCATAGTTTGTTCATTTACGATTTTTATGACTTCTTTCACGAACGAATTGTTCTGGGGAAAATGTAAATATTATAGAAACATTAATTATAAAATCATTACATGTTGGTGATTTTATTTATCATTCATAATTTTTTAATCAGTCATCTAGGCTGAAAACATTTTTACCGATTTTCCGTTTATCATTGAGTGCGTTCTAGTTGCGAAATTCGATGTTCAATTGTTTTCAAACTGTTAACACGCGATACGTCGGCTGACAACAATGAATGTGTAGTGACGCGCTACGCCGTTCTTTTCTCCGCCTTGTCGGAAACTACGCGATAAAGCGATCAGAAGTCAGGGGTCTCTTTACCTGAGAACCCTGCCTACGTCAGAACTAAGGGCCTTTTTAAACTAGGAGTTTTTTAAACTAGCTGACGACGCGCGTTATACGCGATTAGAGAGAGAGAGAGAGATTGATTGATTGATAGTATGTTTATTGCCCAGAATTCAACAAAGATTGTGTAACAATGCTACACAGTAAGCATTTATGTAATCTTATAGTATAGTTAAGCAATAGAGTATATAGGTATAAGTAAAGTATAAGAAATAAGTATATATGTAAATGTATGAAAAACAACGATGAGAGTGCTCTCTCTTACGATCGCAAATATAGTAGTATGGTAATAAGCAGAGTGCCTACGAGTAAACGTTAGATTGCCAAACGACCCGCCACCCAAGCAACTATAGACAAACCGTTCCTTGATTTTATATACCACTAGCAGCCCGTCCCGGCTTCGCACGGGTAGATTGTGGATTGATTTTGTCCGTCCACCACATTGTTAGCTACGGAAAAATCCTAAACCCTACTATCAAAAAGAATTTGTATAGGGCCCATAGTTTTCATGGTATGAAGCCGAACTGTACTTGACCTTCAAAAAGTCCCGGTACGGCTGAATATCTCAGCGGGAAATCATTTTATAGAAAAATTTTTAATACAAAACTTTTAGTATTTTTCCCGGGCTACCCAATGGTCATATTGGATTTGACCTTGACCATGACCTTACAGGTTATATCAAGGTCAAATTAATTTTTTTTCGCGTTCAAATGTGTCCTTGACCATTTTTTTCATGTTACCTTTATTATTAGCGGAGGTCAAATTTAGGTCAAGTATAGTTCGACTTTTTGAACACCCTGTATAAGATTTACTAACTCAGAAACCTTCGCGGGCATGCGTCCAACCATTTCCCAACTTTTCATCGCAATCGGATGAACGGTTTAGGAAGGCATAATAATCATCAGTACCGGTACTTTTTGAACATCTTTTATAAGATTTACTAACTCAGAAACCTTCGCGGGCATGCGTCCAACCATTTCCCAAAGTTTCATCGCAATCGGATGAACGGTTTAGGAAGGCATAATAATCATCCGTACCGGTACTTTTTGAACACCCTGTATAAGATTTACTAACTCAGAAACCTTCGCGGGCATGCGTCCAACCATTCCCCAAAGTTTCATCGCAATCGAATGACCGGTTTAGGAAGGCATTTGATATTACCTTAAAGGTCACGGTCAAGGTCAAATCCAATACGATCAATGGATAGCCAAGGTAAAATCCTTAAAGTTTTGTATTAAACATTTTTCTCTAAATGTTTTCCCGCTGAGATAATCGGCCGTACCGGGACTTTTTGAACACCCTGTATAAGATTTACTAACTCAGAAACCATCGCGGGCATGCGTCCAACCATTTCCCAAAATTTCATCGCAATCGGATGAACGGTTTAGGAAGGCATAAGAGACATGCAGACAGACAGACAGACAATCATTCATTTTTATATACAGGGTGTTCATTTTAAAACTTACCACCCACGTTATCTGCGTAAAGAGACATATTTCTGAAAATCGCCGAGACACGTCAACAAAATTATTGAGGGGGAACATTTTTTATAAAAATTCGACGCCCCCCCCCCCCCCCCCCTCAACCACCTGACTCCGGGGGCGGTAACCCCAATATTCTTAAATGGAACAGGGGGTCGAGTGATACCTCATTTTAACGTCAAATTTGAAAAGTAGGACGTCAAAATGTACACAATTAAAAGCCCTTTAAAATGAGGTATCACTCGACCCCCTGTTCCATTTAAGAATATTGGGGTTACCGCCCCCGGAGTCAGGTGGTTGAGGGGGGGGGGGGCGTCGAATTTTTATAAAAAATGTTCCCCCTCAATAATTTTGTTGACGTGTCTCGGCGATTTTCAGAAATATGTCTCTTTACGCAGATAACGTGGGTGGTAAGTTTTAAAATGAACACCCTGTATATAGATTACAATAGATTAATGCGCATTACCGTTATCTGGAGTTTCCAGCCTATTAGGGTGATTTTTAAAGATATGTCTAAAGGCTGAACGAGACGGTGCCTGCTTGGCCTCATTACCGAGTTCCAGATATAAGGAGCTGTGACAGCGAAGGCACTCCTATAAGCATCAGTCCTGTAGCCTGGTATTTGGAGCAAATGACTTACTTGATTTCTTAGTGGTCGCCGGGCTGTACGGCTAATAAGCAAATCTTTAAGGAAGTGTGTCTCCTCTCGGAGAACACTAAATGTTAGACAGGCCACTGCACAAGTTCTTGAGCTCCCCACCGATAACCAGCCCAACTGACGACGGTACTGCGTAATCGGCGAGTCACGCGGCAGGTTAAATATGAATCTAATGCCCCTGTTGACCAGCCTCTGCAACCTCAAGTCAACCTCAGCACTGGCGCCAACGAGAGTGACAGAGCAATAGTTTATATAAGGAAGGACCAGTGCTGCGACCAAACACTTGCGAAGATTGACGTCCGTGTAGTCGCGGAGTTGATTAAGCTTGTAGTAGACGCCATTGACCTGAGATGTAATGCTGGCCAGATGCTTACGAAATGTCATTTTTGAATCCAGTATCACTCCCAGATTTCTAACTGTCGCCTCGAAGGGGATGGTGTTGAGGTTATTTCCCAGTGGTGGAAGATGGTCGAAATTTATTTGGTTGACAAGACGACTATTGCCCAAAACGATGGCCTTGGTCTTAGCTATATTGAGACGGAGGCGATTTGCAGATGCCCATGTTTCAATCGCCAAGATATCCTCGTTAAGCTTACGGATACAGTCCGGCAGATCAGCTGGCGCGCATGTCACGTATATTTGCAAATCATCGGCAAACAATAAACGCTTTGCCGTTCTGGTCACTGTCCCATCATCATTAATATAAAGTGAAAATAGCAGTGGTCCTAATACGGACCCTTGGGGAACGCCGGTGTTTGTTGAAATCCAGTTCGTAAGCAGATTGTTATCATATTTGACCGCTTACTACCTACCCGTCAAAAAGTACGATAATATCCATTTCCTCGCCATATGTGAAAACCCAATTTTTGCCAGCTTTTGTAGAAGCAAATCATGGGGTACAGTATCAAACGCCTTTGAAAAGTCAAATAGCACCAGAACAGTGACTTGACGCCTGTCCATTCCGCATCTGACATCATTTATCAGTTTTACAAGGGCCGTCTCCGTACTGTACCCTGCTCGAAATCCACACTGCCATGGATCCAACACTGAGTAACGTTTTATATACTCCGATATTTGGTCAAAGATCAGACGCTCGAGGACCTTACTGAGGGTAGGCAGAAGTGAAATTGGCCGATACTCGCTGGAGGTTCTCGGCGTAGCAAGCTTGTTTATCGGGACCACTATAGCTCTCTTCCAGGCAACGGGGAACTCGCAGCCAGTGATTGATCAGTTGAAGATCGAGACCAGGAAACCGATGATTATATGTAGAGTCGGGAGGAGCATCCTCAAACCAAGGCCATCAGCACCGGTGGCGTTCGACTTGGATTTTCGGACAGCACTTTCAACCATTTCAGCAGTGACTGGTTTAAGGTCCAGCTCCGGTCTGTCGAGCAGTTGTGGAGGATTAGCAGCTTCAACATTGCTGATCAGAGATATAGACGAGGGCGAAGGCGCACTAGTTGCGATCTGGGCAAGGTCGAAGTTGAGCTGCTCAGGCGCCACAACGAGTGGCGGTGAACTTGTGGCCTTGATTAGTCCCAAGCTTCTCAGCTCCTGCCACATGGCCGATAGTGACAGCCCCTCCAGCCTCGCACGATAATAAGCTGCTCTGGCATCTGTCAATGAGGAGCGGAGCCGATCGCGTGCTTTGCGATAATTATTAAGATCCTTTTGCCTGTTGTTGCGCCTGTACCTCCGATATGTAGACCGAACAACGCGCTGGGCGAGTTTGAGTTCAGGCGACATCCACGGTGCGTACTTCTTGGAATTGACCCTGAGAGAGAGAGAGAGAGAGAGAGAGAGAGAGAGAGAGAGAGAGAGAGAGAGAGAGAGAGAGGACGCTCAGCAAACGCAAGGCAGTCGGCAAGTTGTGACTTTTACACACGATCCTTGCTAATACAACCTGCTAATACGCGCTGATGACGCGCAGCGAACGCGCTGATCAAAAAGGCGCATCGTCAGCTAGTTAAAAAAAAGGTGTGAGTGCCGTTGTACTCACGGAGGATGTGTAAACATCTTACAATTATCTGCGGTCTCATATGTTTCTATGACTTATCAAATATCTATTTACAATCGTGATGTATTATAGATTGTACACTCATACGTACCATATAAGGCTAAACTTACTTGCCAGCGAAGAAGTTTCAATTACTATTATCTCATTATTTATGAACTTTTGACCTATATCGATATGACTTTTCTATGCATGGTGGGAGAAGGAAATTCTTTGAAACCACCGAGCTGGAGCATGAAAATTGGCGCCGGGAGAGTACGCAGATCCAGCGCCGTTCAGTTGGTGCTATCCCCGAAGAAGTACACGTGCACCGCAATAGTCGAATTTATTGCAGGTCTGCACTTTGTCCGAGGAGAGCATAAAAGGCAGAGGGTTTCTGTTGCCTCCCGCGAGGCTCCTGAAATCTGAGCACGCGGTCGAGGCCCTTCGCTTGCGACCCGGCGCCTATCACTCTCGCTAGACTGAGTTACTATCTATTTAGCCGGTCAAATAGACTGAAATTTCTCTGGCAGTAAATTTTTATCGTGTATCCACTGCAATCTAGCTAGATTTATTTTTCTCAACCGAGATTCTAGACTAACTCTCGCTAGATTGTTCTCAATGCTGTGTCCACTTGAGTAAATCTAGCTGAAAACGAAAGAACACGTTCGCCAGTGCGCATTTGTATTTATAATTGTGATACTATTAAACGGTACAAACCGTTGTGTCTAATTCAAAAAGCGCATTTAGTTTACTCTCTCTTAACTCTGCCATCAGTCGCTGTTCCGTCTCGCGATAAACGGAATTCGACACAACGGTTCGTACCGTTTAATGGTATCACAGTCATAAATACAAATGCGCGCGCACTGGCGCACGTATTCTTTCAACGGATGCGTGGTCCATCCTTCCTATCGCATACTTTCTACAAAGAAGAATTTCGATGTTTAACATCTAAAAATTTTCCTATACAAACGGTATTTAAATGTTATTTTTAAACGTGCTAACCAATGATCAATCAATCCTCATGCTTTCATTAATGAGGGTAAATACTGCTCCGTACCGATACAGTGAGCGTGTAGTAGTAAGTGGTTAAGCCAGGGCTTGGTGAAAGGAGACCATCGAGTCGTGGCGGAAAGAGCCAATGCGTCCCGAGTTAGGCCAGGCGAACGTTGGGACGCAGTTCAGTGAGGAGACGCAGGGTGACCGTTGCCTCTATATCTATATATAGAATAGATATAGATATAGAGGCAATGTTCAACGTTCGCCTGGCCTTAGCGTATTTAGCCACTCCAGCGACGTTTCACGAGCAGCCGGTCTCACCCCCGAAGCGCGGCATAAGATGTTTCACATCAAAAAATGTATACCACCCTCACACCACCCCCTTAAACTCACTCGACAGCCCGCTTTTGCGATTAGCGATAAGAAGAAGAATGCTCAACGTCCATCGCACCAATCAATAGCTCCGTTTGCTGTTACAGAAGCGGGCTGTCGAGTGAGTTTAAGGGGGTGGTGAGGGTGGTATACATTTTTTTCTTCAGAAATTGTTTAATGTGATCATATCTTTCGCGACTAAAAGCTGCAGCTTGTTGATATCATTTTTGTTTGTTTGTTGAAATCTCATTTTTTAGACAAGTTTCGCCCCCTTACTCGTAAATAAATTTCCAGCACAGAGCATCGATATTTTGCTGCACCTATATTCTTCTGGGATATAAAAACCCTATATAATTCAGCCCTAACAAGTACAATCTTATCGAGCTGTACCTTATCGAGGAGATCTTTCAACGTAATGATTCCGAAATGCTTCTATGCTGTTTTGCAACATTCGCGAATTTATCGAAACATATATATTGTGAGTAAAGGAATGTTTCTAACATACGGTAATGTTCACGAATATTGTAAAATATCGCAGGAATGTTACAGAAATGTTGTTTGCAAAAACGTACTTTGCGGGGTATAAATGATGATATTTTGTAATTTCCATCGTTACACCGAAGGCAAAGAAGAGATGAAATAGAAGTGAGGTACATACATGTACACTTCACGTTTAACAGGTCGGTATATAAATTGAAACTTGTGATAGTAAAATATGAAAGAGGAAAAACTTATATCGATAAAGAAAAAATAATAAAATAATAATAATGTAGTTACTTCATTATTGTAATCCAATAACATTGTGTATTCCTTATTTTTCTGCCACGACTTTAATTGCTGATAGCGAAGAAAAATCAAATTTATTGGTTGATCCATCCACTATCAACAATCACAGTCGTGGCAGAAAAATAAGGGATATAATGGAATTGGATTACAATAATAGAGGAACTACTTTATTTATTTTTTTCTTTATCGATATATGTTTTTCCTCTTTCGTATTATACAATCACAAGTTTCAATTTATATACCGACCTGTCAAACGTGAAGTGTACATGTACCTCACTTCTATTTCATCTCTTCTTCGCCTCTGGTATAACGATGGATTACAAAATATCATCATTTGCACCCCACAAAGCACGTTCTTGCAAGTAACTTTTCTGTAACATTCCTGCGATATTTTACAATATTCGTGAACACTACCGTATTTTAGCAATATATCCTTCTCGACAAAAACGTTTCGGAATCATTATGTCGAAAAATTTCCCCGATAAGGTATAGTCCGATAAGATTGTACTTGTTCGGGCTGAATTATATAAGGTTTTTATAATTATTTTAGAAAGTTCCAGAAGAATATAGATGCAGCAAAATATCGATGCTCTGCTAGAAAGAGTAAGGAATAACCCTCGAATGAATATTCGGGCAACGGCAAGAAAGGTTAGAATCAGAGGTTTTAGCAAGTCTACGGTTCGGAGGATATTAACACTAGGAAGCACGACGGTGGTCTGTCAGTCCACGCAATCCATGCTTTTGCATGGACTGACAGAACACGTCGTGCATCCAAGTGTTAAAGGATATTCATCCATTTAAAGTGACATACGTCCATGCACTCGAGACAGCAGATCCAGGTCGCCGATTGCAGCAGGTTCTTGGAACAACAAGTGGAAGGTCCCTCGTTCGAAAGAAACTCCCTCGGGTTCGCATACGATCTGTAACAAATTGTAAATAACACAAACAATTTAAAATATACTGAACTAACTATAAACGTAGAAACTAAGATTATATTAATCTAAGTTAACCAATTCTAATAATGACAGAATTAAGAAAAATTATATATTTCCTCTTTCGTATTATACTACCAATTTATATACCGACCTGTCAAATGCAATGAATGCAACTGGTTCTTGTTGGAACAACAAGTGGATGATCCCTCGTTGGAAAGAAACCTCCTCGGGTTCGCAAACGATCTGTAACAAATTGTAAATTACACAATTATATGCAGCATTTCACTTTTAAAATATACCGAACTTACTCAGCGTAAAAATTAAGAACTAATTTATATACCGACCTGTCAAATGCAATGCAACTAAGCAACTGGTTCTTGTTGGAACAACAAGTAGATGATCCCTCGTTCGAAAGAAACCTCCTCGGCTTGGCATACGATCTGTAACAAATCAAGAGACACGGTAGTGTCTCGCGGCATGTTCATTCAAGTCGTAAGAACGACGCCGCTAGCGCTGTCGCCGCGAGCACCCGTGTATCTTTATTACAGGAAAAATGTCTGCCCCCTTCACCCCTCGATTTTAACATCGCATTTTCTCAATAAATATACGGTTATAACCAAAACTATGCTTAGTTACGCCATATAAATCGACTATTCTCTATCGATAGAGACCAGAGTAAATGTTGTAAGTTACGTATTAACAGAGATTTTTCCTTAGTAACGCGAAGCCACGCCCCTCGCCCCATTAATGTCGAGAATCCGATTTTTCGGGCGATATATATATGTAAAAATGTCACAAAAATTCCGCCTGTCTTCGGCGGTATTCGGCCATGGTCGGAAATGTGTACACAGATGCGGCCACACGCATACGCCATCAAAAATGTATGTGAGAGTGTGTGAGAGAATATATTCCTTGAATGTTTAGTTGTTTTTCAAACTTTAAATAGTTATTTTCGTTATTAGGGCGTGAAGCGCTGTTTCTAACGAGAGTGAAGTTTGCCGCACGAGCGAAGCGAGTACGGCAATCACACTCGTTAGAACGGCGCGAAACAACCGAATAACGAATTCTATTTTTTGTCACTAAGTGTCAAACACGAGATTGACGATTTCACGCACTGCGCAGGTTATTTCACGCACCGCGCAACTTTTCACGAATTGGTGTGTGAAAGATGATTTCACATGCGTCGAGGACGCCCATGAAACCGAGTATTTGACACTGAGTGACAAAAAATATTTTTTGTCACTCAGTGTCAAATACTCGGTTTCATGGGCGTCTTCGACGCATGTGAAATCATCTTTCACACACCAATTCGTGAAAAGTTGCGCCGTGCGTGAAATAACCTGCGCAGTGCGTGAAATCGTCAACCTCGTATTTGACACTTACAAGGAAACGTTTCGAGGCCGCCGCTTCCGATCTTGATGAAACTTCGTAAATTTAAAGTTTATCGAAAAATAAGAGAACCCTATTTTTTTATAGCGGCCCAATTTTGGTTTAAGGGGGTGAAATGGACCCCTGAATTTTCACCCCCTTCGAGCTATCTCCGAAACGAAGCGAGATAGATGAAAACTTTCAATGTACGTTTTGTTTGGTTTTTTTAGTGTAATAAAATCCCCTAAACAGATTTTGAAAAAAAGCATTATTTTTCAAAAGAAAAAATTTTTTTTATCTAATTTTTCGAAATTTCGGTTTAGTCATGTGGACAAAAATTTAGGAAATTTTATTACAAATTCAACCATGTATGACATGATATTTTTCCCTCCTACAGTTTTGCAAATTTCTAACTTTTATGTCTGATAATGAGCGGGCTACCAATGGCAGTGACGGGATAGGTCGGGGGTTATTACTTCTATGTATTTTAATGCCACTTTTCTTTTATTTAATAAAGTTCAACTTCTATGGCTCATAATTATGACAATAATGGTATTCCGTGAAAAAATGTTTCATACAAAGTTGTTTCTTACACCAAGCACACGTAATAACGGCAATATCGCCACATATGTGGCATCGTGGTTCCGAGTCCTGTGCAAAACAAAATTCTACAGGATGTTCAAATTCAGGAGGTCTCCTGAATATATATCCACTCTTGAACCACGAATATTTAATAAAGTTAGTAAACCGTGGTGAAGAAAACTGATTATGAGTAAGAGATTGAAGTTTTAAAATATTATCTCTCGAATGAAGGTTAATATCGTAATTGAAAAGAGTTACAATATCTGAAAACCTCCTTACAAAATTCTTCCACATTCGAAAGCCGTATACGTCTAGCGGAATATTATAAAAATAAAATGGACAAAAATTGTTCAGAAATCTTATTAATAAATCCGACCGTTAATTTATTTATATTATTTTCTGTTTGTGTGTAAGTAACTAATAATTCACTCACAGGTTAGATAAAATTGTCTGAATTTTTATAGTTTTTTGTTGGAATCATTTTTTTCTTTACTTTTCTTCTTCGCGTACTGTTTCCTCCAGTACTCCTCACATTCTTGCAGCTCTCGTTCTACTTCGGCCATGGATGGTCCTGTTGTGCGGAATGTCAGATCCAGCGATTTCCCGGGAGACGGCAATGGTATGTGCCCATTTTTAAGATCCTCCACGATCTTCTCAAAAGTCGGTAACTCGTTTGAACCCATCACTTGAATGATAGACGCAGCCAATGAAACTGAAGCTCTTTGCTTCTCGGCCCTGTATATATACTCCTCGAAAATGCCGTAAACAACATTCCTGTTATTTGTAGGGTTGCCTTATATGGCCCCGGTGATGCGAAAGAGGGAGTTTAGTTCTTTGGACAAGCTTTATTATTAGTTGGCTCTGTGCCCATGTAAAAATATTTTCGTACGCGCTCTCGAGTTTCGTACGCGGACTCCGAGGATGATGGCCCCTTTTTGGGAAGTCGGACCTCCCACCCTCTCCAGTCTGTTTCGTTCTTGTGAGGCGACTTCATTATATATAAGGAAGCGAAAGAGAAAGCTTTTTAGTCTGAATATTCAGTTTCTATGGTGCACAGCAGTTCATATTATTATTATGGCAATTATAAATCCGATCAATGTGTTAACTTTATTGGTGGCCGTTTTCAGTGTACCAAATGGAAGAGAAACTCCAATGAATAGTGCAGAAGTGCAATTGAAAGATTTATTACAAAATATTATTATACGTAGCATGGAGGATTCATCATTTCGAGTCGAACATGAAAATAAATTGGAATTGGAAGATTCAATCGAGGATAGTGAAATGCACGCTGTTAATACTGACTGGCTGGAATCGGATGTCGAGGATGTTCCTCACGTAGAAACCTCTATACCTCCAGAACCATATCCCTGTACACCCGATGAAGAAGCGGTTAGCTTTGAATATAAACAAAGTGCCATAGATTACTGGAACAGTGGGAAGAAAAGACGTCGAACCGTAGCAGCAGTTCAACATCAGTTTAAAAAAGTGAAATCTGATAGACAATTACGAAGATGGGCTGCGCAAGTAGGACAGGGGGGTACTCAAAATGATAAATTAATACGCATAGCGAAATATACTTTTGATAAATTTGTAGAAGCTAGTAGATCGAAAATAATAGTACATGATGTAGACCTTAAACGATGGGCTTTACAAGCAAAAGAAGTAGAGAATCTTCCAACCTTCAAAGCAAGTCAAACATGGTTGAGGTCATTCAAGAAAGCATATAGAATTGTCTCTCGAAAGATCACAAAGTTTGTAACGAGAAAAAACGTTGAGGGTGAGGAAAGTTTGAAAGTACGAAGCCATGCCTTCGTAGAACAAGTGAAGCCACTCATTACACAATATGGACCACAAAATGTATTTAACTCTGATCAGAGTGGATTTAATTTAGAAATACATTCTGGCCGAACTTTAGCTACATCGGGGCAAAAAAATTGAAGCTGTGGTACAATCAATATCTTCTACAACCCACAGCTATACTATACAACCCACCATATCTGCTGATGGAAAACTACTGTCGCCTCTTTATGTGGTATTAAAAGAGGCTAGTGGGCAATTGGGAGAACGAGTGCAACAAACCGTGTTTAGGCCGCCAAATGTATACTTCATGGCTTCCAAATCTGGGAAACTTACAACCGATCTCATGAAAACATGGCTGCAAGAAGTTTACTTCCCTAACACTGGATCTACAAGCGTCTTACTGCTGGACTCTTGGAGTGGACAATGTGAGCGAAGTGTTCGAGAAGCTACACCAGAAGACAAGACAATAATATTAATGACGATTCCACAAGGCACCACCGGACTGATTCAACCGCTAGACGTATACGGATTTCGAATGTGGAAGAATTTTGTAAGGAGGTTTTCAGATATTGTAACTCTTTTCAATTACGATATTAACCTTCATTCGAGAGATAATATTTTAAAACTTCAATCTCTTACTCATAATCAGTTTTCTTCACCACGGTTTACTAACTTTATTAAATATTCGTGGTTCAAGAGTGGATATATATTCAGGAGACCTCCTGAATTTGAACATCCTGTAGAATTTTGTTTTGCACAGGACTCGGAACTACGATGCCACATATGTGGCGATATTGCCGTTATTACGTGTGCTTGGTGTAAGAAACAACTTTGTATGAAACATTTTTTCACGGAATACCATTATTGTCATAATTATGAGCCATAGAAGTTGAACTTTATTAAATAAAAGAAAAGTGGCATTAAAATACATAGAAGTAATAACCCCCGACCTATCCCGTCACTGCCATTGGTAGCCCGCTCATTATCAGACATAAAAGTTAGAAATTTGCAAAACTGTAGGAGGGAAATATATCATGTCATACATGGTTGAATTTGTAATAAAATTTCCTAAATTTTTGTCCACATGACTAAACCAAAATTTCGAAAAATTAGATAAAAAAATTTTTTTGTTTGGAAAAATAATGCTTTTTTTCAAAATCTGTTTAGGGGATTTTATTATACTAAAAAAACCAAACAAAACGTACATTGAAAGTTTTCATCTATCTCGCTTCGTTTCGGAGATAGCTCGAAGGGGGTGAAAATTCAGGGGTCCATTTCACCCCCTTAAACCAAAATTGGGCCGCTATAAAAAAATAGGGGTCTCTTATTTTTCGATAAACTTTAAATTTACGAAGTTTCATCAAGATCGGAAGCGGCGGCCTCGAAACGTTTCCTTGTTAGTGACAAAAAATAGAATTCGTTATTCGGTTGTTTCGCGCCGTTCTAACGAGTGTGATTGCCGTACTCGCTTCGCTCGTGCGGCAAACTTCACACTCGTTAGAAACAGCGCTTCACGCCCTAATAACGAAAATAACTATCCATTCGCGAAACGATTTCCCTCGCATTTTTTCGATCCTCGGACGCGCTTGTTAATAAAAAGTACAAATTCAGTGTAATCGGAGTAGTGAATCTCAATAGTGGTGAATGTGACAGACGCTCTGACAGCTAGCTATTATCAAATCGTTTAGATTTTTTTTTAATAATCAAGACAGTGCACGGAAGCAGTGTCATTTTTCTCTGGTTGCTGGTGCATGAAGAGCAGGAAAGGAGACATCTGTATCTCGGAAGAAATAGCATCAGATAAGTAACTTCCTAACTGACTGTCTTAACCTCATTTTCATTCCTTATACAGAACAAATATCTTTGTGGTTATTCTATTTTTTGTTTTCAGCGCCATACGAGAACGGGACGGATTGACGGAAATTTGATTTTTCTTCGCAGTCAAAAATCAACCTAGGTAGAAAAGAATTCTTTAGAATTGCGGTACAATGCCACGGTATGAATATCAGGTTCTACCGACATGACATGCTTCGACAAGGTCTGTATCAACTTTAGCGGTATATTGGGGGCACTGCACTAATCCTGTGGCACATTTTTCTATCTGGGAAAGCATATTATTATGGTAGTACAGCTGTACAGCGTTCCGATAATATATAATTGGAACTTTTGATAATACGAAAGGGGGATTATATCGATAAAGAAAAGATAATAAAATTATTACTTCATTATTGTAATCCAATTCTATCGTATCTCCTACTTTTCTACCACGGCTTTCCCGGATAGAAAAATGTGCCACAGGATTAGTGCAGTGCCCCAATATAATGCTAAAGTTGATACAGACCTTGTCGAAGCATGTCATGTCGGTAGAATTTGATATTCCTACCGTGGCATTGTACCGCAGAGTTCTAGAGATTTTTAATTCCAGCATATATTAGAGGTAAAAAAAATGCATGTATACTGTCAGTACGGGAAGACGGTATATTTCTACATATTGGAGAACCTAAGTCGTGGGAGAAGAACAAAAACATCGGAGTAACTACAATATCGGGGTAACTATAATACTTTATTTCTCTCTCTATTTTTTTTCTCATCGGTGCTTGCCCTCTGCCTTCCTACTACAAGTTTCGATTTATGTACTAAATTTTATTTTATTTTTAGTTCATCGCCTCCACTCCATCGCCTTCGACTTCTTCTACCCAGTGAGGATTTCTCACGGACCAATAGTGGGCGTTGTGATTATTCACTAATCCTTCGTTGTAGAATTTCGATTCATCTGTGAACAAAATCTTCTGACGAACGAGGGATCGTCCACTTGCCGCTCCAAAAACCAGTCGAAATAGTTCATTCGTCGAGCTGGATTTGTTTTCTCCGGTGCATGTATGTACTTCATTTTAAAAGGATGAACATTCTTTTATATTTCTTATAGTCTTATTCTCTCTAGGAGAGCATCGATGTTCTACTGCTCTCGTATTCTTTCAGGTCTTTCTAAAATAATTATAGAAATCACATATATAATTCAGCTCTGACAAGTACAATCTTATCGAGCTGTCTTATTGAGCTGTTTCTTTCAATGTAATGATTCCAAAATGTTTCTATAACGTTTTGCAACTTTGCGAATTTATCGAGAAAAATATATTTCTAACAGGGTAGTGTTCAAAAATATTGCAAAATATCGCAAGAATATCAGAAAAAGGTGTGAGTGCCGTTGTACTCACGGAGGATGTGTAAACATCTTACAATTATCTGCGGTCCGAGTTTAAGTGGGGAATATGACGTCGTAGTTCGACATAAAGAAGTTTTATTTTTTCTATAATAAAATATTTATTATTATATTAGATTTATAACTTACTAGCAACCCGTCCCGGCTTCGCACGGGTAGATTGTGGATTGATTTTGTCCGTCCACCATTGTTTAAATACATTTTTAATACAAAACTTTTAGTATTTTTCCCGAGCTACGCAATGGTCATATTGGATTTGACCTTGACCATGACCTTCAAGGTTATATCAAGGTCAAATTAATTTTTTTTCACGTTCAAATTTGTCCTTGACCACTTTTTTCATGTTATCTTTATTGTCAGCGGAGGTCAAATTTAGGTCAAGTATAGTTCGACTTTTTGAACACCCTGTATAAGATTTACTAACTCAGAAACCTTCGCGGGCATGCGTCCAACCATTTCCCAACTTTTCATCGCCATCGGATGAACGGTTTAGGAAGGCATAATAATCATCAGTACCGGTACTTTTTGAACACCTTTTATAAGATTTACTAACTCAGAAACCTTCGCGGGCATGCGTCCAACCATTTCCCAAAGTTTCATCGCAATCGGATGAACGGTTTAGGAAGGCATAATAATCATCCGTACCGGTACCTTTTGAACACCCTGTATAAGATTTACTAACTCAGAAACCTTCGCGGGCATGCGTCCAACCATTCCCCAACTTTTCATCGCAATCGGATGAACGGTTTAGGAAGGCATAATAATCATCAGTACCGGTACTTTTTGAACACCCTGTATAAGATTTACTAACTCAGAAACCTTCGCGGGCATGCGTCCAGCCATTCCCCAAAGTTTCATCGCAATCGGATGAACGGTTTAGGAAGGCATTTGATATTACCTTAAAGGTCACGGTCAAGGTCAAATCCAATACGACCACTGGGTAGCCACGGGAAAATCCTTAAAGTTTTTTATTAAACATTTTTCTCTAAAATGTTTTCCCGTTGAGATAATCCAGCTTGCGCGAATAGTAAGCGCAGTAGCGCCACACACACGCTGACGCAGTCACATGTACACGGCTTACGTCTGACGCTCGATTTCCCAGGAAGGTCCCACCGTAGAGCCATAGCATAGATGTTTACACATCAAAAATTACTTGTAAAGACGTGCTTTATGGGATGTAATTTCTTAATTAAATATTTGTTAAGATAATTTAACATAAATCTCACTTTCGTAATTCCTGTCGGTTATGAGACTGCTGGATTGCCGTACCTTTGGTCCAATATTGAAAATAAATCTTCTCAAGGCTGAATACGACTTGGGCATGTTTCATCCTTCTAACCGTAGACTTGCTAACCTCTGATTCTAACCTTTCTTGCCATAGCCTGAATATTCTTTCAAGGGTTATTCCTTACCCTTTCTAGCAGAGAGAGCATCGATATTTTGCTGCATCTATATTCTTCTGGAACTTCCTAAAATAATTATAAAAACCCTATATAATTCAGCCCGAACAAGTACAATCTTATCGGACTATACCTTATCGGGGAGATTTTTCGACATAATGATTCCGAAACGTTTTTATCGAGAAGTATGTATTTCTAACATTCGGCAGTGTTCACGAATATTGTAAAATATCGCAGGAATGTTACAGAAAAGTTACTTTCAAGAACGTGCTTTGTGGGGTGCAAATGGTGACATTTGTAATCCATCGTTACACCAGAGGCGAAGAAGAGATGAAAGAGAAGTGAGGTACATGTACACTTCACGTTTGACAGGTCGGTATATAAATTTAAACTTGTGATTGTATAATACGAAAGAGGAAAAACTTATATCGATAACGAAAAAAAAATAATAAAGTAGTTACTCTATTATTGTAATCCAATTCCATTATATCCCTTATTTTTCTGCCACGGCTTTGATTGTTGATAGTGGATGGATCAACCAATAAATTTGGTTTTTCTTCGCTATCAGCAACTAAAGTCGTGGCAGAAAAATAAGTGATACAATGTTATTGGATTACAATAATGGAGTAACTACTTTATTATTATTTTTTCTTTATCGATATAAGCTTTTCCTCTTTCATATTATACTATCACACAAGTTTCAATTTATATACCGACCTGTCAAACGTGAAGTGTACATGTATGTACCTCACTTCTATTTCATCTCTTCTTTGCCTTTGGTGTAACGATGGAAATTACAAAATATCATCATTTACACCCCGCAAATCATCATTTACACCCCGCAAAGCACGTTTTTGCAAGCAACTTTTCTGTAACATTCCTGCGATATTTTACAATATTCGTGAATATTACCGTATGTTAGAAACATTCCTCTTTACTCATAATATATATTTTTCGATAAATTCGCGAATGTTGCAAAACAGCATAGACGCATTTCGGAGTCATTACGTTGAAAGATCTCCTCGATAAGGTACAGCTCGATAAGATTGTACTTGTTAGGGCTGGATTATATAGGGTTTTTATATCCCAGAAGAATATAGGTGCAGCAAAATATCGATGCTGTGCTGGAAATTTATTTACGAGTAAGGGGGGGGGCGAAACCTGCCTAAAAAAAGGTGTGAGTGCCGTTGTACTCACGGAGGATGTGTAAACATCTTACAATTATCTGCGGTCCGAGTTTAATTGGGGAATATGACGTCGTAGTTCGACATAAAGAAGTTAAATTTTTTCTGTAATAAAATATTTATTATTATTATATTAGATTTATAACTTACTAGCAGCCCGTCCCGGCTTCGCACTGGTAGATTGTGGATTGATTTTGTCCGTCCACCATTGTTTAAATACATTTTTAATACAAAACTTTTAGTATTTTTCCCGGGCTACGCAATGGTCATATTGGATTTGACCTTGACCATGACCTTCAAGGTTATATCAAGGTCCAATTAATTTTTTTCCACGTTCAAATGTGTCCTTGACCATTTTTTTCAAGTTGCCTTTATTGTCAGCGGAGGTCAAATTTAGGTCAAGTATAGTTCGACTTTTTGAACACCCTGTATAAGATTTACTAACTCAGAAACCTTCGCGGGCATGCGTCCAACCATTTCCCAACTTTTCATCGCAATCGGATGAACGGTTTAGGAAGGCATAATAATCATCCGTACCGGTACTTTTTGAACACCTTTTATAAGATTTACTAACTCAGAAACCTTCGCGGGCATGCGTCCAACCATTCCCCAAAGTTTCATCGCAATCGGATGAACGGTTTAGGAAAGCATAATAATCATCCGTACCGGTACTTTTTGAACACCTTGTATAAGATGTACTAACTCAGAAACCTTCGCGGGCATGCGTCCAACCATTTCCTAACTTTTCATCGCAATCGGATGAACGGTTTAGGAAGGCATAATAATCATCAGTACCGGTACTTTTTGAACACCTTTTATAAGATTTACTAACTCAGAAACCTTCGCGGGCATGCGTCGAACCATTCCCCAAAGTTTCATCGCAATCGGATGAACGGTTTAGGAAGGCATAATAATCATCCGTACCGGTACTTTTTGAACACCCTGTATAAGATTTACTAACTCAAACCTTCGCGGATATGCGTCCAACTGTTCCCTAAATTTTCGTCGCAATCGGATGAATGGTTTAGGAAGGTATTTGATATTACCTTAAAGGTCACGGTCAAGGTCAAATCCAATACGACCACAGGGTAGCCACGGGAAAATCCTTAAAGTTTTGTATTAAACATTTTTCTCTAAAATGTTTTCCCGTTGAGATAATCCAGCTTGCGCGAATAGTTTGCGCAGTAGCGCCACACACACCCACTGACGCAGTCACATGTACACGGCTTACGTCTGACGCTCGATTTCCCGGGAAGGTCCTACCGTAGAGCCATAGCATAGATGTTTACACATCAAAAATGAGATTTCAACAAACAAACAAAAATGATATCAACAAGCTGCAGCTTTTAGTCGCGAAAGATATGATCACATTAAACAATTTCTGAAGAAAAAAAATGTATACCACCCTCACACCACCCCCTTAAACTCACTCGACAGCCCGCTTCTGTAACAGCAAACGGAGCTATTGATTGGTGCGATGGACGTTGAGCATTCTTCTTCTTATCGCTAATCGCAAAAGCGGGCTGTCGAGTGAGTTTAAGGGGGTGGTGAGGGTGGTATACATTTTTTTCTCTTCAGAAATTGTTTAATGTGATCATATCTTTCGCGACTAAAAGCTGCAGCTTGTTGATATCATTTTTGTTTGTTTGTTGAAATCTCATTTTTTAGGCAGGTAAGGATCGCCTTTCTCTCTCGACCAACCATTTTACATTTGGAAAATGTTTTTTTGTTGGGGTTTTCTTTTACTTAATGTGATTTTGTACTTTGGTGTCACGGCCGAAACCATATTCGACAAATTACCTGATGCACTTTCTTTGTCAGAATATAAAGGAAAATGCGTGATTGTGCGATCGGTCAAAATTTTCAGTAAGTGACAGCGCATACTTTCTATACAGTAGAATAATGTTTCAGGTCTCTTGCCTAAAATTAATTACACAGCGAACGCAATAGCAAATAAACCACAGTCAGTATTATTTTCTTGTCTTTGAACCTTCGGAAATCGTATGTTATCAAGATTGAAATCAGGATATAATCGTTCGAGAAAAATTGTCTGATGTTCATCGATGTTGCTATTATTCAACGAATCATAAATTAATAATTGATCTTGGCGGCAATCGTAGTAACTGCATACCCAGTGATTTAGTGAAGGCAAAATTTGTATATGATCAGTTTGCGAAGGCACCGGAAAAACTTTAGCAGGTTTTTGGATGTAAATGGTGTCGTATATAAGGCATGTATTGAGTACTATTCTATACAATAGAAGTAAAGACACTCATGTGTTTGTCATTAAGACATTCACCGTTCTCAATTTTCTGTATTTCTTCTCGTTGAAGAAGTAGAAGATCCAATAAATTTTGGTTATTTTTGCCAAGTTACTACTCTTTTAGTGACCCTTCTCACCACTTGTTGCGAAGCATACGAATGTTCAGATAAAATGTAATTCTGAAAATTTGGTATTGATTGTTGCTCTTCACCGGTTTCTACGGGATCGCTGAGGTGTATGCGATAAAAAGAAGAATGATCAACGTCCATCGTACCAATCAATAGCTCCCTTTATTTTTTAGACTTATCATTGACATCGACACAGATACAAAAATCTAAGCCAGCGTAACATATATAGATTATTTTGAAGTTACGAAACTGAAAGAATAATTATGAACAGCAACGATATGTGCAGCATTGTCGAGCGTCTTGGTCTTGATATTCCATCGAGTTCCAGGACTGACCTCCTCAAAATTAGTACGAGTATGTTTCGCATCCCTTACAATAATTATATATACCGCGTGTACTTCTTCTATCAGCTTATATTTTTCATCATCGTCAAAGTTCATGTACCATTTAACCATTTAGCCAGTCGAGTCTTTTCAGCTCTGTTTTGAATTAGAATGAATCGTATCTGTCAAACGGAATTTGCGGTTGCAAATTTCTCCTTTCGTTTCCAGATTATTGTTTATTATTCAAATACATGCCATTATTTTGTCGGATCGTTACGGTTGACAGATGATAGATAATAATCAATGCTTCGAGAGGTACTGTTTTACCAGCATAGCAGACGGAATAGCGATCTCGCATCAAGCTATCGGAGAAAACGCCATCTGTGTGACACTCATGACACTAAAAAACACGGGATTCGGAACGGGTTTTATAATTGTTAAATACGGAGAGTGTTTTCAAGTACGATAATAAACATTAGCAAGCATCTTTAACGCGTGTCTTGGCAATATTTATATACATATGACATAAGAAGAGCATTTTTTATAGCGCCTGCTGTTGTCTATAACCATTGTCAGCTATAAAAACGGTAGTGAAATATCGTATAGGTTAAATTTCCGTTCTTTACTGTAAATAAAGCGTCGTTCTCAGAGCTTCATCGTGTCACCAGCGACACTTGGGTAATCAATAAGAATAAAGCCGCTTCTCCCCACTCTTCTGTCGCTGGCGACACGTCCCAAGTTGAATTTTATTTAACTTCTCTCTCCTGTCGCTGCGACAGTCGCCATATTAAATATCGACGACTGTCGCAGCGACAGGAGAGAAAAGTTAAATAAAATTCAACTTGGGACGTGTCGCCAGCGAGAGAAGAGTGGGGAGAAGTGGCTTTATTCTTATTGGTTACCCAAGTGTCGCTGGCGACACGTTGAAGCTCTGAGAACGACGCTTCAGGCTCTACTGTTCGCCATGGCTATCGCTCTTTCTCTCTCGACCAGGCGAACTGGCGTTCGCCTTAATTTCAGCGGTGCATGCAAAAGGATTTCTTGAAACTATTCTAACGTCTCGAGTTAATATGTAACAACATATGTACTGTCACAAGTGGTACCTTTACATATGATTAAACAATTCGTCACGGTTATTGGAAGAGTATACTTAAAGAGTTAAAGGTAAAATGTCTACATGGATTTCTGTAGACGACCAAAATATATAAGAAAAATCCGATGACCTGTAAATTCGAAGGCGGTATGTTTTATTTCTCCAAAATACAAAGCAAAGTGAAAAATATAAGGGCACTCTAGTTTATAAATCCCTTTCAAAATATCACGAAAATAAATCAAAAGTAACGTGGTTATAATTAATTAGCTCGTATGGGTATAAAATGTGAGGCTTTAATTTTGTGGTAATAAAAAGCTATTCTCCTACATGTACGTATTTTCCTCATGAATAAATTTCAAAAAGTAGTGAAATCCCCCCACAAAAACAGATTCTCTGTAAAAAAAGGCGGCATGTTCATTCAATGCCAACAAAAATTGATACGTAAAATACTCTCCATAAAAGATTTGATATCAATTAAGATCGCCATGTTCAAGATTTATATATAAAAAGTAAAAGGCATCATTTGAAAGGAAAATTATTGTAAATCAGGTTACTAAAAAATTCGACTAAAAAATTTATAAAAAAATTTTAATAAAAAAGAACTTGCCGCGTTTTTTCCTTCAAAATAAAAAATTCAGACAGAGAATTATATTTGATGTTTATGCACTTATGATTTTAAATAAATTCATACACTTATATGATACCACCAGTATACCGAACGTCGCACGGGAAACCGATCAGGCGGGGGCCTTCTGGATTTCTCTGAATTTGACTTCGACAGTGCAATTTATGAATCACTCTAGCACAGTCCAAGCACTGCCAATATTCGGTATAGTGGACAAAATATGAAACTTAAACGCAGCAAGTTCTTTTTATTAAATTTTTTTAAAAAATTTTTTAGTCGAATTTTGTAGTCACTTGATTTACAATAATTTTCCTTTCAAATGATGCCTTTTACTTTTTATATATAAATCTTGAACATGGCGATCTTAATTGATATCAAATCTTTTTTGGAGAGTATTTTACGTATGAATTTTTGTTGCCACTGAATGGACATGCCGCCTTTTTTCAGAGAATCTGTTTTTGTGGGGTATAGAAATAACAGTCCTATATATATATATATATATATATATATATATATATATATATATATATATATATATATATATATATGTCTAAAGGTTACTTTGGGGACACGATATATTTTGGGTTAAATCGATGCAGGAAGGCATTATATATATATTAGGACTACGTAGAAAAAATAATAATGATAAAATGTCAAGATATTTTGAATTTTACGTAAAACAGCTACTATGAGGACATAGCATATATCCGCGAATATGAGGACATTATATTTTGTAAGGAATGGCGACTATGGGGACATTTTATATTAATAGAAAAAAGTATTTGAATCAATTGCGTTTGACGTTCTAAACAAGTAAACACTACTAACTGCTTCTAATTTCCTCTAAAATGTCTAAAACTAGAGACATTTAGAGTTACATATATAATGGTGACTTTGAGGACATCCGCTTGCTGAAATATGTAAAATAGAACTAATGGTTCCTTTGAGGACATAAACAGTTGTTTTCTAAGTATTAAATATTTAGCAGATACAAATCTCAATATTGTTACTTAAGCATGTATAACGTATCCGTGTAATATGATTTTCCCCGACAACACGACAAAACGACAAAAAGAAATTTCAACGCTTCTCTCCTTCACGTCTTTTGAGGAATGAATATATCGCCATATATATTCTCCAGAAGAATAATGACGCAAGTGCAAATTTTGAAATTTTTTAATTAAAAAAATTAAATTAAAAGTCATTTTTAAGACTATTGAGGGGTTTAATTAAAAAATTTCAAAATTTGCACTTACGTCATTGTTCTTCTGGAGAAGCGATATATTATCTGGGATGTCACTTTACCGACCGCTAGCGGTTCAATAGCATACATATCGTCCGACCAGCCGCCCAGGCCGCAAATCCTCCGTGGCAGATTAGTGCAGTCAAAATAACATATGAAATACAAATTAATCCGGATAGGATGAAATCTATACCAATCCATAGGGAAAAATCCCCTGAAAAACATATCAAAAGTTCCCAAAAAACTTTGGTCGGGAAATATGTTTAATTAATGAAAAAGTAACAAGAATCGCGGTCGAGCGTCCTTTGTACGCTAATATTTCTCGTTCAATGGGCTCAATTAAAAAAGTAGAACTACCATTTTGTAGCGTGAAAAATTTACTATAGAAAACAAGCGGAAACCCCTAGCTGGAAATGTTTCGTTTTAGTTTCATTAATGTTTAATCTTCTGAGCGTCTTAAACGCCGAACGATCAGCCGATTATTTGGCGTTTACGACGCTGCAGAAGCTTAAAACATTAATAAAACTGAAACGAAACACTTTGAGCTAGAGGTTTCCGCTTATTTTTTGTAGAAAATTTTCCCCGCTACAGAATGGTAGTTTTACTATTTCATTGAACCCATTGAACGAGAAATATCAGCGTTCAAAGGACGCTCGACCGCAATTCTTGTTACTTTTTCATTAATTAAACATATTTCCCGGCCAAAGTTTTTGGGAACTTTTGATATGTTTTTCAGGGGATTTTTCCCTATGGATTGGTATAGGTTTCATCCTGTCCGGATTAATTTGCATTCCATGGAATAAAATCGCCTATTTTCACTGCACTATACGTCCACTCGACGTGTGCCAAACACTTGCCAGAGCCGTCCTCCAAGTGCTTCGAAACCCGATATGTTTCAAACAGCGGGCACTCTATGTCGGCTGGTGCCAAGACTGTATATGTTTGGTCATTCATTCTTTTATTTAAAACAGCAAAAACCCAAAACACGTCTAGTAGAATCCACCCGCCTAACGGAGGGTTAACCCTCGGTTAGTCGATTATAGGTCCAGCGGACCTATTGTCATACTACCTACCTACCTATTGTGCATAAGAGAAATTTGACACGTCTAACGGAGGGTTAAATATGTTTTTGAAGGAAAATAAATTAAAAAAGTAAACATTTACACTCAAAAAGTTAAAAACAGAAAGCTAATTTTATTCCAAAATTATCAAAGCAAAATTATAACCCTCGTAGAAGGCATCTGTAAAAAAAAAACACTCGAATCAGTCTCAAATACTCATAACGCTCATAAAGTTTTCAAAACTACAGCAAAGAGCTAGGTATATACGTATGTCGAGTTAGGTAACTTTGGTACTTGAACTTTGTTTCCTCATAATGAACGAAAGAATGACGTTAGAAATATTTTCTCAATTTCTGTAATTTCGTTCGGAGAAAGTTTGAAAGTAAAGGGCGTGCGAAAGACTCCGGGAAGACATCAGATGCGTCGACGTCCCGTGGTGCGGTCCAGGGACGGACGTACGCGCATCTCGATGACTTAATTTATGATAGGGCGACGCGCGTCTCGTTTATAGGCCTTCATACACGATACGGTTTACCGGAAGGCAGGCCTTTCGATATGCAAGCCGGAAGGCAAATCGTAGTGGTCATATTGGCCGGAAGGCTCGGCCTGAACTCTCGGCTTTCCGAAAAACTGCGGGCGCTTGAAAATTTATCTCCGGCCATGCTTTTCGCCTGCCTGTCGAAAAGTGTATGGGTGCCATAGAAATATAGGCCAAGAGTTTGTGTGACGGAAAGTATAGCAGAAGTAGGTACACCCGGGGACACGGAATCTGTCGCTGGTGACTTTTTTTAATGTCATTTTTAAACGTACTAAACTAATGAACAATTATTTCTCATGCCCTCATTAGCTACGGTGGCGTCTACTCTCGTTAATGAAAGTATGAGGATTATTAATCATTGGTTAGTACGTTTAAAAATAAAATTTTAAATAGTCACCAGCGACAGATTTCGTGTCCCCGGGTGTACCTAGGCAGATATTGCCTAATTTTGATAATAATCAAGTTCCAGTTGTAATTTGTTGATTAAGTGCATATGCAAATACACTTCTCGATTTATTAACCACTGTTTTACCCATTTCGAACATTTGCGCTTTATCTTTTTCTTTTTTTCAGACAACAAAGCAACTGTTAGTCCTATTAACATAAGATCATATTCCGAAATCATGGGTACAACTTTTCGCTTTGCATTAACAAAACCCTGTTAACTGTCCGTTAGTTGGTAATTGTTGAAAAACTATTCCATGGTTTCGTTAATTAAATTTAGCCGAGTCAGATATAATGCTGTATGATTTTCCTCGGTACATAGAGGCATTATTTTCCTTGTTTCAAAGAAAAATTTACATTAGTTGTAAAAACGCATCATATAATTTTTAAAACATAAGAGTGTTCAAGTGACGATAAGAGAGAGGGCCGGTATTATTAAGTCCGGTTAACCGAAGGTTGAACTTCAACCGGCGGTTAGACTGCAGTTTCCGAATACGCTAACCGCCGCATAAACATCGACACGTGCGGTCTCTTTCTCGCTCGAGAGAGAAGTCAGGGCCGCTTAGTCTCTTTCTCGCTCGGGGGAGAAGTCAGGGCCCGATTATAAGAGAGTAGGTAGTTGTTTCATTTTACAAAGTGTGTACAGCACCGCATTTTTGAATTTGAGAATAGTTTCTCTTAAAAAATGAATGCACAACATGTAGAAAATATGTCACCTAATTAGGATTATGATTAATATGAATACAATACCTAAATGGGATTATTAAAATAAAAAAATGGAACTCTTTCTCGGAATAGATAATTAAGTTGACATTGCTCAGGAAGAGTAAAAAACATTTGGATGTACATGTATTTTTTAGTTTTATAGCCTAGTATGCTTTCCTATTTTATGTAAAAGTCCGAGTTCCCAAATAACGTGCCGAACAATTTTTTTAACAGTTGGGAATAACAATAAGGAGTCGAGCATGTAATAGTTTCAGATAACATGTAACTGTATACAGGTTATAATATGTTTTTTGTACTTTTTTACCTACTTATGTACCAATTAATGTATAATATTTTGAAAACAAATTAGGTAACTTAATAAATATAATTTCCTTTAAATGTTTTTACTCTTCCTCAGCAATGTTAACTTAATTACTTATTCCGAGAAAGAGTTTCAATTTATTATTTCAATAATCCCATTTAGGTATTTTATTCTAATTAATCATACTCCTAATTAGGTGACATATTTTCTACATGTTGTGCGTTCATTTTTAAGAAAAACTATTCGAAAATATGGTGCTGTACACACTTTGTAAAATGAAACTACTACTTTCCGTAATGTGCATATTTCCATATCTAGCAGTGCCGTATTCCTTACTGACAAACAGATGCAAACAAATTTTAGTCAGTTTTCGTTGAAATTTTGAAGTATGAATACGATGTCGGGGGAAGGAAAAGTAGAAATCGTCCGACTCTTACAAATTATAAATTACAATTACTTATCATTACACTAATCAATGTAGGAATAACAGAATAGAACACTTGGAAAGACTTGGTCACTCATTTTCAGTTCGTTGATACGATACTGTAGAAGCACCGAGGGTCCGAACCCCTGCTGAGCCCCCTTTTTCGAGTCACTCGCAAGAGAAACGTACCAGGTCTTTGCGTATGTGTTGACATAGGAATCGTGCGAGTGCGAGTGAGAACGCAGATTAACACTGGTGAACCCATAAGAGTTTCTCTGTCGCACATTCTCCGTCCTTCTAGGACTTGTCCAGTTGGAGTATGCGACAGAGAAACTCTTATGGGTTCACGAGTGTTAATCCGCGTTCTCACTCGCACTCGCACGATTCCTATGTCAACACATACGCAAAGACCTGGTATACGTTTCTTAGTGAGTAGGCCAATCAGGACCCCCACCACAACGGAATACTTGGTCCTGATTGGTCTATTGGCTAAGATGCGTATACGTAACTTTGCGAGTGACTCGAGAAAGGCCCCCTGCTTTTTTTCACGCTTTAATGAATCCGCACTAGCGGAAATATCCCCCGAGCTAGTGCGGGGGATGACTGTACTTATAATCGGGCAATGACTTCTCTCCCGAGCGAGAAAGAGAAAGAGGTTAAATTTTCGACGTCTAACACTTTAAAGGTGTCGCCGGAGAGTCAGCTAGCTGTTTAAACTGTAACTGTATTGTAATTTTTAGAAGTGTACGTTATTTCCTCCTGGAAATGTATACTCACGACAGAGTTTTTTATTACAGTAAAAATGTCTAGAATCGTTGTTGTTTGAGATGCTGCTTAGTGATTTCTCAAAGAAATTTTTTCCCAACGTTGGTAGATAATTTTACAAGAATTTAAATAAAATTGATTTATTTTGAAATTATAAATTCTCGAATATATTGCAATATTATTACAATTTTGCAATAATATATTTGAGCGCAAGTATTTATAAAATTAAATTTAAGCAAAGTCATTGCAATATTAAATATTTTCTGGATAGTTGCTTTCAATTAAAAACGTAATTAAAGTTGTCCTTCTTATAAATTGTTATTTCAAGGACAGTCCTCAAAGAAACCGATTAATGTATTGTTACTTTGGGGACTGTCCCCAAAGTAACACCCATTTTGGCTGTCCTCGAACTACACGTAAGACTTGCGTTGATGATTTCGGGGACTGTCCTCAAAGTATACACTTCATGAGTAAAAATTTCGGGGACTGTCCTCAAAGTACACAAATGTCCCCGAAGTAACCGATCAGTGCACGGAAATGTCCTCGAACTACACGTTACGTATATATATATATATATATATATATATATATATATATATATATATACTTGCATTAACACAGTCTTATCTTTTATGGAACTAATTGGAACTAAATAGTCTATATATAAATAACAGGCCCAGTTACCTGTCTTTCTAATCGACCTACGTCCATTTGCATATCCTTGCATATGAGACTGTTCTGGCAAACGATAGTGGAAGTTATGAATATTCGTAATACTTGCATTTACAGTCTTACCTTTTATGGAACTAATTGGAACTAAATAATCTATATAGAAATAACAGGCCTAGTTACCTGTCTTTCTAATTGACCTACGCTCATTTTCATATTTTTGCATATGAGACTGTTGTGACAGACGATATGTAGTCGAAATTCTGAATATTCGTAATATACTTGCATTAACACAGTCTTATCTTTTATGGAACTAATTGGAACTAAATAGTCTATATATAAATAGCAGGCCTAATTACCTGTCTTTCTAACTGACCTACGTCCATTTCCTTATTTTTGCATATGAGACTGTTCTGGCAAACGATAGTCGAAGTTATAAATATTCGTAATATACTTGCATTAACACAGTCTTATCTTTATGCAATTAATTGGAACTAAATAATCTATATACAAATAAGAGGTCTAATTACCTGTCTTTCTAATTGACTGACGTCCATTTGCATATTCTTGCATATGAGACTGTTCTGGCAAACGATAGTCGAAGTTATGAATATTCGTAATATACTTGCATTAACACAGTCTTATCTTTTATGGAACTAATTGGAACTAAATAATCTATATAGAAATAAGAGGCCTAGTTACCTGTCTTTCTAATTTACCTACGCTCATTTGCATATTTTTGCATATGAGACTGTTGTGACAGACGATAGGTCGTCGAAATTCTGAATATTCGTAATACTTGCATTAACACAGTCTTATCTTTTATGGAACTAATCGGAACTAAATTATCTATATATAAATAAGAGGCCCAATTACCTGTCTTTCTAATTGACCTACGTTCATTTGCATATTCTTGCATATGAGACTGTTCTGGCAAACGATAGTCGAAGTTATGAATATTCGTAATATATACTTGCATTTACACAGTCTTATACTTTATGGAACTAATTGGAACTAAATTATCTATATAGAAGTAACAGACCTAATGACCTGTCTTTCTAATTGACCTACGCCCATTTGCATATTTTTGCATATGAGACTGTTGTGACAGACGATAGGTCGTCGAAATTCTGAATATTCGTAATACTTGCATTAACACAGTCTTATCTTTTATGGAACTAATCGGAACTAAATTATCTATATATAAATAAGAGGCCTAATTAACTGTCTTTCTAATTGACCTACGTCCATTTGCATATTCTTGCATATGAGACTGTTCTGGTAAACGATAGTCGAAGTTATGAATATTCGTAATACTTGCATTTACACAGTCCTATCCTTTATGGAACTAAATGGAACTAAATAATCTATATAGAAATAATGTGGGATCGAAAATGGAGTGTGGGTGGTGAGACAACCGAGTGGTTTCGTGAACGATATAACTAGGTTTTATTAACAAAAAGCAATGGGTATAAGATCGGCGTGAGCTCTTAGGAGTTGCCCGTCGTATCGTCGTCCTTCTTTGGCGTCTCCGTTCGAACTGCCTTTGAATCCTAGTCTAAACGCAACCGTCGGTCTTCCGCCCCCCGATGCCCGTTGACGCTACGGACAAGGGGCAATAAACCCTGTCCGCGGACGTACCGGCGGCATTTCCCGAACGGTACTTCCCGGACGGTCAGGGAAAGCGTTTCGGTTCGTCCGCGAAAACCCTCCACAAACTAGGTCCCTCGAATAGCGGCGACTCCAGGTAGTTTTCCTGGGAGTCTCCGGATACCACACTCGGCCATCCTGCGAAAACATCTGGCCTCAGATGTTTCCGTCGCTCTCGCTCGACGAAAACTCCGCGTTGCTAGACCATGGCTTTAGGTGATCCGCGGAAGCGGATGTACTATTCGGGCCTTCGTGCTCTCCGACTTTGGCGACCGTGTAAGGGTCGTTCCGCAGCTCCTTTGTTATCCGATATGGGCCAAGAAATTTTGAGCAAAGCTTGAGTCCTGGTTTAACTTGTGTACGCTTAATTGCCACCAGGTCGTCCTCTTTATAGCGTCGGGCTTCCTTTCTCAGTCTGTTGAAGGTTCTCTGGTTCTCGGCCTGGATCTTCAAGATGTGGTTCTTGGCGTCGCTTCGAAGTTCGTCCCGTTGTTCCTGGAATATGGCTGTGCATTCTTGCTCGACTATTTCCTTTAAATTTAGGTCGTCCTTTAGCTGCATGCGTACTCTGGTAAGTAATTCGAAAGGCGGTAGTCCCGTACTTCGGCTGGGCGTGGCATTCAGGTATCGCTGGGCCTTCCTACGTGCTTGTGCCATTCCTCCGCTCTCGGCGCGGACAGTTTGGTTAGTAGTGGTATTAGTATCCGATTCACCCTTTCTATCTGTCCGTTCCCTCTTGGCACGCCGGTGGTGATTAAGATATGCTGTATTCCCTCCTCGTTACAATAGTCTTCGAAAACGTTTGACGTGAACGCAGATCCTCTATCCGACACGATTCGCCTGGGGTTTCCAAAGATAACTGACTACTTGCTTAGACGATCTATGACTTCGGCTGCATTGGTAGTCTTGGTCGGATAAAACCAGACAAACTTCGTAAAAGCATCTATCACTGCGAAGATGTGCTTGTAGTCTTTCCTTGTGGACGGCATCGGGCCCAGGTGGTCGATATGATAGGTGTCTAAAGGAACCTCGCGCTTATCGATGTTGTTTAGTAGGCCTTCCTGCTTGCCGTGCTTCCTCTCGGCCAAAATACAATTGATGCAGTTCCGCACGACCCTTTCCACTTTCGGGCGCATCTCCCCGAACCAGTAATCCCGCTTGATGAGTGACTCCGTTTTGTTGATCCCAAAGTGTCCCTGCTCGTGAGTCTGTCGAATCAGTTGTGATTGCATCGACCTTGGAATAACCACGAGCAGATCGTCGTCTACGATTTTATGCAATAGGCCATTCTTTACCGCGTAGCCCTCTGCTCCTCGCTGTTGTACGTCTTCAAGGGTCTTCTTTAGGTTGTCGTCTTCGCGTTGCGCTCTTTTCAATTTGGCAGTAAGTCCCTCGTCTTCGCACACCAGCATAACCTCGGGCAGTGGGTTTCTGCTCAACGCGTCGGCATGCAACATTCGCGAACCTGGGCGATGCTCTATAACGTATCTATATTCTTCTAGAAAGAGAGCCCACCGAGCTACTCGCACACTAAGGTCCCTCTTACTCATTGTCATTGCAAATGCTTTGCAATCTGTTACAATTTTGAAGGGAATACCCAAGAGATAAACCCTGAATTTCTTTAACGACTTAACGATAGCAAGGACCTCCAGCTCGTAGCTCGTGTACTTCTCTTCTGCTGGGTTTGTCTTACCGCTCGCATAATACACAGGATGAAACGCATTATCCTCGCTGTCTCGCTGCAGTAAAACTGCTCCATAGCCGAACATGCACGCGTCGGTGTGCAGCTCGGTTTCTGCACCTACTCTGTATAATTTCAAACAAGGTTTCTCGCTTAATTTTATCTTATGTTCTAAAAAGGCTTTTCTTTCATTAGCGCCATATTCAAATTTCACACCCCCTCTCAGTAGATTTGTCAGCGGTCGCGCTATCAGAGAGTATTGTGGGATGAATTTGCGGAAGTAGCCTGTTAATCCTAAAAAGCTTTCGACGGCTTTAACGCTTTTGAGTTCTGGAAAACGTGTTACCGCTGCAGTCTTGCGCTCTGAAACCTGAATTTTCCCATTCTCAACAATATATCCGAGATACTCTATACTTTCTTGGAGAAACTGACACTTATCCCAATTAATGATTAACCCGTGTTGACTCGCGACGTCGAGCACGGTTTTCAGGCTTTCTATGTTCTCTGCGTAGCTTACTGAAGGCACAATCAAATCGTCCATATATATTAAAACTAGTCCGTCTGCTAGGAGTTCTCGAAAAACCGCATTTATACATTTTTGAAAAACGGAAGGTGAATTACACAGCCCGAACGGCATCCGTAAAAATTCGTAATTACCATTGGGGATTACGAAGGCCGTGTACTTCCGACTATTCTCGTCTACTGCGACGTGAAAAAATCCATTTTTAAGGTCGATAGTGGTAAACACCTTCGCGCCTTGCAACGAATCTAATTGATCTTCGATCAGCGGTAATGGGTACCGATCTTTCACGACTTTCTTGTTCAATTGACGGTAATCTATGCAAACTCTAGTCGAGCCGTCCTTCTTCTTGGTCAAGACTACCGGACTCGCATACTCCGAACCAGACGGCTGGATTATACCTTCGTTTAGCCAGGTTTTTATTTGTTTCCCTAGCTCTTCCTTTTCTTGAGGCGATAGCCTACGCGGTCGCTGATACACTGGTACGTCATCTTTTAAAATCATATTCATCTTAACCCCTACTTCGCGGGTTTTATTCGGTGCGTATTTCTGAATTACGTCGGACAGTATTTCTCTGTGCTCTGAATTCGCGACACCCGATAGGTTAACGCCGTTAGCCTCATAAACTATGTCCATTTCGAATACTTCCGGAACATCAGGATTCCTTGCGCGATCTAATGGCTCTGAAATAGAGACTTTTCCTTCTTTGATACGGACTTCGACTTTGTTTAAAAAATCTGTACCAATCAACAACTCATGTTGCATCAGGGTATCTGAAACGATATGTATCTCTATCGGATATGAAATTCCGTCAACTACTATCTCTACGCCAAAATCGCCTAGCGTGCTATTATTCTCGGAACCTATACCGCGAAACAAGACTTTTCGGGGTCCCAGTGTGGGTGCGCCGAGCTTAACGTACCTGTCCGCTCTGATCAAGCTTAAGTTGCTTCCGGTGTCTATCAGGGCTACTAACTTAAAGTCATTAATCGTCACCTCCTTGTAGTGCTTTCCGTCGGTATGCTGCGTTGCGTTGACATCACCCTTCGCTGATTTCTGCGCCGTGCACTTAGATGCGATATGGCCGAACTTATTACACGTAAAACATTTGGCACCTTTGCCCTTTGCCGGACACTCTGCACTTAGGTGATTCCGCTCTCCGCAGTTGAAACAGCGCCTTCCGCCGGATGTACCTTCGCGTGAAGTTCTCTTGTCCCTGTCGTCGTTGCTTCTGGTTGTCGTCGGTGCCGTTTTCTTCTTCATGTTCTTCCTCAGGCACTCGTATTGGACGAATTTCTCCTTTAATTCGCGCAGAGTCGTCGCGCCGTACAGAACAGTTTTATTAACCTCTTCGTCCTGCACTCCGTTAATGATATACTGGATGACGGCTTTTGTCTCGATATCCGCTTGGGCCGCGATCTCCATCATCCTGTAGATGTACTCATGAAATGTTTCATCGGCGGTTTTCTTCCTCCCGATCAAGCTTCTGTGTACCGTATGGCTGTCGGCGACTTGGTCGAACTCTGTCTTCAGCGCCTTCTTTAGCTGCTTCCAAGTCCTTCCCCATTCTTCGTACGGCACGAATAATTGAGCCGAACCGCGCAGCAGCTTCCTCGCATACAGTACCTTTTGAATGTCCGACCATTCGCAGTCTCGGGCCATCTCTTCAAAATCCTTCAGCCATCGATGGACACTCAGCGCGTTATCTCCACTGAACTTTTGCATTGCGTCTTCAACGTCTCTTATTTTCAAAAAGGGCTTCGTATTCTTCCGCGTTCTCCTTAGAGCCAGTAATTCATCTTCGTCGTCGCTGTCGTCATTATCGTCGTCATCGTCGCGGGTGCTCCTGCGACCATCGTTTTCCCCGTCGTCGTCTTCTTCCTCTGCCTCTTCTTCGCCGTGTTCCTCTTCGAATCTTACGGCTGCTTTCAGTCGACTGACCAAGTCGTCTTTGCGGCCTGTCGACTTCAGTTTCCGCTTTTTCAATTCTGATTTAAGCTCAGGGAGCTTCATCTTACCCACTTTCATTTCGCCAACAGCATCAGTAGCTTCGGTGACTGTTTTGTTCACCTCACTGTCACTCATTGTTCAGTCCGCGACACAATCACGATTCAACAAGGATAATTCACCACGAGAACACTCGCGATCCCGGACGAGCCCCCAATTTGTGGGATCGAAAATGGAGTGTGGGTGGTGAGACAACCGAGTGGTTTCGTGAACGATATAACTAGGCTTTATTAACAAAAAGCAATGGGTATAAGATCGGCGTGAGCTCTTAGGAGTTGCCCGTCGCATCGTCGTCCGTCTTTGGCGTCTCCGTTCGAACTGCCTTTGAGTCCTAGTCTAAACGCAACCGTCGGTCTTCCGCCCCCCGATGCCCGTTGACGCTACGGACAAGGGGCAATAAACCCTGTCCGCGGACGTACCGGCGGCATTTCCCGAACGGTACTTCCCGGACGGTCAGGGAAAGCGTTTCGGTTCGTCCGCGAAAACCCTCCGCAAACTAGGCCCCTCGAATAGCGGCGACTCAAGGTAGTTTTCCTGGGAGTCTCCGGATACCACAATAACAGGCCTCATTACCTGTCTTTCTAATTGACCTACGCTCACTCGCATATTTTTGCATATGATTCTGTTATGACAGACGATAGGTAGTCGAAATTCTGAATATTCGTAATACTTTCATTAATAGAGTCTTATCTTTTATGGAACTGATTGGAACTAAATAATTTATATATAAATAAGAGGCCTAATTACCTGTCTTTCTAATTGACCTACATCCATTTGCATATTCTTGCATATGAGACTGTTCTGGCAAATGATAGTCGAAGTTATGTATATTCGTAATATATATACTTGCATTTTTACACAGTCTTATCCTTTATGGAACTAATTGGAACTAAATAGTCTATATATAAATAACAGGCCTAATTACCTGTCTTTCTAATCGACCTACGTCCATTTGAATATTCTTGCATATGAGACTGTTCTGGCAAACGATATTCGAAGTTATGAATATTCGTAATACTTGCATTTACACAGTCTTATACTTTATGGAACTAATTGGAACTAAATAATCTATATAGAAGTAAGAGGCCTAATTACCTGTCTTTCTAATTGACCCACGTGGATTTGTATATTCTTGCACCACAAAAACAGATTCTCTATAAAAAAAGGCGGCATGTTCATTCAGTGCCAACAAAAATTGAGACGTAAAATACTCTCCAAAAAAGATTTGAAATCAATTAAGATCGCCATGTTCAAGATTTATGTATAAAAAGTAAAAGGCATCATTTGAAAGGAAAATTATTGTAACTCGTTACTAAAAAATTCGACTAAAAAAATTTAGGTATAAACAAATTTTCATGAAAAAGAACTTGCCGCGTATAAGTTTTCATATATTGTCCACTATACCGAATAATTTGCAGTGCTTGGACGGTGCTAGAGTGATTCATAAATTGCACTGCCGAAGTCAAATTCAGAGAAATTCAGAAGGCCCCTGCCTAATCGGTTTCTCGTGCGACGTTCGGTATACTGGTGGTATCATATAAGTGTATGAATTTATTTAAAATCTCTCATAAGTGCATAAACATCGAATGTAATTCTCTGTAAATTTTTTATTTTGAAAGAAAAAACGCGGCAATTTCTTTTTTATGAAAATTTGTTTATACCTAAATTTTTTTAGTCGAATTTTTTAGTAACGAGTTACAATAATTTTCCTTTCAAATGATGCCTTTTACTTTTTATACATAAATCTTGAACATGGCGATCTTAATTGATTTCAAATCTTTTTTGGAGAGTATTTTACTTATCAATTTTTGTTGGCACTGAATGAACATGCCGCCTTTTTTTACAGAGAATCTGTTTTTGTGGGGGGATTTCATTACTTTTTGGAATTCATTCATGAGGAGAATACGTACCTATACATGTAGGAGAATAGCTTTTTATTACCACCAATTTAAAATCTCACATTTTATACCGATACGAGCTAATTAATTATAACCACGTTACTTTTGATTTATTCTCATGATATTTTGAAAGGGATTTATAAACTAGAGTGCCCTTATATTTTTGACTTTGCTTTAGTATTTTGGAGAAATAGAACATACCGCTTTCGAATTTACAGGCCATCGGATTTTTCTTATATCTTGGTCGTCTTCAGAAATCCATGTAGACATTTTACCTTTAACTCTAACAATAAGCATACTCTTCCAATAACCGTGACGAATTGTTTCATCACATGTAAAGATACTACTTATGACAGTATATATGTTGTTACATATTAACTCGAGACGTTGGAATAGTTTTAAGAAATCCTTTTGCATGCACCGCTGAAATTTTGCCCCCTTACTCGTAAATAAATTTTTCAAGTCACTCGCAAAGTTACGTATACGCATCTAAGCGAATAGACCAATCAGGATCAAGTATTCCGTTGTGGTGGGGGTCCTGATTAATCTACTCGCTAAGATGCGTATACGTTCCCTGATACGGAATACTTGATCCTGATTAGTCTATTCGCTAAGATGCGTGCACGCAAAGATACGAGCGAGTTCGAGAAAGGGGCATCTGATCTGCCGGTAGCTGTCAATTAGGTTGGCTGATGGTGAAGGAAGTAAACTTCGGCGCCACCGAGCTAAACACCCTTTTTGACCGCCTGATTTGAAATATCGATACCTTGCTTTGAAAACCTCGAAGTGCAATTTTTGACAAAAATTGCACTTACGAAATTTTCAAAGTAAGGTATCGATGGTATCGATATATCAATATGGCTGCCTACTTCATAGTAGGCATTTTGCAGGAGTAAAGAATGAAAATATAACCTTAATTTATGAATCTATATGTAGTGAAATTGAAATAAAAAATGTAATATAAAATGGTTTTTTCGTGTGCAGTACGAGTTGTAAAAATAAATCAAGGTTCATGGTTCCTTCTGTAAAACACACCTCTCGAACTGAGCTCGGCATACGGAGCGGCACACGAGATACCCTCGAGATGAAAATCACGATCCAACCTTATTTTATCCCGCCTGTATCGAGCTTTAAAATATGATATAAAAGTTGTGATAACTTTTTAGGTAAATGATAATTTAAAATAAATACGTATGTGTTTACAATCTATAATACATCACGATTGTAAATAGATATTCGATAAGTCAAAGAAACATATGAGGCTAAACTTATTCACCAGGAAAGGAAATTTAATCGCCATTATCTTATTATCTATGAACTTTAGGCCCACATCGATGTAAGATACTTTGTTGTAGATAAAAATACGTGTGTATATAATAACATATAATATAAAACAGTTTTTATAGAAAAATTTTTAGATGTGAAACATCGAAATTCTTCTTTGTAGAAAGTATCTCTGTAAAAAAAGGCGGCATGTTCATTCAGTGCCAACAAAAATTGATACGTAAAATACTCTCCAAAAAAGATTTGAAATCAATTAAGATCGCCATGTTCAAGATTTATATATAAAAAGTAAAAGGCATCATTTGAAAGGGAAATTATTGTAAATCAGGTTACTAAAAAATTCGACTAAAAAAATTTATAAAAAAATTTTAATAAAAAAGAACTTGCCGCGTTTAAGTTTTCATATTTTGTTCACTATACCGAATATTGGCAGTGCTTGGACAGTGCTAGAGTGATTCATAAATTGCACTGTCGAAGTCAAATTCAGAGAAATCCAGAAGGCCTCCGCCTGATCGGTTTCCCGTGCGACGTTCGGTATACTGGTGGTATCATATAAGTGTATGAATTTATTTAAAATCATAAGTGCATAAACATCGAATATAATTCTCTGTCTGAATTTTTTATTTTGAAGGAAAAAACGCGGCAAGTTCTTTTTTATTAAAATTTTTTTATAAATTTTTTTAGTCGAATTTTTTAGTAACCTGATTTACAATAATTTCCCTTTCAAATGATGCCTTTTACTTTTTATATATAAATCTTGAACATGGCGATCTTAATTGATTTCAAATCTTTTTTGGAGAGTATTTTACGTATCAATTTTTGTTGGCACTGAATGAACATGCCGCCTTTTTTTACAGAGAATCTGTTTTTGTGGGGGGATTTCACTACTTTTTGGAATTTATTCATGAGGAAGATACGTACATGTAGAAGAATAGCTTTTTTGTCACTCAGTGTCAAATACTCGGTTTCATGGGCGTCCTCGACGCATGTGAAATCATCTTTCACACACCAATTCGTGAAAAGTTGCGCAGTGCGTGAAATAACCTGCGCAGTGCGTGAAATCGTCAACCTCGTATTTGACACTTAGTGACAAAAAATAGAATTCGTTATTCAGTTGTTTCGCGCCGTTCTAACGAGTGTGATTGCCGTACTCGCTTCGCTCGTGCGGCAAACTTCACACTCGTTAAAAACAGCGCTTCACGCCCTAATAACGAAAATAACTATTTATTACCACAAAATTAAAGTCTCACATTTTATACCGATACGAGCCAATTAATTATAACCACGTTACTTTTGATTTATTCTCGTGATATTTTGAAAGGGACTTATAGACTAGAGAGCCCTTATATTTTTAACTTTGCCTTAGTATTTTGGAGAAATAAAACATATACCGCTTTCGAATTTACAGGCCATCGGATTTTTCTTATATTTTGGTCGTCTACAGAAATCCATGAAGACGTTTTACTTTCAACTCTCTAACAAGAGAGGCTCAGGCTTTCGGGTCACCGATTTGGCCGAATCTTTACTCATTTATAGAGCACCACTAGTATAGTACATCACCACAACCCTAGGGTGCAACACTCAAAAAGAAGAGAAAAAATCACCTCTAAAGTTGAGCTTGTAAGTATTTGTACAAGTTCTCAACAACGAATTTCCAAGAGGCGGCGTGGCCGAGCGGTTAAAGGCCAAAGCACATCTAGGCGAAGCGACGCGCCGCGAAGCGAAGCTACCTTTTATATTTCCATTGATTCTTATGAAGTAACGCACACTTGAGCGAAGCGAAGCGAAGCGAAGCGAAGCGAAGCGAAGCGCCGCGACCTAGGATAAGCACACTTGTGCGACTGGAAGCACAGCGAAGCGACGCGCCGCGAAGCGAAGCTACCTTTTATATTTCCATTGATTCTTACGAGGTAACGTTCTTATCGTGGACGGAATGTAATTCGTTAACGGATGTAAAGTTTCGTCGATCACTTCCGTTAACGATTCGAAAATCCTTTCCAAGATAGATCTCGTCAACGAAATGAATTTTCTCACACGAAATAGTATCTTATATCATAAGGCGGAAATTCGAGATTTTTTCAGACTGTGTTTAATTAGATAGTAACACGAGGCATGGTTTGGGGAGGAGGCTACGATCTATATAAACACAGTCTTAAAAATCCGAGGATTTCCGCCGAATGACATATACTATTTTTTGTCACTCAGTGTCAAATACTCGGTTTCATGGGCGTCCTCGACGCATGTGAAATCATCTTTCACACACCAATTCGTGAAAAGTTGCGCAGTGCGTGAAATAACCTGCGCAGTGCGTGAAATCGTCAACCTCGTATTTGACACTTAGTGACAAAAAATAGAATTCGTTATTCGGTTGTTTCGCGCCGTTCTAACGAGTGTGATTGCCGTACTCGCTTCGCTCGTGCGGCAAAATTCACACTCGTTAAAAACAGCGCTTCACGCCCTAATAACGAAAATAACTATTTCCTCACGAGTGCCCATTTCTCAAAACAAAACATGTACACGGCTCATTTCACGTTGCGTTCATCAGTTTGAAAAAGGCGAAAATGAATGAAAAAGGCGAAAAAGGCGAAAATGACTGACATTTCACGGCGCTTCCCTTCTCTCCCTTCTCTACCCGGGTATCCATATATGGATATTTTCAGGTATAGCTGTTTATACCTGGTAGAGAAGGGGATAGAATTCGCCGCGCTTCTCTTCGCCGCGCTTCGCTTCGCCGCGCTTCGCTTCGCCCAAGTGTGCGTTGCACAGCCGCGCTTCGCGGCGCGTCGCTTCGCTTCGCGTCGCTTCGCTTCGCCTAGATGTGCTTTGACCTTAAAGCGCTAGTCTACTAACTCGGGGATCGCGTGTTCGAGGCTCCTCATGTGCTTCTTTTTTTTTGCAAATAAAATGTTCATTTAATCATAATTTGATAACAATCAACGTTATTAAATAATATTTTTTTTCCAACGTGAATGAAGTATGCTTTCCTTTAAATAAATTGAAGAATCCCTGCGCTTGCAGCAATACCGGTTTTATCTGCTGTAGTCATTGTCAACTTAATTTATGTTTTGAGTGCTTTTATGACAATTATCATCCCACAAATTGTAAGCCTGAGCTCACCGAAAGCGAATAATAACTGCTATTTTTCTACAATTTTAATTTTTTTCAACACAGCTCCCAGAATTAAAATATAATTGAAATTAGAAAAAATATTGATTAGTAACGTTGATTGTTATCAAATTATGATTAAATGAACATTTTTATTTGCAAAAAAAAGAAGCACATGAGGAGCCTCGAACACGCGATCCCCGAGTTAGTAGACTAGCGCTTTAACCGCTCGGCCACGCCGCCTCTTGGAAACTCGTTGTTGAGAACTTGTACAAATACTTACAAGCTCAACTTTAGAGGTGATTTTTTCTCTTTTTTTAGAGGTATTATTGCAGAACGAGTAGGTTAGAAGATTTTCATGAACTCACGATTTTCTGACATGTCATCTCGTACAGGTGCAACCGAAGAGGATCTAGCTCATGTCCTGTCGGTAAAAAGATGACTCGATGGATCGGAGAATGTGAGGCTTGTCACCGAGCGCCTTTCACCCATAGTACTTTCATTGCAATATGCGATTTTCGTTTCAACTATTCCTGCTCTAAGTAACTTTTACTTCTTTCAAAGCATTTACCTTGTACGAATTGTTGATCGTAGGGGGCAACGATCAATGATTGTGACTAATCGTAGACAAATTATTCCTGCGATGATGTTCCAGTTGCACACCAATTGCCTTTTAGTTTTAATAGACGAACTTGTCTACGACGAGTCTCTATTATCGATCGCTGCCTCCTACCACGAACAGTTCATAAAAGGTGATTACCTTGAAAGAAGTAAAAGTTATTTAACGCTGGAATAGTTGAATGAAACGAGAAGCAATGAATTGCTATATTGCAAATTTTATAAAATTAAATTTAAGCAGTCACACTGCAATATTAAATACTTTCTGGATAGTTGCTAACGGTCGAAATAGTACAGTGACAAGCAACGTGTTAAATAAACTTTCCATTTCGTAAACGTCAATGAACACTGAACATTCTTTCGCGTGTGTGTTATATTAAAATTATTATGGCAAAAACAGGAAAACAACGGGCAAAGGAGTTTCGTGAGAGGCAACGTGTAAAGAAAGCGATGATGAAGGTACTACCTAAAACTAGTACAGAACGAAATCGAGAATGGAGAGAAAGAATTAAATTCACACAATCACACATTGATGGATCTGAGCATAGTTGAGGGTGAAAAAAAACAACAAAACGTGTGGCCGCCACACGCGGAAGAAGTGAAACTTCGATACCTGTTTCTCTGAATTTGATTCCGGTGGTATTAGTTTCAATTGGCTCTATACAAGTCTTTTACTATGTTTGTAGTAAGATCACAGAGAGAGTGCTTTTACTTATTTCCGAACGCCTATTTCCTACGTAAATGAGCACTGACCATTCTTTCGTGTGTATTAAGTAGGTATATATGTATGTATATAATTATATTATGGTATTATGGCAAAAACCGGTCAAAAGAAATAAACTCCCGTAGGAGTTGGTGAAGTAGGAGGAAAAGGTGGAGGTGGATGAGGAGGAAGAGAAGGAGGAGGATATAGATCGTCGTAGAGTTTTTTCCGTCATGGTAATAGAAGCAGACGCTATATGTAATAATCTGCTGGGCTTTTCGACTGGCTTGCAACGCCGGCCAAACGGGTAGACGGACCTCTGCTCGACTGGCTTGCTCCGCACCGATCTACGATCGATAGCATACTGCATCCCATTGGCGGCTGACGTATGGTGGGGGGACGCGGTTGGTGGGAGGACGCCGCGGTAGGCGATAGGTGGACCGATGCGTCAGTGGGCGATTGGTGGGATGGGTTTCGGTCGGTCGTCGATCCGAAAAACTATTTTATAGAACAGAGAGATTTTTGATGTGAAACATCTTATGCCGCGCTTCGGGGGTGAGACCGGCTGCTCGTGAAACGTCGCTGGAGTGGCTAAATACGCTAAGGCCAGGCGAACGTTGAACATTGCCTCTATATCTATATCTATTCTATATATAGATATAGAGGCAACGGTCACCCTGCGTCTCCTCACTGAACTGCGTCCCAACGTTCGCCTGGCCTAACTCGGGACGCATCGGCTCTCTCCGCCACGACTCGATGGTCCCCTTTCACCGAGCCCTAGCTTAACCACTTACTGCTACACGCTCACTGTATCGGTGTACGAAGCAGTATTTACCCTCATTAATGAAAGCATGAGGATTGATTGATCATTGGTTAGCACGTTTAAAAATAACATTTAAATACCGTTTGTATAGGAAAATTGTTAGATGTGAAACATCGAAATTCTTCTTTGTAGAAAGTATGCGATAGGAAGGATCGACCACGCGTCCGTCGAAAAAACACGTGCGCCAGTGCGCATTTGTATTTATGACTGTGATACTATTAAACAGTACCGATGGTAGAGTTAAGAGAGAGTAAACTAATAGTTATTTTCGTTATTAGGGCGTGAAGCGCTGTTTTTAACGAGTGTGAAGTTTGCCGCACGAGCGAAGCGAGTACGGCAATCACACTCGTTAGAACGGCGCGAAACAACCGAATAACGAATTTTATTTTTTGTCACTAAGTGTCAAATACGAGGTTGACGATTTCACGCACTGCGCAGGATATTTCACGCACTGCGCAACTTTTCACGAATTGGTGTGTGAAAGATGATTTCACATGCATCGAGGACGATCATGAAACCGAGTATTTGACACTGAGCGACAAAATAGTTATTTTCGTTATTAGGGCGTGAAGCGCTGTTTCTAACGAGAGTGAAGTTTGCCGCACGAGCGAAGCGAGTACGGCAATCACACTCGTTAGAACGGCGCGAAACAACCGAATAACGAATTCTATTTTTTGTCACTAAGTGTCAAACACGAGATTGACGATTTCACGCACTGCGCAGGTTATTTCACGCACCGCGCAACTTTTCACGAATTGGTGTGTGAAAGATGATTTCACATGCGTCGAGGACGCCCATGAAACCGAGTATTTGACACTGAGTGACAAAAATGCGCTTTTTGAATTAGACACAACGGTTCGTACCGTTTAATAATATCACAGTCATAAATACAAATGCGCACTGGCGCACGTGTTCTTTCGACGGACGTGTGGTCCATCCTTCCTATCGCATACTTTCTACAAAGAAGAATTTCGATGTTTCACATCTAACAATTTTTCTATAAAAACTGTTTTATATTATATGTTATTATACACACACGTATTTTTATAGATAAAAATGTAATCTTCAAAAAAGTATCATATAAATATGAGTCAAAAGCTCAGAAATAATGAGACAATATAGTTATTGAAGTCTTTCCTAGTTTAATGAATTTTTTAGCCGAATTTTTTAGTAACTTGATTTACAATAATTTTCCTTTCAAATGATGTTTTTCAATTTTTATATATAAATCTTGAACATGGCGATCTTAATTGATTTCAAATCTTTTTGGGGGAGTATTTTACGTATCAATTTTTGTTGGTATCACATAGGTACCGATTACTTTTCCAATAACATTCACTTTCACCGAATCTCATGACATTCACTTTTTTAAATAAATGTATGCATTTGTTAATATTTTGAGATTTGGGTGTTAATTAAAAAAAAGGTGTGAGTGCCGTTGTACTCACGGAGAATGTGTAAACATCTTACAATTATCTGCGGTCCGAGTTTAATTGGGGAAAATGACGTCGTAGTTCGACATAAAGAAGTTTAATTATTTCTATAATAAAATATTTATTATTATTATATTAGATTTATAACTTACTAGCAGCCCGTCCCGGCTTCGCACGGGTAGATTGTGGATTGATTTTGGTCGTCATTTAATGAATTTTTAGCAGATATCTGTACTCATAGTTAGGGAGCCATGCTACGCTAAAAAAACACATGTATTTAATCTAAATTGGAAAGTATATTTCTTTTATTAATTTATCTTAAGGCCAGCGGATAGACGATGTTTTTTATTTTTTTATTTGGAGTAAAAACGTGTAAATTTTTCGGTATGCCAACTCTGGAGCAAGCCACATACAATTGGCCGTGTGAAAAACATGAATTTTCCAAATTTAAGCCAGCAATAGTCAACCATTGACCTTGTGCTTTGTTGATGGTAATAGCAAAAGCAAGACGCAAAGGGAACTGGAGCCGCTTGAATTCGAATGTTAAATCGTTGGAAATCATAGGTATGCGTGAATGAGGACGTCTTCGCTTTTGAATTTGCCAGTGATGATTGTTACCTCGATTAAATTTGGTTGGCACTAAGGGATTTTTCGTGTAACTGATTTGGAATATTATGTCAGATGTAAGAGATTCCAAATGAAGGTCATGGTCAAGGTCAAATACAATATCACTATTGTACAGCCACTAAAAAATTCTAAATCCTACTATCAAAAAGAATTTGTATAGGGCCCATAGCTTTCATGGTACGAAGCCGAACTGTGCTTGACCTCAATTTGACCTCCGCTGACCATAAAGGTCACATGGAAATAATGGTCAAGGACATATTTGAACGTGAAATTTCCCGCTCTTTTCATTTCCGGTATATAAAATAGAGGTACGGATTTTAAAAAATCAATTTTACCTAGAAGGTCATTGTCAATGTCAAATCCAATATGACCATTGGGTAGCCAGGGAAAAATCCTAAAAGTTTTATATTAAACGTTTTTCTCTAAAACGATTTTCCGCTGAGATAATCAGCTGTGCCTGGACTTTTTGAACACCCTGTATAAGATTTAATAACTCAGAAACCTTCGCGAGCATGCGTCCAACCATTCCCCAAAGTTTCATCGCAATCGGATGAACGGTTTAGGAAGGCATAATAATCATCCGTACCGCTACTTTTTGAACACCTTGTATACGATTTACTAACTCAGAAACCTTCGCGGGCATGCGTCCAACCATTCCTCAAAGTTTCATCGCAATCGGATGAACGGTTTAGGAAGGCATAATAATCATCAGTACCGGTACTTTTTGAACACCCTATATAAGATTTATTAACTCAGAAACCTTCGCGGGCATGCGTCCAACCATTCCCCAAAGTTTCATCGCAATCGGATGAACGGTTTAGGAAGGCATAATAATCATCCGTACCGCTACTTTTTGAACACCTTGTATACGATTTACTAACTCAGAAACCTTCGCGGGCATGCGTCCAACCATTCCTCAAAGTTTCATCGCAATCGGATGAACGGTTTAGGAAGGCATAATAATCATCAGTACCGGTACTTTTTGAACACCCTATATAAGATTTATTAACTCAGAAACCTTCGCGGGCATGCGTCCAACCATTCCCCAAAGTTTCATCGCAATCGGATGAACGGTTTAGGAAGGCATTTGATATTATGGGTATATTATGGCACTGGGTAGCCAAGGGAAAATCCTTAAAGTTTTGTATTAAACATTTTTCTCTAAAATGTTTTCCCGTTGAGATAATCCAGCATGCGCGAATAGTATGCGCAATAGCGCCACACACACACACTGACGCAGTCACATCTATATGGCTTACGTCTGACGCTCAATTTCCCAGGAAGGTCCTACCGCAGAGCCATAGCATAGATGTTTACACATCAAAAATTTTGAATTTAATGTTTTATGTTCAGTTAATGGATTGTTACTAATTTTTAATTAGTTATTTTTTAAATAAATTTGTATGCACTTGTTAATATTATGACACCGGATATTAATTAAAAATTTTGAATTTAATGTTTTTATATTCAGGTAATGGGTTGTTATTAACTTTTAATTGGTTTTTTAAATAATTTGTTACGAATTTTTTAATGTCATGACATTCGGGTGAATTGAAAATTTTGAATTTAATGTTTTTAATATTTTCAAATTCATTAAATATATCCTAATGGAGTTGTTAACTTATATTGTTTATGCGTTAATCGTCCATGAGAAGAAAAGTGTTCAGCGGCCGTTCGTTCATGTGATTACATCGGCGACTGCCAACGGTAGTCCAAGCGGACTCCCTCCGTGACTACCGTTCGAGGCGTCATGGTGAAGTGGCCGTAGCGGAGCGGTCAGTTGAAAGGCTGTCACAAGGTGGGTTCCGAGTCCTCCGTGGAGGAAATGAAAGAGGAGAGGTGTATTTATTGTACAGAGCTTGTGTCTTCAATGCAATACCGCGGATCGGCGTCTATGACCGAGTGATCCACTAAGCGGTACGCGTCTTTGACGTTTAAAAACGCGGTCTCATCTGAGATCTGCGTAAGTTTTCCATGCATAGACTCACTCAGTTCCGAGCGAGAATGCAGAAGAGTACGCGCGGGTTGATCGTCGACGCTCTGAAA
>OY783193.1:27151509-27159009 GCA_963678675.1 Xiphydria camelus | reverse complement strand
GCAACAGACGTCAGCCCTGCGTCGCCTAGGGGTTCCCTGTGAAGGCCTGGGATCAATGTTGAACGCACCTTCCCCCGTCTGCTGTACGGAGCGTCCCATGTCGTCGGAGAAGAGGGTCCTGGGCGCTGAGGAAAACGGGGGCCGGTGTTAGTTGCCCCCGGGCTCCAACACTCGTCTTTGGCCTCGGATTCGGTTAGAGGGGAGCCCGGATATCATGCAGCCGTGATACCGGGTATTCAGCACGGGATGACCATACACGCATGTGAGTGGGTCCTTTGGGCGAGGAAGCGGGCATGCCTGCGGACTATATCCGGGACGATGTCCTAACCCGGCACCCCTCCCGGGAGGCTACTGCCGGGTTCCATTTGAGGGTCCGTGGAGGCCGGGGCACGCCTCCGGATGAATTAAAATCGACTCTATATGGATGAATTAAACAAACAAACTCGCGCGAGATGGCAGCCTACGAGGTCGCAGCCGAAGCGTAAAGCTAAGGCTCGCCCCAGTGGGGCCGTTGTAAACAGGATGGCTCTCCTGGCGCGGTTTGGTCTTAAAGAGGTCAGGGTCGTGTTAGAGAGAGCCAGACCTGTATTGAACGATCGAGCAACGCCGAAGGCGGCAGGTGAGAGTCCCGCACCGTCACTACGTGGCGGCAGTGGGGCAACGAGCCATGCGCGGCCTGGCGTTAGCTCGACGCCGGTGGATAACGATGCAGGAGCACCTCCCGAGGTGTCCACTGGCTCGAACGAGGCTGCGCCGCCCCTGAGGATAATGCAACTAAATATGCAAAGATCCAGGCAGGTGACGGACGAGGCCCGAATTATGATGTGGAACAAACGCATTGATGTCCTCCTTATGCAGGAACCATATAACGTTCGAGGAAACGTAATGGGCTTCGGCGTAGCAATGATGATAGTTACCGGCGGGGCACCTGGACAACAGTCCATGGCAGCCGTTGCCGTAAGGAACAGGAGTTGCACGGTGCTAAAGGTTGGACATCTCTGCAACCAGCACTGCGTAGTCGTACAGGTAATGGGTGACTTCGGGAATTATTATCTCGTAAGTCTCTACTGCCAGTACTCCGAGGAGATCTCTCCTTACCTGGAACACCTGGATGGGATTTTGAGAGAACTAAAAGGCTCCAAAATACTCGTAGCCGTTGACGCCAACGCTAGGTCTCCCATGTGGGGAAGTGACCAGCACGACGCCAGAGGCGAGGAGTTTGAACAACTGGTCATGCAGCATAACCTAATAGTAGCCAACGAGGCAGGCAACCCGCCCACGTACGCCAGTACAAATGGCGAGTCTAACATAGACATTACGCTGGTAACGGGAAATGCGGCCTCAACGGTGAAATCATGGAAAGTCCACAGTGGCTGGACCTCGAGCGATCACAGATCCATAGAGGTAGTACTGGCGGACAGATGCGGTGAACTAGAGCAACCCACCAAACCAAGGTTTCTCACAACTAAGGCAGACTGGCCAAAGTTTGAAGAAGTCCTTGAGGAATCGGGTAAGGTACTCCTACAGCAGGAAGTTGCTTCCCCAGTGGATGTTGAGAGGCTCGCGGTTCGTGTAGAGAATGCGCTGATTGCGGCCTGCAACGAATCCATCCCGCTCAGAGAGTGGCGGCACAAGCGGGTAGCCTGGTGGAATAAGGCCCTAGCCGCTCGCAAACGTAAGGTATTTGCCCTGAGAAGGCGATACCAAGTTGAACGCGAAACAAACCAGCGAGCGGTTAAAAGAGCCCGATACCTAACCGTAAGGCGAACCTACCGAGACGCCATCCTGAAAGCGAAGCTGTCGAGTTGGAGAGAATTTGTCACCAAACACGGCAACGCAAAACCGTGGGGTCTTATCTACAGGATCTCCACTGGTAAGCTCAGGGTTGAGAGACCACTGAGTACCATAAGCACTAGGCAGGGATATACGAGGGACTGGCAAGAAACCGCAAGTACCCTGTTGAACAGGCTTATTCCGGACGACTCCACACAGGAAGAATCTGAAAGTCAGAAGGCAACGAGAGAGTATGCCAGTGTACCTCCCGAGACGGAGGACACACCAGACTTCCTCCTTGAGGAAATGGGTCAGGCAATCTTTCGCCTCAAACCAGGAAAGGCTCCTGGGACGGACAGAATAGAGGTGGCGGTCGTCCGAAAAGCGTTGATGGTAGACTCAATGAGGGCAGTCTTATTGAAGCTCTACAATGGGTGCTTGAAATGTGGCGCCTTCCCAAGAAGGTGGAAACATGGCTCTATTGTCACCATCCTTAAAGACCCTAGTAGGGATCAAACCAATCCCAAGTCGTATAGACCGATTTGCCTTCTCTCCATAATGGGGAAAGTGCTGGAGAAACTCATCCTGGGAAGACTCCAACCGGTATTGAACGACCAGGAGTACAGCTCTGACAGGCAATACGGATTCAGGCCTAAACGGTCGACGGAGGATGCTCTAATAAAGTTTAGGAGCCTGGTATCCGAAAGCAGTCAGAAATACGTCCTGGCAATCGCCTTTGACGTGGCGGGGGCTTTCGACAACGTCTGGTGGCCGGCGGTTCTTTCCTCCCTAAAGAGGCGGAACTGTCCAAGGAACCTATACGTCCTGATGGAGAGCTATTTTAAGCATAGAGTAGCCTGGCTGTACTCAAAGTGCGCCAAGGCAAACAAAGAAGTCACGAGAGGATGCCCACAAGGTTCAGTTCTCGGACCGAGCTGCTGGAACCTCGTCTTTGACGAGATCCTACGCCTGCTCGAGGATGATGGTGACTGTGAACCAATAGCATATGCCGACGACCTCCTAGTCTTAGTTAGTGGATGCTCTAGGATCGTCGTAGAAAGAAAGGCACAGAGAGTGGCGGATAAACTAACTGCATGGACAAAAACACAAAAACTGCAGATATCAGCAGCAAAAACAGAAATGCTGCTGGTAAAGGGCATCCTTGATGAGAGACGACCGCCAAAAATACAACTCTATGGCAAATCCATCAAGCTAAAGCAATCCATCAGGTACTTGGGTATACACTTCGGCTCAAGGTTGTCGATCCTCCCGCACGTGAGGGCTCTATCCAGCAGATGCACTAGCCTGATTGGCGGCATGGTAAGGGTGGCAAGGACGGGATGGGGCCTTGGTCCCAGATCGCTGAGAACTCTGTACAGAGGACTCTTCACCCCAATTGTCACCTACGCCGCAGCGGCCTGGGCTGATCTGCTGAATGTAAGGACCCGGAGGCTGCTGGCAACAGCCCAGAGGCGAGTCCTCATTGGGATAACGAAGGCGTACCGGACGGTCTCCACAGATGCGCTCACGGTAATTGCTGGGGCATTGCCAATTGACTTGGCCATTCTCGAACGAGCACTTCAATACAAGATCCGAAAGGACGAGAACTTTACCTTTGGTAACTTCACGTTCACCCCTGACAACCCGTCGAACGAAGCAGACGACCCGCATACCATGGCGGTCGCCCGAAAGGGGTTGAAAAACGAGGTACTGAACACCTGGCAAGCCAGGTGGGACGCCTCCAACAGGGGTAGAACAACATACTCGTTCTTAGGTGACGTAAAGTGCCGATTCAGATCCATTTGGATGGAAATGAATCACTATGCCACGCAATTCGTGAGCGGCCACGGAGACTTCAACGACCGACTATTTCGGTTGGGGCTGGCTCCGAATAACCTGTGTGAATGCGGACTACCTGAGACGTCGACCCACGTCCTTCAAGAATGCACACTGCATCACGAGGCGCGGACTCGACTGGCCAGGGAAATGCAACCGGTCGGACCGCTGTTATGGCCGATGGACGAGCAGCAGCTGCTCCAAAGAGCCTACATTGGACACTTCAACAGCTTTGCTGTGGAGGTTAACAGGGTTAAGAGCGAAAGGCGAGCAACAGAACGCGGCGGAGGCGAAGACCAGTAGCTGGCGGCTGCCGAGGGAGTCTAGCTCTGTGTGGGCTCTCAAGGAAGCCGAAACTTAATGACGTAAACCTAGAATTGTGCATCTGTCAGGGGACTAAACCTTGACCGATGGACTAGCCCGAAAGGAGTTCCCTTCGCACTAACGGGCGAACCACACGAAGGAACCTGCTCACCGAAGCAACAGCAAGGGGCAGTCCCTGCTCCCGAGCTATTTCGGAAGGCAAGGTCGTGAACAGAGACGGCTAAGCCGATCGACCGAACCGGGTCGACCCTGTCGATTGGCCTCCCCGCTGCCCTGCATAACCCCTCCAGGGATAGTGCGGGGGACCGACCGATGGGGAAAACCGGTAGTGGATCCTTGCATGCGTACAGTCTCTTAATGATGCGCCAGCGGCTATGCGGCTGGCACAGATGATTATGCCCACACGTAGACGCAGAGCTGCCGAAGGAGACACTAGCTTGACAGTAGTTACCCCCTTTAAGCTGTCGGGTGAACCGTGCAAAAGGGGAAAACGGCGGGAAAGGCCGAAGCCCGCGACGTGTTTCCCTCTCTGCCCTGTACCACATCCAGGGATGGTGAGAGGGGTCTGCGCTGGGCACGGCTAGACCTGCGTTCCCCCTAACTCATTCGAGTAAGGAGGGAAGGGCGCTCGCTACCAACACAATATGTGATCCGGGTGGCGTCGTCCATCGCGAAAACCCCCCCCGTCTGCGCGGGCGGACGGAGCGCACGAAGGCAATCCTCGCTCTGACTCTGATCGCCGGAAATGATCTTCGGTGGAGGGAGCTGCAGGAGAGCACGTAGCGCCCGCCTGCTCGACGCGTGCACTCCACCTCCCATATTCCCCTCGCCCCTCCACATCCTACACCTTAGAAGCTGAGTAACGTGCTGGTGACTGTGCCTCCTCGTGGTCCCCGCTGGTAACGGCCGCCTGACCGCCGGGCTTCTCGAAGCCAGACGATCGGACGGTCGGCCAAAACAGTCACTGTCCCTCTGTGGGGCCGGCTTCTCCTGTCTTAAGACCCCAATGGGCGAGGACGGGGATTTCTCCAAGGCTAAACAGTCCTTGACTGTAGGAAAAGGTTTTGGACTGGTTCTGCTTTGCAGGTGTTTGGCGACGATGGTGGATGTAAAACTTGACAACACCTCGGTAAGGCCCACAAGCCGGTACGACTGAGACGCCAAGCCCTTGGGCTGGCAATGCATCTCACAATTCCAGCAATGGAATTTGCATTCGATTGTCCCTATCTCCGATCTAGCAGACCGCTTCGAGATCCGTGCGTCTAGGCAAGACTCCTCGCACATAGCCGTGCGTCAATTTCCCCGCTCCGAAAGCCGTGCGTCTAGGCGAGACTGCGACGCGAGTCCAACTCCTCGCACGTAGCCGTGCGTCAATTTCCCCGCTCCGAAAGCCGTGCGTCTAGGCAAGACTCCTCGCACATAGCCGTGCGTCAATTTCCCCGCTCCGAAAGCCGTGCGTCTAGGCAAGACTCCTCGCACATAGCCGTGCGTCAATTTCCCCGCTCCGAAAGCCGTGCGTCTAGGCAAGACTCCTCGCACATAGCCGTGCGTCAATTTCCCCGCTCCGAAAGCCGTGCGTCTAGGCAAGACTCCTCGCACATAGCCGTGCGTCAATTTCCCCGCTCCGAAAGCCGTGCGTCTAGGCAAGGCTCCTCGCACATAGCCGTGCGTCAATTTCCCCGCTCCGAAAGCCGTGCGTCTAGGCAAGGCTCCTCGCACATAGCCGTGCGTCAATTTCCCCGCTCCGAAAGCCGTGCGTCTAGGCAAGACTGCGACGCGAGTCCAACTCCTCGCACGTAGCCGTGCGTCAATTTCCCCGCTCCGAAAGCCGTGCGTCTAGGCAAGACTCCTCGCACATAGCCGTGCGTCAATTTCCCCGCTCCGAAAGCCGTGCGTCTAGGCAAGGCTCCTCGCACATAGCCGTGCGTCAATTTCCCCGCTCCGAAAGCCGTGCGTCTAGGCAAGACTCCTCGCACATAGCCGTGCGTCAATTTCCCCGCTCCGAAAGCCGTGCGTCTAGGCAAGACTCCTCGCACATAGCCGTGCGTCAATTTCCCCGCTCCGAAAGCCGTGCGTCTAGGCAAGACTGCGACGCGAGTCCAACTCCTCGCACGTAGCCGTGCGTCAATTTCCCCGCTCCGAAAGCCGTGCGTCTAGGCAAGACTCCTCGCACATAGCCGTGCGTCAATTTCCCCGCTCCGAAAGCCGTGCGTCTAGGCAAGGCTCCTCGCACATAGCCGTGCGTCAATTTCCCCGCTCCGAAAGCCGTGCGTCTAGGCAAGACTCCTCGCACATAGCCGTGCGTCAATTTCCCCGCTCCGAAAGCCGTGCGTCTAGGCAAGACTCCTCGCACATAGCCGTGCGTCAATTTCCCCGCTCCGAAAGCCGTGCGTCTAGGCAAGACTCCTCGCACATAGCCGTGCGTCAATTTCCCCGCTCCGAAAGCCGTGCGTCTAGGCAAGACTCCTCGCACATAGCCGTGCGTCAATTTCCCCGCTCCGAAAGCCGTGCGTCTAGGCAAGGCTCCTCGCACATAGCCGTGCGTCAATTTCCCCGCTCCGAAAGCCGTGCGTCTAGGCAAGACTCCTCGCACATAGCCGTGGGTCAATTTCCCCGCTCCGAAAGCCGTGCGTCTAGGCAAGACTCCTCGCACATAGCCGTGCGTCAATTTCCCCGCTCCGAAAGCCGTGCGTCTAGGCGAGACTGCGACGCGAGTCCAACTCCTCGCACGTAGCCGTGCGTCAATTTCCCCGCTCCGAAAGCCGTGCGTCTAGGCAAGACTCCTCGCACATAGCCGTGCGTCAATTTCCCCGCTCCGAAAGCCGTGCGTCTAGGCGAGACTGCGACGCGAGTCCAACTCCTCGCACGTAGCCGTGCGTCAATTTCCCCGCTCCGAAAGCCGTGCGTCTAGGCAAGGCTCCTCGCACATAAGCGCGCGCATCCATTTCCCCGCTTCGAGATCCGTGCGTCTAGGCGAGACTGCAACGCGAGTCCCAGTTTGTGTGATCCGATCGGCGACGGGCAACGGTGGAGTCCAAGCGGACCCCCTCCGTGGCAGTGCCGTTCGAGGCGCTTCCCCTCCTACGGCGCGGGGGGTCGCGAAGAGTGGATAGCATGACTCTGATCTCGCCGGCTCGGTTTTATGTTGAAGCGGAGCGGTCAGTCGAAAGGCTCTCCGTGGGTGCTTGTGTCTTCAATGCATTACCGCGGATCGGCGTCTATGACCGAATGATCCACTACGCGGTACGCGTCTTTGACGTTTAAAAACGCGGAGGTCTCGTCTGAGATCTGCGTAAGTTTTCAAAGCATCGACTCACTCAGTTCCGAGCGAGAATACAGAAGAGTACGCGAGGGTTGTTTCTTCCCCGACGCTCTGAAATATAACGTGGAGTATGCGAGAACATTCGAAGAAAGAATCACGGATGCGAGAGCACGCATTTTTCGAAAGCGTTGCCGTCCGTCGCCGATTTCATCGGCGAAACGTCGAACGTCCTTTCTTCCACTGTGTACAGTGGAGAAAAGTATAATACGTGTGTTGCCCGTCCGGGGTCGTACCCGGCGGCGCAC
>OY783193.1:27104009-27106509 GCA_963678675.1 Xiphydria camelus | reverse complement strand
GAGTGAGTGCGACTCTTTTAAGGTAGCCGGATGCCTCGTCGTCTAATTAGTGACGCGCGCGAGTGGATCGACGAGATTCCCGCTGTCCCTATCTCCGATCTAGCAGACCGCTTCGAGATCCGTGCGTCTAGGCAAGACTCCTCGCACATAGCCGTGCGTCAATTTCCCCGCTCCGAAAGCCGTGCGTCTAGGCGAGACTGCGACGCGAGTCCAACTCCTCGCACGTAGCCGTGCGTCAATTTCCCCGCTCCGAAAGCCGTGCGTCTAGGCAAGACTCCTCGCACATAGCCGTGCGTCAATTTCCCCGCTCCGAAAGCCGTGCGTCTAGGCAAGACTCCTCGCACATAGCCGTGCGTCAATTTCCCCGCTCCGAAAGCCGTGCGTCTAGGCAAGACTCCTCGCACATAGCCGTGCGTCAATTTCCCCGCTCCGAAAGCCGTGCGTCTAGGCAAGACTCCTCGCACATAGCCGTGCGTCAATTTCCCCGCTCCGAAAGCCGTGCGTCTAGGCAAGGCTCCTCGCACATAGCCGTGCGTCAATTTCCCCGCTCCGAAAGCCGTGCGTCTAGGCAAGGCTCCTCGCACATAGCCGTGCGTCAATTTCCCCGCTCCGAAAGCCGTGCGTCTAGGCAAGACTGCGACGCGAGTCCAACTCCTCGCACGTAGCCGTGCGTCAATTTCCCCGCTCCGAAAGCCGTGCGTCTAGGCAAGACTCCTCGCACATAGCCGTGCGTCAATTTCCCCGCTCCGAAAGCCGTGCGTCTAGGCAAGGCTCCTCGCACATAGCCGTGCGTCAATTTCCCCGCTCCGAAAGCCGTGCGTCTAGGCAAGACTCCTCGCACATAGCCGTGCGTCAATTTCCCCGCTCCGAAAGCCGTGCGTCTAGGCAAGACTCCTCGCACATAGCCGTGCGTCAATTTCCCCGCTCCGAAAGCCGTGCGTCTAGGCAAGACTGCGACGCGAGTCCAACTCCTCGCACGTAGCCGTGCGTCAATTTCCCCGCTCCGAAAGCCGTGCGTCTAGGCAAGACTCCTCGCACATAGCCGTGCGTCAATTTCCCCGCTCCGAAAGCCGTGCGTCTAGGCAAGGCTCCTCGCACATAGCCGTGCGTCAATTTCCCCGCTCCGAAAGCCGTGCGTCTAGGCAAGACTCCTCGCACATAGCCGTGCGTCAATTTCCCCGCTCCGAAAGCCGTGCGTCTAGGCAAGACTCCTCGCACATAGCCGTGCGTCAATTTCCCCGCTCCGAAAGCCGTGCGTCTAGGCAAGACTCCTCGCACATAGCCGTGCGTCAATTTCCCCGCTCCGAAAGCCGTGCGTCTAGGCAAGACTCCTCGCACATAGCCGTGCGTCAATTTCCCCGCTCCGAAAGCCGTGCGTCTAGGCAAGGCTCCTCGCACATAGCCGTGCGTCAATTTCCCCGCTCCGAAAGCCGTGCGTCTAGGCAAGACTCCTCGCACATAGCCGTGGGTCAATTTCCCCGCTCCGAAAGCCGTGCGTCTAGGCAAGACTCCTCGCACATAGCCGTGCGTCAATTTCCCCGCTCCGAAAGCCGTGCGTCTAGGCGAGACTGCGACGCGAGTCCAACTCCTCGCACGTAGCCGTGCGTCAATTTCCCCGCTCCGAAAGCCGTGCGTCTAGGCAAGACTCCTCGCACATAGCCGTGCGTCAATTTCCCCGCTCCGAAAGCCGTGCGTCTAGGCGAGACTGCGACGCGAGTCCAACTCCTCGCACGTAGCCGTGCGTCAATTTCCCCGCTCCGAAAGCCGTGCGTCTAGGCAAGGCTCCTCGCACATAAGCGCGCGCATCCATTTCCCCGCTTCGAGATCCGTGCGTCTAGGCGAGACTGCAACGCGAGTCCCAGTTTGTGTGATCCGATCGGCGACGGGCAACGGTGGAGTCCAAGCGGACCCCCTCCGTGGCAGTGCCGTTCGAGGCGCTTCCCCTCCTACGGCGCGGGGGGTCGCGAAGAGTGGATAGCATGACTCTGATCTCGCCGGCTCGGTTTTATGTTGAAGCGGAGCGGTCAGTCGAAAGGCTCTCCGTGGGTGCTTGTGTCTTCAATGCATTACCGCGGATCGGCGTCTATGACCGAATGATCCACTACGCGGTACGCGTCTTTGACGTTTAAAAACGCGGAGGTCTCGTCTGAGATCTGCGTAAGTTTTCAAAGCATCGACTCACTCAGTTCCGAGCGAGAATACAGAAGAGTACGCGAGGGTTGTTTCTTCCCCGACGCTCTGAAATATAACGTGGAGTATGCGAGAACATTCGAAGAAAGAATCACGGATGCGAGAGCACGCATTTTTCGAAAGCGTTGCCGTCCGTCGCCGATTTCATCGGCGAAACGTCGAACGTCCTTTCTTCCACTGTGTACAGTGGAGAAAAGTATAATACGTGTGTTGCCCGTCCGGGGTCGTACCCGGCGGCGCACCTAAGGGGGAGATTCGAGATTTCCGTGGGGAGTTTCGTTTCTCTCGAGCTTACGATTTGACTCCGTAG
>OY783193.1:27081509-27084009 GCA_963678675.1 Xiphydria camelus | reverse complement strand
GTGCGTCTAGGCAAGGCTCCTCGCACATAGCCGTGCGTCAATTTCCCCGCTCCGAAAGCCGTGCGTCTAGGCAAGGCTCCTCGCACATAGCCGTGCGTCAATTTCCCCGCTCCGAAAGCCGTGCGTCTAGGCAAGACTGCAACGCGAGTCCCAGTTCGTGTGATCCGAAGCCGTGCGTCTAGGCGAGACTGCGAAGCGAGTCTAATTCCTCGCACGTAGGCGTGCGTCTACAGTCATCTCCCGCTTCGATAGCCGTGTGTCTAGGCGAGACTGCGACGCGAGTCCAACTCCTCGCACGTAGCCGTGCGTCAATTTCCCCGCTCCGAAAGCCGTGCGTCTAGGCAAGACTACTCGCACATAGCCGTGCGTCAATTTCCCCGCTCCGAAAGCCGTGCGTCTAGGCAAGACTCCTCGCACATAGCCGTGCGTCAATTTCCCCGCTCCGAAAGCCGTGCGTCTAGGCAAGACTCCTCGCACATAGCCGTGCGTCAATTTCCCCGCTCCGAAAGCCGTGCGTCTAGGCAAGGCTCCTCGCACATAGCCGTGCGTCAATTTCCCCGCTCCGAAAGCCGTGCGTCTAGGCGAGACTGCGACGCGAGTCCAACTCCTCGCACGTAGCCGTGCGTCAATTTCCCCGCTCCGAAAGCCGTGCGTCTAGGCAAGGCTCCTCGCACATACGCGCGCGCATCCATTGCCCCCCGCTTCGAGATCCGTGCGTCTAGGCAAGACTCCTCGCACATAGCCGTGCGTCAATTTCCCCGCTCCGAAAGCCGTGCGTCTAGGCAAGACTCCTCGCACATAGCCGTGCGTCAATTTCCCCGCTCCGAAAGCCGTGCGTCTAGGCAAGACTCCTCGCACATAGCCGTGCGTCAATTTCCCCGCTCCGAAAGCCGTGCGTCTAGGCAAGACTCCTCGCACATAGCCGTGCGTCAATTTCCCCGCTCCGAAAGCCGTGCGTCTAGGCAAGGCTCCTCGCACATAGCCGTGCGTCAATTTCCCCGCTCCGAAAGCCGTGCGTCTAGGCAAGACTCCTCGCACATAGCCGTGCGTCAATTTCCCCGCTCCGAAAGCCGTGCGTCTAGGCAAGACTGCAACGCGAGTCCCAGTTCGTGTGATCCGAAGCCGTGCGTCTAGGCGAGACTGCGAAGCGAGTCTAATTCCTCGCACGTAGCCGTGCGTCTACAGTCATCTCCCGCTTCGATAGCCGTGCGTCTAGGCGAGACTGCGACGCGAGTCCAACTCCTCGCACGTAGCCGTGCGTCAATTTCCCCGCTCCGAAAGCCGTGCGTCTAGGCAAGGCTCCTCGCACATACGCGCGCGCATCCATTGCCCCCCGCTTCGAGATCCGTGCGTCTAGGCAAGACTCCTCGCACATAGCCGTGCGTCAATTTCCCCGCTCCGAAAGCCGTGCGTCTAGGCGAGACTGCGACGCGAGTCCAACTCCTCGCACGTAGCCGTGCGTCAATTTCCCCGCTCCGAAAGCCGTGCGTCTAGGCAAGGCTCCTCGCACATAAGCGCGCGCATCCATTTCCCCGCTTCGAGATCCGTGCGTCTAGGCAAGACTGCAACGCGAGTCCCAGTTTGTGTGATCCGATCGGCGACGGGCAACGGTGGAGTCCAAGCGGACCCCCTCCGTGGCAGTGCCGTTCGAGGCGCTTCCCCTCCTACGGCGCGGGGGGTCGCGAAGAGTGGATAGCATGACTCTGATCTCGCCGGCTCGGTTTTATGTTGAAGCGGAGCGGTCAGTCGAAAGGCTCTCCGTGGGTGCTCGTGTCTTCAATGCATTACCGCGGATCGGCGTCTATGACCGAATGATCCACTACGCGGTACGCGTCTTTGACGTTTAAAAACGCGGAGGTCTCGTCTGAGATCTGCGTAAGTTTTCAAAGCATCGACTCACTCAGTTCCGAGCGAGAATACAGAAAGAGTACGCGAGGGTTGTTTCTTCCCCGACGCTCTGAAATATAACGTGGAGTATGCGAGAACATTCGAAGAAAGAATCACGGATGCGAGAGCACGCATTTTTCGAAAGCGTTGCCGTCCGTCGCCGATTTCATCGGCGAAACGTCGAACGTCCTTTCTTCCACTGTGTACAGTGGAGAAAAGTATAATACGTGTGTTGCCCGTCCGGGGTCGTACCCGGCGGCGCACCTAAGGGGGAGATTCGAGATTTCCGTGGGGAGTTTCGTTTCTCTCGAGCTTACGATTTGACTCCGTAGCTCCCTGGTTGATCCTGCCAGTAGTCATATGCTTGTCTCAAAGATTAAGCCATGCATGTCTCAGTGCAAGCCATATTAAGGTGAAACCGCGAATGGCTCATTAAATCAGTTATGGTTCCTTGGATCGTACCCACATTTACTTGGATAACTGTGGTAATTCTAGAGCTAATACATGCAAACAGAGTTCCGACCAGAGATGGGAGGAATGCTTTTATTAGATCAAAACCAATCGGTGGCGGGCTCGTCTCGTCCACCGTTTACCTTGGTGACTCTGAATAACT
>OY783193.1:27069009-27074009 GCA_963678675.1 Xiphydria camelus | reverse complement strand
GACGGGCAACGGTAGAGTCCAAGCGGACACCCCTTCCGCGGCAGAGCCGTTCGAGGCGCTTCCCCTCCTACGGCGGGGCGCGAGGATGAACGGCGGGAGTGAGTGCGACTCTTTTAAGGTAGCCGGATGCCTCGTCGTCTACTTAGTGACGCGCGCGAGTGGATCGACGAGATTCCCGCTGTCCCTATCTCCGATACCTGAGACGTCGACCCACGTCCTTCAAGAATGCACACTGCATCACGAGGCGCGGACTCGACTGGCCAGGGAAATGCAACCGGTCGGACCGCTGTTATGGCCGATGGACGAGCAGCAGCTGCTCCAAAGAGCCTACATTGGACACTTCAACAGCTTTGCTGTGGAGGTTAACAGGGTTAAGAGCGAAAGGCGAGCAACAGAACGCGGCGGAGGCGAAGACCAGTAGCTGGCGGCTGCCGAGGGAGTCTAGCTCTGTGTGGGCTCTCAAGGAAGCCGAAACTTAATGACGTAAACCTAGAATTGTGCATCTGTCAGGGGACTAAACCTTGACTGATGGACTAGCCCGAAAGGAGTTCCCTTCGCACTAACGGGCGAACCACACGAAGGAACCTGCTCACCGAAGCAACAGCAAGGGGCAGTCCCTGCTCCCGAGCTATTTCGGAAGGCAAGGTCGTGAACAGAGACGGCTAAGCCGATCGACCGAACCGGGTCGACCCTGTCGATTGGCCTCCCCGCTGCCCTGCATAACCCCTCCAGGGATAGTGCGGGGGACCGACCGATGGGGAAAACCGGTAGTGGATCCTTGCATGCGTACAGTCTCTTAATGATGCGCCAGCGGCTATGCGGCTGGCACAGATGATTATGCCCACACGTAGACGCAGAGCTGCCGAAGGAGACACTAGCTTGACAGTAGTTACCCCCTTTAAGCTGTCGGGTGAACCGTGCAAAAGGGGAAAACGGCGGGAAAGGCCGAAGCCCGCGACGTGTTTCCCTCTCTGCCCTGTACCACATCCAGGGATGGTGAGAGGGGTCTGCGCTGGGCACGGCTAGACCTGCGTTCCCCCTAACTCATTCGAGTAAGGAGGGAAGGGCGCTCGCTACCAACACAATATGTGATCCGGGTGGCGTCGTCCATCGCGAAAACCCCCCCCGTCTGCGCGGGCGGACGGAGCGCACGAAGGCAATCCTCGCTCTGACTCTGATCGCCGGAAATGATCTTCGGTGGAGGGAGCTGCAGGAGAGCACGTAGCGCCCGCCTGCTCGACGCGTGCACTCCACCTCCCATATTCCCCTCGCCCCTCCACATCCTACACCTTAGAAGCTGAGTAACGTGCTGGTGACTGTGCCTCCTCGTGGTCCCCGCTGGTAACGGCCGCCTGACCGCCGGGCTTCTCGAAGCCAGACGATCGGACGGTCGGCCAAAACAGTCACTGTCCCTCTGTGGGGCCGGCTTCTCCTGTCTTAAGACCCCAATGGGCGAGGACGGGGATTTCTCCAAGGCTAAACAGTCCTTGACTGTAGGAAAAGGTTTTGGACTGGTTCTGCTTTGCAGGTGTTTGGCGACGATGGTGGATGTAAAACTTGACAACACCTCGGTAAGGCCCACAAGCCGGTACGACTGAGACGCCAAGCCCTTGGGCTGGCAATGCATCTCACAATTCCAGCAATGGAATTTGCATTCGATTGTCCCTATCTCCGATCCAGCAGAGTAGCATGGAGGTCTGCCCTCTAATCAATACCACGACCAGGATTACGATTTAATTTCAATACGACTGCCAGGAGTATTGGTGATACTACCGAGATAACTTTTGTGGCTTCGCTCGCTTCGCTCGCTCCGCCGATTCCTAACCTAACCCAACCCAACCCAACCTAACCTGATCCAACACAATCGAGCCGTGCGTCTAGGCGAATCTGACTCCTCGCACGCAGGCGTGCGTCAATTTCCCCGCTTCGAGAGCCGTGCGTCTCTCTGGCAGGCAAGACTGCAACGCGAGTCCCCCAGTTTGTGTGATACGATCGGCGACGGGCAACGGTAGAGTCCAAGCGGACACCCCTTCCGCGGCAGAGCCGTTCGAGGCGCTTCCCCTCCTACGGCGGGGCGCGAGGATGAACGGCGGGAGTGAGTGCGACTCTTTTAAGGTAGCCGGATGCCTCGTCGTCTAATTAGTGACGCGCGCGAGTGGATCGACGAGATTCCCGCTGTCCCTATCTCCGATCTAGCAGACCGCTTCGAGATCCGTGCGTCTAGGCAAGACTCCTCGCACATAGCCGTGCGTCAATTTCCCCGCTCCGAAAGCCGTGCGTCTAGGCGAGACTGCGACGCGAGTCCAACTCCTCGCACGTAGCCGTGCGTCAATTTCCCCGCTCCGAAAGCCGTGCGTCTAGGCAAGACTCCTCGCACATAGCCGTGCGTCAATTTCCCCGCTCCGAAAGCCGTGCGTCTAGGCAAGACTCCTCGCACATAGCCGTGCGTCAATTTCCCCGCTCCGAAAGCCGTGCGTCTAGGCAAGACTCCTCGCACATAGCCGTGCGTCAATTTCCCCGCTCCGAAAGCCGTGCGTCTAGGCAAGACTCCTCGCACATAGCCGTGCGTCAATTTCCCCGCTCCGAAAGCCGTGCGTCTAGGCAAGGCTCCTCGCACATAGCCGTGCGTCAATTTCCCCGCTCCGAAAGCCGTGCGTCTAGGCAAGGCTCCTCGCACATAGCCGTGCGTCAATTTCCCCGCTCCGAAAGCCGTGCGTCTAGGCAAGACTGCAACGCGAGTCCCAGTTCGTGTGATCCGAAGCCGTGCGTCTAGGCGAGACTGCGAAGCGAGTCTAATTCCTCGCACGTAGGCGTGCGTCTACAGTCATCTCCCGCTTCGATAGCCGTGTGTCTAGGCGAGACTGCGACGCGAGTCCAACTCCTCGCACGTAGCCGTGCGTCAATTTCCCCGCTCCGAAAGCCGTGCGTCTAGGCAAGACTACTCGCACATAGCCGTGCGTCAATTTCCCCGCTCCGAAAGCCGTGCGTCTAGGCAAGACTCCTCGCACATAGCCGTGCGTCAATTTCCCCGCTCCGAAAGCCGTGCGTCTAGGCAAGACTCCTCGCACATAGCCGTGCGTCAATTTCCCCGCTCCGAAAGCCGTGCGTCTAGGCAAGGCTCCTCGCACATAGCCGTGCGTCAATTTCCCCGCTCCGAAAGCCGTGCGTCTAGGCGAGACTGCGACGCGAGTCCAACTCCTCGCACGTAGCCGTGCGTCAATTTCCCCGCTCCGAAAGCCGTGCGTCTAGGCAAGGCTCCTCGCACATACGCGCGCGCATCCATTGCCCCCCGCTTCGAGATCCGTGCGTCTAGGCAAGACTCCTCGCACATAGCCGTGCGTCAATTTCCCCGCTCCGAAAGCCGTGCGTCTAGGCAAGACTCCTCGCACATAGCCGTGCGTCAATTTCCCCGCTCCGAAAGCCGTGCGTCTAGGCAAGACTCCTCGCACATAGCCGTGCGTCAATTTCCCCGCTCCGAAAGCCGTGCGTCTAGGCAAGACTCCTCGCACATAGCCGTGCGTCAATTTCCCCGCTCCGAAAGCCGTGCGTCTAGGCAAGGCTCCTCGCACATAGCCGTGCGTCAATTTCCCCGCTCCGAAAGCCGTGCGTCTAGGCAAGACTCCTCGCACATAGCCGTGCGTCAATTTCCCCGCTCCGAAAGCCGTGCGTCTAGGCAAGACTGCAACGCGAGTCCCAGTTCGTGTGATCCGAAGCCGTGCGTCTAGGCGAGACTGCGAAGCGAGTCTAATTCCTCGCACGTAGCCGTGCGTCTACAGTCATCTCCCGCTTCGATAGCCGTGCGTCTAGGCGAGACTGCGACGCGAGTCCAACTCCTCGCACGTAGCCGTGCGTCAATTTCCCCGCTCCGAAAGCCGTGCGTCTAGGCGAGACTGCGACGCGAGTCCAACTCCTCGCACGTAGCCGTGCGTCAATTTCCCCGCTCCGAAAGCCGTGCGTCTAGGCAAGGCTCCTCGCACATACGCGCGCGCATCCATTGCCCCCCGCTTCGAGATCCGTGCGTCTAGGCAAGACTCCTCGCACATAGCCGTGCGTCAATTTCCCCGCTCCGAAAGCCGTGCGTCTAGGCGAGACTGCGACGCGAGTCCAACTCCTCGCACGTAGCCGTGCGTCAATTTCCCCGCTCCGAAAGCCGTGCGTCTAGGCAAGGCTCCTCGCACATAAGCGCGCGCATCCATTTCCCCGCTTCGAGATCCGTGCGTCTAGGCAAGACTGCAACGCGAGTCCCAGTTTGTGTGATCCGATCGGCGACGGGCAACGGTGGAGTCCAAGCGGACCCCCTCCGTGGCAGTGCCGTTCGAGGCGCTTCCCCTCCTACGGCGCGGGGGGTCGCGAAGAGTGGATAGCATGACTCTGATCTCGCCGGCTCGGTTTTATGTTGAAGCGGAGCGGTCAGTCGAAAGGCTCTCCGTGGGTGCTCGTGTCTTCAATGCATTACCGCGGATCGGCGTCTATGACCGAATGATCCACTACGCGGTACGCGTCTTTGACGTTTAAAAACGCGGAGGTCTCGTCTGAGATCTGCGTAAGTTTTCAAAGCATCGACTCACTCAGTTCCGAGCGAGAATACAGAAAGAGTACGCGAGGGTTGTTTCTTCCCCGACGCTCTGAAATATAACGTGGAGTATGCGAGAACATTCGAAGAAAGAATCACGGATGCGAGAGCACGCATTTTTCGAAAGCGTTGCCGTCCGTCGCCGATTTCATCGGCGAAACGTCGAACGTCCTTTCTTCCACTGTGTACAGTGGAGAAAAGTATAATACGTGTGTTGCCCGTCCGGGGTCGTACCCGGCGGCGCACCTAAGGGGGAGATTCGAGATTTCCGTGGGGAGTTTCGTTTCTCTCGAGCTTACGATTTGACTCCGTAGCTCCCTGGTTGATCCTGCCAGTAGTCATATGCTTGTCTCAAAGATTAAGCCATGCATGTCTCAGTGCAAGCCATATTAAGGTGAAACCGCGAATGGCTCATTAAATCAGTTAT
>OY783193.1:27037080-27051309 GCA_963678675.1 Xiphydria camelus | reverse complement strand
ATCTGTTTTTGTGGGTATTTATATACCGACCACGGTTAGCCCGTGGCTTGTCCGATCGTCAGCACCGATCATCGGTCCCATGTGGAAAGCGCACTTATTTCTTTCATCAGGACTGCATCGATATTAGGCTTCCAAATCATAATCGAGAAACGTCTTGTTGATTTTCATAGCAACCAAGTATTATTGATTCTCATGGTGACCAAGAAATGTTAATTTAAATCAATTTTTCTTATTTATCAAGTGGCACAATTATAAAAAATTCTGAAAAAGGTGTCAAGAAGATGTTTGGTGGTTTAAATGTGTTACTTAAACAAGCATATAATCATCCCAGTGAAAAAGTTTATTGATATGTAAGCCTTGTACATTCAACACCAGTTCATTCAATTTTGTAATAAATGACGCGGACGTCGAATAGAGGTTCCACGTGAGCATCCAACGTTAAACTTAAAAGTGGAAGAAATGGAAATTTTTGTTCATTTTAGGCTGAATGTCGGATCTTCATTTTAATGTAAATAGAATGTATATTAAACCTTCAAGTCGTAGTAATAATACGATATTTAAGTTCGCAATATGTTCCAAATTTTCACTCGGGTAAGCCTAAAAAACAACTAATATTTAAGCTATCTTGGTTGAAACATCAGTCGTCAATGACGAAGATGTTCACAAAAGGTGAGTTATTCAAGATCTGTACGATATCACAACAGGTTCAAATTTTCGACTCACGGATAATGTGATCATTTTAAAAAATAAATAATAGTTATGACACGTATTTCCAAGCGTAACGGATTCTGCCGCTGGTAATTTTTAAAAATGTGATTTCTAAACGTACCAATCAATGAAGAATTAATTTTTATGCTTTTATTAATCAGGGCAAACGTCACTCTAGCTATTGAAAACATACAAATTAATTGCTCATTGGAGAATTAATTGCTACGTTTAAAAACGGTATCTTAGAAAGTCACCAGTGACAGAATCCATGACGTTGGGAGTAAGCAAGGCATGCGAATGGGCGATTGTGAAAGTATCAGAGGTTTCTTACACAGCGAATATTTGCAGCAATCCTGTTCTCTAAATAAACACTGTAACAAACTTCAGTCGTTCTCATTCACCCTTGTAAATAGTATTCAACGAAATTTTCGAGAATCACAACTTCAGCCTACAATACCTTTAGAGTCCGGAGGTGGTCGATAAATCGACCAGCAGTCAAGTCGGGGCCTCCAAATAGGAAATTTATTGATTTTACTGATTTTATTTATAAATTCCACGTCTAAAAACAGTCAATTTTAACTGAAATTTCTCTGGTCTTAAAGGTTTCAAGGACCGACGTTTCCATTTTCATACCTTTTGAAATTCAATATTACTTCGTATTGTCAAAATTTCATCCATTTTGATATATTTATTAGCATTTCCAAGATGTTTGCTTCAATTCATTGGAACCTTTTAAGTCCGGGGAAATTTCAGTTAAAATCGACTTTTTTAGACGTTAAATTTATAAATAAAGTCGATAAATTTCCTATTTGGAGGCCCTGACCTGACTACTGGTCGATTTATCGACCACCCCCGGACTCTAAAGGTTAATATAATAATAATCACCACTAGTAAAAACTCTCCGTCGCTACCAGCGATCTTTCAACCCCTTATCAGGGTCCAGCTGATGCTGCAAATCGTGTGTTTATACTTTTTCCACCTGTTTACACTTACCCGCGGCTGTTTATACTCGTATCAAATCTCCGCTGAACGCGACCAAGGTCTATATCATCCACAAGGAGAACCGTCTTCCGTTATCACTGTACATATACATTTGCTCCTCGCCATTTTTAGCGTCTATTCGATCGTTTCTCTTCCGCGGGCAGTTCTCCGCGAATCCGACGGCAGCACCCTTTCGAGAGAAAGGAAGTCGAATAGGCCCGTTAACTCTCGACCCTCTGAAAGATGAAGCGGTTACTCCGAGTCGGACTAGAGGAGGGAAACCAAACCTGACATAGTCCCCCAAACCCGACACACCATTATTAGTTTGACCATGTAGTGCTGCACTTTGCCACCAACTACGTAAACTTAGTCGTTTCGATGCATAGATAGCTTGTCTGTACAGTAACATTGCCTCTGGCGTTTGTTTTCGTAGTTGTGCGCCGATAATCTCAAAAGTTACAGATTTACAATCGTCAACATTTTTGAATGTGTGAAAACGGGCGGCTGTAGACTTGAATAACTAGTGGTGAGTAGTTTTTTGATGTGAAACATCTTATGCCGCGCTTCGGGGGTGGGACTGGCTGCTCGTGAAACGTCGCTGGAGTGGCTAAATACGCTAAGGCCAGGCGAACGTTGAACATTGCCTCTATATATATATCTATTCTATATATAGATATAGAGGCAACGGTCACCCTGCGTCTCCTCACTGAACTGCGTCCCAACGTTCGGCTGGCCTAACTCGGGACGCATCGGCTCTCTCCGCCACGACTCGATGGTCCCCTTTCACCGAGCCCTAGCTTAACCACTTACTACACGCTCACTGTATCGGTGTACGAAGCAGTATTTACCCTCATTAATGAAAGCATGAGGATTGATTGATCATTGGTTAGCACGTTCAAAAATAACATTTAAATACCGTTTGTATAGGAAAATTGTTAGATGTGAAACATCGAAATTCTTCTTTGTAGAAAGTATGCGATAGGAAGGATGGACCACGCATCCGTTGAAAGAATACGTGCGCCAGTCCGCATTTGTATTTATGACTGTGATACCATTAAACGGTACGAACCGTTGTGTCGAATTCCGTTTATCGCGAGACGGAACAGCGACTGATGGCAGAGTTAAGAGAGAGTAAACTAAATACGCTTTTTGAATTAGACACAACGGTTTGTACCGTTTAATAGTATCACAATTATAAATACAAATGCGCACTGGTGAACGTGTTCTTTCGTTTTCAGCTAGATTTTCTCAAGTGGACACAGCATTGAGAACAATCTAACGAGAGTTAGTCTAGCATCTCGGTTGAGAAAAATAAATCTAGCTAGATTGCAGTGGATACACGATAAAAATTTACTGCCAGAGAAATTTCAGTCTATTTGACCGGCTAAATAGATAGTAACTCAGTCTAGCGAGAGTGATAGGCGCCGGGTCGCAAGCGAAGGGCCTCGACCGCATGCTCAGATTTCTGCAGGAGCCTCGCGGGAGGCAACAGAAACCCTCTGCCTTTTATGCTCTCCTCGGCCAAAGTGCAGACCCGCAATAAATTCGACTATTGCGGTGCACGTGTACTTCTTCGGGGATAGCACCAACCGAACGGCGCTGAATCTGCGTACTCTCCCGGCACCAATTTTCGTGCTCCAGCTCGGTGGTTTCGAAGAATTTCCTTCTCCCACCATGCATAGAAAAGTCATATCGATATAGGTCAAAAGTTCATGAATAATGAGATAATAGTAATTGAAACTTCTTCGCTGGCAAGTAAGTTTAGCCTCATATGGTACGTATGTGTGTACAATCTATAATACATCACGATTGTAAATAGATATTTGATAAGTCAAAGAAACATATGAGGCTAAACTTATTCACCAGGAAAGGAAATTTAATCGCCATTTATCTTATTATCTATGAACTTTAGGCCCACATCGATGTAAGATACTTTGTTGTAGATAAAAATACGTGTATATATAATAACATATAATATAAAACAGTTTTTATAGAAAAATTGTTAGATGTGAAACATCGAAATTCTTCTTTGTAGAAAGTATGCGATAGGAAGGATCGACCACGCGTCCGTCGAAAGAACACGTGCGCCAGTGCGCATTTGTATTTATGACTGTGATACTATTAAACGGTACGAACCGTTGTGTCTAATTCAAGAAGCGCATTTAGTTTACTCTCTCTTAACTCTACCATCGGTACTGTTTAATAGTATCACAGTCATAAATATAAATGCGCACTGGCGCACGTGTTCTTTCGACGGACGCGTGGTCGATCCTTCCTATCGCATACTTTCTACAAAGAAGAATTTCGATGTTTCACATCTAACAATTTTTCTATAAAAACTGTTTTATATTATATGTTATTATACACACACGTATTTTTATCTACAACAAAGTATCTTACATCGATATGGGCCTAAAGTTCATAGAGAATAAGATAATGGCGATTAAATTTCCTTTCCTGGTGAATAAGTTTAGCCTCATATGTTTCTTTGACTTATCAAATATCTATTTACAATCGTGATGTATTATAGATTGTACACACATACGTACCATATGAGGCTAAACTTACTTGCCAGCGAAGAAGTTTCAATTACTATTATCTCATTATTCATGAACTTTTGACCTATATCGATATGACTTTTCTATGCATGGTGGGAGAAGGAAATTCTTCGAAACCACCGAGCTGGAGCATGAAAATTGGCGCCGGGAGAGTACGCAGATTCAGCGCCATTCGGTTGTTGCTTTCCCCGAAGAAGTTACACGTGCACCGCAATAGTCGAATTTATTGCGGGTCTGCACTTTGTCCGAGGAGAGCATAAAAGGCAGAGGGTTTCTGTTGCCTCCCGCGAGGCTCCTGCAGAAATCTGAGCACGCGGTCGAGGCCCTTCGCTTGCGACCCGGCGCCTATCACTCTCGCTAGACCGAGTTACTATCTATTTAGCCGGTCAAATAGACTGAAATTTTTTTGTATTTTGGTGTTATTCAGAAACACCTAAGGTAGAAAAAATTGGTTCCGTTTTATTTCTAACATCATTCTTTCGTTCATTATGAGGAAACAAAGTTCAAGTACCGAAGTTACCTAACCCGACATAGTCTCTAACTCTTTTGCTGTAGTTTTGAAAACTTTATGGGCGTTATGAGTATTTGAGGCTGATTCGGCCGTTTTTTTGACTTTATAATTTTTGCTTTGATAATTTTGGAATAAATTTGTTTTGAAGTGAAACTTCTTTGCTGAGGGTACTAAAATCGCGCGCGCCGACACGAGAGACCGTAACGATACCCACACACTCCAGCGCTTCCGACCATGCCTCACTCGTACAGCGGTTTCGACCCTGCCCCATTCCACCGCTCTCTACCGCACGTAGACTATCGCCTTTGCCAGGCAAGCCATGTGTCGATTTTGCGAGGCTGGAGCGCCAGGCTGCCGTGCGACTATCACTCACGCGGCGAAGCTCACTATTATCGCAACCTAAGTAAAAAACGCACTAATCTAGATATCATCTGTACATTGGTCGTAACAGCGAGGCAGGCGGTATGTTTTGGTGAATTTGGGTTACGAATGTGTTCGCAGTCCCACACGTTTCCCTCAAAACTACCTCTCATTGTCAGTGTATCTCATTGTAAACCACGGCTACATCACGGAATTACTGTATCTCTTTGAATCCAATATAATCACCAGTAATATTGTGAGTGCAGTGTTAAATCATTTCAACTAACCGATACGGTTTAAATCCACCACTCTACGTTTTCGGTCACTATTCGTGTCACGCAGTAGTGCCTTCGGGATTTACGACCTCGAGGAGATCTACTCTTGATCGCACATGTTATAGTTATTAACTTGAAACTGAAGAAAAATGATGCAAAAATCAATCGCTGTTTAGACTGTGCAGAGGGGATCTGATTTGTGTTGCTCGAGAGGGTTTCTTCGGGCGATGAAAGCTATTGTTTGTATTATGAGGCGACGCAGTGTCGCACCTCCACTAATTCTAAGAGGACTGTTTAGTCTCACCATAAATCTAGCATTTAGGACCCTTTTTTGGGCGTATTCGTAAGATGATATGAGACGCCAGACTAGAGGGCGCAGAGTTACTTGTAAGTTGTTTGTATTTCGTTTGTACATTTTCAGCTTTCCGGATTTTACCGCGTCGAATGGCCGGCTATACGGAGCTCGTGTAGTCTGCGATCGGAGTCATGACCTTTCTCGAGTAACCACTATGCATTACTGTACATTCTTTCGTGTGTGTGTGTGTGTATTAATTTATAATTATTGTTGCAAAAAAAACAACAGAACGGTCAAAAGAGTACAGTGACAGGCAACGTGTAAAATGAACTTTCAATTTCGTTAACGTCATGAACACTGAACATTCTTTCGCGTGTGTGTTATATTACAATTATTATGGCGAAAACAGGAAAACAACGGGCAAAAGAGTTTCGTGACAGGCACCGTGTAAAGAAAACAATGACGAAGACACTACCTAAAACTGATGCAGAACGAAATCGAAAATGGAGTGAGAGAATTAAATTAATACAATCAAATATTGCTATATCTGCTAATGCAGATCAACACCAGTCACAAACCCTGGAGAATGTAACAGATTTTCAAGTTCCTGGAGGATCCAATATCGGTGAAAATACATCCAGCGAATATGATATTCCTTACACTGCATTTTGTGCCCATAAAAAAATTCATATTGAATTCAACAAAAAATTTAAGAACAATCCTTTCGGCTCGGTGTGCTCTGTATGTGATCGTTTATGGTTTAAGGACGACTTGAAAAATGCTGATCAAACATACGACGAATTATTGAAAAGTGTTGATCCAGAAATTGATATTACAAAAAAAAATACAAAACGTGTGGCCGCCACACGCGGAAGACGTGAAACTTCGATATCAATTTCTCTGAATTTGATTCCGGTGGTATTAGTTTCAATTGGCTCTAGGAAGAAGCATTGTAAAAGACTTGTATAGAGCCAGTTGAAACTAATACCACCGGAATCAAATTCAGAGAAACTGATATCGAAGTTTCACTTCTTCCGCGTGTGGCGGCCACACGTTTTTTTTAAATTTTTTTAATGTAGGGAGACCGGGGGATTGTGAGACATGGGGGTCGTGAGACAAGCTCACAGCACTGAATTGAAAAGTACGACATGTACCAATGACTGTCAAACTTCATTCTCGTCCTGTATCTCCATTTTCATTTGACACTCGTCGCGTTGACGCGGATTCTTAGTATCTCTTCAGATTGCAACTTCAGTTTTGTGTTTTAAAGTTTTTTCGACCATTTGTGTTTGCAGTATTATCGCTCATGTTTTCAAGCTGTTCACAAAAGTGTATAGATATAAATCATTCCTTGGTGAGTAGCCTTTTGACACACAAAAAGAATTTTGGATAAACATTTTATGTGTCCATGAAGCGGTGATTATTTAAAAAATATGGAACTTGGGGGTTGTGAGACAACATCAGTTTGCGAATATCAGGTCCTATAAAAATTCCTTCCTTTAATTTAGCATCACTTAATTTGGAAAGAACTGTCTAAGGTAGCTAAATCCTTCACCCTCTTTATCCATAGCGTTGACTAAATTCTTTATGAGGCCTAACTTAATGTGAAGAGGTTGCAGCAGTATCTTGGCTAGATCGGCCAGAGGCTCATACTTAGCATTATTGGTACCGGGATTATATTACTCTCTAGGAGGCCACTCTTTTTGTAAGAAATGTTTTGTTGTAGCTCTTGAGTCTCAGAGACACAAAAAACAACAGTATTTTGTAGATCCACCACACAAGTTTCAAGCGTTTAAAGTAGCGTAACACGGCAGGCAAAATGATTTCGAATTTCTCTCTCCCCCGTCCTCCCCATTAACCACTCTTCGTTATACAGGGTGATTCGAAATGGGCGCACTTCCTCTCGTAGAGAGATTCTTCGCAAAAAACTGAACCGAAAGTTCCTGTACAAAATTGTTGTGCTCCGCACAAATTTGGTGACTTTTTTTACGACTCAGGTGGTGCTTTTCGAATATTAGGGTGCCTTCCGCCGCTCCGATGATTGATTTCAAAATTCTAGGCTGCAGAGGAGGCACGCTGGAATAACTACTGTGGCGGAGCACAACAATTTTGTACAGGAACTTTCGGTTCAGTTGTTTGCGAAGAATCTCTCTACGAGAGGAAGTGCGCCCATTTCGAATCACCCTGTATATAGATGCCAACAAAAATTGATACGTAAAATATTCTCCAAAAAAGATTTGAAATCAATTAAGATCGCCATGTTCAAGATTTATATATAAAAAATAAAAAGCATCATTTGGAAGGAAAATTATTATTGTAAATCAAAAGTTACTCAAAAATTCGACTAAAAAATTTATAAACAAATTTTCATAAAAAAGAACTACATTACTGTAATCCAATTCCATTGAATCGCTTATTTTTCTGCCACGACTTTGATAGTTGATAGTGAATAAAAATCAAATTTATTAGCTGATCCATCCACTATCAACAATCAAAGTCGTGGCAGAAAAATAAGTGATACAATGGAATTGGATTACAATAATGGAGTAACTACTTTAAACACTTGGGGAAACTCACCGAAGAAACCCGTATAATTATTTTTTATCACTTGTACACTTGATTTCGAGGTTAGATGCTTCGATCTCCCGAATTGACAGCTACCGGGAGATCAGGGGGGCCTTTCTCGAGTCACTCGTATCTTTGCGTGCACGCAACTCAGCGAAGAGACCAATCAGGATCAAGTATTCCATTGCGGTGGGGGTCCTGATTGGTCTACTCGCTAAGAAACGTATACGCATCTTAGCGAGTAGACCAATCAGGACCCCCACCACAACGGAATACTTGATCTGCTACAGTTAATAGATGATTTTTATTCGCATTGGCATGTTTATGATGATATTTGCAATTAATGTTCTACTCAGACTGAAATGAGTCGTAAGGTCAGCATCGAAGCTGTAAATGATGTGGTAATAATTAAATTAAATTTATTTACGAGTAAGGGGGCGAAATTTCAGCGGTGCATGCAAAAAGATTTCTTAAAACTATTCCAACGTCTCTAGTTAATATATGTAACAACATATCGTCCCCTTCCTCCAAAAAGTCACTAACTAACATTTATCATCAACTGACTTAGTAGGTAGTTTCTGCTCTATAATATCGGTATTATATTTCGGTTAATGTGACTTTTTATGATTCATGAACATGTGAAACTTTAATTTTGTGGTAATAAAAAGTTATTGTTCTACATGTACGTATCTTTCTCATGAATAAATTCCAAAAAGTAGTGAAATCCCCCCACAAAAACAGATTCGCTGTAAAAAAAAGGCGGCATGTTCATTCAGTGCCAACAAAAATTGATACGTAAAATACTCTCCAAAAAAGATTTGAAATCAATTAATATCGCCATGTTCAAGATTTATGTATTAAAAGTAAAAGGCATCATTTGAAAGGAAAATTATTGTAAATCAAGTTACTACAAAATTCGACTAAAAAATTTATTTAAAAAATTTTAATAAAAAAGAACTTGCTGCGTTTTTTCCTTCAAAATAAAAAATTGAGACAGAATTATACTCGATATTTATGCACTTATGATTTTAAATAAATTCATACACTTATATGATACCACCAGTATACCGAATGTCGCACGGGAAACCGATCAGGCGGGGGCCTTCTGAATTTCTCTGAATTTGACTTCGGCAGTGCAATTTATGAATCACTCTAGCACCGTCCAAGCACTACCAATTATTCGGCATAGTGGACAAAATATGAAAACTTAAACGCGGCAAGTTCTTTTTTATTAAAATTTTTTTATAAATTTCTTTAGTCGAATTTTTTAGTAACTTGATTTACAATAATTTTCCTTTCAAATGATGCCTTTTACTTTTAATACATAAATCTTGAACATGGCAATCTTAATTGATTTCAAATCTTTTTTGGAGAGTATTTTACGTATCAATTTTTGTTGGCACTGAATGAACATGCCGCCTTTTTTTACAGAGAATCTGTTTTTGTGGGGGTCTATATAACAGCGAATGTTCGGACGGAATGTGAGCTGGCGCAGTTTTCACACACCGTGAATCTGCGAGAGCCTGCTATGTTCTGCGGTCGAAACACAAAGTTGGACGTGTTTTTTCGTTCGTGAACTTTAATTTGTTAGTTTAAGATGGCTGTTCCGAATTGAATCCTGTATGCGCCTGTCGCTATGCAGCCCGGTCTGCCGACCGTGATATGTGTGGTCGTTTGTATGTGTGTGGGCTCTCACCTCGCGCTAGCCATTACCAATAAAGTCAGTCATAGTTTCCACGTTGTCCGAACCTAACCTTCCTAAATATCTGGTGCCGAAACCCATTTATTGAACGTAATAACTAAAAAGATTCACACGCGTAAACAAAAAGTGAGCCGTGAGAATGCAAAGTAAATGCAAAAATTAAAACTTACAACGTGGTCGGCGATTTTCAACGCTCGCAACGTGGTCGGCGAATTTCAACGGTCGCAACGTGGTCGGCGAATCTCAACGTACAATTGGGAAAAAGGTGTCGCATCTATTCCAAGCTGCTCTAGCTGCATGAAAAGCATCTTCAAGGCAGTAACGACGGAATAACGAGCGACGAGACATAATACTACAACATCAAACATAAGTCGTTTCAATTTATCATTATTATTACCGCAGAAGTATATATAAGTCGTATAATAGTGTTGCTGAATTTGTTCCGATAAAGAGTCATACCGATCATTTAACCTTCCACGATTAATACATGGTGTTCCGAACTGACGTTAACGTTAATTTATATAACGTACCTATAAATTGAATTTGATAATAATAACGTAATTCAATTTGATATTAATTTGACGTGTAATAACAGTGCGCGTCAATACCCACGGTCATAGGAACAAAATCTTATTAAATTTATATTCTAATAAGAGACTCCTCGTGTTTAATTGAGAAAATGTCCACCCTCTCTCGAGCAAAGTATTGCGGAAAGCAGGAGGTTGTCGGAGCTCATCTTACGTACCAAGATCAATATTGGCAAAATGGGAAGGGCAAACTTAACCACAGTCGTGTTGCAAAATAGGAAACAGCTGCTCGACTACTGGCAGGAATTCCTGACATATGATCGAAGGCTCACGCTATTTAGGGAGATTAAATCATCTGCGTATGGCACGGAAAAAATATTTGATATCACCGAGGGGATAGTTATCTCGAAGTGGCAGACTACATCAACCAACAATTGGCAAATTTGAATGCTGCGATGGTTCCGGATCCTCACAGTCCTGGAACTTCAGAACTTCAATTTCCAATTACGGCATCGGTACGACTACCGAAACTTGATATTCCAACGTTTTCTGGCGATTTATTGGAATGGAAAAGCTTCAGCGATCAGTTCGTATCTATGGTACACGACATTCCAATAATACCAGAGGTACAAAAAATGATTTATTTGCAACGACATATAGAAGGTGATGCAGCAGCGCTCATAAAAAATACACCCTTAACGGCAAACAATTATCAAGGGACTTGGAGGTCTTTCGAGAATCGATACGGAAATAAAAGGCTATTATCACAGCAACATATGGCAAGCTTAGTGGATCTTCCATGCGCTTCTACCAAATCATCAGCAGAAATCAAGCGACATATTGATTTCTTCCAACAAACAATACGTTCATTCGGGTCACTAGCAAAGCCTATTGAACAGTGGGATGAATGGTTCGTCTTTCTACTATCGAGAAAACTGGACCAAGCAACAAAGTTATACTGGGAGAAATCCTTAGTCGACAATACGGCCGTTCCACAGTTCAGAGAGCTTATTACGTTCCTGGAAAACAGGCAACAGGCGTTATCATCTTGCATTAATCCTGGACTCGAATCAAAAGAACAGAAATGTAAGCGCACCACCGTCAGTTAGGTGAATTCAGAAGATGGAAAGAAAAAATCTTCACTCCAGTGTCCACTGTGCTCAAAGCCGCACCTCATATGGAAGCGCAGCAGCTACAGCAAAATGTCAGATGCGGAAAAAAAGGACATAGCCAAAGGTAAGAAACCCTGTTCGAACTGTTTAATGCCCAGACATAAGTCAACGGCTTGTAAAAGTAAATGGCGTTGTATGCTATGTTCGTCGAAGCATCACACGACTCTACACAACAGTTACTGAACTGAATTGCCAGTCCCTAAGGGACAAAGGAAATCTGCACCCAAAGCAGTAAATTAAGTAAAAATGCGCAAGACTCATCGGATGAGGAGCAATCTTCAAGTGCATCTGTAGCAGTAGTCAAATCATGCTAAGTTGTACTACTTGCAACCGCACGTATTGTCATTGCTTCAGGTGATGGCAACTCCTGTTGTGTCAGGGCACTCCTGAACACTGGAGCCGATACCTCACTCATCTCTGAATGGACTGCTCAAGCATTAAAGTTGAAGCGAAAAAAGTCTTCAACCATAATATCGAGCTTCGATGGCACAGAGCTCACGAAAGCAAGTAGCGCAGTCAACGTGTCATTAAAATCTTGTATAGATCGAGATTTCTCGATTAGCCTCACAGCATTGGTGGTCAAAAAGCTGTCTAACGCACCACCTTCGCAAAGGATTGCATCAAGAAGTTGGCATCACCTGAAAGGCATTAAACTGGCTGATCCAACATTTGCAACTCCGTCTCAAATAGATCTCTTGTTAGGAGCAGACGTCTGCGGACAGCTATTCCTCAACGATCGCATCGAGAGTCCTCCAGGGACACCTACGGCATATGGTACACCATTCGGATAAGTACTCATGGGACCAGCTCACGGGAAATATGGCCATGACTCGTCGCAACACTCTCGTGTCGTATCCAACCGCATTCAAACGATGGAAGAACTCAACAACAACTTGAAACGGTTCTGTGTGGGAGGTGGAAGAATTCAGTAACATTGAAATCCCAACCCCGGACGAAAAAGGTTGTGAAGAACAGTTTGTGAAAACACACAAGAGGCTCAGGGATGGTCGCTACGAAGCAAAATCTGAGCAGATAAAAACCTTTGATTTAAATACTGTCACTTATCGACTCACAGCAGCTCCATTCCTTGCATTAAGGGTACTTAAGCAGCTCGTCGCAGATGAAGGCTCCAAATATCCAATCACAGCAAATATCATCGACACGGGAAGTTACGTTGATGATTTCTTCTTCGGAGCTGACACAGATGATGATGCTTTGATTGCCAAACAACAGCTCATCAACTTATTAAATCAAGCATGCTTACCACTGGCAAAAAGTGGTCATCTAATTATCCGGCATTATGCCCAGATAATGAGGCTCAACCAAGGAGAATCCAACTGGAAGAAACTCTACAAACACTTGGACTCGTCTGGACGCCATCAACTGACGCATTCTCGATCCAAGTCAACGACTCAACCACTCAGTGCCAACGGAATACGAAAAGGACAATACTATCCAGCGTATCGAAACTGTTCGATCCTCTAGGTTGGTTCGCTCCAGTACTCATCATCGCAAAGGTGACCTTTATTCAAGGTGAAATTATTCAAGGTTTATTGAAGGTGAAATTATTCAAGACCTTTGGGTTACTGAATTGGATTGGGATGATCCCGTGTCGACGAAGCTAGGTGAGATTCCGTGCAAATATCGAAAGAATCCGGTCAAAGTTGAACGTATTATAAGAATCGCCGATCAATGGAAAAGGTTGAAGGACAACTTGCCCAAACTTGAAACACTTTCGATTCCCCGTTGGGCTTGCACATCACAAAAGGCTGTCGTCCACATTCACGGATTTTCAGATGCGTCTGAAAGGGCATACGCCGCAGTCGTATATATATATATGTAATATGCAAAATCACACATCAACCTTGCTAGTCAGCAAGTCAAAGGTGGCTCCAATCCAAGGCATGGCGGTACCAAATATTCCACGACTCGAGCTATGTGAAGCACTACTGCTCACAAAATTGCTACAGAAGGTACTAACTGGACTAGAGCTTGATTGTCCGATTCACGCCTGGACGGACGCCAAATTAGTACTAGCTTGGTTGAAAAAACACCCGTCAATATGGAAACCGTTTGTGGCTCATCGTGTCGCAGCGATCTAATCCGCCTTCTCACCAGAGATATAAGGACATGTGTCTACTCATGAGAATCCAGCAGATGCAGCCACTTGTGGAATATCTCCAAAGGAATTAAAGGATTATCAACTTTGGTGGCATGGCCCAGAATGGATCACCAAATCAATGAATCACTGGCCTCAAGTTACGGAAGAGTTGACAGAATGTGAAGAAGAACGTTGAACAATCCACGTAGTTCAATCAAAAGAACCAGAATGGGACTTATTGACACAATTTTCGTCATTGACAACCTTGATACGCACTGTTGCCTGGATAACTCGCTTTACATCAAATGCAAGACCGAGGTCGTCCTACAACTGCCGCAACACTCAATCGTCAACGAAACAGATTTCATCAGATGTTAAGCCACTTTCAGGCGAAGAATATCAACGAGCGTTAATAATACTCACCTAAGTATCTCAAATGTACAATTTCAAGGATGAAATCATCTGTTTATCACA